>CM053977.1:16647775-17366919 GCA_028641955.1 Protonibea diacanthus | reverse complement strand
TTTTAAGAGCCACCTCACTCCTCACTAAAGAACTTACTCCTCTGTTGCTGTGATAGTATAATATGTAAATATATAATATTTAAATCAGTGTTATTAACTATATAGCGTAGTTTTTTAGGTTCCACTTTATTTTTCCTTTCAAGCCAAGTGTAGTCAGTAAAAGCCTACTATATGTATATAGTAGTAGTAGTATTTAGGGTATTTCTTAAAACTGTTTCTTTCCATATATGTTTAACCTGGCTTCCATGGTTTGCTATCTGTGTGATTATTATTATTTTTTTTTTTTTGTTTGTTCCGGGTCGTCTCAGACAGGGTCACTGTATTGCTGCCATCCTGTGGTGATTTACTAAAATTACTATTTGAACCTCTGGTTATGAATGGATGGATTAACATGATTGAGGGTATAAATGTACGTAATGTCACTTGAATAACAGGCATTATCATAACATTTATACTATCATACTGCATAATTTATGTACAGATGGGTTGTATAAGTCAGTAATTAAGTCAACAAAAGTTTGCCACTGCCACCACCAAATTAATGCAGTCATGCAGTCCCAACTTTATGAAAACTTAATTTTAGTGTTCAACTTTGATGTACTGTGAAAAGTACCTGTCTTGTTGAAATAAAAACCTGCTTTTGGCCTTTCAAAGCTTTTCATACAAATAGTTACCAACTATTCCTATCATCATCAGTTCATCCATCCAAACAAGCAGAGGTCAAACTAATTTTCTAGCGTGCAGGGCAGCCTGTATAGGCCTGCATATTTTCCTTACTGTAAAGGCCCCTGGAAGGCACTTCTCTTGCTTACTGGGCTACCATAGAGGGAATATTATGTCTTATCTACTGTAGGGGAGTTTCCAGTGTATGTAGTTGTTTCATTCACAGATGAATGCCTTAATGAGATGAGATATTAACCTCAGAGATACTGTAAGGTTTATGATTTATAGCTCAAAGACACTCATTGTTGATGAGATGATGCTGATACTCAGAGACTTCATTTAGTTTCAGCTCTCCCTCGTGGCAATGTCATTGTTTCACATATATTTAAAAAGTAAGGAATTTCCCTGGACATATTTGTAGTTCCCCCCATAAACAAGGGCAGCTTGTCTGAACTTGAATGTAATCTTTGTGTAATAGAGAAAAAGAAAGCGCTCAAAAGATCAACTTTGGAAGATCCTTTCTTTTACATTTGCTTCGGAAGGCTTTTTCAATGCCACATAGGCGGGCTTACATTATTGACCATAGTCATCATTCTTGCTATCCTTTAAGCCTGATTTAACTCACACAAGAAATGAGGAAGTCAAATGCATTTGATAGTTTGTCAATTTATTGCATTAAGGCATTGGATAAAATATAGAATAGCCTTCAAATATTGGCATCATATGACATGCAATTAGTTTGATAATACAGTGTTGCGGTATCATACGTAATCTAAAATATGCAGGATTTAAGTCTGGCAAAACATTCAGATGCTAATGTGCTAACAGAAACTCCCTCTGCTGTGTATGATGACCCACCACCAACAATCAAAGTGTATAACCAGTGAAAAATTATACATCAACTAAGCTACCATAGATGTAACAAAATTGTATTTCCACTACACAACCCTGATGAACTGAACAATGTCCGCTCTTGTGTCTGTTTCGTCTGTGTTGGCATTGTGCAAAACTGGGTGAGGAAATAACATGGAAGGAGAACACAGTGAGAGGTGAAGCATACAGTACAGATACACAGACTGACACTAGCAAATGTGAACCACAGTTTGTAACCGCATCACAACTCCCTAAAGACCCATATTTGTTGTGTGCAAAACAAGCATAACTTTTCCAGTGTTTTCCTCCCAAATTGTACAGTAACAGCACATAAACCTCAAGCACAAATAAAAATAAATTGCAATAGCTTGAAACAAGAGGAATGTTTTATGATATACTCATTAAGTAGAAAAATAGTCCATGAAAAGTATGTGTAAAGCCTTTGTAGAAAAAACACCACACATTCACTGAGGTGAATGATTATTTGGCCAAATATAAATGGGTTATATAGAAAGTAACAGTAAGGCTATAAGATGATTGTCAAGGGGAATACAAGGCTAAATCCTCTCAGAAAAAGTCTGTAATATCCTGCATGACTAATGTTTAATATAATGACTGTGGTCAACATGTAGATATATTTTCCACATGGCTTATTTCCGTTCACTCAGCCGCAGGCTCAGATGCTTCGGTCATCACGTCCACGTCCTCATCGCTGTCCAGGCCCGAGCGATTCGTGGTACGCCGCATATTGAAAGGCAAGTCACGTCTGTAAAGCAAATAACAGTGAAACAGTCAGATGCTGCACAAGTACGGCACACAAGTATAAAAGATGAGGCACGTAGTAATATTTTTTATTTAAAAAAGCATTTTTGAGAGTAAATGCCAGGATATCTCAATCCTGGCATTTACTCTCAAGAATACTTAAAAAGCCCTGGATTCTACAGTACTACACCGATTTAGAATTACACTTCTATAACGTCACTGGACTCAAGATGACTCAGGATTTTTGGCTGTATTCTCATACCAAGCAAACTGATCTTCAACTTATTAAACACTCTACTATGCACTAAGATGGGGGCAAACTACATCAACTTTACACCTGAAGGTTAAATATAAATATAAATGTGAGGTGCCTCTACCTGAGCTTGCTCTTTAGAGAGCTGACTTCACGGTTCATAGCATCTGCTGACTCAGTGGCATCATCCAGCTCCCTCTGCAGCTTCCTACGGTAGGCGTTGGCTCGTGTCACCTCTTCTTCTGCCTCCTCGAGCTGACGCTTCAGTTGGCGCATTCGGCTGTTCGACTTCTCCACCTGCAGAGAAAGGGTTGACTCAGTGCCAAAAACAATACAAGCCTACTGGCAAGGAATGAAGACAGGATCAAACTATAAAAACTCCAGTTATAATCTGGAAATTTAAAAGTACAAAAGGAGATGAGCGATGAGGCTTACTTGGTCTTTGTATTGCTCGGTGTTGCGCCTCTCGTCATCAACCTGTAGCATCACTTCTTTCAGCTTCTTCTCTGTCCGCCTAGCCAGCCTGGAGGCCTGTTGACGCTCCCTGAAATTAAAGGCGGCAAATGCCGCAAGGGATCAGTGCACAGTCTTTGGACACTGGAAACTCTTTATTTTTAAAGTAAAAGAAAAAAATCTTTATTGTATCAGACATAAAAGGACAGAATTATGTAAGTGTAGGATCTATGGAAAACTAAACAATTACAAGCGCTATCAAAGAGAAGAAAGCAGAAATGGAAGTCATGACTCTGAAACACCATTCTAATTTGTTACAGACTGACCACAATAGCTTGTGCAGTGTCCGTTGCATTGGCACTTACTTTGACTCTATGTCCAGCTGTTCTTCCAGCTGAGCAATCTTGGCCTCCAGGATGCTGATAGAGGATTTGTACTTGGACTTGATGGTTCCCTCGAGCTCCTGCAGCTTGAGTTTCAGCTCCTTGTTCTGGCGATCCAGCTGGGAACGAGCGCCCTCCAGTCGCTGGCTGGTGCTGCGCTCTGAACCTAGCTCTGTGGTCAACTGCTCGGTCTAATGTCAGAAACACACCATGGAGAGGCATTGTTAAAGTAAAGCATATCCTGAAGTAGTGATCTCAGTCACTGTGGCATCAGTGAGGTGTTTCTTCACTGCGCTCCTGAGAGTTCAGACAGTAACTACGTCTTTTTCTTAGGATTTTGTCACAATAAATGTAGGTTTCTTTTCGTTATCCATTCTTTCCTTTCCACTGATCACTAAATATTTTCTTCTACTTGCAGATAAAGGTAAAATTCTCAGCTGCTGACATACTGTGTGCATACCTGCAGTGTAGTTCTCTTCAGACGATCGTTGACCATCTCGGTGTTGAGCTGCTCTTCCTCCAGCTCCTCCTCCAGCTGGGCGATACGAGCCTCCAGCCTTCTCTTCTCATCTGCCAGCAGAGAACTGACAACAAAAAGTGAGGGGAAAAAAATGAGGGTTGGATAGAGAGAAACTTGTAGATTTTCTTCAACTGCATGAGCTGACCTTGCATTTTTAAGACAAGTACATACTCTGCAGATCCACATGACAAAGTGTTCTTCAGCTACCATCTGAAGAATGCGTTGTAACCCATCAATATATAATTTCTTCTCAGCTTCTTTTCAGAAAGTATTTCAGTAAATAAAATGTCAGTGTTGGGTTCATACTTCTTGGTGTTGCTGCTGTTAATCTCGTCCTGGAGCTCATCTCTCTCGCTCTGAATCTGTCTCTTGAGTCTCTCTGCAGTGGCCAGATCCTGAAGGAAGCAGAAGACACACACATATAACACTTTAAATCCTGATACTGCAGAGGATGTCAGGACAGTTGCCTGTAAATGTCATAATTTAATGTTTTTTGTTTATGGGGACTTTTCTGATCTGTTTTAATGCAGCAATTCCTTGGATACAATTTCCTCCTCAAACAATAAAAGCAACCTTGATGGCTGTGCACTATTTTGTTAGTATTGAGAACTTTATGTGCTTTATAATTTAATACCAATAGAAAATGATGTGTGTTGAGTTTTAGATTTGAGAAACTCACACAGATGAGATTAATATTACTTTTATCTGTGAGGTGTAGCTCAAATATCTCATTCCTTTCTGCTCTAAGTCAAATTATATAGCTAGTAACACTCAATATGAACTGCCGTGAATCATCAGAAAATCTCAGATCCCACATTTGTACAGATGGTTTATTAGATAATATTAGTTATAGATAACAATTCACCTCTTCTATAATGTCTGGCTGTTTGGTTCTTCTTGGACGAGGGGGCCTGACTACACCTTTCCCAGACAGCCAGTAAGTTTTTGAGTTGTCATTTTCTATCACTGCTTTCATACCTCCTGGAAGTGCAGGGCGTCTGCCTCCAAGGCCTTAAGTTTCCTCTCAGTCTCCTTGGCCCCGTTGACGGCCTCGTCTCTGGACAAACGCAGCTCATCCAGTTCTCTCATCAACTCTTTCATTTGGGCCTGGAGAGTACACATGCAGACAACAGTGCAACGTTAGACACCCATCAGTCTGAGGGGTTTTCCAGTCAATGTGTAGAACCTCTATGAGCATTTTTGTTAACAACCAATCACTCTTAAACAGACTCACAATTTGGTCTTCAAAACACCTAATAATATACATTTCAGGTATGTTTCCATATATAACTGAACAGTGAAGGTTATATATATTATACAGATGTTCATGTCATTACATACCTCAAAATATAGGCCAAAAAAAAACAAAAACAATAACTTGCAGTGAGTTGTTTTCTAGTGTTAGACCTATCAACTAATTTGCAAGTGAAAGGATCCTCCAGTTATTTATTTTGGTCCACTTTGGAAATACTTTTGCTTTTATGTTTGAGTTTCTGCCTTCTTTACCTGGAGTTTTTTCAGCTGTTTGAGGGCGTCATCACGGCCCTTGTTTGCAGCATCGATCTGGAGTTCAAGCTCGCTCAGGTCCATCTCCAGTTTCTTCTTGGATGAGAGGGCCTGACTACGCTGCTTGCGTTCATCTTCCAGCTCAATCTCCATCTCACGCACCTGAGAGTACATATATTTAGTCAGCCAGACCATAATTCAACAGGATCTTCAGTAATTCTACATGTAATGGTTTGGGAATGATACCTGTTTAACCAGCTGTTTCCTCCTTTCCTCTCCTTGCTCATCTCTGGCTTGCAGGTCTCGGTCAAACTGGGCCTTCATGGCCTGCATGTTGACCTCCAGGCGCAGTTTGGCGTCCTCTGTGGCCTGCAGCTCATCCTCCAGCTCCTCCAGCTGCACCCTCATCTCCTCCAGCTGCTGCTCCATGGCACGTTTTGACCTCTCCAGCTCATGAACCTGTGAAAAAGATTGCATTGTTACCTGTCAACAATCTACTCTAATTTTAACTTCTGCCGAAAGAAGTAATGCAGCCTCCGATAAAATCAGCATCAATGAAACAGACATTTCCAGTGTTAACATATAGACCCAATGAATCTAACTGTTTTCCATGCACCAAAAAGACGCTAGTGTTTTTCTCTTACACTCTTGCCAACATCATCCTTGGAGGAGACCAAGTCTTCCATCTCGGCTTTGAGCAGCTTATTGGCACGGTCCAACTCATCCTTCAGATCTGTCATGGTCTCCAGCTCGCGGGCCAGTGTCAGTGCTCGGGTTTCCTTCTCCCTGGCCTCAGCTTCGGCCTTGTCGCGCTCTTCTGCATACTGAGTAGATATTGTTTTCTCCTCGGCAAGCATCTATAGAAAGGAAAGAGTAGGAAAAGCAGTTAAAAATGTACTAAAGCTGAATGCTGCCAAATGAAGGTGGAAATCAAGAGTGCAACCAAGAGAGTTTGAGAGCAGTCTTAAGAAAATGTGGCATCTGTAATAAACTAAGTCATTAATATTTCCTTTTTGTGATTTTCTTCCTTAGTACTTTGTCTTTTGACAGTTTAACCGGTGATTTTGGATGTGTAATGTAAAAAGTAAACAAGCAGCTCATTAGTGCACGTTTATCTTGCACAAAATTCACTGTTCACACGTTACCTGGTCAAACTTCTTCTGCTTCTTCTCCAGGTTGGTGACGGTCTGCCTCAGGTGATCCTGGTCCACTATGAGGTCATCCAGCTCCCGCTGCAGACGGGTCTTTGTCTTGTCCAGTTTGTCGTACGCTGAGGTCTTCTCATCCAGTTGCTGCATCACACTGTCCAACTCCCGCTGGAATCGCTTGCGGCCCTCCTCTGCCCCCTCGAGAGACAAGGTCTCCTGTTCCAACTTCTTCTTCATCTCTGCCAGCTATAGGCATGAAACAAAAGAAAGGGAGTTAGAAGGACAAGACTGAATTGTGGGCAAGTTACATTGTGGACTCCTAATGAATGACTCAAGGCTGTGGTAGGGAGAATTTGGCTGACAAAGACTGAACACTGGCACCTCTTCATTCCACCGTTCTTCCAAACACTTAATAACTCAAATTAGACGAGACTCTACAGTTAAGCATAGTGGTGCTTTGAGCTAAATGCCAACACTAGCATGTTAATGTTTACCATCTTGTTACATGTGAACATCTCCCAATTAGTACAGCTAAAGAGCTGATGAAGAAGTAGCAGTATTGTAGCTATTTAGTCATAAACCAGAGTGCTGGACAAATTATAGTTTTGAACAGGTGATGGCACTAGATGAAAACTCAAAGTTATTACAATTTATTTTGAGTAGAGGTTGCTTGCCTGAATCAAATTAGTGAAAAAAAAAAGTCATGGTGGTGCTAGAGGAAAAGTCAGAGAGTCACCAAAGTCATTAGGATTCATGTTGTAGGAACCATTAATGCCTGTCCGGAGTTTAGGGCCAATTAGTTCACTTATAGTTTAGCTCATCAGACTGACACTGCCATCCAAAGAGCCACACCATGAGCATATCTATAAATACTTCAAACATAAAGTTATTATTACTGAACCCTCTGAAATCAGCTCTCTTGAATTAGACAGACCTGAGAACACAAACTGTTGAAGTGTGCGATGTTAAAGAAAGGATAAGTGGACCGACCTGGGACTGCAGTGTGGAGACTTGCTTCTCCACATTTTTCTTGCTCTCCTCCTCTTCCTCCAGCATCTCCCGCAGATTGTTTTGTTCATCTTCCATCTGCCTTAGGCGAGTGGAGAGGGACAGCTTCTGACGGGTCTCCTCTTGGAGCAACTCCTGAAGTTAGGAGAAGGAAAACAACTTGAGAAAAATATATATTCCTGAAACACTTTGAACTCTGTTCTTTTGCTTAGGTTTCACTTAATTTATTAATTTGTTTTTTTTTTAACATTTTGGTAAATTTAGCTGTTTGTGTCCTGTTTGCAGTATTACCATGAATGTACCAAAACTATCACTGGATGACTTTAAACGCCTGTCCATTATTGAAACAACTGATTAATCAACTACTCATTTCAGTTTTACTTGACATTTAGACAAAGTAGCAGCAATGTTACTTAAAAACATGTATGCATTCATGTTTGTACCTGTGTATCCTGCAGCTGAGACTCTGTGGAAGAAAGATCTTTGCCGGATTTGATGTTCTTGCCCTCTGCTTCACTCAGGAGGCCGTTTACATTTTCTAGCTCCGACTAGACACCAGATAGAAAGACAATGGATTATAGACACATCGTGAGAATCCACACACGCTTCCTTTACAATACTTCCCTATCACAGGTGATTCAGAGTGTCCATACCTGCATCTTTGACATCTTGTCAGCCAACTCCTGCCTCTGTCGTTCACTTTCTCCAAATTTGACCTGCAGCTCTTGAACTTGGGCTTCAGCCTTCTTGCGACGGTGTTCAGAATCCGCTTTGCCTTGTGTCAGCGTTTTCATCTCGATCTGCAGCTCGTTCCACTCACTTTCCAGGGCCTGCTTGGATTTCTCCACCGACACCTTATTCTGCAGGAGTGCCACACATGTTACTGGTGCTATTCATATGTTTTGTTAAGAATTGATATTTCTCCTCTGACCATCCCATGCGTTACCCTTTTGGCCTGTTCGAGCTGTTCATTGAGCTCGTCAAACGCCTGATTGTGTTTTTGTCTCATGTCGGCCATCTGCTGCTCGTGGATCTTGGCATCTTCCTCTAGATTCCTCTTCAGCTCAGCGACCTCTGTCTCACGCTTGCTCCTGGTAAGACAGAACGAGGGAATGAATAACAAAGAACGAGATGTGAGAAGAGAAACAAACTAAATTTAGACCTTTTTTTTGTGTAGATGAATCTTATTGACATTGATCTTCTGACTTTTCATTTAGCAGCTCCAGAAGTCAGACTTTCCACTTGACCAACACTTCAGTTTGTTCTAGTAGTCATCGTCTCCTGACTAGATACAGTATGTCCACATTCAGACAAACTCAAATGCAGAATACTGAACTGCTTTTTACCTCAGCTCCTGCTGTGCTGCAGTGGAGTCCAGAGTGTCCTCCAGCTCAGTCTTGAGGGCCTCCAGCTCCTCTCCCAGGTCCCTGCGGTGTTTCTCAGCCTTGGAGCGCGCCTGCTTCTCCAGCTCCAGATCCTCTTGCAACTCAGAGATCTGAGCCTCCAACTCCCTGATCTTCTTCTGGGCTGAGTTCTTGGCTGCAGCCTCCTCCTCAATCCTGGAGGTGAGATGAAGAGGAGGGATGAGATCAACATACGGGTAGTCTGTGTGATTGTTACCGGAAGCCTGTCCTATCGCATCAAAGTCCACCTGAAACTTCATAAGGGAAGAAAAGGAAAAAATGATTTTTTAAACCTGGTGAGTGCAGCATGGAGTTCTTCCTCCTTCTTAGCCAGCTGAGCTCTGAGTTCAGCAATCTGGGCCTGCAGGTCTGCAATCTGGTCATGGAGATCAGTGGAGTCTCCCTCAAGTTTACGGCGGTTCTTCTCTAACTCCTGACGCACTTTCTCCTCCTTTCTTAAACGATCTGTGTGACAGAGGACAGGAACCAAAATTTGTAATGACTGAACAAATTAGTTTCTCCTCTCCATGACACTTCCTCCAGCTCCTTAAAAATGATTGTGTGGTTAAGAAACTAATTATAATAATGATAGTATGTTTTATAATTCATTCTAATACTTGCCCTCTAAATCTGTGATCATGGCTTCATGTTTATTCTTGAGTTTCTGCAAACTTTTGGACTTCTCTTCCTCTTCAGCCAAGTTGGTGGTGAACTCTGAGATCCTCTCCTCCATCTGTTTTTTCTCCTGTGGTTAAAAACAAAACAAGAAAATGAATTACTTGTTGTTCCAGGTGTTTTATTTACCCTGCACTTTTAGCAGTAGACTAAATAAACCTGTGCTCAGACCTTGTTGAGCTTGTTGTTCTGGTCATCCAGCACCATGACTTCCTCCTCGAGCTTCTTCAGCTTGGCATCCGTGGTGACCTTCTCCATCTGGAGTTTCTGTCTGGCTGCTTCCTCCTCATCCAGCTGCTGCTCCAGGTCCTGGAAGAACAACACAAACAATTTGCAAAGTTAATGCAGTGGGGTTTTTGAGTATGTTTTTTTTTTTTTTTTTTTTTTTTGAGCATGTTTTTTCATCACATCTCATATTCTGTATCTCAGAGGACTTTACTGACCGTGATGTTCTGCTGCATCTTTTTTCTTTCTGTATGCATCTGGGTGACCCTCTCTTCCTCCTCCTCCAGTCGAGACTCCAGGTCATGCAGGATCTCTTCGAGCTCCTGCTTCCTGGTGGCCAGACGAGCTCTCATCTCCTCAGCCTCGGCACACAGCTCTGTCTCTGCCTGCAGCTGCTCTTGAAGAGCTAACTTCTCAGCATTCAGCTAGCAGAGGGGAGGGCAATGTCACAATGAGTAAGAGGACTTGTCATAACGATTCATGTTTTTATAAATTCGTTAATCAATTCTACATGCAGTTTCAATCCACTAATTTCAAATAAGAGTGACCAAAGATGAAAGCTTACTCCAGTGTTGTGACTCGTACCTGTTGCTGCTTGGACTCATATTCTTTGAGCTGCTCCTCAGCCTGCAGCTGTCTCTCCTTCACCTTGGCCAGCTCCTCTTCTTTTGCCACCATCTCCTCCTCCTGCCGAGTCACTTGCAGCAGAGGCTTCACCTGGAAGAAAAAACAAAAATTATATTATTAAGTTATTAAGAAAGTGAAATTACATTACTGCTACAGTATAATAAATGTGTTTGCACTAGAACATGGAGAAAACTATAAATTCAGATAAGAAGTTAGTCTCTCATTAGAAAATGCATTAGCCTATATGCATAAGTAGTAGCTAAAGAATTTCCTTATTTTTTTTCCATTAATCTCTTACCTTAGTGAAAAGTCTCCACCACTGCCAGTTCCTGAGTTTGAGGTAAGCAGCACAGTTCCTCTGGATAACTTTCATGGCTGTCAGCTGCTGTTGTCTCTTAGCAAAAGCTCTAGAGTAAAAACAAAACAAACAAAAGACATAAATAATCAAGCGAAAAACGATGTACACAAATATTGTTTCGTTGTGGATCAAGTTAATCCATCATACTTGCGGGCCACGTATCCTCTGCACCAGGCCTGGAAGCTGATGATCACATCAGTGATCTTCATGTCTCTCTCTTCCTCCAGGTGAGCCAGGACTCCGGCTCTGAAGAACACTTTACTTTGACCGATGCGGAAAAGGTTTGGGTCCAACTCCAGAGCTTTGATCTGACATGAAGCAGACAGAAGCGACTCAGTGACAAGTACTAACACTTTAAACGGAGCAAACAGAATTTTTTCCCTTCTTCTGATGAACTGCTTGTATTTTTTCCTCACCATAAGCACACAGGCTTGCTTGCCATCCATAAAGCCCTTTGGTATGGCATTTGGAGTAAGGATTTCATACCTGTGAGACAGGCAAATTAAGTTACGTTGACTTTCTTCTTTGATTGATATGTTTTCCTCTGTTTGAGGAATATGTCTTTATGTATTTAAATCTCTTTCTGTTTGTCACCTCTGTCTGAACTCCTGGAAGACGATGCGGTTGGGGAAGCCTTGTCTGCAGATGCGAATCCCCTCCAGGACTCCATTACACTTGAGCTGGTCCAGGACCAGGTGAGGCTCCAGTTTACCAGCCTGAAGAGAAAACAAATGCACAAACGATCATTAAGGAGCCTTGTGTGGACATATGCTGCAAGTGAAGAACATTAAATACACTGAGCCAATGACACAAAATGCATGAATCAATTTCTGCAACAGCTGCGATGTTGAGAACCAGTCTTTGTTCTGTACCTTCTTCTCGTGGTTGGGGATGATGCAGCGGACAAAGTTAGGGTTGGTGTTCCTGAGTGTGGTCATGAGGTTACCCAGCTGCTCCTTGTACAGTTGACCTACAGTGCGGAACATGCCCTTACGGGTTTTGAATGCACCGTGCAGAGAGTCCGACATTCCTGCCACTTTATCCAAGCCGACGATACGGTCCACTGTGAGGACGGAGACGGTGGAACAATTGTTTTATCAGCATGTTTACAGACACTGAAATGATCATCAAATCACTTGAAATCATGAAAAAAAGAGATACTGTTCAATTCCTGCACACTGTCACCACCAAGTTTGTTGGAAATACCTCTCTGTTACCTGAGGTCTCAGGCAACAGTGTGCAGAAAGTAATTTTCTTTTGCAAGATGACACTTTGGATAAATTCACTCACTGTCTCGCCACAGGTCAGCAGTAAACTTGTCAGTAGACTGGTTGAGCAAAGTGGCCACACTCTCGTTCAGAGGATCCATGTTTTTCATCAGCCACTCGTCTGCTTTGTAGTCCACCTACACCAGAGAAGAACTATCTTTATAATGAAGAACTTGAAGTTAAGTGTTGAAATTCAATGTATAAGGTAAACTGTTAAAAAAAAAGCTCTTCTATGAACCAAACTTTGTATATTCAGAGTTTTGATTACTATGTTGTTACCCTGCAGCCAGCTAGTTATGGAAAGTAACTACGTACATTTACTCCTATAGGAATATACAGCATAAGGAATTAATATGCATGTCCATTGACTTAGATTGACAAGAGGAAAAACAATGTCTTTGGTTATTTATGCAGCCCTTTTGCAAAGGTTTTTCTTTGGATGGAGAAATGTAGCCTAACTATAAAAGTACATGTTAAAAGTCAGATAAAAGCTTTTGAAAGTCACAAATTCAACAGTGCAAACATTTATCCTCAATGACCTTTCCAGCATAGTGCATAATGCAGAAGTCAACGTCGTCCTTGAGTTTCTTGGGTTTCTGGAATTTGGGGTGTGTTCCCTGTTCCTGAACCACCTTCTCCACAAAGCTCTTGTCTGTGGCTTTGGGGAACCAGCATTCTTCATCCAGCAAAGCCAGTATGCCTGGAGGACCAGCCTATGTTGCACAGACAGGACAGATCAAACACACACACACACACACACACACACACACACACACACATCAGTCACACATCAGTCTGCGGTTCCAAGGAATTGTGACTGCTTTAATGATCTATGTGCAGTTACACGCCTCGATGTGTATCAACAACTGTTTACTGCATAAAAATGTGTACAATTACTTGTGCAAAAGACTTGTAACTGATTCTTATTTCAAGAGTTACTTTAGACTAAGACACACCCTGTCAGTGTTATACACACACACACACGAGTCTTGATGAGGAACAAGAACTGGGGGACGTCTTACAGGTCTTTCAATGAGGTCGATGCAGGGCTGCAGGTCGAGGCCGAAGTCGATGAAGCTCCACTCGATGCCCTCCCTCTGGTACTCCTCCTGCTCCAGGATGAACATGGTGTGGTTGAAGAGCTGCTGCAGCTTCTCATTGGTGTAGTTGATGCACAGCTGCTCAAATGAGTTCAACTGTAGGAAAGAATTAGACATCATTACTTCACTGACAGAGAAATAATCTGACATTTAAAAAATATATATTTAGAATCAAGTAATCACTTTAGTTACTTTTATTAGAAAAATGTACACATGCCACCTTCATAAATAATAATGTTTGCTGCTTTTTGTTTTACATGTTGGTAAACTGAATATCTTCAGTCAGTCACACAAGGAACATAAACGTCAACTTCCACTTTGGAAAATTATGACATACTATAGATAAAACGACTAATCAATTAATCAATAATGAAAATAATAGTTTGAGCCCTAAAATTACTACATAATATTGCAATTACAAAGTCAATAATAAGACATCATTCAAATTATTTTGATGGAAAAAACTGTTCACCTGTCTCAGGAGAGAGTAAATTGCTACTGTACACTCATCATGGTTGCAGTGATAAGAGAGAACCATGAGCTAACTCTCCTTGTTGATCAAGCTTTACCTGCTGTGCAGCAGATTCTGCCGACTCTTACAGTAGAGCGACACTGTCTTAAAAGTAATTAAAAAAAAACAAAAAAAACATCTGGAGCGTTTTCCCCCTCGGTCCCGGTCCCACTTCATTTTTCTGCCCCTTCATTCTATGAGTAACTACTATAATATGACTATAATAATAGTTTGACACCACTCTGTACAGTCTGTAGGATGCAGCATTAAACAAACAGATAGTCTGAGCCAACTGAACCCCATCAGAGTGCTCGGTCTGATCACAAAAGTAGTGTAACTGCCAGCCTGTCAAGCCTCAAACACCTCACCTCAAAGATCTCAAATCCAGCAATATCAAGGATTCCAATGAAGGAGGCTCCCTGTCTCTTGGTCTTGTCCAGGGCTCTATTGATCCTCAACACCAGCCAGCGGAACATCCTCTCGTAAGAGGCTTTGGCCAGAGCCTCGACAGCAAACTCAGCCTGTTCCTGGGTCTGGGCCTTCTGGACATAGTCCCTGCCAACCTACAAAAAGAAATACTCAGATATCATCTTGTGATTCTACACTTATTACATGGAAACTGACAGACAAAAGAAATTTGCATCACAAACTATGTGGCTAAACATGTGACGGTAAATCCAAAAAAATCTAAATGTATTTGATGCAGACCTTGATTCTGGGAGACAGGATGGCTCGTGTGAAGTCAGTCACATTGACGCCCAGCAGGTGACACACTTTCTGGGCAGCTGGGGGTGAAACATGAGGTAAAGTTGGAGGGTGTAAAGGTGGATAATGGATGAATTGGGAAGGTTTGAGAAAATGAAGTGAAACAGACAGCATGCACAGAGGAAATGATGATGACGACGGCGTGTCTGTGTAAATGTATGTACCGGTGTCATCAGGCAGGGAGGCCTGGTCAGAGTGACGCTCTTTCTTGAAAACCATGTTCCCCAACTGCAGCACGGCTGACACCACCTTCAACAGGCCTGAGAAACAAACAGAAGGTCACTGTGTGCTGCAGAGGAAAGAATCACACCATGAATAATAAAGATCACCATATGTTTGGTAGTGTCAAAAAAAGTATTTAACGCAATAATAACTGCGTCGATGAAGAACTTTGTGATGAGTAAATGCTCAAACATTCACTAGTGCCACCATCTTAAATGTGAGGATATGACACTTTTCTTTGTCATATTATAGTAAACTAAGTGTTATATGTACCTCAAGCACTAGAACACATTCTGTGTATCCTCGAGCTCTATCAAACAAACTACATCTCATCATCTGCATAAGTGTGTGCATGTAACAAACAAAACTAACCCATTTACAGAAAAACAGTTCCATAGTGCTAGTAGGGGGTAAAAACTCCAAAGAGCACCTTGATTGATAATGAGTATAATTCACCACAGCCCTTTAAAGTGAGATCATATGTACCAATTCTCTCCTCTTCTGGGATGCTCATTATCTGAAAGGCATCCATGGTCTCAGTGAAGAGGTCCTTGTCCTGTTGACCAGGAATTGTCACGTTTCCATTGGACAGGAAACGGTACTTGCTGTAATCCTCCAGACATAACTCAGCTGTATAGAGAAAAAGAGGAGAGATTTATGGAGAATTGATCATTTTAACAGACGTCAGCATGATTATATTTCAGACACTAATAACTGAACTGAGAAACAGGAAGCTGCTTCCCATGTTACTAAATGAATGTCATGTTCAGATAACGATAAAGGACATTTATTTTGCTGCTTTCTGCAGCTTTCATTCACGTATCCCAGTTTGATGCAGTCACAGTGTGATAAAATGTCTCACAGCGCAGCTTGTCCCCTGCTCCTGTCAGCATGTAGTAGAAGATGTGGAAGCTCCTCTCGTCTTTAGCTTGTCGGATAGCCCGAGACTTCTCTAGCAGATCTGGTAACACTTCAGTCAAGACAAACAATTGCGAACGCGGCAGGACAAGAGCATGTATACAAAGTAGTCCAGAAGCAAGACTGGTGAACTATAAGGGGCCTGAGGCTGCACCAGTTTTACCCATTTATTATATCAGTTGAAGCGTAAGCTTACATGGGAGTTATCCTAAACAAATTTGCAGAGTCAAATGATCAAGAACTGACATCAAACCTGAGGCAGCAGAGCACTCTCCCATAAGCCTTGCCAAAATGGCTTCAGGGGGAAACTCATTATTGGCCCGAGGCCACCTGGCAGGTTAATCCTGCCCAGTACAGAATAATTAAGAAAGCATATTTTAAAAAAGGATGCAGGTTTCAATGTTGGCTCCAACGATGTATCCATTGACATCAAAATTGATCCTGATGAATTTTCCCTACAAGAGAAAACAAATCATTTTGATAGGCGAACACAAATCCTGTGTTTTTAAGGGTGAGTACATTTTTTTTTTTAAATCCTGTCTAAACTAACTTTTCAACATGGACTATGAGCTACCTGCACACAACAACATAGTCATTTTACATGAGATTTTTTTCTTTGTGCTCTGCTCACTGCTTTGAAATTAAATTTTATTTTGACAGACATTTTAACAGCTTTCAGAGGCTTCAAATCATTCTTACAAATCTTGAAGAGTTGTCGTTCTTGACAGTCTTCGCATTGCCGAAGGCCTCCAGGATGGGGTTTGCCTGCAGCAGCTGTTTCTCCAGTTCCCCCTGGCAGAGAGGACACAGTATCAGAACAAACTATAGACTGCAAGAACACTTTCTATGGACTTTAAGCTAGACATTGGTGAAGCTAGCACATCTTTAAATCATGCATTTCCTTGCAGCACTGCAGATCATTGGTTGAAAACAAACATGAGCAATAACTCATTCAGTGTATTGAATTTGGTGAATTTGGGCTGCGTATACAAAAGAATCACCTCAGGGAATGTTATCATTGCCCAATCAACCACAAACACACACAAATACAGAATATTTTGCACATTCCAACACACATTCCCGCAGCACAGCAAGCCCACTCAAGCACAAAAACCCTGTAAATGCAGGCACAAACAAGAGAACACAAGAAGCACACAGGCTGGTTAGCCGAGATTTCACCCCAAAGGAAATGCAGGAGTGCGCTGTGGCACCCCAAATAAGCTACGTAGTACTACATAACAACAAAAATCAAGACCGACCAGATTGAAAAAAAAAAAGCTGCTGGGTGGAGTGGGATACTGTTACCTAATACAGCTTTTAAAACTATAGGCACAAAGGTGTGTTTTAGCATGTGAGACAAACCTCAGATAAGGTTACTGCTCGACAGCTCTGTTGTGTTGCTGGGCAGTTCAATGTCACACGGACGCATTTACAAGACTCTTAACCATGAAAACCGAGTTCTTATATTTTAAAGATAACTTTTACTCTACAAATTACAAGGGGTAAATATTTTTACTGTTGAAACTGTTTGCTTAAATTTTAATTATTTTTAAAAGATAATTTGACGTTTTGGGAAATCTGCTACAGTTGGGAATTTTTTTTTTTCCTTCTGAGAGTTTGATTAATACCACTTACATATCTGTATGCTACATATGAAGCTAAAGGCAGACTGGTAGCTTTGCTTAGCTTAGCATAAAGGCTGGAAAATTGAAAAGTTATTTCTTACACTTTTAGTTTTTTGCACAATTTAATTGAGACTTACCAACCAACATTAGGCAGAGTTTGTTGACACAGCCAGACTAGGGGTTTCCCACCGTTTCTAGTTTTAATGCTAAGCTAAGCTAACTAGCTGCTGGCTTCAGCATCACATTTAATGTACAGACATGCAAGTGATGTCAATCTTCTTGAACAACTCTTTGCAAGAAAATGAAAAAAAGCATATTTCTCAAAAGTTACCAGCTACTCCTCTAAGGCCATTCTTAATAATGTTTAATGCATTTCCTTGAAAACCCAGACAAAGAAAATAATGTTTCCTGTTAGTAGAGTAGTGCATGTGCATAAACGGTCAGACACCATGCGTATGGATGAACTCACATGTGACAAAACTGCACTGCCCTGGAGAAGAAGTAAAAAAAAAAAAAAAGGAGAGAGTTCAACACATTTATTCAAACATTTCATGTAAAATCCTGTGAAGCGACCCACATATGAGGACAGTAAGTACAAACACACGCCCCCACACAAACATCGGTATTCTGCTTCACTAAGTCTCAGCAGAGGTGAGGCAGACACGTTGAGGCCTGAAACAGGAATGTGCAGTAGTCGCCACAGATCTCTATTAGGTAGACTACATTATAGAGACGGACTTAGATGGAAAGCGAAAACATCAAAAGGTGGGGAAAAATACAAGGTCTCCATCATGGATTTTTCAAATCTTTGGACGAACTGCCAGCAAAGAATCAGGAAGAAAAGGATGAAAGGAAAAACAGGTTTTACTGACCTGATCTTTCTTGGATTTGAAAGATGAGGCAACATGGGCAAGATACTGAATGACTTTCTTGGTATTTTCTGTTTTCCCTGCTCCGGATTCCCCACTGCAGAAAAAGACACAGTAAATGAAGCTTTAGACACATGACATCGATCAGAGTGGTCAGTGTGCTGAACATCATAGCAGAGGTAATACTGATCAAGAGGCATCAAAAGCAACATGTCATGTTACAGACATGCAGTCTGCAAGAAAACAAGAAAAATATTTCCAAGGTGAAAAACAATAAGTTTTTTTTTCTTTTTAGAGCTTAAAAAAATACTGATAATTTTGACCCATAACTGTTGAAAAAAAAATGCTAGATCACCAAACTGTCAAGAATGAGTAAAAACATGCGATGACTCCATAACCTAAAGGGCCTGGGTGTCCAAACATTGACACAAGTCCCCGGCAAACTATCTGCAGATGAATATCAACCAGAAAAACAAAAAAAAAAAAAACAGACCACTGAAAACAAAGTAACCTACGTGCAGAGAATGGACTGGTCCTCGCGATCTGAGAGGAAGAGAAAGAAGAATGTTGATCTGTGAGAAATAGTTGATATAACAGAAAAACAAGCAGCTGAATTGAGAAAGATAAGGCATGTGATTGTTTTATTCTGCAGTTTCTGTTACCCTTCTGCTTGTAAGCCATGAAGGACTGAGTGATTAATCAATTTGTTGATTGAAAATTATCACTGATTATCTCTGAATCCAGCAGTCTTTCATCATCACATCATTGTGAACTAAATCTTTAGATAAATTGACAATGGTCAATGTTCATTCATTGATAGTGTAAATAATCATTAGTTGCAGCCAAAAAACCATGTGTGCATGAACGTCTACACACTTCTAGTCTATGTGATGTATATACAATGCACCAACTAAAGTCTAATGCTGCTAAACACGCAATTTTCTTCACAAATATATATCTGTGGTACCCTGCATCATGCTCCTGTAGGCTGTGTCGGTGATGGCGTAGATGTGAGGGGGCATCTCATGTCTCTTCTTGCCCTTGTACATGTTCACTATCTCCTCAGTGTAGATGGGCAGGTACTTGTATGGGTTGACCACCACGCAAAAGAGACCGGAGTACGTCTGCGTAAAATAGAAGATGGTTACCATCAGAGAGGATTTTAATGCAGCAAGTCATACAAGTGGACATGAAAAAAATAATAACAATCTGATTGGTGGTGCCACTGTATAACCATGTGTATGCATTTAAACCCACATAGATGAGTCCAGAGTAGTATCTCTCCTTGAGGTTGTGCAGCACAGAGGCCTCATTCAAGCATGTGAGCTCCGCCATGTCCTCAACCTTGTTGAACTTGGGTGGATTCATCTTCTGAATGTCATCCTTGTTTACCTTCACCTGAGAGACAGAGACAACGTACCTGTCAGAAGGGCTCCCTGATCAAGAAACAAATCTGTCACTGTTATTAATGCACCAATCAAATGAAAAAGGTCAGTTGGTTTCTTGTTGTTGAGCGACACGTTCTTCAATTTCACCTTTTTGCCAGAGTCCGCCAGCTCCACCACGCACTCGTCTCCATGCTCCTCTTTGACGGAGCCGGCCTCAAAGCCCAGCTTCTCAGATGGGATCCACACCAGCTTCTTGGTGGCCCAGTCGGCCTGGGCCAAAGGGTTGTTAATCCCACGGTCCCCATACAGGAACTTGTCTGCGTCCGACATGGTAGCTTTAGGACAGAGTAAGAGAGCAGTTTAGACGAATATGAAGCCATTTTGAGCAGTGTAGCCTTTCAAAAAAAGGGAACATGGGTCACTACCATCGTTGATTCAGCTTTTCTATCATTTTACATCCAACAAATTAAATGTATTCTTCTCCAAATTTAATGAATGAATCCATAAAAACAAAACAGTCATTTGTTGGCAAATTCTTGAAGGCGTGGTTGACAAGCTTCATCTTGATCTAAAATTTCAAAACACGGGGTGTACTGAAGCCCAAGAAGCGTTTAAGACGCTGACTGTAATTGCATCGTTTCAAGTCCGGCTTTGTTGTATGGCATAACTTCTGTCTTTCCTCACTTCCTGTCACATCTCTGCTCTCACAATCAAATGAAGGAAAACATGTCAAACAAAACATCCTTCTTTAAAATACTTCAGATTACTGATATTTAGAGGCCTCTGCAGCTTCGGTGTTGTTATTACCTTTCAAGTTTTAAGTTGTTGGTTCAGCTCTATGGATCTCTAATGCTGGCATCATATTGCACTACATTATATTGAGACATGTTGCCACCCAACATTTACATAGAAGATTATAAACGCCTTTCAGTGGTACATTGCAAAAAGTGAAAGACTGTTTGCATGTCCTGAAATGCCTCTGTAATGCTTGTCATGCTGCTTGTCATGCACATACACTTGTCACTCATGCGAGATTAAGTTTGTTTGTTGAGTTTGTATAATGAGTTTTAGTTTCAACTGTTAAACTGAGGTGTGATACGAACTCACATCTCAACAAAAACAACAAAGATCATGAAATTTACTGCACAGTCAGAAGGTAACAGGAGATACAGCACAAGTTTGGGCACATTATTATCACAACAGCTGTTGCTTCACAGTATCATTATTATTATTATTATTATGAGCATGCAGCCTCTTTATTCTATGACCTATAAAAGTGCCGACTCCCTTCTCCCAATCCTCATTACCCTCAACCCGCTCTTTAGATCCGCAATTTCCACCATAGGTAACAAATGTAGCTGTTACATATGATTCTGCCTCAGTGAGACCGGTTCTGTGCATCCAGTAGGGCGAGTTATGTAAAAGGTCCTTGAAAAAGGTCGGAGGAGGGATGCTCCACAAGCAGAGAGGCAGGAAGGAATGTCAGGAACAAGTCTGGGCAGAAAGAGAAATGTCATTATTCCCCAGCCACACCCTGGAGAAAGACTTGATGCCTCATCAGAAAAAAACTCCCTCAAAAAAAGAGAAAAGAAAATCCATCACCTGGATTCTGCTTTCACTGACGCCATGTTAACTAATGAGATGCATTGTCTCGATTTTAAGATGGCCCTGCAGGTGATGTTTTATCAAAAAAAAACATGGAGGAAAAGACTTAAAGTAAACTGCTGCGGCTTTATTTTTGTAAGTATAAAAGGAAATTACACACATACATGCACAGAGGAGCAGCTTGATTTCTAATAAAGCCTAGTTTTGAATTATTGTAACTTTCGTGGATTTAATGTTAATTTCAGTTAAGTTCAATGGAAAAAAAGTTTATTCTGCAGAGACTAAGATGAAGGAATTCCTAACCTCTAAACAAAGTTATGTTATGTCTTTTGTTCACAGGTTGCAAGTTGACTCAATAAACTGATAAACTGAGATCAGTTCAGCTCAACCAAAGTTTAAATGTTTGATCATAGGTTTTATAGGTTGCTTGTGAGTGCACAGATTTATCCTGCAAGGTCCAGCTTGGTATAATGGTATGAGGTATAATGGCTCCACATAAATATGAACATGAACAAATTCAGTGTTCTTATGGTATTTAAAAGATTTAGTCTGCATTAATGGCTGTAACTAACACTCAAAAAGGTTAGAGAAAGGACTTGGGAGTTTACTTACAGGGACGTCAACGCACTTCAGTAACACATTCATTTAAGTATCCAGAGGTGTCATGTCGTTACCTCAAATACTAATAAGAAAATATTGTAAATTCAAACCAAGCGAGGCTTGTCAAGACAAGACTCAGATGTTTGCACATGAATGTTTGTACTGCAAAAGTTTAAAGTTTAAAAACAGCTGCCTCCTCTCAGGTAGAGGATGATGAAAAAACAATGTGTGCATATGTGGAGAGATAAAGACACAGAGTGTGTGTGGAGATAAAGACATCGAGTGTGTGTGGAGAGATAAAGACAGTGTGTGTACGTTGACAAAGCGAGGGATAAAAGGATCAGTGCACAAGGTGTCATCTGTGTCCCTCTTAAGTTCATTATGTGCTCAGACTAATGCTAAAATCTTGCTATGGGTGGAAATCTGCAGCACTCCCGGAGGTCAGAGACGACTGAGAGCATCACGTTTTTTAGAGTACACACGAGGGCATGAACGCAGCAATACTCGCCACGTAATCATTAAAGAGGGCCACACAGAAAACTTGTGACATTCACTATGTGTGTGAACTGTTAAAGCTATACATGGGCTAACTTCCTCAGGAAGTTGCATAAACTCTGTCTCTGCACATTTTGACACTCTGTGGTTCGAAATGACAAGATGAAGTACTTCAGTGCCCATGTCCTCTCTTCTGCATCAGTTCTTGTCATTCAAATGTCCCAAACCTTTGCTGAGGTCAGGACTGGACAGGGGTCTCCCCATAAAGACTTCAACCATGTCTGGAAACAGCTCCTCTCACCTTATTAACCTCACTGAATATTACTTTTAGTTTTCCCTGCACATGCATCTTGTTCTCTGCATAGGATCTGTATAATCTGGGTCTCTTGTGCTCTTCAGTCTTAACATGCACGTTTTCAACAGCATCTCCTGTTCTTGGCTGCCAGTCAATCCTCTGCTTTATCCAGGCTTCTGTGGTTCTTACCTAACCAGAGGGCGCCTGCTGATACGAGGCTGGTGGTAGTGAGGCACTGATAATAAGAGATCCACAATGGTGTGGCACATTAGGGATATGTCAAAGTATGTGAATCGAAAGATGTTTCACTTAAATGCTTGAGTTATGGGGGCTGCAGAGAACATTTTTAGCGTAACAAGCTGTTTGTATGGCGCCAAATGATGTTTTCTGGCTCCAGATGGGGCAACGCTGTCTAATTTCCGGGGCTGAACAAAAAAAAGACAGAGAGCAAACTATTTTCACACCTCATCGTGAGCAGAAATGTGCTATAACATCATGCTGATAAAGTCAGGTCAGACAGAAGTCCTCATTCATTACCACAAAACCAAGTTCTCTCTTTTGCGACTGCATGTCAATTTTGTAGCCTGAGGGTACACACACACACACACACACACACACACACACACACACACACACACACACACACACACACACACACACATACATACATGCAGCAACAGTAGCAGAAGGGTGTGTGCAGTTTGTTTAAAAAAAAAAAATCTCATGATAACCACCTGACAATTACGACAGACAGACAACACTGCAGGATGTGCACTAGGTGACAGATATAATGACAAATGACAGACATAAGCTAAAATCTTAACAGTGAATAAAAAAAACATGAATTTCATCAGATCATGGACTTCTTCCTGTCCTCTTATGCTGCTGTTCTCTCTATGCATATTACTTAACCTGTTTTTTCAGCATTCATTTCACGAAACTGCTCTTTTTATATGCATTTTGTATCGCTCATACAAACTGAACTGGTCATACTGGTGTGGGTTTGTCATCACAGACAGCTGTCGCAATTATCAGACTCACACAAAGTCCTATTGGAAGGGTGAATCAGCTTATATAATGTAAATAAATCCAAATTCAGAGACAATAAGGTGATAATTGAGCATGCGCAGGTTTAAAGGGCTCCTCTGTGTCCCCCTGATGAGAACACCTGGCCAGGTGCGCGACATTTCTCATCTTGAGTAAACCCCATCGATTTCTCCTCGTCTTTCCTAAACTGAAACTTTTTCTACACCAGCTCCCACCCACTGACCACCTCAGCTCTCCCCACCTGCAGTAAACACACGACTACACACCTGGTTTTCAGCTGCAGGCACTGTAGGTGAGCTCGGTTCGTCTTCCTGCTCGACGACACTTCGTTCACAACACCAGCAGCCGCTGAGGAAGAAGAAGGAGAAGTCTCGCCGGTCTCTCGTCTTCAGCCGCGTCTCTCTGCCCCGTCTTGCGGGCCAGCTGCTCAGGCGTGGCTTGGTGAGGGTGGACGGTTCTGCACCTTTAATCCGCCCAGTTTCAGTTTTCGCAGGTAAATTGAATGCCCCGCCCCTCTCCTGTGGTCTGTGCTGCGTTCAAGAGCTCCACGTAAAAACCTGGAGTTTTGAGTTGTGGCTCCAGGTGCTTCTGAATCAAAAAGGCGACTCATAAAATGAAATAGATAAGTTGTTCTCTTGGCTCATATAATGCTTTAAAACTCAAATGGCAGAAGGAAGCGCTGAATGACAAGTGAGACCAATGTTTTAATGTATGTGTATATGTGTATATGTGTATATATCAAATGTCATCCAGGAAGTGTTCTCACCCCTTTGATAAATGTGACTTCTTTATTGTGGGACAGGCTCACTATTACCTCCCGTTAACTGAAGATGATGAAGCCAGTTAAAGCAGAATTTACATACCTAAGATAGTCGATGTGCTATCAATAATAATACAATAAAACAACTAGTAAGTCATTTATCAACTAAAATGACAAACATTTGGTTACAAAAAAAAAGCAATTGCAGAACAATGTGTGTGTGTGTGTGTGTGTGTGTGTGTGTGTGTGTGTGTGTGTGTGTGTGTGTGTGTGTGTGTGTGTAGGAATGCAGAGCCTCGTTCATACCTGCAACAGGAGTAGGGGTGTGGCACTGCTGATGTGTCCAAGGTGGAAATATGACACAACATATATAACTGTCTGTGGGGAGAGGACATTAATGTAAAGAGGGCAATCTGACATGTAAGACTGCTCCACATAGTCTGTTCACACATTTATGTTTTCATATTGTTATGGGTCTGGTGTCAGTGCATGTAGATCTCCTACAGCCTCTGCGCTTGTTTCCTAAAATTGCATTCTCTCTGTAAAAACAAAGACTAACTTATATTTACTTAATGACTAATCATAAATGAAACAAACAAAAAAAAAGACCTGATCTTAGTGTGTTTCCGCAACATTTCTCAAACAAGGGGAAGTGTCTATACCTGCACTTGGTCTCCCATCCACCAATGAGCTTTTGCTTTAATATCCTACCATATATGGTCAGAGAGAGGAGACAGAGAAAGAAAGATTTCCAGAAAGAGAGAAGGTTTCAGATCAGAGAGGTGGGGATGGGACGGGAGGCGTGGTCTTGTGTTGTGTTTCTGTGTGTGCTGTGGTGTAAAGTTTCTTTTCAAAACCCTGCCATTACCCAGAGCCCTGGCTGTCCTGTTGTTTAAAAATCTGTCACACATCAAAGATGAGCTGATAAAAATGTAGGGGTGGCGTGTCACAGCATGAATGAAACAGAGATAGGACGCACAGTTACACTATGTTTTACGACTGTTTAAACTGAAGGTAGTTAAAATAAAGCTGTGAAACCTCAGATTTATAGTAGCTTCCCTCCTAGTTGTCCTAGACTCAGTTGTTTGTTTCAGAGGTTACATTAGGTGACATGTTGTAAACAGTACAAACTTGTTAGACCTCAAAGTATAGCGTCACGCAGCACTTTACAAGTGCTCACAAAAATACCTGCAGTCGTAGGTACAAGTTACAGTCGCTTGAATTTTTCTCTGTCTGTAGGAAGATCCCTCCTCTTCTCTGAAAAAGGAAGACAAATCAAGCAGATATGTTCCAAAGGTAACATTGTTTTAGTATGAAATTCCCACTTTGTGTTTCTATTCCTCTGCCATAAGAAGAGACACACTTAATAAGGAAATGTTGTCTGCATAGAACAATGAGGAGTGTAACTTTGGAAGATACCAGTTTCAATTTACACAGAACAACGGCAGTGGATTTTCCTCCCCTATTACTCCCCCGTATACTGTCAATGTGCCAACTGTCCAATATGCATATGGGTATGCGATTGTTGTTTTGAGACTGTTAATAAAATGCGAACCTACCTGTTCTGTATCAAAAACCTCATCTGTAAAAAAAACAAAACCTTAATTCAGCATCTGTTTCTTTAGAAACCACCTCTCTGATATGTTATGTAAGTGAGTGAGATAGATGGACGAAGACTTCCTGTAAGGATACTGGCTTTAACATTCAATTCACTTCAGCAGTGACACCGAACAGTCAAGTTTTGCAGCTGTTTTGCAAATAACTGTTAATCTTTCATCCATAAACCGTTTGCATATGTACTTGTGTTTTAATGTGCACAGTGTGTAAGAAACAAAATCACCTTGCAGGATAGTTACTAAGTGTCTGATTGTTTTTTTTCATCCAGTTGTCATCCTGTTGGCACATTTTCACAGCCACGGGGCACGGTCTGTTGTTACACCACTTCACATGAGGCAGCTTCCTGCAGCTCGCTTCAGGACAGGGAAACAGTCTCACACACCTCATAATGGCCTCAGTGTAAGAGGATCATTGTCATTTTTCTTTCTGCGTAATGCACACACTGACAATCTAGATAGTGTAAGCTAAAAAAAAAAGTTGTACTTGTTTTAATTTAGTTAAATAAAGTTAAAATATGTGTCATCCATTGTTGTGTAAGATTGGAAAAGCAGACATGTCAAGTCATGTCATGTCATGCAAGGAACTGTGGTAAATTTCAGTTGAAAGCATGGGGGAAAGCGCACATAGGACTGTTGTTAGAGGACGTCTGTGTTTATTCTGACATGTTTGAGCAGCTCATCTGTGTTTGGCAGTGAAAGGGCAGATTTTACATATGATTTCAGAGTTATTTAAGATGAATGAGCTCGGCTAAAGTTCAGTGACTGAGGCTCCAGCAAGCCTCTCCACCAATCACACACCTCGTGCCCCACTAAGGATTTTTTGAAACACAATGACAACAGTTTGGATTTAAAACAGGATGTTGGGGAGGGATTTGTTTGTTGGTATGTTACTGATGCACCAACCTAAACTGGTATCAGGTTAAGACACTAGTGCGAATTTAAAGTGCACCCCATGGTGGACAAAACTGGCAATCACAAGCGTGTGTCTATAAGTGTGTCCATAGTTGGAGCGTTTTGGCAGTGCAGTGCCAACCACTAAGTGTAAGAATATTGAATATAGTCTGGTACAGCGCTCAGATTTCACACATGAAGTTCAGTTTATTTGCTATGAGCAGTATTATTACTAAAACAGTTACATAACTGGTGGAGCTTTCTTCAAATAACCCTGAAGTTATCAGAGTTATCTCAGCCTGAGACTCTAAATGTTAAAAGCAGAAAACCTGAATTAAAAACTTGGGTTTAAAAGAAGTGGTCTAACAAAAGAGCATCATGTCCACCCTCCATTTCACCTTTCAAAAATCAGAAATCAAAAATTTATCTAGTTGCATTATGGGAGCTGTAGGATATAATAATATTTTTGTTTGTTTTGTTTCTTTACGAAACGCCCAGTTAGAAAAGACGAAAAAAAAATCCACCAAGACACGTCAACTTTTTATGAGTTTTTTTTTTATTTATTTGATTTTTAAGTGTTTTATTATTTTTTTTTCTCCAAAAAAATCCTGAGGTATTCACAATATAATGGCATTTATTCTGTTTGAAATGAGACTCGGGGGAAGGGGGAGGGGGGGATAAAATACAGCCAAAAAACAAAAACTAATGGAAAAAAAAACAAATAAAAAAAAAAAAAGAAAGAAACGGGCAGTAAAGCTGTGTCGATTGATACAACTGTCAAGACAATGAATCCATGGTGGTCGTACATACAAGAAGCCTTTGAACTGCAACAGCGGTGACTGAAGTCAATCCTCCCCCCACCCTGCAAACTAGCAAAGTCATGCAATCTTGCATTTAGAAAAACCAAGCAACAAACCTCAATGATATCTCAAAGCAGGCGTGTCCCACCTCGCTAACAGGGAGTGCAGATTAATAACAAGCCACTCAGTCCACTATCATAGTAGTTATCATCATCTGAAATGCCTAAAACTTAAAAACAAAAAAAAATAAAAATAAAAAATCTAGTCTGCTTTGTTGCTGGCATTCGGTACTTACTGATAAAAACCATCCAAGTTTCAAACAATACAAGCTTTAACTGTGAGTTATTAGCAAAGCACTAGAGTTCAAATACACCATGCTGTGGCTACTCAGCTTTAACCCATGTTTGTTTGTTTGTTTGGGCCTTCTGAGAGGGTAAACAGTAAACAAAATAATGGATGTCAGTATGTCGGACAGCCACAGTGAAGGCTGCACCTCGCTGTGCTGTAGGTTTCTATTTTAATCTGTTACTTTATAGACTGGACGTTAGTGTGACGGTTGAATACAATATTTTTGCTTTTTCTGTACACGATGATAAAAATGCCAATGAGAGATTACTCCTCTACCTTGAGTCCTGTTTGCCCTCCACAAAAAAGCAATACACATTAAAAAAACAAAAAACAAACAAAAAAAAGAAGAAAACATACAAATGACCAATAAATAAATATCAGTGAAAAAAATACACTGTAGAATCATTTTTCTTGCTCTGTGTCACAGATCTATGATTGATAAAATAACTGCTGTGACTTAAAAGAAAAATAAGGAAAACACCCAATATTCTCCTCTCCGCACAACAATCTGCAACACAAAACAAAACAAAAAAACAAAACAAAATGAAACCCATCACAAGTGCAACATCAGTCACGACAGTCTCAGCATTAGAGAGAGAGGGAAAAAAAAAAAAAAAAGCTCTGGTATTTGACCAATCAGCTCACTAATACAGCATCAGACAAACCAGAAAGAATAAAAAAAAAATAATAACCATAAAATAGAATAAAAAATAAAATCCAAAAGCAGTGGGCAGGGATGAGAGGGGGGGAGAAAATTAAATAACAGCACACAATTTATGACCCAAACTGGGGTAACAAGAAATAAATCGATCATGATATCTGATCAAAGGAAAAACAATATATAATAATAATAATAATAAAAAAATACTATTAGACTTTCAGTTCAGAGGTTATCTTTATGTGGCGGTTTAAATAAGGTGGACAGACACTACAGCGTAACGGTGAGAAGAAAACGATTGCTCCACCTCGCCAGAAAGAAAACCTTTTAGAAAGACGGACACACACTGTCCAGCTCTCAGCACTGTCTGGGATCACCCATTTATTTCTTTGTTCAATTTGGTGTCATCTTTGCCCTGAATAATAATAATTATAATAATAAAAACAAACATAATAATATTAATAATAATATTAACCGTAATTATAGTAATCATAATAATAATTAAAAAAACAACGGACAAAAAAAATCAAAGCTAATAATAATAATAATAATCACCATCAATAAAGACTTTTGGTAGACGAATAAACATCATACACTCTCCGCTCACACACACAGCTAACTGAAAAGAAAGACATAAATGAGGGGAAAACAGGACATTTTCTTCTAACAAACACTGTCTGCCAATAAAGATACAGCTCCTCCGCGACAACTAGTGACGGGTCCAAAGTGAAAAAGTATATTGCAAAGTTGACAGAGAACATTTAAAAAAAAAAGAAAAGAAATAAGAAACAAAGGCGAAAAGAAAAAGTGTGTCTTTTCCTAAGTACACAATAATTCAACATTTTTTTTTTTGCAAAAACAAAACAAAAATACAGACTATATGTGTAAAAATTATAAATAAGGATAAAGTTTTGTGCATCCCCGCCCCAACCGACCGTTGTCTTGGAAGAAAAAAAACAAAACAAAAACAACAAACAAACAAAACAATGGCAGTTACAACGGTGACAATAACATGCAATTGATATACTTTACAGCATTGATCTGTATCTCCCCCAAAAACTACAAACCCCAGTCTAACCCACGTCCCTCCCCGACCCCAATACAATCCTTAAATATTTGTCAGCTCATTCAAAACATATCTCTTGCTCTCTCTCTCTCTGTCTCTCTTTGTCTCTGTGAACTAGCTGAAGGCGGTGATGTACACTGGGGGGGGGGGGGCTCGAAAAAGAAAAAAAACACACTGTCGTCAACTCCAGTTTATCCGTAAACCTGTGTGTGTACAGGAGGCTTTGTTTTCCTATCGAAGCAAGCTGACATGGTTTGAATGACTGCATAGTGAAAATGATATTTGGTTTACTTACAGATGGGTGTACGACACACACACACTCTCAGACACTCTCACACACGCGCTCCCCCCTCGGTGTAAAGGCACAGCACAGGTACGCGCTATGAACTAGCTGTTTTTATACACCTCTGGCCTCACACCAGACAAGCTAATATACACATAAAGCCACTATTGGCAGTAGCAAGCATTGCTGTGTAGAATGGGTTAACTTTATACATTTGGTGTATGTGTGTGTAGATTAGTAATCAGATGTTTTGTTTCCTCTCTCACACACACACGCTCACGCTCACACACACACACACACAGACACACACACACACACACCATCATTCTTCCTCATTCAGCAGGTGCACACCTGGCCGGACCTGATTGGTTTCACAGAGCTGTAAGCCTGACGCCGTCACCCAATCAGGTGTTTGGATGGAAATGCACGCAGACCAGCACAGTCGAGCGAGAGTGTGCGTGTGTAAAATACAGCTTAATGACAGAGACGCTCGACAGTGGGAGACTGGGTCCAGCTTTGTGTTTGGACACAGATTACACATACAGAGTTTTTGAACAGTGAACGTTAGTAGTGAGAGCGGGTCGCCCCCGTCTCGTAGAGTGTTGTTTTTTTTTTTTGAAACCGCACCAATGAGTGCATCTCAGCTACAGCCGCTGGATGCGAAGCACCAGATTCAGGTCTATGTACAACAGTATTAGCAGGGAGGCTGAGCAGGTCTGTCACAATCAGCCCTGTGTCCTGTCATCTGGATAGTTTTACAAGAGAAGGATAACTAACGACAGTCCCTGTTCAATCATGTCTGAATCATGTCATTAAAACTTGACGAAGTCTGAACTAACGGAGTGCATCGACTCACCGTCACATCTGCTCATGCAGGGCCTGTATCACGAGGCGACATGGGCTTAACCCCGGTTTTCTGGTATCATGAAGCTGTTTCGCTTTTAAACTGGGGTAGATCACCATGGTAACCTGCGCTGCAGGGCTAACGGAGTAGGTTAACTTAACGCAGGCTGTCGCCTACTAACCAATCAGATCACTGGAAAACAACATTTTCACCATCGTTGAGTAGTACAGAGTTTATAATAAAGTAACAAGCAACACGTTTAAGATGAGTTTGACTTCCATGATAATCGTGTCAGAGATACGTTTTTATACAGCCATGTGTCTACAGGGTTTAAAACTCTATAACATCCTAATGAATGAATATTATAGCTGCATATTAAGAACAGTTTTTACATATGAAGTTTAGTTTACTCATCACGAGGAGGAGCACCACTCAGAGTGTGAAAATAGTTGTACAATATCTCCTGTGGTGCTGCTGGGACTTTTCCAGAGTTAAAAAAAAAAAAAAAGCCCCTATCATCATCATCAAGGTGATTTTCATGGGAAACGTAGTAAAGACCTATAAACTGGCCAATATAAGCTTATTGCAGGTATATCTGTACAGGTGTGTAAATCACTTTTGATAGGCAACAAGACACTGCAATTTGAATTTGATGACATTACATTCACTGAACATTAGGATCACTAATGTTCAGTGAAGCCGAGCAGCACAGGTTTACTTCCTGATACAGGCCCATGGCGAGTTGATTGAGAGCAGAAGGATGAGCCGGCTGGTTTTGTGGCTGGGCCATTGTCATACGTTAGTTTAACAGTCTCCCCCTGTACAGTATATGACACACACACACACACACACACACACACACACGGCACTGCTATACAACAGCGCTAACCCCACCCCCCCCACTAGCTATAGAGAGATTTCATATATATCATAGCTGAGAGTAATCAATTATAATGTCAATAACAATAGTCAGAACAATAACAACAACGCTCTTGCGTATTTTCGTTGAGTTGTGGACACCTTTGGTGTGAACTGTCAAGGTTGTCAAGCTTGCAGGCGACCTGTGGACAGATGGAAGGACGGGATGGATCGAGGAAAGTAATCGAGTAAAAACGGATGTGACAACAAAGCATCTGGACAGACAGACATCCCCTCTAATCACATCTACGCTGTACAGAGTTTAGTGTGACGTTGTGATATAGATGATTAACTACTTCAATTACACATAGAGCTACATTTGAGGTGTGTGTTTATGTTTTTGTTAGTACTTTTTTTTTTGTGAAGCCGACCTCCCTGCACTTTCTCTTCTAATCCATCTCACCCTCTCTCACTTGCTTTTGCCCTCTTCAGACTTGCTCTTCTGTATTTGGTAACGTGTGTTGACATTGCATTATTTCACTTATTTGGCTTAAAAAGAAAAAAAAAAAAAAAGAATAAAGTATTTGTCCTTTGGGGAAAAGAAGTGACAGCAGCGTCTAAAGCAATAAAAAAGTAGCAGCAGTAGCAATGTAAATAAATAACATTGTTTGAACAGAACAGTAAACATCATAAACACAACACGCTAACTCACTCGCTAAGATCATAATTGGTAGGTTGGTGAAACACCATGAAAGCTTTTTACAATAACCAGCTAGCCTCAGAGCCTCGACAGTCCTGTGAAACTCAGACTTCCTCTCTTCTTCTTCTCTTTTTTTATACACACACTTACTTCCTGTCATCCAACTCCAGTTTGTCGCTGACTTTTCTTTAACTTCCCTTTCCACTTTCTTAACGCTGCCTGTCTTCTTCCTTCTCACCTCACTCCGTTCGTTTTCCTGCCGCTTCATTTTTGCTCATCTTTTCTGCAATCGTGACAACATCCCTGGATCTCTGTCTCTCTCTTTCTCTCTCTGGCACTTAACGTTTCCCTCTCTCTCTATAGTTGCCAGTCCTCAGTTCTCCTGTGTCTAGCAGTGATTTGGTTTGGTGCGTGACGGGGCGTGGAAGGTTTGAGTATGCACATCTAGCAGGCTTTGGCTGTGGCCCTGCAACTGAGGAGACAGTAGGACTCTAGTCAGTCAGTCTGTGAAGACCTGTGCTCATTAAGTACATCTATACAAACACAGATCAATTGTGCCCGGTTTATCAAGCCTGACAAATGCAGGTTTATCATAACAATCCTCTAGTTCAGGGGTCCCAACTTCACATCGCCTGGCTGGGCTGTTTTCTCCTAATGGGGTTGTCAGGTATGCTATGCTAAATCTAAATCACGCTGTTGGTAACTTGGTACTTGATTCATCGATCAACAACAATTTGTATTGTATTGTTTGTTATTGTATAATTGTTTTTTTGTGAACAAAATTAATACATTTACTGGTTTCAATTTCTCAAACGTGAAGAATTCCTCACTTGTCAGCAAACTGAAGATCGTTAAATTTTGAACTGTGTCCAAAAATTCCAATTGTGACGCCAACATATTTTTTATTAAGTTAAGTAAATGATTACTTTCAAATATGCCTCAAAGACTATAAAGACCAAACAAAAAACTGATTTGATCACTTCTAAACTTGTGGACGGCTTTATGACCTTATAGGTCACATCTGGCCCCTGAACTGAAGTTGGAGACCCCCGCTCTAGTTTCTAAAAACACCAAAACATGCTTTATCGAGACTCGTCTCTGTGGTTTAATATGTGAAAGTTTTTACAGGAGTGGGTCAAAATCTCGTGGCCCTCCACCAACGACAGCCACCTGCACGCAGCCTTTGGTCTGGTAACACTGTGGAGCACTACGTGACACAAAACAGCAGAGGCAGACGGAGAGATGGACAAAGAGGAAGAGGTAGACAAACAGAGGGTGAAGTGAAGAAATGCTCCACAGCTAAGAAGATCTACACACATTTATCTTTCGTCTTCTCAATGAAAAAGCTCTCTGCTCCCATTTTTACCTCCAGCCTGTCCCTCGTTTCTCACACTACTAACATGATTAACCTCATTTAGTCTTCCAAATGGTCATCAATGTGAGTACAACTCCCTTCTTCTTCTACTTTCTCTGCCTTTCTCTCGCACACTTCTAGAAAGAGTCACAACACTCCTCCTTCCCTTCATAGCATCCTTTCGACGCTCTTTTAGTCCACTCAGAATACATAAAGATTTACTCCTCTTCTACAAAGCTAGAATGCAACAACTAATTTTTTTTTGTATTTCTTTTTTCAATGTGGAGCTGCTAAATACAATGACGGGCATCCTAAACATATTTCATATCAAAGTTAATTTCTATCCTCACGTTAAAAACGAAGCACAGATTAATTTATTCCTGTTTGTGTGTTACAGCTGTAGTGTGAAAGTGATTAAACGACTAAGAAGTATAATCTCACTTTTAAAAACAACCAGTGACTGTGTCTTTATAATGATCCACACACACAGACGCACGCGCACACACACACACACGCAGACACACACAGCCTGAGAATGTGTGATCGTAGAAACACCTGAAGAATCATAATTGCACCGGACATTGTCGTGTCCTCCATAACGTTTATGTACAAGAGAGATTCAGGTTTGCTAACGTAGCAGATGCTTTGTTCCAGTGTGTAGTGACTACTCTGTTGACTAATCCAATGGCTTGGATCAATGCTGGAGACAGACATGTAGGTGAAAAACTAATGCGCAGTGGAGGAAATGTAGAAACACAAACAAGATACACGAAGGGTTTGTATGTAAGTGTGTGTGTGGCTATTACACACACCGTGATGTGACGCAACATGTAAATGAATGAAGCTAACTACAGTGTGCACCCTTTTCTCTTCCCTCCTCCCCATGTCTGCCGGTCCAGATTCAACACAGTGACAAACAGAGCCACCTGTGTCATCCATCCATCCATCCATCAGTCCATCTCTCCGTCCATCTGTCCATCCAGAGTCCTCCATTGAGTCTCCGTCTCTCCCCCTCTTCTGTGGGCTCGTCAGGTGCTCCGGTGGACAGATGGACAGGCGTGCTGGGTCTAACGCTAGGCTTAGCTGCTAACGCTGGGCTAGACTAGGACAGACTGAGTCTGGGCTTGGCAAAGCTAAAGCTAGGCTAGACTAGCGTCTGGCTAAGCTAACGCCAGGCTGGCCTAGGCTAGGCTACCTACTGAAGAGCGAGTGGAGCTGGTGCTGATGGCTGTAACACTGGCTGCTGCGAGGAGACTCGGTGCGATCCATCACCGTCTGGAACCAACCGGCCACGTCCACCTCCAGCACCTCATAACGCCGGATGAAGCTATGCCCCTGGAAGACGGACACGCACGAAGAGATGCAGAGAGTTACGTTACAGTTGATCATTGGGGTCATTGTGGCGAGTCTCAACAAAATGTTTATTATCATTCACTGTGACTGGCATCTTACCAGCAGCCCGTGGTATTTTGGCCTTTTTCTGTGATCCTTTGTGAGGCTGTAGAAAGACACACACAATGAAGTGAAGCTGCAAAAAGTGGATTTTAAAAGAGGCATACAGCAACAAGTGCCATGTGACTAATGACAAACCACATCTCACAAACAACAGAGATGTTCTCAGTTTACTTTTTAATACAGACAGTTGTGACAGATGTTCCTGAGAACAGGACCAAAGTAAAAACACACTTGATGTCAATGAGCCTCAAGTTAAGAATGCAATTCGTGCTCACCAGTCTTTGACGAAGGACTGGAAGTCGAGGGAGAAGCCCATGCTGAGAGGCAGCAGAGGAGGATCTTCCTGCAGCACTTTGGTCAGAACCTCAAAGTCTGTCTTACAGTTCTTGTAGGGAAACTGTCCCGTGGCCAGCTCCACCTGAAGGACACAAGGACCCCACCGTCATCAACAACAAACACTTCACTTATTTTAATAAGGTTAATGAAATAAATACCACAAAATAGTTACAGTAAAGTTGTTTACAAGTCGTACTTTTCAGTTCCTGGAACTTGTTTTTTTGGGCATATCTCATGTCAGCTGCAGAATAATTCATGAAGCTTTAAAGGAATATTCAGATGAGACAAAACATCCCTAATCTCATAAAAAAAAATGTTATTATGGCTAACAGTACATATTCAGCTACCAAGCTCTGGTTGTGAACACTGATCTGAAGGCAGCACATCACAGCAATGCTGACACTGAGCTCACAGACAGCAGGAGAGTCTGTTGACACGGTGCTTAAGACGTCTGCAAATATAATGCCAAATGTTCAGCTGCTCCTTCTTTGTCTTATAGTGCAAATATAGATACAAAGATTGATGGAAATGAAGACACGGCACCCTGCCATCGTCTGATAAAATACAAATAATGCACAAATCTTGAACCCCTTATGGCACCCCGGGCTGACCCAGCACGCCTTTTTATGGTAATAAAATGAACGCAGTTTTACCAGAGAGATGCCAAGGCTCCACACGTCTGCTCGGATGTCGTAGTCAGGTTTGGTGGGATCTGGAGGGTCTATTCTCTCAGGCTGCAAAACCAGGAAACACTGTGTTTAGGGAATCAGTGTGTGCGTGTATCACGTGTAAACTCAGATCTGTGTGTGCGGTACTGCTTTGAGTGTAGAGTGTGTCGGTTTACACTCACCGCCATGTAGGCGGCACAGCCTGCACTGCGGGTCTTGGCCTTGGAGTCGACGAGGCGTCCGCTGATCCCGAAGTCGCACAGTTTGATCTGACCTTTAGCGTCCAGGAGGATGTTGGAGGGTTTGACGTCCCGGTGGATGACACCATGTCTTTCTTTCAGGTACAGCAACGCCTTCACTATCTGGAGCAGAAAACACACACACACACACAGTAAGTCTATGAGTATCAAGTGAGCAGTGTTACGCGTATGTATCTGTGTATGTGTGGGTTTCTTCCACTTACTGCAACGGTCATCTTTCCAAGGATTCGCTCTGGGATGGGGCCCTGGATTCTCTTCTTCAGCTTCTCAGCACATGTTCCCATCAGCTCCATGGCAATGAAAACATCCGTCTGTAGACAAACACACACAGGAATCAAGCTTTTACCAGTGACACTGGCTGCAAATATAAAAATAAACCTGTTTGTTTGGGATGCTCAAACACACAAGACTGAATTTCGCTGCTATTTTACTGTTCTGCATACAGACAATACTCACGTTGGTAACTATAGCGCCATAGCACTGGATTATGTAAGGACAGTCGTGACTCTTCAACACCACATCCAGGTCCATCAGGATCCTCTTGTTCTCATCCTTGTTTCCTGTACGACGCATTTGCTGTGACACACACACACACACAGACATTCAAGATTGCCGCCGACACCACGCTCGGTGTGTGTATTAAGAAACAATCCATTAGGAAATCACAAAACAAAAGACCCCTCTGGTGAGCTGACTGACTGCCCTGATAGTTAAACCGCTCGGACAGCTACAATTAAGTCATCTCTTTAAATAGGAGGGTTGTTATGTGGGGCCATTACCGCCACTGTGTTGGAAAACTAGTCATAATTAAAGCACAACAGAAAATTAGCGAGCTGAGCCCAGCTGAGCATCAAGCTCCTTCTGCATGTGTCGATGATGTTGACTGATATTTGAGGGTGTTCGTCATGTTCCTGCAAAACAAGCCACAAGCCAGTTTGCTCCCTGAAAAGGTTTAGCTTCATAAAAACTATGTGATGTACCCGAGTCATGGAAACCTGGATTCTTTAGCATAAATATACTAGCCACAAACACATACAACTTATGGCCCATTTTCTCAATAAACTCAATGTTAATCTCTTTCAAAACCTAAAAGAAACGCAACAAAGAAATAAGATGCAACCGCAGCAGCTGAAGCTAATGGGGACGACATAAACAATACACAATAAACTCATAGCATGGGGAATAAAACATTTTGGTCTCATCACATCTGAACACAGCAAATGTGAAAATGTTTTGAGACATGATTTCAAAAGGAACTGGCTCTAACATCTTACTGTGCTTTTGTTCTGTCTGACTCTCCTCTGTGTTACACTGGCAGCATCAAACCAACATAAAACATAGCAATAAATGATCTGGAAAATAAATGTGGGATGCACAGCTTCCAGAGGGAAGGTGAGTGCAGGAGGGTCTTACTTTGACAGCAATGACATGGCCGGTCTTCTTAAATCGCACTTTGAAGACCTGTCCACATGTGCCGCTGCCGATCTCCCCCTCACTGATCAGGTCTGTCACCTCCGCTGGATACCGCTGTGGACAGACGAGAAGGAGGAACCCGCACTTAAAACACAGACTACTGGTTAAAACATTAACTGAATGTTGTTTCTATGCAAACTCCCCCAGCTGATGAGGCAACAGTAAACCCCTCTGGAACATTTACTAACAAATATTTTGATGTTTAATTAAGCTGCTCCGCCATTGGCCATGTCTGAGAATACCAGCACACAGTGGGAAGATGCATCACTGCCATGCTTCATTAAAATGAAATCACTGGCGACCGAGCTGCTGTGAGTGACATCTCATCGAGTGCGTGATGTAACGATGCCTCTGGGCTAATGAGAGGAAGTAAAAACAATCTGGAGTGCAGCGATGATTCAAACGGATCTTCAAACCCTGACTGCCACTAGACATAAAAGCTGAAGCAGACAAACAAGTCTGATCCATGATTTTTATAATATTCTGTTTATATCAAAGATTTAAAAAAAAAAAAAAAAATACCAGAGAGAGCTGATGTTTTCTTGAGAGCGTCTGCTCTGCAGATGTTTGCTTTCAAAAGGGTTTTACTGTAACCATGACCTTGTTTAACAATTTCTGGCCACACTACACCAACCTGTCTGCTTTTTCATCATAGTGAAATACATTTTTTTTTTTCTTTTTGAATACTGAGAAGAACAAACAAATCCTGTGTTTGTGTTAAAGAATAATTTAGAACTGAGACCAAAAAAAAGACCAAAACCAATGATGTGTTTTGTTGTGGACTATTTTCATCTGTGGATTAAAACATGTTTATTCCTCTTGCGAGTATTTACAGCAGCAGGACCGTGTCTGCAGGATTGATTCAAAATAAACCACAGCGCCTTGTAATGAAGGATCACGTCACCCGGTGCAACAGTGCAGCTCATGTGTTTTTAATAGTTTTCGGACAACAATAGAGGCCAATGGCAGAGAGGAGCATGCTTATCATACTCGTTACATGTGTTAGTAGGCCCTGTTGGCTGGTTTTGGTCTACCACTTTGCTTCTGGACTAGAAAAAAAAAAAAACGCAACATGTGTGTGTGTGCACGTCTCACCTGACCATCGATCTTCAGATAACCCGTCTGTTTCATGATCTCCTGCAATTTCTGGTCGATCTCTGCACTGTGGAGACAACAACACGCGACGTCAAGAAACACAAATACTATATAGAGTATATTTTAGTGTGAAACTGTGGCATGATGAGAGAGACTTCTGAGAAATAGATGCTGCATGTGTTTCTGTACATCTCTTCCGCCCACACACTGCATGTGGATCCATGTATGCTCTTCTCTAAACGACTGTGTTTGCTGCCCTTGCTGCGTGTTCACATGGCAACCTTGTCTGTGTGTGTGTGTGTGTGTGTGTGTGTGTGTGTGTGTGTGTGTGTGTGTGTGTGTGTGTATATGTAAGACCACGTTTACTGGTGCCACATATAGACACCAAGATCCTTTTTGCGTTTTTAGAACAAATACAGTCTCTCATTAATCAGCACTCAGATGAATGCCGGCATGTGTCCACATACTTCTCTAGGCTCTTCTGTAGGCCGTACGGAGGTGTGGGCAGGGTGAGCATGTGACGCGGGCGGCTGGGATAAGGGTGGTGCTGAGGCGAGCTCTCTGAAGACGATGAACGGCTGCCTCCATCGTTGGCCAGTGGCAGCTGGAGTGCTGGGGTGGGGAGACATGACACATTAGACACAGACAGAACAGAACGAATGGTACAGTACACTTCACACCAGAGGCCAGCATGCCAGAAGGTGTAAGATGGCTATGTTTATTCATGCATTCACTGACTGCATTATTTTAGTGGTTTAAAGCTGTTGTGCACCAACGGAGAAGGTGATCATCTATTATTTGTGCTTCATCAGATTTGTTTAACTAATTAATGTTCTCTTTGACGTCTGTTTCCTTCCTGAAATCTAAGCTTCATACTAAATGACTAAATCAAAGTGGTCGATTAGAAAATAATGTGATATATCATATCCTGTGTACTACAGACTGAATAATATTTCCCATGAGACGACAAGAGAAATCGGCCTTGAGGAGATCCAAGAGTTCTTTCACTACAGTCCTGTTATCTAAGACCCTTCGTAGTATATGAACTTGTTTTTATTCCCCAGATACAGCTTTGTTTTTGTTTCACTGATGTCCCGACCTAATGTTAAAACAAACAGAACGGTTATCTCAGAGCAAAAGCAACACCATTCTCAGGCAGGGAGAGACAGCACAGGGTTAGCCCGCAGCTCGGGAGGTAAAGTTCAGTAATGTGGACGTCCAGAGTTTTGTTTTTAAAAGAAAACTACGGTTTATTAACATCGTTTTATTAGCTCTGGCCATTGGTTTTATTTGTTATGAGAGCAATGTACCCATCAATGCGTCTGCTAAGATTTCTGAACATGGCAACATTACAAAAAGCACAACCACACTCTGAACAGTCAGTCATCTATTCCGTGGTAAGACTAAAAGTGACCACGCTGTTTTTAATAATTCCTCACAGTACAGGAAAACAGAGTGTGCACAGCGACCAGATCAAAGTTGACTCAGGAAGTCAAACTTCATCTGCTGAAATCAGCGCTGAACAATGGACAGTTTGGGTCATACTTTTATTTTTTTCAGTCACAAATAAGTTTGGCTAACCTGAGTATTTTTTAATCACCTGTATGATCGTTTGTGCTCGAGTTCCCAGATCTTAAAAATTATATAGTTGAGTACAATGTTATCATATCTGACAGAACTCATGGCCAGAGCAATAAAAATAACTTGTAATAAACCAGTTTGACATTAAAGCCAGTATTATCCACACACAGCCACCCCTAAAGAGCTTTATAACCCCGGATGCCAAATTTACAGTCCTACAGTAGGTTCAGTTCACAATGAACTGAAATCCAAATAAAAGATGCAACATGCTCCCAGCCCCGTATAAACAAAGGTCTAAATCATGCGTTCAAGGACGTGTTAAAACAACACTGACCTTGTTATATCAGGACTATGTGCAAGCAAGCACTAACCCATTTTCAGCTGGAGATGTTAAAGAAACTTCAGGACAACAATCCAGAGGAGTATTAGCACAGACATGTCATGCAACCAAATGTTTAGACAGAAAGTCAACAGTTATGACCTCCCCGACTATGATGATGATTATTAAGGGTTTAAATCCTGAATTATTACCAGGTTCACATCAAGAGCTTCTGAAAATATTCAACCAAACCAGTTTGCAAAACATTCTGAGGACCATGCAGCTGTCAGCATAATTTTTCATTGTTTTTGTAGCAGCTCTTCTGAGAGTGCCAGCGGGTGTTTGTATCCATGAGTCACCTGTGGATGGATCAGCCTGTAAGGGGAGAAGCAGTTAGTGAACAGGAGGAGGGGTTAGTACGGAGAGGAAGGAGAACTCAGGCAGTCTTTGGCACAGATCGCATCTCCATAGTTCGGCTGGCTCCAGATGGACGGATGAGAGGATAGACGAGCAGACAGAGCGAGGAGAGAGAGAGAGGGAGAGGGGGGGGGACACAGATACTCGCAGGCACTGCTGCATCGCCTCCTGCTCACACAGTGCTGCTGCGAAAAGGAAGGAGGGGGATGCCAGAAGATGAATAACAGGCAAACAACATCAAACAGTCCGATGTGAGGGAAAGAGAAATAGAGGAGACGTTCGGCCAAAACTGCATAGCACAGACTAAGCTGGAAGTCAGACAGTCAGTCAGTCAGCCGGACTCTGACAGGAAGGCAAGTCTTCAGTCGCCACACAAAGAAAACAGAGAGAGCGAAGCCAGAGTGTTCACAGCACTCCTGCAGATGGACCAGTGGGGATGCTGGATTAGAGACTGTGTCAAACGAAACACAACCCAAAACATCGTGTCGTGCAGAAAAAGCCACATGCACCGTGATTCTCTGCCTCCAGCATAACGAAGGTTAATCGTCTGACACACGTCCACACATATATACACGTACACTGTGAACACACACCAACACTGCCCTGCCACTGGCACAGACACACTGACAGACAGATAGATAGATATAGAGAGAGAGAGAGAGAGAGAGAGAGAGAGAGAGAGAGAGAGGAGGAGGAGGGACGGAAAGATGGAGAGAGGATGTGATTTGAAAGGAGGTGTAAATAACTGCTGGGCTAAAATATCAGAACCAAGTCAAGGACTGGTTTCACAAACATGGATTAAACTCTTATCCCTCAGCGGAGATTATTAATCAGTGTGTGACAGAAAGTGTTTAATGTGTGTGTGCAGGGACGAGGCTTGAAATGAAAGAAAATTGTCAGCATGTTAAAACTGCACTGACACTAACATTAGTTATTTACTATATGTTCCTTTAGTGAGCATCTAGTCGGGTTGAAACGTAACATGTCCATATAGTTACTTTTAAAGTGTTAATAAGACCAATGTGAGTAATTATAGTAAGTTATGTCATAATACTGAAGCCCTATTAATCTCTACTAGCTGAAGCCACGTGAAGGAAACTTCACTGGTGTGCATGTGGAGAACTGCTTGTGTTTTTCTCTGATAATTAAAAAAAAAAAAAAGAAAGACAAAGATGAGAGAGGAGGGCATGGGAGATGAAATGGGGGACACAGGTGTGCAGTGGCAGAGAGAGCGATGGATTGAATGATACCTGCACGCTGGGAAGGGGCTGGAGCAGGACTGAGCTGGATCACGATGACTAGACAGAGGAAAGAAAATATACACACACGCACATTACTGCACTGTTCTACTGAGACAATCACACACACACACACAATCATGTAACTAAACGGAGAAAAAAAAAGTATAAATCTGGTGTCAATCTTTTTATTATTGTCAACAGTTCCCATGGAAAGACCAAAATCAACAACGCACCAGTCCATCTTTCAGTACTTTCAAATTTCCCAATGGTTTCTACTGAAGTCATAAATCCTAAAAAAAAACGGGACACAGATATATTTAAGAACAGCTCGTCACTGCGGTTATTAGCAAACATTACTCAGACAGGAGTAAGCATCGCTTGGGGACTATTTTCAACTGCAAATTAATACACATTTGGTGTTGTAATGAGTATTTACAGCAGCAGGATGGTGTACATCGGCTCAAAATAAACTACAGTGCCAATGTTGACTGTAATGAAAGGCATAATGCGGCGCCACAGAGCGGCTCATTGATGTGTTTTTAATGGAGATAAACTGAAGCAACTTTTTCTCATCCGATACTAAAACCTCGACCCAATACCAGTGGTGACTTTTCCCTGAATTTAAAACATCTATAACCCACTGCGTGAGATTGAGTAAAGCTAGGGATTGCAGTCGATGACCTGATGATGACAGGGATGAAGAAACTGTGTTAAACATTCAATTACATCATGGCAGTTAAACTTAATCAAGTCAGTATCAAAGTACTTGTTAGTAGCATCGATTTAATTTGGTCTTTTCATGAGATTTGTTGACAACAAGCACCAGCCTCATTCACACTCTCACTCACACAAACATGAAACCTCACAAACCATTTGTAAAAGTACAGAAGAGGGAAAAATGCAGGATTGCAGTCAATGTCACTCAAACCTGAATATGAATGGACAAGAAGAGATGATCTGCAGGCAAGAATGATCTTTGTACAGTGCAGGAGTGAACAGGGTTTTCTTATATTGTTGGCTGGCAGTTTTTTTTAAAAGGTTCACAATGTCACAATAGGGAGATAATAAAGAGCTTCTTGTCTCCAGCACAGGGTTGATTTCGGCTCAGGCATGTTGCAGACTCTCCAGCTGAACTAGCCGAGCTGTTTGTTTGAGAGTTTTCTACTCCAGACGGTTCAAGGGCCCAACCTCACTGTTTCACCATTTCTTGCTTTATATCCCTTTTAAACTGTGAACGACTTTGTTCAGCGAGTCCTTGTCACTTTGTTGAAATGTTAACACTACGTGTGAAGTGTGTGCGCGATGAAACACCACAACCAACGGTTTGTAGCGTACGTTGGACGTTAGCTACATCTGTTAGCTTGCACAAATTAGCGTCTGTTTCGTCAAGGGTCAAAACTGGCACTGAAAATTGACTTTACCGCAAGACTCACAAGCAAACACGCTGCTTAATAATTATATGAAACCACGGATACGCCTGTAATGCGTGGCACCTCCGCAATATTTCATAAACAGACTGGAAACTACATGAAATATTCAAATTGACGCTGGGCCTGCCACCGACAATCACTCAGAGTGCTAGCCTGCTAGCCTAGCATGTTTGACAGGACAGAATCAGAGCAGATTTCGGGACGTGACTGCCAGCGAGACATTTCATGACAGCTTTTAATTTTTTAAATATTCTGCTTTACTCACTACAGAAATAGCCCCACTTGTTAAGTGACTGATTTGACAGTAAAATCAACCGACCAAGCTGGGTCGGTGTTTGTTTATGTAGCTAGCCTGTTAGCATGTAGCAGCAGCAGCAGCAGCATAACACCCCCACTCCTTCCCTCCCTCCGCCTCTACGATCTTTCCCCCTGCTATTCTGGCCGTTACCGACTCCCCGGTCCTCCCCGGTGGACACTCACTCGGCCTCGGACGTGATCGCTGCGGACTCATGTCGATGTTGAGGTCGATTCTCCGGCGAGCTTCTTCATTTTCCTGCTTTAGTTTCTCCTCGATTCGCGACAGCCTCTGTTCCAGCGACGACATCTTGAAAAATTGAGCACCATGTAGTTCCCAGCAGAGCTCTCGACTCCCCTCTCTGGCAGGCAGGCAGGCAGGACCAGCACACTGACTGACTGACTGACTGACTGACTGGACACGCACACACGCACGCACGCACGCACGCACGCACGCACACACACACACACACACACACACACACACGTTACCTTTACAGTCAATAATAGTTACTCGTCATTCAGTCAGTTATCCAGGTGAGGTTGTGATACCTGTCCTTGAAAAGTGATCTGATGAGTTAGCCTTGGAAACATTGACTAAACAGTCTCCACTCAAGGTCCACTTACTTGCTTGCTCTGGTGCTTTCAACTATATCACATGGTCCTCCTCAGTTACAGTTCAAGAGCTACATAACTTGACTTTTCTACAATTTCGAGCCTTTGCAGGACTTCTCATCCAGGTTGATCTAAAACCTGAGCTTGACACTTCATCCTTGAGCTTATTTGTCCAGGAGCTTTTGGCCATATCATAAGGTCTTCGTCAGCAAATGTGGTTTGCTCATTGTCAAGATAAGATAAGATAAGATAGACTTTATTGATCCCACACCGGGCGCCCTGGTGGCTCAACTGGTAGAGCGAAAGGCTGAGTCCTTCCCACAGCTGTCCAGAGTTACCCTCGAGTCCAAAGTGAAGTTAGGATCATGTTCAAGGTCGAGTGTATAACATTTAGGAAGATCTATTGGCAGAAATGAAATATAATGTTCATCTGCATGCTTTCATGAGTGTATAATCACTTGAAAATAGGTATTGTTGTGTTTTTTGTTACCTTAGAATGAACTTTTTTTTACTTAGAATGAACTTTTTTTTTCTACCGTGAGAGTGGTCCTCTTACACAGAGTCAGCCATGTTTCTACAGTAGCCAATAACACACTAACCAAACTCTGGCTTGACACAGAGCCTTTCGCATTTTTCACGGCCACCGTAGTTTCTCCTTCAGGCTTGGAAGGAGAGGTGATATTTACTTGGGTTTAATGTGCATCTTCACCGATACATGCCACTAAATCCCACACACTGGACCTTTAACTTTTAACACCTTCAGTTCAATGACAATGAAGACCTCGAGTTGAGTTTGTTTAATTTCATATCAAAGCACTTTGATTTGAACTATTTTCATAATCAATTAGTCATTTGTCATTTGTCATTAATAATTTGTCAAACTTTGGTCCCAGCTTCCAAAAGTGTGAGGCTTTCCTGCTTTTAGAGTAAACTGAATATTTTCACATATTTCACAAAACAAACATAAAACATAACTTGAAATGTCACTTTCAAATTGTGAGGGGCATTTTAAAAATAAAAATGTGTTTAATAGACTAATCGATGAATCCACAGACTATATATTAAGATGATAATTAGGTAATAAAAACAGTCCAATTCCACATAATTCCCAGGCTGGGAGCCAAACCTTGAATACAACAGAGACATCATTAATGTTATTAATAACACCTGTGCTTTTCCTACTATAAGTCAACATGTTTGTTTTGTCTCTTGCAATATCGCCCACATGTATTGTTAACTTCTCCCCCATGAAGGTACTATTTCAGACATTTATAGAGGAGCAACCTCTTAAATTTGATCACTACAGCAATAGTATGTTTATTTCACCGTATTCACACCATGCTGTAAATACAACATTCAGTATAGTATGTATCTCAGCCTGCAGAGAACACGTGCAGGTGTTATTCAGTATTCAAAGGTGCAGATGTTTCAATATGCTATCACTGTAGGGATGTGCAGTTGTAAAATAAATAAAATAAACTTCTTTTTACATTAGTGATATTTACCCATTCACAGGCAGGTCAAAGGCCTGGCTAACATAGAGCTGGTATAAGCATTCAGAGACATGATCCAGGACACTTCAGCAGGTGATTCGGTAAAATAAGTCTCTGACCTCACGGTCACAGTTTCATCTTGAAACCCAAACAAATCCAAGCAAACTGATATTTTTGTTTCTCAGTAGTCTAACTCATGTTTGGAATCAATATCACATTAGATCAGTTCATTAGTTAAACCAGATTTCAATTTTTTTACCTTTCTAGCTGTTTGATATCATTTTAAATGTATTTATTAAATGTGTTGTTTTTGCGTCTGTCTTGGCTCTGACAGGTTTCAGTGAACAATTTTATTCATTTAAAACTAAATTAATCGCTTGATCTCAAACACAGCAGATTAACTAACACTACTTACTTACTCTTAACTGGTCAAGAGGTTCAGCTCTCTCCTGGACTGCCCCCTCCATAGAGGAAGTGGGGTAGAGGAGGATGTTAGCATAGCTGTCATCCATCATGAACAACTCCTCTCACCTCCTGCACGACACTGTGGGGGCCTTAAACAGCTCCTTCAGCAACAGACTGATACTCCCACCACGTAAGAAGGAATGCTACCACAGGTCCTTCATTCCAACGGCTGTCAGGCTCTTTAACACCAGCATGACTTCATGATTTTATTCTGTATATATCTTATTTATGAGTAACTTCTTATCCAATTTGTGTATATGAGCTGCTGTGACAAGTGAATTTCCCCTGGTGTGGTTCTGTCTTATTCTATAATCATTAAATGATATGTTTGTTCTGTACACGTGACATCCATTGCACGTCTGTCCATCCTGGGAGAGGGATCCCTCCTCTGTGGCTCTTCCTGAGGTTTCTTCCACATTTTTTTCCATGTTAAAAGGGTTTTTTGTGGGCAAGTTTTTCCTCACTCGAACCGAGGGTCTAAGGACAGAGATTGTCACTCCCTGTACAGATTGTAAAGCCCTCTGAGGCTACTTTTTCTGCAGCGCATCAGTTTTGTGACTTTGAGCTAGACAAATAAAATTTGATTTGATAATCACAAGATGACATGGACATATTATCACAACAAAATTCCACTAAAAGTTGATACACTATACTGAATTATGAGAAAGCAAAGTTTAAACCAAAAGCAGGTCAGTAACCAGTTTCCTGATCAATTCTTACTTTATTTTTGTGATGTGTTTGACATGTTACTATTTCTTTCATCTTGCCTGTCCTATCTCTGTATTTCACCATTCCTTGGTTTGAACGGACACTCCCACACCCACAACAACACACAGACGCCGTGTTCACTCCAGGTTTTCTTTATAAAAGAAGTCATCTCATACTCTCACATGGTTTTGTATTGTCATACACAAGATAAGTAAAATCCACACCATCATACATACAACTTCACAACAAACCTCTCCTGTACTCAGAGCTGCTCAAATGTTAGAAGTTTATACCACTGACTAACTCCAACATTAAATCGTTCTGTCACCCTCAAATGATATTGATCATTTAGAATGTACTGCCAAAAGAAGTTGTTGGCTGGGATCTACCGTAAGGCAGCACTCACTGCAGCAAGCTCTAATTGACTTTACTGTGGAAAAGTGGCTAATGAGGTTTGTTGTGCTTTTGGCGCCACACAGATTTTCCAAAAATCACCAAGATATCAGTCAGCTTCAGCAGAAACAAAGATGATTTTATCACTGTGATGGAAACCAAACCGTGCAACGACCACACCGGACAGTTTTTAAAGCTGCTGGTGGCCTCGCAGACACCAAAACAACTGTTACAGCCAGCGTTTGTTTAGTTAAAGTCAGATATAAGTGTCTCGGAGGGAAATTACTTACGTTGTGTTCACAAAACTCTGGTAGCACATAGATAACTGGATGAATGTGTCTCAGATCTATAATGGACAGTCTACTACTTGTACATCAAGTCTTAGTGTTCAGATTTTTTTGTCCAATTGAAAAAAAAAAAAAAAAGAATAACCTGCTTGCCACATAGCTTTCATGCTGGTGGTTTTGATTCTGTGTCTGCTACACTGGTATATATCCAATTAAAAGAAAGTATGTGTCATAAAATATGACTACTTTTCGTCACAGAAATTAAAATCCAAGCAGCGGAAATTTTAAAAAGTAGTTGCTAAAAGTCCAAAATGAAGTAAGACAGTGGTTCTTTACCCTGTAGTTGAGTCATAAGTCACCTAGCATCGGTCAGCATGACTGTAGGTCATCGTCATATGACTGCTGGGAAAGCTTTGAGTACAGATTCATTCTGAATGTCAACATTTCCACACAAACAAATCCTACTTTTTCTGCAGCGCATCAGATTACTCTTCCTGCGGCTGTATACAAAGGGTGACGACATAAAAACAAATTGCTTTTGTGTGGATCAAATACAAGTACAAATGTAAGGCATTGGTCTGAGAGGCCAATAAACAAGCCCCAAACAGTCAACAGTACAAAGAGACAGCGAGCTCCTCTCACAGCTGCACAGGTGACGACACTGACACATAAGAGGACGAGAGGAGACGTTTTAAAGGCTAATGTTTGTGAGATACGCAAGTCACTGGTGTGTTGTACAATGATTGGAAAAAGGGCCCGTTGCTTGTCGTTTTGTTTGTGATAAAACATTTTACCCCGTCAGCTATCTGTTCGCAGCTTTTATTTTCTCAGTCCTCGGTCTTTAAAACCCTGCAGACACACAAAATACAGACCGACTGCCTCCAGTCTCTCCACATTCATTCACAGTGTAATTAACGGCTCCGGTACAACCATCGCAAAGCCTTTCGAAATCGAAACATTCCTCGAGGTCTGTGAGGCCACCCCCACCCCGCAGCACACTAGCAGAGGTCAGAGACGTAGTCAAAGTCCCGGAAGCTGTCTTGGTCTTTGCGGGAGAGCACGCGAGGTTCACGTGGAGGCGTGAGCGTCGGAGCTTCAGTGGTGAACTCCTCGTCGAAGTTGCTGACGTCTTCCTTGCCGCCAATGGAGGGGACGAAGGGAGGGGGCACCTTCCTCTGCAGCAACGCCTCCCAGTCCACATTCTGGAGGGAGACGGAGAAAAAGAGACAAAGATTCATTTAAATGGTGGTTTCTTTCTGAGCTGCACTACAGGTGACAGGTGTCAGCAGCCCTCGTCAACGGTGTCTTTAACCATGTCGTTCTCTTCTATGGACAAACACTTCAGTGATTGCTCTTCCCCACCAACATAAAGCATACTTACTCGGAAAAATGGCTGCTTCTTCACCTCCTCTGCATCTTTTTCACCAGAGCCCAGTCTTCTCTCTGGGTTCCTCCTCAACAGCTGCTCATTAAAACACACATGAGAACAAGAAATGAGAGTGGAAATTAGAGTCCAACATGAATGTGGGACCTTTGTGACCTGCGTGATCAGTTTGTCAACCATGTTGCTGCATAATAAGTGTTTCATGTCCAGCGTTTGTAATAAAGTCAGCAGGAGAGGCAGAAAGTGTGTATTCATGTGGAAGTGTTTCTTACCCTTCTCATGATGCCAATAGCCTCAGTGGACAGGAAGCGTGGATAGCGGACTTCATCATTCACAATGCTGTCAAACACCTCCTCTTCATCATCCCCTGGGAATGGAGACTGCACAAAAACACACACTTAATTCAATGCGACCAATTTCAGAGAATCAAAATTCACGACGTGTTAGTGGACGCATCCATCTCTCAAAGGCGAGTAAGAATATAAATCAGGTGTCTAAGACTGGATAAATGCAGCACACGTGCAATATGCTTAATTTGTTGTGTGCTGATTTTAAAAAGATCCCTCCTTCATATCCATCTATCATTATGAAATCAATATACTCTTCCTAGTGCTGGGTTTGTTTGATCTGTTAATGCACTGTTCACAGTACAGAGTAACAGGAAACATTAGGGTCACAGCAGTTACACAGTACTGAATGAAGTATAACCATCTGGTCTCTTCGTTCAGCTATCACCCCTCGGACAGTGTAAGAGCTTCCTGTATGTGAGGATATGTTAGTTCTCACCTCTCCCACCAACATTTCATAGATGAGGACTCCCAGCCCCCACCAGTCTACCGCCCTGGTGTAAGATGTATCTGTTAGGACCTCTGGGGCCAAAAACTCTGGCGTCCCACAGAAAGTGCTGGTCCGGTCCCCGAAGCCCATTCCTGCAGACAGAGGCAATCGTTTGTGAAAGCTTTTAGGAAAATTAGTGCAGCAGACAGACTGGACTGGATGTAACAAGGAAAATAAAATGAGACCATCTGTCAGTGACATCAGTATCTACCTTCTTTACACAGTCCAAAGTCAGCGATCTTCACATAACCATCTGTGTCTAGCAGCAGGTTGTCAAGCTTGAGGTCTCTGGAAGAGAGGGAAGGTAAAAAGATGGAGGTGAGAATCTCTTTGCAGCATTTCATCAAGTACAGCTCAGGGTACACAAGGAGATACAAGACGAAGAATCTACAACCACGCTAGCTGCCCTGTGAGACCGTACTAAGGCACAGCAATGCTAACCTGCTACTGTCAAATATTAGGTTAACCATGGCTGCAGATGAATAGTTAAAATAAATTGCATCCTATATCCTTCCCTAGACCTCGATGGAAAACACCATGAGGTCAAGGAAAGATGTAAAGAAGAATTCATAAGGACTTATACTAGGCTTTTTTGAAAGACTTTCTCTTATAACACACGGATGATAAGTGTAGGACAGAATCAGGACAGATGTTAATTCAACAGGTACAGACAGAGGCATTTAGGAAGATTCGTGCCTGAAAATCTCATCTTTTTTCACAAAATTAGCATTAAGTTGAGTAGAGGTGTTGGAGCTTCATCAGACACCGCTGGACTGAACTCATATAGAACATATTTTGCACAGATTTGAATTGTCGTGTTATTTTTAGCCTGTTTGTGAGGAAACAGGTTTGTGTGGGTTCCACTCACCTGTACACAATCTTATGGTCGTGGAGGAACTGAAGTCCAAGAACTACACAGGCTGCATAAAACCTGAAGTCAAACCAAAGAAATATTGTTACTATCCTGCAATGAAGGGGAATAAAATGTAAATATCATATTGACTACTACTGCTTCTGTAAATACATATATTTAATGATGAAGTTGTAGGCTGTAGGCGTTTACAGTGACCAGTGACAGTGACAGTGACCAACAATTGTTATACAAAAATGGGGGTTCCTGACTTTACTTCCTGAAAGGTCCTGCACACTCACTGTTAACCCACACAGCTGATTAGGCCTCCTCTCTGCACTGTGTGGGCGTGCGCAGACTGAGCTTGACTGAGGTCTCCCTCGCTCTCCCATTGGCTAAACAAAAATACCAGCAACTTTTTCACGGCAAACATTTTGGTAAATGGGCTGTACTTATATACTGACCACTCAAAGCGAATTTGGGCTTTAGTATTTTACCCAAGGACACTTCTACATGCAGAAAGGAGGACCAGTCTACATTAATGAAGTCCAAACGTCTGCTGTGAAAAAAGTTTATTTGCTTGAGTAAGGAGTTTCTGTACAGCCAGTATGGACAGGCAAACAACAGTGCTTTTAATGTACATCTGGACATGCAAGTATTGTTTTGAGACTTGAAAAGATGTGGACTTGTCCTTTAACTACTGCCTCAAAAAATTACGATAACAGTAGGTAAGTATAACTACATAAAATGTGCATTTATTAGAAGTTTGTAACTTTCTTTCAGATTTAAATCATTCACAAACTTCAAGATTACTCATTTCTGCCACTATCAGGACTTGTGTGGGAGTCTTTATCTGTGGGAATGTGTGGAAAGTGTTTTTACAGACTCCTATCACATAAACAACAACAACAACAACAACAACAACAACAACAACAACAACAACAACAACTCTCCTTAGCATTTGCTCTGTCTCAAACACAGACATTACGTACACGGCTCGTGGCTCTGTGAAGACGTCTGTGTGGATGTGCATCATCAGGTCACCTCCTGCTGTGTACTCCATGACGAAACACACGTGCTCTGGAGTCTGGAAGCACGCAAACAGGTTGACCAGGAACGGATGGTGCGACATGTTCACGATCTCAAAGATGCGCTTCTCGCACATTAGACTGCAGGAGAGAAATGAGAGAAAAAGTGTAGAAGAGGCGGATGAAAGGGAAACATGCAATAGGAAGTGTAGGGATGTGAAGGAGGAGGTCAGGGGGAGGAGAGATAAAAGGGGGCAGAAGAAGAGAGAAAATTAAAGATTGAGTGGAAGAGAGGAAAAAATACCAGAGACATTTACACATATTTAGATAATGCTTATTTTGGTCGATGAGACACCCACACTCATCCCACAGATGAACTGTAATCATGGTGATTCAAGGCACAGAAGCACAGATTAAATGCAGTCAAATGTGTTATCAGAACTCAAAGATCCAGGATGAGAAAAACAGTCACCAATCACACAAACGCAAGAACACACAGAGTAATAAACGCACCTCTCCACCTCATCCCGAGCTACGATATCTCCTTTCTTCAGGGCTTTGATGGCGTACATTGTGCCCGTCTTCTTGTATTCTGACAGCAAAACCTGCAGACACAGATTTGTTTTACTCTTAAAAGAACAAGCTGTACAAGTGAACCGGGGACTTCTAGATGTGCACATTTCTTGGTTTAATGAGGACGAGAAAAGATAACCTTATTACATTTTCTTAAGTTTTTAAGCTGCAGTACACACTGAGCATTTAAAAGAGAGAAAATTGTATACATTGTACACAGTGTCCTAATGGTATAAAGGCTTCTGTGAAGTGTCTTGTAGTATAGTTTTCTGGTCATGACAAAATTACCACATTACTTTCTGTTATTATTTCTAGATATACGTCAGCATAAATCCTCTTTTTGCTTCCTGAGCAACAGACTGCAATCCAGTCCAGAGTCCAGTCCGCATATTGAAGCTTATTGGTGCTTGTATTACATGTTTGGAAAAGCTTTTCTACAGTTTTTGTGTATTTCAATGTAAATTCATGTAAAAAAAAAAAAAAAAAAAAAAAAAAATCAAAGTGGACCTTTAGCCAAACTGTACCTTCCCAAAGTGTCCCCTGCCCAACACAGCGATCAGCCTGAAGTCCTGGAGAGACAGAGGACCTTTCCTCTGCTTACTGGAGAGACAGGCACACACAGTCAGCAGGAACATTTAAAGTGGATATCAAAAACAATGGATTAAAAATCCTATAAAGAACAGCATAACTTGACAGAGCAGTATTGACGCGCATGTGTGTACCTGCTAACAGACGGGGTTCGGACAGGGCACTCGGGGGTGAGGTCTGGGGGGGAGAAGGGCTCAATGACTGGCAGTCGGTCCTGACGGGGGACACGCAAGGAAAGAAACACAGAGGAAAAGACACAGAGAGATGAGAGGACAAGATGGAAGACAAGAGACGCATGATTTGATGAGAACAGTTTAAAACGTGACGCACAAACAGTCTTCCAGTGAGGAGGACTCACTTTCTGTCACAGCTCTGGATTTTAAATCGACCCACATGGATTGTTGCTCAGTTGTTGGGGACATTAATAAAGTGCATGCCTCAACAATCATCCATCCAGATGACACAAATCACCTGCTTTCTATATGTTGTAATCATATTTAGTATATTTACAGGACTGCGTAATGATCGAACAAAGCTGTCCTTTCAGTGTGAACTTTCTATGTTCACTAGAGAGACGCTGTATGATTGTAAACTGATTGTGAAAGGGTAAGAATACCGCATATTGACATTATTAAACAATATCTAGTAAATTTGGCTTTAATCAGATCAAATAAATTATGTTGGCTGACACGAGGCAGACATATCATCCATACGGACAATCATCAGGATTGTGCATACTGTAATTTCATTATGCCGGTTTATTCTGTACACACAACATCACAACATATAAAGGTGTCGTCTCCTGTACAGATTGTAAAGCCGCTTGAGGTAGGACTTGCGTATTATTGAGCACCAAGTTGGATTAATCTGAGCAGGAAGCTTCCAGTCTACAAGTTGAAAACTAGTCATTGTAATAATTGGACATTGGATATGTCATGATTCCCACTTAATAAAAACAACAGGGTGGAAGCACATCTAATGGTTTCATCAAGGACGCGTTTACAGTGTTTGAAAGGACTTACGGCTCAAAAGCTAGCTTCAAAATACAATCCAAACCTTACCTACATTTTAGTTGTTACAGCCTGGATTATTATGGATTACTACATTATTCATTGATCAAAATGTGTGAAGTGACAAAATGTGTGGAATTGTCCCATGTCTTGGGAACAGTTTTTACTTGTGGAAGAGTTGGGTGCTTTGATTTCATGTGAAATAAAGAGTCCCTTCATCTAACAGACTGGATCCCCCCTCCCCTCCACCCCCACGCACACACATCCCCCATTTCCTAGACTTCCTCTCTCTCTGTCGGTCTCACCGGGGTGTGTGTGTCCATGTCTCTCTTGTAATCGCCTCTTATCGGAGAGTCGCTGTCCAGACTCAACTTCTCCACTGAGACCTCCCTGAAAAAGCCACACAGACGCGACAAAAACGGACCAACATGGTGATGCAGGACAGACAAATGAACAGAGACAAACACAAAAGGGTTGTTAGATGTGGGGCATAAAAAGCATCGAACACAAGGAGAAAGGTTCAAGGAATGCTGCCGAGTTTGATAGCAAAGTCTGGCTGACAGCTATCAAACGTCATGGACGAGAGCTAAGTGTTTGTCCGCTACAATTAAGTGGAGTGTGTGCATCTGTGTGGCTGATGTTGGCTGTGTGTATGTCTCACCCGGAGTTGAGTGTTAGGTTGTGTGCGTTGGGACTGTAGGTTCCCGAGTTGTTGACTGTGGGAATGGCGTTTCGGAGCAGCCTCACCCACGTCCCAATATCCACGTTCATCTGACGAGCCCGCAGGAACGCCTTGCCTGGAAACACACGTATGAACACACGTATCAAGTCACTGATATATGTCTCGTAGAGCAGATCAGCACTCATAGCTTCTTTAAGGAAAAAGATTTACACTTCCACCATCATCGCATTATTTAGAGTAGATATTTACTGTCCAGTGTCACATCCCACCTCAGATCAGATTTTTTTTAATCTGAGCTTTTTTTTTGATAAATTAAGAACTATATAATGACAACAAAGGGATGTATATTACACTTCATCATTCCTTGATAGATTTCCCAAGGAAATTTGATTGTTATTCCAAATTTCCATGATCACAAAGAGAGGGACTTTGATTGAATTGTTTTTCCACTTGAATGTCTCCTTTATGTTTGTGTGTGTGTTTTTTTTTTTTTTTTGCCTTGTTTTAATATCTCTGTTTCACATCTATCTATGCTGCATAAAAGAAATTGTTGTTATGATGAAGTAACAAGAGAATTTATTAACCACTAGGTGGTGCTGTGGCCTAAATGAAAATCTTCTTCTTCCCTTCTGGTTATGTTAATTATAGATACAATTTCAACACAGCTGCTGTTTGTTCATTTCAAAAGGTCAGCTATGAAAACTGTGTCATCCATATACACTGTACTGAGACTGTAGACTAGAAATTAAGTAATTATTTCCATGATCAGCACATTTCTGCGTTTCCTCTCTGCTCTCTCACCTTGCTGCTTAGAAAAGACCTTCTTCTGCCTCTGGAGGCGAGGAACTCTCTCAATGACCGGGTTGAAGAAGGTCACCTGGAAAACACACACACAAGCGCACGCACACGCAACAGGAAAACACGGAAACGACACACCCACATTTTATTTCCAGACAACACACTGAGACGATTGAACCTTTCAAGTATGATATATCAAAGCAATGTTTATCAGCACAGGTGCATGTGACAGCTTGTGTGTGTGTGCGTGGGCAGGTGTATATGTGCACATTTGAATATCTTTGTGTGTATTTATAGTACTTGCATAGACAGGTGTCATGTATGAAAGGACATTTGTGTGTGGCTCTCCCTTTTCCTATCTTTTGTCGTTGTGTGTCGGTTTATGTCTATCAGTGTGTCAGTGTGTGCGTGTGTTAGTGTGTGTACCTCGGCCAGCAGCAGGCCCTGAGGCTCCAGCTCCAGCTGAACTCTGTGTTTCTGGTTATCCAGGAAGTCCTCTAGCTTCACGTACTTCAGGGCACACAGCGAGCGGTAGTCCTTCCAGTAAACAGCAATCTCCATCTCCCTCGACTAAAACACACAAAAATGGTTGCACAGAAACAGAGTTTTACTTCCCCGAAAGGAAACACAATCTACTATGTGTGTATTTGTGTCTGTACTGACCCTTTCCAGCTCCACAGTGAAAGTCTGGTCCCAAGCTTGTTCTCCCACGGTCCTCCAAGCAGTCTGCCCCACCACTGTGTTATCCAGCTTCAGCACTGCACTCACCTCAGCTGCACGCACACACACAAACATACAATCCATAGGTGACGCTCCTATACAGGACCTGACTACTATGAAAATAAAAGCAACTGTGTGCTCATGCTACAACAATACTACCCAAGTATTGATTCGTGATTGTCATTAATTTCCTTGGAGACTGCAGAAAATGCAGGCTGGTTGTGAATGACCCGCTGAGGCAATTCAGCTAAATGTGCTGATGTTGCTCAAGCGTGACCTTCAGTACCTAACCAAACCAACCTTAATGTAAAGCGACGGGAACAGTAAGTTAATGTTGTTTAATGTATACACACACTTACAGGAGAGCTCATCTGTCTTGCTGGGTGTCTTCCCGCTGACTGAGCCGCTCCGTCCGTAGAGTCCCTTGCTGCCCCTCATGAAGGACCTGGTGTCTCCGGGGCTGTAGCAGGGCAGCATGACAGCTGTCCCTTTACTGCGACCCGGGACCACCTCCAACAACCCCACACAGCCCAGCAGCTGCACCTGCAAGGTACCTGCAGACAGAGGAAAACCTGTCAAGTATGACCAACAACAAAGATGCTCTCTCTCACAATTAGTGGGACATAAACAGCAATTGTGACCATATGCATTGTAATTAAGAACATATTAGAGAGAAAACCTCTTCTTCACCACATGAATTTATCATCTTCAGTTAAAGTAATCACATGCACAAATGTGGGCGCAGCACACAATGTGTCAACACAGGATAACCACGTCACCACAAAAACACCCCAAAATACGAAATGTTCCTTTGAACTGTGTTCATCTTTTGTGGTTAAAATGATCTGTGCTTTCTACAGCAGTGATTTGTCTCTACAATGTACCAGAAGTGTGGTTAATACAGGATGCATGTCTTTGTTACAAAAGCAAGTCTGTGTGCGACAGATTTCATGCAAATTCAGTGGATGAATAAAATAGAACCAATTAATGTGACTTGTTGATGGTTATTCAAACGATCTAAGCGATCATCAGATCTTGTAGTATCATGCCACTTCTTTGTAGTTTCATCAGGGTTGGTACATCTTAAATGTTTCACTATAAGCTCTAAAATACAGCACTTTACATGTTGTGATGTCGTGATTCTTGTTTGTTTTATGTACCAGTGAGAGGTGAGGGCTTGTTGAGGGTGCTGTACTGGTTGTGGAGGTAGGGGGCGCCATGACGAGAGCTGAAGGCAGGAGAGGAGGCCAGGACTAGCTCCTCTTTGATGATGCTGGCCTTTGGATGGTCCTCCGGCAGCTCTGCCAGACGCTGGTCCAAAGAGTCCCTCAGCAGGTCTAATCGCTGAGACGCCTCGCTCAGACGAGACTGTGCCTACAAAGCATCGACACAGAGCGGCTTTAATACACGTTCACATACACTGAGTGAGTACTAACACTGTTAGGTGGACATGAGGTCAACTAGTACCTCTTGATCCATCCGTCCCATCGTATTTTAGTCATGTTTACACAGTAAGAGTAACAATCCATGAGAAAAGTCCAGTAAAGAGGCTCAATAACACAACATACTGCAGAAAATGTGAGTGATGTGGGGTTTAAAAGCCCCAAATCTCAACACATGATGGATGAACACCAGCAGATATAGTTATTTTTAGGTGTAAGTCCACATGTGATGTGAAGATTTGTCTCAAATGTTATTTTGAATTGGGTTCAGTAGCTGAAGCTGCTCTGTGATTTTTTTTTTTTCTTTTTTAATCTGTGTTTTAGTTTTTGAGTGAATATGGAACAGATGAGGTCTGCACATTAGAGTTCAATCAGTGAAATAATTTAAATAAAGTGCACATAAAAGGTTCAGATAGAAAAAAATAAAAAATCTTTAAAAGTCTAGATGATTATAAGAATCCCATTTTCCCAGCATTCATCACCCTTCTCCTTTTATAATCTTAAAGTGAAAGCCACTATCTCCATCGAGTGAATAGAGTTGATTATGTTAATAACAGCAGTGATGGAGATCTTCAAAAAAGGTATTTGTCGCTTTTACTGAGGCATATTTCCGAGATAAAAAAGGATAAATAAGAAATCAGATTTCAGGTCCAGAATCTCTTTCAAAAAAGGTTAATCTGGGCTGACCAAAAACTATGAGCATGGTCTGCTGAAACCGATCCACCCGCCATCAAACAGGAGCGCACTGAATTTGGATTTGGATGGGGTTAAAAAAAGAAAAAAAAATTTCCAGCAAAATAGAGAGTTAGTGGATGTACACTGGGTTTCCCCATACTTGAAGCCACATTTCCTCTGGGATTACTGTGTTAGCTTCATTTACCCAACCCTGCATGAGGTAATTGGTTGAATTTTTATTCACTGAGGTGAAGCCCTTGTATAAAGTTTGCCTGTGAAGCCTCAAAATTATGAAGCTTAGGCCCATTTGTTATTATTCAGAAGCTCGTGTGAAAAATGCTTTGTGGAAATACATGTTTTTAGTATCTTCCTATCAGATCTTATCGCATCCAGACGTTTCATGTTGTGTGTGTGCGTGTGTGCTAACCTCAGACAGGGCTTTCTTATCCTGGACCTTGCTGGCCCCCAGGAGTCTGAGCACATTTTTGGCCCCCTCAGCGACAGCATGTTCCACCCTGTAGTGATGCCTCAGCTCTTCAATCCGCAGCTCCACCCCACAGAGGTCCTGGTTACCTGCAGTGTCACGACAGAAGTTACATCACTGCATCACAGTGTGGGTTTTTACAGAATGTAACTGAGGCTGAAATGCCACAGGATCACTGCTGTGACCTTCATTCAGATATATTCTATAGTTTTATCTTGGCAGGTGCATGTTGAGACTCTTTTGTTTTGCCAGCAGTGTGAACTCCCCTGGGCAGGCTATGTTAGGTTAATGCCCTAATGTACCTCATGCATTACACAAGACCCAGGCAAAGAAAACAAAGGTGGTAGCACCTGAAGAAAAGCGAGCAGCCTCAGAGTCTTCCCCAGTAAACAACACCATCATTTCTACATGGCTTTCTCATCAAAACCAAACAGGTCAATCAGAAACCTTCTCTAAGGCCTCCTATTTGTGATATCTCTTTTATTGAGATTCAAACTAAATTATAGCTTTATATTTTATTATAGCTAATAATTAGCTTACACGATTGTTAAGCAGAGAGAGACATCTCATATTCATAGTCCTGTTGTTGCTCCAGAATACGGCTACCACGATTTAGAAAGATAACTGGAATGGAAAATCTATGTTGTAATAATGATATTATAAGAAGAATCTCTCACCTTTTCTGCTTGCTATGCTAGAAAAAATGCATTTATCTGATCATGATGTGACAGCGCTAAAGGAAAAAAAACCTGCCATCATCACTAATGGATTAATAAATCAAGACTACGTGCTTCAGGGGGACGGCCATTAGATGTGGCTGTACAAAATTGATATAAATACCTTTAAAACAATCGCAAAGGGCTAAAACTGAACAAATGTATATTTTCTAACGTTGAGATTTCAGTCACAGCCACTGATAAAACTGACAACTGGTTGTTTCACCTCTTGAACAGAAAGAACAGATAATGGTAGCTATATTAAAGCAGGAAATCAGGTGCGATGTTAGCAGTCAAAAGGTAAAAACATACTCAAGCTCCCTCACTTTGACAACAGACACTGGGTCAGCCTCAGAGCAGCACCGTGCACAATTACAGTTAAGCAGTTAGATTAATGGCTCAGAAACAGCCTCTCACAGTGGGTAACAAACACAAAGGAGAAAACAGATATGGGATGAGGAGAGGAGGCGTGCGATAAGGAAAAGGACAACAGGATAAACAGCATTCAAAAAAGGTGCATTTGACTTTTAAATATTGGGGTAGATAAAAAGGAAGGACAAAAGGACACAGTGGAGTGATTACAGATGATTTTTAAGACTTATGAGCTGCTCAAAACGCTGCATGAGACAGGGGGAGAAAGGAAGGAGGGAAGAGGGAGGTAGGGGTGGAAATGGATGTGGATGCTTTTATCTCCTAATAAGGTGTTCTGCCTGGAGCCCAGACCCTGTTAGATGACCTCTCCACTGGGTGTGGTGCCTGGAGACTGTCTGTCTGTGTACACTATACACACAACCTCTGTGTGTGTGTGCAGGTTTTAAAAAGGAGAGAGACACAACCAATAACCAAGAAAGATCTAGAGACTGTGTGGGACAGCAGCACGAAAGAAGAAATTTAAAGTAAAAAAAACAGATGGTCTGTTCAACATCACAGGCAATAAAACACCTACGGAGAAAGTGTATAAGACGTATACTCTATACTCTACACACTATACGTATCTGTGCATCGTAGAAGTTAAGGCTTTACTAGTAGAGTAATCCATCGATTTAAAACTGCTCCTACAACAGCGTCTGACTCACAGCCTTTTTTTTATTTTTCTTATTCTCCTTCCTTATCAAAACAGTGCCTAAATGACCCATAATTCAACTCAACCGCTGACAGCTCAGTCAGAGATTCAGGGGTATGTTGTGCTAATAGTGGCTAATGTAGCCTAAAGCTGCTAGCCTAAAGCAGAGATGGGCAGCAGGCTACAGAGGTCCGGTGAGGAGGTCCGGTCACTTCTTTCAAACACGACCCAGATTTTAATATTCTAACTTGTCGTCTTCAGCTCCAACTGAGGCCACTCGAGGCAATTTATCAGACTTTTCACAGCTCCCTCTGGACGTTTTATACAACTTTTTTTCCCATATATGCAGTAGTACTCCCCAAGGCCTGTAAACAGACTTTGATGTGTTAAATCGGCGGAGTTGCCCTTTAAGTCCAAAATCATTTCTGCTCTGTCTGGTCGTTAACATCCATAATGCTATTTTTATAACGGCACTGCAGTGGAAGGAACTTCAGATCATTAAAAACCCAGTAGGTTTTCCACTTTGGAGGACACAGAGAGATAACGTACGGCCACTAAAAGGCCCTTAAATAATCCGTCCAAATGTCCATTATGTTCTTTGCCTTAAAAGACAGCCACTTTCTTAATAGGCATCAGTCTGCCTTGTTCTGATGTGAGCTGAAAGGAATAGATTGCTCCGAAGGGAATACACCAACTTTAAAATCTGTTTTTGTTTTACTTCCACCCCCTCCCATCACTCTCTCCCTGCTCCACTGCGGCTACATTTTTACCAATTTATGACTGTAATCAAGTGGCCTGTTTTTCCAGCAGAGGGGCCATAATGGTTCACAGCACTCACACAGAAACACATTCACCTGCCCTGAAATGGCACTGAGAAAGTGAAGTGCGTGACCACACTTTTGCAAATTTAATACATGCAATCACCTGCCCAGACAATGTTTTTGATTTGCTCTGTGTTTGTGTGTGAAAGAGACTTTTCATCTGCCGGTCTTTTTGTTAGACGGTTGTTTTTTTTTTTTTTGTGTGTGTGTGTGTGTGTGTGTGCATTTGTGTGTGAATTTGATTGATTGTGGTGATGTGCCAGGTGGGCCATTTCATAAGCTTTTCATCACTCGCACACAAAAATAAATACAAAACACACACAGAGTCCACTGTGCACCAATCCTAACTATCCTCTTCATCTTCTTCCACACATAACTAAGCCGGAGAGATGTGAAAACACTAAGCCTGCTCTCTATTGATCCGTTCATACTACTGTGCGTCTGCTGTCTGCAGCTGCTGCTCAGGACAGACTGTATGACATGCAGAGAAATATAAAAGCACAACCGCAAATCATAAGATAAAAAGAAAAAGAAAAAAGATCGAGCCCGAAGCATCCTGTCAGTGCCAGCTGACCACTGTCATAAACCACACAGCTCACATGGCTCATGTTCTTCTGACTAAAACTAAAAATGTTCAGGCTAGTAATAATAAAATGCACGTATGACGATGTATTTTTTAACATATATAACTTAATGTTTGTTCCATGGTTTACCTTGGCTACCTGCATCTGATAGTACTTTTTGAGAAACCTAAAATCAAGAGTGCTAAACCTGGAATCTGGAAGTTGAAAGGTGTTTATTCAAAGCCACGACCACAAGCGTGTTTTGCATTACTAGGACTACATTATAACCTAAGTACTTCGTATTCACTCATTTAGCTAATCAAACCTACCCTGTGTGTCATCGTTGTGCTCGGTGGCCTGCACAGCTTTGCGGATTTGCATGCGGATGATGTCAATTTTGGTCTTGCTGTCCTGCAGCATCTGCTGTGCCGTCTGCAGCATCTTCTTATCCTGATCGGAGCAGAGACAAGACAAGGAGCAAATCACAACACGGGAAACAGGAAGGTAAATATTATAATACCAGAAAAGTTTGAGCAACAGAGAGGAGATCCTTAATCCTTTTTTTTTCCACTTTCGGTTTAGAGATCTATTTAGAGATCATCTGAGTCAGCAGAATACAAGGTTGTGGATGATGAAGGTGCATATAGACTTATCAGGTAGCTCGGGGTATAATGTGTATCGTACCGCGCTTTACATCACCCTTGTGTTTATAATGTGCATGTGTGTCTGCTGTTCTGGTGTGCTGTCCTGTACCTTTGTGGATCCATTGGAGTAGACGGGGATCATGTTTTCAACTCCCTGTTTGACTTTGAGCTCGATGTTGAGCTGTCTCTCAAGGGCGGCGATGCGTTCCTTGTGGGCTGACGTACGACTCTCTGCCCCGGGAGACTGAGGACACTCATCTGTGGAGGGAAGGAAAAGGTTGGAGACGATATAAAAAGGAACAAGACGAGGGTTCACATGGTGTGCTCAAAAGTGAAAACGCTGTCAGGGGAATTTCATGTGATGTCAAATGTCGACGTGTACATGTTAATATCCTGGATTATGGGAGCAGATCTGAATAACAGCTTGGTTTGGTCACGGTGTTTGTAATGATGAAGCTCGCAGTATCTAAGAATTAGTAGTAGTTAGAAGTATTAGAAGTATTTTTGGATTGTCTCGCTGTCATGGACACGTGAATCTGCCCCACTCGCTTGTTTTCTAACAGCGAAATTTTGATAAAATAATAGTATCCTGTAGATTTAATACCTGACAAATCACCAGACTTTACCAACGGACACAAAACTAAATACAGCCCAAAGCCATCCTGCTCATTACTCTGAAACATTGTTGGTTATATCACAGACAAAGGAAAACGTAGATTTGACAATCGGGGTACCTTTATTCTCCTCTCCTCCCTTCACCACAATGTGAGCATCCAATTCCTGCAGCTGAGCATGTAGATTGTCCAGCCTGCGGTTAGAAGACCGCAACTGGCTGTCCACCTGTGGGCAAGAACAGGACAACTTTAGTGTGAAACCATCAGTGTATCAAACCAAGCAGTACATTATGAAGAAAGGATGTCACGAAGAGCAGTTCCACAAAACAATTTAACTTTAACTAACTTTGTTTTACTTTACATAATACCAGTAAATCTGTTTAGGCTGTTTTCTGTCTTGTTTCCTTGCATGTGATTCAGACATAATGCCGTTCTACAAGCTAAAGCAGGCAAGGAGCCTCAGCACTTGTACCAGTCAGACTAAATAAAACAAAGTGAGCCCTTGTAAAAAGGCTCTTCATTGATAAAAATGCCTTTTCTATCTATAAAAAGACGCCTTTGTAAGAATCTCAACATTCTTCTTGATGCTCAGTGACCTGTTGCTTCCATCTTGAAATTGCAAGTTCCCAGATTGTAGGCAGCGCGTGGGAAATAATTATAAGCATTACATTTGTTTATAAAATGAAAGTAATTTGCATAATGTGCAGCTGTGAAGAAAAATATGAATAACTCAATTCATGCTCCTTTTCTGGAAAAAAACAAAACTTTGATCCCACCAAAATCTGAGTCCTTATCTTTGGACGTATTGTCACTAGGTTGAAAAATTAAATGTACAACTGCCCTGTGAGTAAAGCATTTAACCCTCCAACTGCTCGAGCGTTGCTGCTCACTTGTAGCAACTGGTGCCCGGCAGCTGTACTGGGCAGCTCCGGGAAGCAGATGCGTGAGTGAGTCTGCGTGGCATTCCTGCCCTGCCCCACAGTGTGGAAATCTGTGCTCAGTGAGCCTACTACTGGGAAAATGACAGGTCAAAACATCGGTCAGTTGTGCCAGACGTTCGCAGAAAGTCCCAACAGGATAAGAAATTAACATACCAGCAAATCTACCCAGTTCCGGTGAATCACCAGCCAGTGTTCCAGCAGTCATTTAACTGGTTTCCTGCAGTAGTACTGATGTAAAATTCAACTTAGAAAACAAAGCCATGCCTGCTTTCTTGCTGGTGTTTTGTCAAGAGAAGACGCATTCTCATAACCAGTATCTCTGTATAGTGTCTGCCTGACTTTCTCTCATCCATAGCAGTTGGAAACCTGTTTAAAGGCTCTATTCCACAAAAAAATAAATAATCTGACAGGTATAAAAACTAAAACACCCGGGGACCTTTGGACTCTAACAAGTCTTTGTGGATGAAGGCTTCTAAGCGTAACCGTGGCGAACCTGCTGAGTGTTCCTCCTGTCAGTCATCGCCCTGCGCAGGTTCTCAGCTCCCTCCTTGATTTTCAGCTCCTTACGAATCTCTCGGCGGATCCTTTCGCGCTGCTCATCCAGAAGCTGCTGCACACTGGAGTCGGAGAAATCCGAGTTCTGATCCAGACCGAGCTGCTCCAGAACCGAAAGCCCACCTGGGTCACTCTGGACGAGTGAACGGGACAGAGAAACACAAGAAAAACGGAGGAATGTGAGCAGGCTCTAAAATCTTTTCGTCATGAAAGCACAAGGCTTCATTTACAACATACTCAGCCGGGTAAGAGGAGGTGTTGAGATTGAGATAGACAGCAGAGGAAGAGACTGTGAGCTGGCAGTAATGAGAGGAAAGAGATAGAGATGATAGTGATGCGGGGGGTAGAAGAAAATGGGTTAAATGGAAAAGAGGTTAAAGAGGAGCAGTGAGGAATGACAAAAAGTCTTGTCTTTATAATATTTCAAAAACAAATCTCCAATGTCCAGCCTGCTTACAAGACAAACTTTAGTGTTACCAAAGTTTCACTAGAAAATGCAACATTTAGGACAGTCTGCCTTCCAAATGGGCGAAAACACAAAACTATACACAAACATCAAAGAGAATTACAAATCTGTCCCGTGACCTGTGCTGTCCATTCTCCCAGCCTTTTCCCACGAACCCGTCCTTCTCCACCGGGCGAGAAACTTCATGAAAAACATTAGCACAAACTTTAGCACCAGTAAACAGTTGGTGCTTGAGTTTCTACTTCCTTCCTGTATCTTTACAAAAATCACACCTAACAGAGCTACAAGTTGCTACAGAGTGAAATTTGGAGACTACAACAACAAGCCAGACACACCATCAGGAAGCAACGGAGCAGAGAACGAGAGAGAGAGACCGAGAGTCAAATCACTAGAAATCACAGTCACTATTACAGGAACACACAAATCAAACAAACACTTCACCTCTGAGCTGTCCTCATCCTCCTCGTCACCATGCCAACACATGGTTCGCTCAGATGTGATTATTATCCCCCCAAAAAGACACGAGAGAGGAGCAGAAATCTTTGGTACGCTCACGAGCTCAGTCAAACGGTAAATGCCACACGGAGAGCAAAATGGGAAAATGTGGGGGGGTAAAACGATAAAAAGAGATAAAGAGAGGGAGAGGGAGAGTTAAGTGAGGGAGGAGGGGGAACGCCTCCAAAAGAGGATATCCGTCCCGACACCAAGCTGCTCAGGCCTTTCCTGTTTCCTCTGCGATTTTGCTGCTGTCAGTGGAGAGTGAGACACACAAAGAGAGGAGAGGGACAGCGACTATACATCAAGAACACATCCTCACTCTCAACGTTTTTGTAAATCCTTATCTGTGGCGCTAAACCTGCATGATGTCAGCTCTTCCTTGGGCGCTAATCAGATCTGGCTTGAGGTGAATTTGTGACATCTTTTTTTTTTTTTTTCTCACTCGGGTCGGCGATATAATCTTGAGGGTGGAAATGAGGGAAGGATGCGTTTTCTAAGTATTGGATCAAAGCCAGGGAGTAAGATCAGAGCACATTTCAGCTGACTGCTTGGCTTCTTGTTTCCTTTGGGCTCTGAATCTACAGTCCCCAGTGGTGATTCTCCTTTGCCTATAGAAAGACTATGGAATGCAGTCACAGCCTCATCTGAAAAATAGCATAATAGCATAACATTTCTATGTAAGAAGCAGCGGGTGGAGTTAGGAGGGAGTTAGCACCCTGCTAGCCTCAAAACTGGACAATGAGCATAAAGTTAAAGAGGGAAACTACTATATAGCCTGTTCTGTGCCTCTGTAATAAACCACTGATAAACAAATGTAACTTTGCCTTTACGGGATGATCACTGACAACCTTTGTGGTGGAAGTTTTTTTTTCTTCTTGTCCTAACAGAGGATTGCGAGCTCTCAAAGAGTGGACGGACATGTCTAAATTTGTTGTTTGCTTGTCTTTTCACATTTCACTAACTGACTCATTTCTCTCCACTCCCCCCCAGATCTGTTAAGCATAGATAAGAAGAGAAAGGCGACACCAACCGAGGACGAGAAATTTTACTTCCTGTAATCTAAATAGGGTGTTTGTAAATTCAGGGTGAGCAGACTTACACAAATAAGTTCAAGCAGGCAGACATAAGTCCATGGCAGATGTCATTCTGTATTAGAGCTTTACAACTTATCATGGATCATTCTTTTTAAATGCAACAATGACGTATTTCATTTAGGGTGTCCGAAATGTGTTCACTTAGTGTGTCACCTGATTAAGTCTGGTAGCCTTGAGAATAATGATATTATTTTTTACACACACACACACACACACACACACACACACACATACACACACACACAAAAACAGAGCTATGAATTATGAGTTAGCCAGCAAAGTAAGAGGTAGTAACTCAGGTGGTAGAGCTTTTTAGGCGTGTTGGTTAAAGTCATTTTGGACAAAAAAAAGACCTGCTAAATGAATTTACTAAGATCTGTATATATTGTATAAGTACTAAAAGATATTTAGTACTTAGATACAATGTTTTGAACCAAAATGAATTCTAATCAATCGTTACTTAACGTGTTAAAATATTTTAGACACGTTACTGGCTGAAAATCTTAAAAATATTGACATACTCTAAAGGATGGTAACAAAATACTATTGTAAAATAATTAGTACAGTAATGACCACAATACAATTACAAAGATTCTAACTTTATCCATAATTGTGCAACACAACCCTCATTGTCTTTGAAGTAAAGCTTCAATAGATTCAACAGACTCTCGTGCCTGTTTGAGACTCTTAGCAAAGATGAACCTTTCTGGATCAACCGGCTCCACCTCCGTATGTAAAGTGTGCACATGTGCCACCGTGCGAAACACTGATGAAATGTTTGCTTACACGTACAGCATTGGTTGCAGTGGGAGTAACTGCTGTCGCTTCAGAGAGTTGGAGTGTTTCAGTATTACTGTGGATTGTTGTTTTTCTGCAGAGCTATAGCCTTTCTGCCAAGTGATTGTGTGTCAGATGGTAAATGGGTTGTATAACTGAACTGGAGAGAGGTTGTTTGAGTTCTTCTACTTTGCTCATAACCTCTTATCCACATCATCACTCCGACTTAAAGCAGAAATCCAAAACTTCACTCCTCACAAGATAAGAATGAGTATTTACTGATAAGGTACTTTATTTACTATTATGAAATGTACAGTCCCCATTCCCAAACAGTTGCTATGCTTTTTGACCTATATCCAACTGATATTTAATGTTCCAACTGATTTATGAAAAAAGTGTCACTGTTCTGAAGTCTGTGAGTGTATGTGGTTATGCTAGGCTGTCAGGTTTCGGAGCAACATGTGCATCACAACATCAGCACCGCTATCACCTCTCTATAAAAACCCCTTACTGCCCTTTAAGATAAACTTTTACAGAGAAATTTATCAGGAGTTACGATCTCCCCTGACTCAGACTGTGGCTGTAACATGGGTGTTTCCAACATCAGTCTATGTATCTGTCCAGTGATGCATTAAAAACATCAAATAAGCCAGAAGAAACACAACCTTTGGTCCAAACAAAGCAGCCAAATACCCAGTTTCACTCAGGACTGACCACCACCCTTCAGGATGTGTCATTTGTTGAACTGGTGAGAACATGTGGGAACTTCTGTCACTTCCAACATGACGAGCGTTCAAGACGCGTTAACAGCAGCAGATGCTGACAGAATGTGCTCTGACATACATATGTACGCGTCTTAGAAAAGCAACACCAGATGAGTCATCATGTCATACGAAGGAAATGACACACTGTTGTCAGACTGACACCTTGTCAAGCAGTTAAAAAGGAAGCGAGAAAGCTGGTACAGCGCAACACTCAACTTCATCGCTCAGTTGTTGACCCAGTGTAACACTGCAAAGATAGCCAACAGGCATCAATGACTCATCCCATGCAGCTTGTTAGTGAACTAGCCCAGGGAGGAACATTCAGCAGCGGTGTCCAGGGAAGTAATCGCAAGCTAATTCAATAGATAACGGCGCCAAGCGAAGCTAATTCAATCAGACTGTGTGAGCAGTGTAGAGGAGCCTAAGGGTTGACAGAGAAGGACAAGACAGAACATGGGTTCAAGTGCAGTTTTGTGTGTGTGTGTGTGTTAGCATGCCCTCCACTGTGAGGACAATGCCCTGAGTTTTCCTACTGAGTGATAATGACTTCTCAGCACAGGACAGAGGTCATGGAAAGGCGTGGTTGTGCAAGCGTACATGACATGGACAAAAATAGGAGGACAGATATTTGCTTTTGATGAATGCACACACACTGATGCACACACACAACCCCTCTTACTTTCCAGTGAAACATGAGGACATGTCTCTTGGGGAGTGAGGCCACAAAGCTCAGCCCATTTCAGACTGAAGCCTGTGTTATTGTAGAGGGTGTGATCTGTGTACTCTTAGGGCTCCAGTACACTCAGTCCACAGTCGACTTTGGTGTGGCCTGTTGAATATGACACTGGGTGAAAATGCTATCGTCAGTGACTGGACGCTTGGTTTTACCATGAGGGAAGGAAGGACAGATGAGCTCTGGCTGAGCTTGAAGTCACAGGAGGAAGTAGAGCAAGAACACAAGAACAGATCATGAAAATGAGATGACATCAGTAATTCTGTCTTTATATTCAATAAAGAGACAGATGGAGAGATGACTCCTATACAGCCTCAAGATACTAACCTCAAGCAGGGTTGAGGAGTGGGTTACAGAGGTCTACTAAGCTCACTTCTTCCCGACTCCACACCCACAGGTTTTATTCATTGTCACACTTCTAGTATTGAAGTCCAACCGATGCTGAGTCAAGTATGACACTTGAGGTAATTTATCAGATTTCACATAGCTCTGCCTGAAGCCACAAAAGGCTTTATACAACTTCTGTTTTCACATATGTAGCACAGTACTTCCCCAAAACTCCTATTCAGACTTGCTTATGTGACATTCCCCTTTAACTTCAACCTATCATTAACACAAGTCAAATCAGAAACCAACAACATGCGATTGGCTGCCTGACTTATAATATATGGTGTGAAATATGGAGTATTTTTTTTTCCCAGGCTGCATGGCTGCAAGGCCCATATTGGCACATAGGAAAACACAAGCACATAGTTGTGCCATGTACTCAAAAGACTGTACTGTATTGCACATCCGGAAGTTATCAGGTTTCTGACATGCAAGGAGTTTTTTTTTTTCCTCTATTGGATTTACAGTAACTTGCACATCATTTCCTATAGATGTCCTCCAGTACCACATGTGCTACTTTGTATTATTCTGCTGAAAAGACAAAGCTACAGGGAAATACCATTTCCTATTCTTGTCAAACTGACTGACTGCATGGCAGAGAGGCAGGAAGGCGAAAGACAGCGTGTATTGTCCAAGAAGGAGTGGACGAGGAGGAAGAAGGAAATAAAAACATTTACTGTTACCCTCAAAGAAGAGTAATATAATATACAATGACGTTACATGAAAAGAAGTAAGTATTATTTTTTTGAGGGAACAGAACAAGTCTGCTCCTAGCAACACGGTAATATTCAAATGCAAAAATGCATCAGGCATTGGATCATCTGTAAGAAACTGGAAAAACAAAAAACAAAAAAAAAACAAACATACACTTGCAAAAGCCAGTTTGTTCAGTCACGTTCATGAAAAAGACAGCAAGAGAAAGAGAAGTGGTTAGTGAGAGGCTGAAAGAGAGGGAAAAGACAGAGGAGGCAAACAAAGAGAGAGCAGCGTGGGGACAGGAAGAGAGGGAGGAGAGAGACGGATGAGGCACAACTGAGAGGGTCACAGGGTTGGAGCAGACAGAACAGACAAATAGGCAAAGAAAGACGCAAGGAGACAGAAACGAGGCCGAGAATAAGCGACCACTCTCCAACTACAGTGTGCAACAACTGTGCCAGCCAAGTGTTCATCAAACAAAGTTGTTAATGATTTATATATTTAAAGTAATAAACACCTTTTCCTAGTCTGTCTTTAGTTGTACTTACTTCCAGTTGTTGCTTTTCACATAAGGACCAGAAACAAGAGGCTAACTGGAGACTTACGGGAATGTAGTCGCCCTATTCCGCTGAGTTGGTAAAGTGAATAGAAACAAAGCAATGAACCAAAGGTAGGGAGGAAGAAACCTGCTGATGTTGACAATGGTTCTAAAACAGGACATCTTTTATCATCTAATTATTTTAGCTTTATGCAATATTACCAAATCAGAAAGAGGGAGAAGTGAAAAAAGTAGACACCAGGATAAAAACATGACCACGATGGCTCAAACTGGGACAAGGTGACCCAAACATGCCCCCATAAACAAATGCACTCGGGAGAATGAGGTCAGGATCATTACATGACACCTCCTGGCCTTCCCACATGACCTCCCTCTCTCCCTCCTTGTTTTGTCGCCATCTTCCCTTTCTTCCCTCTACGCTTCCTTTGCCCTCCTATCCATCACTCTCCATTTTCTTGAGAGGTTCTTCCTAAAAATACCCATTGTTGATTGTTGCCGCCCAAGTCCAAACCTCAACTCCCAACCTTCCCTTTGTTTTATTGCTAACCATACTGAAGTTACCCAGTTTTAAATTTAGTGTATTTTTCTTTGTTTGCGAAATAACCACTGATTTCAACCATCAGTCTCACCACCCTGACCCTCAAATGGGAACCCATGTAAACAAGTGGTGCTTTTGGCAGACAACACTGAATTTAAGCTTCTATTATGGCAGCTGGATCTTGATACATAAACTTGGCTCAACCTGACAGCCATTGTTTTCCCCCACCTATTGGCACCTTCACTTCTTCAATTTAGGTCCGTATGAGCCTGACAAGTTGGCAGCTGTGGAGGAAACCATACTCTTTGAGCTGCATCCAACTTTTTAGTGACAGGGCAAACATGAAGCCATCGATCTTACACATTACTTCTGAATTCTCACAACAAATAAAAATAGGAGTCTAGTGCCTTTGAACAGTACAAGTAGATGACAGATAAGTGACTGATGGACAGATGTTCTCGACTCACTCACCAAGGTGATACCAAAAAAAGTACCAGGTACTATCCACAACCTTTGCCAATGAAATGATTCCAAGGGAGTCATGTCCAGCCAAGCCGTACCATCCAGTGCAAATGAGGCTGTTTCAAAATCTCTTTCCTCATCTCTTTCCCTCCCGACACGTGTTGAAGCTGCTGTTTTGTTATGCAAACCTTGGGCGGCGTTCTTGATTTTTTTCCTAGATTATTGCTCACACCCTGCAACACACACAAACAAAAGGCAGCACAGAAATCCAGCGCACGGAGTGTGCAGCGTTGGTACAAAACATTCCAGTGATCTTTTTTTTTTCAGATTTTGTTAACATGAGTTCAAATAATTTATCAAAAACACATAAAAAAGTTTGCTGGCGGTATGTGTCAGATGTCCATTAATCAGCCCAACCAGGGGAAGAGTAAAACATGTTTTGCTTTAAAGCAGTTAAAGGCATTCATATTTGGGCAAATCCTAGGTTATTGATTATTGTTATAGGTACACATTAGATAATATGACCTACTTTAAGTCTCAGACAAACTGCAATGGATCATTTTCAGTTCCTGCCAACATAGAGACCAATGTAAACTGGAATAAGGTATTGTTAGGATTTTATGGATAATGATATCAATATTGACACTTAGCCATAATTTGGTGCAAAACAACTTAAAGACTTGACGTGAAGAGAGGTGAAATTTAGCTGCATTGCATTTTCATTAAACTCAGTAAATTGAGCTTTTGAACATTTTGCCCCGTCAGCTGTTTATTTGTTAGACAGCAGTGACGTTTATCTAGGAGCTATTTCTAGACTATTAAGGAACCAATACCAGTTTAGTATAAGTTCCTGCTACCCTTCCCTAGCCTGCACACAAGAGTCTGACTGACCATAACAATATGTCAGCCAATGCTCTACGTCAAGTATATCATATATATGGAATTTCTTTGTACTTATCTGAGGACAGACACACTGGCAGCAATAAGCTTATTTCAGCCAAGCTCCATGACATACTGCAGACTTTAGCAATTTATTGCTGACATTTTATAGACCAAACGATTAATTGACAATAAAAATAGTCAGCTGCAGCCCCAGACAAAACTACTAGAGCAACATGGGAAGCTACAGGTAACTAATCGTTAAGTAAATGGCTGAAACCCAGGGATCTTGAAAACGTTTAAAGAGTCAGGAGGATGAATCAGTCATCAAGAGACCTTGGTGGACAGCGGGAGATGTTTAAATGGCAAACAACACAAGGTGGGAATGTAAACACAGTCTCTCCAAGGTGAAGTGGCTCCCTATCCATAACCACTGAAGCTTTTCTGGAATAGAGAGATAAAAGAAAGCAAAAAGGGACAAACGGCTCTGCTCTCTACAGAATAAACAAACGGAGGGATTCACACCAGCACGAGGAAGAACCTCTGCTCGGCGGGCCGTCTGTCAATCACTATCTGCTCCAAACGTGTTTAAGTAAGTCCACCAGACACTGTGAGCCAGTGCAGAGTTGTGAGAGAACACAGATGAAACATTTTCGGTAATAGTTTGAAATGAATCCAGGTAGGAATGTAAACATAGCGGCCGACCAATATTTAGCTTTACGACATAGATCCATTTATTTTTTAAAAGATCTATTTATTCAGGAAAGACTGAGCAGGCAGGCGATTTCTCAGAAAGTCCATACTAAGTCATAACACTGTGAGCAGATGAACACCAGAACAGCAAAAAGAGAAAAAACAGCCTTTACCTTCAGTCAAACATACTGTGTTAGAGAAATGTAGCAGGTTTGGTCATTCTGACCATGTCAGCTATTGGTGCAAACTAGAACGTGCACCGTGTATGTTGTGTAAACAGAGAGGAGCTTGAAGAAAGGCTGAAAACATACATACAAATCTGCTGTTCATCTTAAAAGTTATAAAGATGCTGCAAACCCACACAGTCTTGAGAAGAGAGGAGAAGTCATTACCTGTGTGGGTTTACTGTGGGAGTGCTGAGCCTCTGAATTACAACTTTGTCTTAAAAAATTAAAGCAATTATATATGATATGATAAAAGTGGAAACAAAACATGTTTTCCGTCTAAACATCTAAACAAGAAATCGAGTGCTCTGATCTAAGCAGTGGTGCAGTGCTGTCTAGAGAAGTGGGTATTTATGCCTCATCTTATTTTAAAATTGAGGCCTGTCCAGAAAAAGATAAACACTCTGTTATAAACCGTGACATGTGAGACTACTCTTGCATGTGTACTAGCTTGCCGAATTAAAGTAGGGATGAGAATTGACAAGATTATATTGATAAATGCCACTATCGAGTCTGCTTATCGGTCTAATTCTTTATCGACTGCTTTATTGATTCCGGATCAATTTCCTGAGTGGAAAAAGTGTGCCTGCATAGGTTTTCAGTATCACTGTAACCATTTTATTATGTCCAGGTCTGAATAGAGAGAACAGAAATTTTGTGCATGTGTTTCTTCACTTATTTTCCCTCCCTGTACGGAAAGTGTGAACCGGTTTTGTTGGTTGGGAGCTGACGGGCGAGTTGAGTTAGCTGTAGCAACATCTGTCATCATCTAAAAATGGATGAAATGAGAGAATATTTGTACAGAATTCGTTTTCATTATGTTTGTCTTAGTCAAAGAAAAAGATCTACTAAGCTTGCCTGCGTGCCTCTGATGTTATTATAACAGGATATTTACCCTCTCTAATGGGCGTGCTGCTCAGGTGGGACTCAGTGGCACTTGCGCGTGTCAAATTCCTGAAATTTAAGTCTGTGTGGATTGGACAGATGTATCTGCATATTTCTGGTGCTTATACCCTAAAAATGAGCATTTTAAGGAATTGATATAATTTGATTTATATAATAATTTTTATTCCTTATTCCGTTCACTGAATGGAAAAATTCAAGAAAACTGGTCATCCCTTGGCCTTCAGCTCGCTGAACACTATTAAATGATGCATATCAGGGCAGAGTTAGAGGTGTGTATACAGTAAGTCGATTAAAAGATTGACAGAAAACTAATCGACAGCTATTATAATAAAAGCTTAATGGCAAAAATACCAAACTTTTGCTGGTTCCAGCTCATCGGTTCTGAGGATCTGCAACTTTTCTTAGAGCTAAACTTAGTGAACTTAATATTTTTGGATTTTGGACTGTTGTTTGGACACTATATTGGGCTGTGGGTGTATTTAGTCATTTTTTTAAATATATATTTTATATACAACAAGTAATCTTCACTTGCAGCCATAATCTAAACTGTTTCAACTACACTCCTAATGATATGTCTAATCCTCATTATGTAGCCTGATGTGTATGTGTGCAAGTGTTAATCAAGCGATATCTAAGTAGTAAAACAAGCTTCCATACCGTGTTGTTCACTTACAGATGAACAGTGGGAAGCAGCAGCAGCCTTTTTACACCTTAAGTGTAAATAACGCATTACATTAAACTTAAAGTGATTTACAATAAGTGCACTCAACCTTTACATGAACAAGAGTTCATATTCTAAAATGGTCTTAAGACGTGCCGGAACAACTAACACCGTGCAACAGTGCGTGCCTACAAACTGAGCTTGACTTGGGTCTCATTTAGGTCAGGTTAATTCTTCCTGTTATATCTAATCCAAAGTAACATTTCTGAAAATTAAACAACCTAAAATATTTACAAATGTTTCTGGTATATGATGGCAACAAAGACGACATATTGCTGTAAAAAACTTTATAAACTTTCACTTTTAAAAAACAAACAAAAAAAAACAGAAGTGTATTTATATCTACAGTATAGATCAGGAACTGAAACCGCCAAAGTCTTTTCAGCACATCAACCCCTTTTGCTGAGCTAACAGCGTGCAGATTGAAGTGTGCGATAACCAGTAATCATGTAAAGTTCATGGTTTAGTGGTTGAATAACTGAGTTTAGTTCCAAAGATGTCGATGCCAATAATAACAATAGATGTTAGTCAAGATAAAAAAGAAAAAAAAAACTCTGGTGCTGTACTTCTGTAAGAAGTTTGCATGAACTGTATGTGTGTTATTAGACTATATGAATGTGAAAGCAGCCCAAGTAGAGATGTAATTGCTCTGACAGGTCCGGGGGTATCTGCCTAGATGAGCTTCATGGAAAGGCAGCACTGCAGAGCTGAATGAACATCTCTGATATCAATGGATTTTACTGAGTGTGTGTGTGTGTAACTCTAAAATAAAGAGAAAGAAATGGGTCTGCATGGCTGATCTGCTGCGAAGCACGGATCTGATGTCAGTTTGGATTTGTCGCTCCTTATGAAAAAGCATGAAGCATGAACAGAAAGCGACGTGAGCTGTTTCTGGATCTGTTCACTGCAAAGAGATTTGAGTGTTGGATACAGACTTCCACCTGAAGTCAAAACAATGTTCGCTTCACACCGTTTATGTGCACAAGAAAGGAAATGTGTCCAAGAGACTCTGTGTTTGTGTGTGTGTGTGTATGTGTGTGTGTGGCTGAGTCATATAAAGAAAACATCTGGAGGCATTCCTGAGACGCCTGAGTGGTGACAACATCCAACCTAGCAGGAAAGCCGGGAAGAAAAGAGGGAGAGGGAGGGATGAAGGGAAAGGTAAACCAAGACTAAAACCATAAACTCAGTGGGCTCAAGTTGTTTCACTGCACCTCCTACACCATGTCTCCACCTAATCAATCTGCACTGATTTATCTTGGGTTAAATACCACCTGGATGAGACTGGAGCTATTTATAGCAAGAGTGTCCGCCGAGTGAAAACCTCAAATCTTCAGAGATGCATGTGTTTTAATAACTGGTCTACAGTCATGCTAGCTGCTCTGTGAAGCCGCACAATAAATGTACTTCACACAAAGAAAAGAGTTCGTTTCGGCAAATGAACAAAAGCTCAGTTTGTGTTTTGAAAACCAACAGCAATATGAAGGAGAAAAAAAGAGAAATCAGCCACTAAACGTGCTATCCAGTGTATGTCCAGTCCAGTCAGTATCCTGAGGGCGACTTATTAACAGAAGGCGCGGGATAATAACTGATATAACAGGATACTTTATACTTTATAAACTTATATGAAAGAAACTGAAGTGTTGCACGTCTTTATTATCTTATCTTACTGACTTGCTGCTCTAACTCGCCTCACACTGCTGTTCCTGTCACCACTGACTGACACTGTTGGTCTGGAAAGGCGTGGACAACCAGCAAAGAAAAATATACTGTTTAACCACAGGACTGCAACAAACGATTATTTTCATCATCTATTGTTCAGGTGATTATTTTCTCAATTATAATGATTATTGTGAAATGTCAGAAACAGTTTCAAATGCAAATATATACAAATTTACAAAGACTAATCGACACAACAACTTAGTATGTAAGTTATGTGTAAAGCTACAATAATGTATATTATGAATATAATTTATGTCATACATGAGTCACCAATGTAATATACTGTAGCATGTCATGAAAATGTAGGTCAAGATGATTGTACTGCGAAAGGATCATATTAAGCCAAATACAAAACTCAGTTTGTATTCTCTGTGCTCCCCCCACTGACGATACTAAAAACAGCCTTTGGGGGGGAAATTTTGACCATTTGGTTTCGCGGCGCCTCGGTTCCCTTTCTGACACTCCTCCTTTTCATCTCTTTCTCTCAGAGGGAGGGATGAGACAGCAGGGAAGAGGAGAAGGGAGACAGACACCACCCTTCCCCACGAGACAGACAAAGGCCAAGAAAGCCTCTGAGCAGAGAGGCCGACTGAAGGAGGAGAGACATCCAGAGAGAGGGAGGAGAGGAGGAGGAGGAGGTGGTGGTGGGGGAGGTGGAGAGAGAGAGAGAGCACGCGAGAGAGAGAGAGAAATGGTCAGCCAAAAAGTGATAAAGAAGCAGGTGGAGGAGAAAGGGAGGGTGGTCGTCCCACACTGCCAGAGGCGACCGATGGATAAAAGAGCATGTGAGAGCATGCTGGGAGGCCAGACTCACTGCCAAACACACAGACATCAGACACATGAGGGGAAGGAGGAGGATGAGAGAGAAGAGTTCATTGAGAGCGCGTTTGGCAGAGTCTTACTGCTGTAAACTAGGCTAACGCACACAATACAACGCTGCACGCTGAATCAACTTCCCTTCAACATCAATCTCCAATTCAGGAGTTTTCTTTTCTCACTGCACCCAGATATGTTTTAACCAAATTTGGAGACCTTCTAGTGTGACATGCATCATGCAATTCATTATCACAACTACAATATTGCTTTAAAAAAAAAAAAAAAGAAAGAAAGAAAGAAAAGGGGAAAAAAAGAACAACACACTTCTGACTTATGCCTCCAGACATCCTGCTCTACAGTTAAAAAAAAAAAGAAAGTGACAGTGAAAAGAAGGAATGAATGCGATAGCCAGGGAGGCAACGAGGGAGAAAGAGGAAGGAGGAGGAAAAGATGGAGGCCAGGGGTTCACAGATTTGTTAAAAAGCGATGTGAAAGAGGCATTTGTGTTGGATATTCGGCTAGACGTGAAGCTTAGGGTCAGTGTTTCCAGTGTGTGTGGACTTGTTACATTATTCATCCTAAAATGGAAAGCTGAAAATTAGAACAAAGTGCAGAATGCACTAAAAATGAATAAAAGAGATTAAATCAGTTAATAAATGAATGCAACTCCCACGTCTGGTTAAAATTCTGGTATGTATGATAATAATTGGGGTGGATATCTTTAAAAAAAATGTGTATGCATATGAATATTTACCACCCTATCTGCTGGTTGAAACCCGGGTGTTGCAATTGAATTTGGCTGATCTGGAGCTTTTCTGAGCCACTAGCAAAGCTAATGTTTCAGCACAGGTTCTTCATCGAAACTTTTACAAATGACACAGAGGGTCTGACAGCCGCTGCTCATGGATGGTTAGCTCAGTTAGCCTACCAGCCTGACTACCAGCCGCTGATTCCTGCTCCACTTGTCCATTTGTAAATTTACTGACAGAGTTATCAAGTGTAAGAGTGTTGACAAGTTTAGGTGAGGAGATTAACACTTTAAACACAGGGCCGAACACCACTTCCTCAAAGCTCGAAGCAAAATCATGAGACCAACAGTCCTGATGTACGTCATTTGATGTATATCTTCAGAGGAGGGGGGGTTGTCCTTGATCTATAGCTTGCAGCAGTTCCTGTGGGCAGAGGAGGGTTTCTTGTACAGTGTCACATGCTGCCTGTTTATCTTTTCTCTAGAGCGTCAGTGTGGGACTGACAGGAAGTAGCAATGGTTCTGATCGATAAGGCAAGATTCAGCCACGTTAGTGGCTCTGTGAGGCTGAGAATGCTCACAATGACAACACTAACGTGATGTAACGTGAATAACTGATGTTTAGCAGGTGTAGTGTTCATCAGCTTAGCTTACGGTGTTAGCATGATCAAATTTGCTAATTGGCGCTAAAAATAAAAGTATAGTGGAGCCAGAACTGGGAATGCAATTTAGTTTTGCAGGATTTAGATCATAAACCACAGTATTGGACAATGATACATTTTTCTATGATGATCACCGTTAGGATTCCTCCTCAATGGACCAAAGGGGTGGGCCGACTAACTTTCCCACTTCCAGAGCCAAGCTGCTGGTTTAAATATTTTACAGCTCCTCGCACATGAACATCCCATTTTTTGGAAATGATTTTGATTCGTCCACAGAACACACTGTAAACATATTACACTAGGACCAGGTCTTCAATAGAAAGTAGCTCCAAAGAAAACTGTTGAGCTGATAATAAATCACATGACATAATTTTACTAATACATATTCCTATAGGACTGGTGCTGCCATACCTCACATAATTCAATTAATAAAACCCCAAATAGAAGCAACAAACAAAGTACAAAAGATCAACCCTGGAACACAAAACATCATTAAGACTATTAAGTCTTTATTAATCAGAAAACTGGTTGTCCGTGTGTTACTTGTTATTGTGTGGTTCAGCTGAGCCATGACTAACTGCTGACTGCGAGCAAGTCACGCGTGACAGTTAAAAAGTGTGTGTTTGCCACAGTGTGCGAGAGAGAGCATGTGGGTAGAGAAACAGAAACTGGCTGTGAGTACATCATATTTGTGTTTTGAGAGCACCCAGGGGAGACTAGATCTAACAGAGAAAGACAGAGCGTGGAAGTGCATATTAATGTGCCGCAAAGCACCCTGGGGCTTCACTGCCTTCAGCGTGTGTGTGTGTGTGTGTGTCAGCTTTAGTGGTTTGAACAGTTGGACTCAGGTGTGGCAGGAGAGACCAGTGCGGCAGGTCTGCGGCTGTGTGTGTTTACAGGACCTGTAGAGACAAGTTCAGTTCACTGGGAGTAATTATGTGGTCGCTGTTGGAGGGACATTACCGACTCTGAATTACAACTTTTGATTATGTAACAAAAGGTACTTGTCTATGCTGAACATGTCTGCACTGACTGTTAAGTCTCTCTCAAATGTGAGTTGGCATTGTGAGAATTTCTATACGTTATGTCTTCAGATGTGGGTAGGTTTAAAATGGCATTTAAAGTATCTTTTGTATCTCAGGTAGGTAGCAAATAGATGCTAGCTATTAACTGAATGGCCTAGAAATGTAATGCCAGTTGGCAGGGCAATGAGTGAATCAATTAAATTAAATGTTTTTTTTTTTTTTTAAATCTGTCAAATTTGTCTGTCGAGGTAACATAATTCATGTGTCACATCAGTTATCTAGACTCTAGACAAGCAGCTGTTTTCATATTAAGATTAACCAGTTACATAATTTTAGTTTAATCTGCTAAATCGGTCGACATTCCCATGTTTAATATTGTTGAAAGCACTTTACAGGCTCAAGCAGAGTTATAGACAATAACTTAAAGGTTTGGCTTATAAATAAAGTCATATTTTTAGGAGCCAAGTGTAGAATGACATTGGGGATTAGAGCAACACATCACTTAAGACAATCGATAAAACAGTCATCTGATAACGTGAAGCAGAAGCCATCTAACTGAAATGAAAGATGAGTGTTTTTTTTTGGGTGGCTTTGAATCAGGTTATATAAAGTATTTGGGGGATAATGGAAAAGGTCTTGGCTTGATTGAGTAACCACAGCTTAATGTAAGCAACAGCTTAATCAAGTGGGAAGGAAAAGGCATTTCAGTCCAATCTATAATTACATAGCCAAATATAATTTTAGAGCCTACGCTTAGTTAATTATCCTCTGAGAGTCCACTCTCATTAAACCGTAAAAAAAAGTGGCAATATGTAAATGGAGTAAGGAGGAGAACGCTCCGTCTCTGTCCCTTTTCACATTTTGTACATAAATACTAAATGCCCCATTGACTAACGCTGGACTTTGAACATGCATTTTCTTGCGGTAAATAGCCTGGTGTGTGCCTGTGTGTGTGTGCACGCGCCTGTAAATCATTAGGTAACAAAATTATGACCTCATCCTATTACCAGCTGTTTCTATGACAGCACAGCCTCCAGGTAACACAGTAGGAAACACCTGTCTCCTCCTTGTCCTCAGCTACCTATTTGCCCAGCACTCCCTCTGCGTTCAGGCTTGCCGACATTTGAATGAGCAGGAGCTGAATGAAGGCAAAGCCGGATGCCATACTGAATGAGCGTTAAATAACTGAAGTGACCCGTGTTCTGGGAGCTCAGGCTGCAAAGACGACAACTCTCAGACATAAAATAACAGTGATGGCAAACTCAAGACAAAGCCAAAAGACAAACACGAGAACACTAACACAAGTCTGTGTGTTCTTGCTATGGCTTCATGTTGCTCTTTTATTTACACTGTGAGGCTGTTAGAGAGCATGAGGAAACCATAACGCAGCGCTGTGCTGTTCAGATGAGTGTAGCTTAATTTGTTTTTGCAGCACTGCCTCGACGTGGAAAGGTCTGCAAAACACAAAATAAATTGTGTTTGACAAGAAGTTACCATCGGAAGTTTCTCGACTGTAAACATCAAAGTCTGGTCACAGGTCTACGGAAGTATTGCTGCATTTGTGCAAAGACTTGAGACAGTATCAGCTGGATCTGAAGAAAAAAAAATTATCCAATACATCCAAGATCCAATTCATTGCAGTACAACAGGAGATGTCGTCTTAATTTATTCCAAACATTCTTCTTTCTTGTCAAAACCTGGCGCTGACATTACTCACAATGCAACTCAACCACTAAGCAGCTAATGTATCCTCAGGCTACTAGCATCTAGCAGAGATAAAGAGCAGGCTGGAGTCGTAATTTTTTAGCTCCAACTGACGCTGACTTGAGTGACATCACTTGAGGTAATTTAACAGTCTTACACAGGTTCCCTTGGAGCGACAATAGTTTCAGAAAGTCTGACATGGATAAACACTGCCATATTTAACTCTTTCTCTCATTTTGATACGTCGACATTTAATCAGGTGACCCGTACGCCTGTTCTTGCACTTTGTAAGTTTACTGTGATTTGACTGCGACTCCACCCAGCTACCCAACCATCCAACCATCCGTCCAGGCCTGTGCTTTCAGCCTGAGCTGAGAGACCTCCCAGTGGGCCAAATGTTATCACTGTAACTCAATCTTCAACCCATTCTAATGGGAGGGATTGTTTACGAGGAGCCTTTAATAACTCCCATAGCCTATTTATATCTCTTAAGTCACACCCTATGTGTATGACGCACAAAAAAAACACACAAAAAACACACACAGATGTCAACTGTGGCAAAGACGGTCTGTACTGGAAGATCTTATCCAAGTCATGTGAGAAAATGTCTACTTTACTCAGTCAAAACAAATACACACGTGCATTTATTTACTTAAACAATCATACAGTAATCTACTGTACTCATTTGTAGACACAATCTCCAACATACATTATATGATGGTGTAAATACACCGAATATATCTTCATCAACGGCACGATACAGACAGTAATAACTCATTCAGTAAGGTAACCATGTTTAGCGTGCAAATGGTCGCTTCACAGCAATAACATTCAACTTCTCCTTCTAATTATCCCCCGCAGAGGACAGCTCCTGAGGTCCGACCATACCGAATGGGAAAACAAGAGGGAGGGCTGTAGAGGGAAAGGAGAAGAGCAGCTGGTGCGTAGCCTGGACAGTGAGGAGGGAGGGAGGAAGAGATAGATAGTGGGAGAGGGTAGAAGAGAGAGAAGAGGGGGGTAAGATAACAGAAGGGCAACATGGTAGATCACTTTACACTCTCGACTGTTGCTGGTCCAGAACCATTCATCAGAGGGAGTTTGGTCAAGCTTCATTACAGAGGCCAGAAAATGTTTCTTTAGAAACGTAAAGAGGCCTCTCACACACCAGCGAGAGTACGACAAACTACACTGAAATAAGAGTGATGAAATGTAGCGGCAGCATCTTTAACACTAATGTACCACAGTGTGCTACAATGTCTGGCAAGTGTTGGTGTTGGTGGAAGTGTAAAACTCTCTCCAGCACATCATCACCGCGAGCTCGCTGTTCAAGATCAGCCAGCAAAGAACTGCCAATCATTCAGCAACAGCAGCGGATGAGGACTGCTGTGCTGACGGGAGAAATTGCCCAGTTGCCCCTGGTAACAACATTTGGGCCATTGTAAGCACTTTTCATGTTACAAACATACTCTGTATGCCTGTTCCCCTGTGTGAATAAGAGGGCTACACTCTCACTGATTTACAGTCCTCTGCTGCAAATAACTCCAGCAGAATCACACAAAATGGCCCACAAGGTAGCAGAGCTCAGACGGAGAGAGTCGACTCACACAGAAGCTGAAAGAGCAGAAAAATGTGACAAGGTAGAGAAGCAGGTGGACGAGAGCTGCAGTAGAGCGATATTAGCTTTTTGCAGATAGATCACTGTTGTCGTATGTCGGCCATTAAGTAACAAAAAACTGCAGTAGAGAGATGCAAAAGGTTCAAAGTCATTTAGAAACAGCATCACTATTAGATATTATCTTCACTAGAGAGCACTGAAAAGTGTAAAATGTCTCAGTATTTATTGCATCTTTACACTATGTCTTATCGGACCTTTAATTATCAATATCAGTATCAGCCTCAAATATACAGTGGGCAACGCAATGCCGAACATGATAGCAAGCAACACCCCTGCAGCTCTGTGTCAAATAAAGTCATTAATAATTTCGCCTACTTGCACAGGAAGACTATTACTTTAATTTTAAACATAAAAAAGGTCAAACTGCCAAACATTTTGCCAACCTTGGCAACCAAAGCTGAAAGTCTGTTGTCAGCCTGGTGACGAGTTCGTAACCGACCTAAATGAAGCGCACTACAGATTGTGTGAATTTGATTATCTGATGTGTTTAGATCATTACAGGTTGTGTGTCATCTCGTTATCTGCCACATGTAAGTTTAAAACACCCTTTTTCATTCTGACATTTTTGCTGCTCGTTTCCACCATTTGCATCCATTTTAATTGGTCACCAAGCCGAAGAGCTGATGTCACCGCACCCTGAAAGGTTAGTCACACTGCATGGTTAGGCCGCAGAATTTTTAAATCTGACAGAAAATTCCTCGAGCCCACGACATGGCATCGGGAAAGTCCACCATCATTATGTCATCTTTTTAACATCTCAAAACAGCAGAACATCAATTAACACTACAGACTTTCCCCAAATCTTTTCTTTAGTTTAAGACCGCATGTTTGTGTCAAATCATGCTGAATCTGGCCAGTCCACCAAGGGGCTTTCTGGGATAAAACTGACAATGATTGAGGGATTGACCTGGGAACGGAGAGACATTATTATTTAGAGACTGGTCTTGGCAACCATCCTCGTACTCTGCAAGAGAAAAAAAACACTCTGGATCCATGGTGACACGGCAAACAGGCAACAAACTAAACTCTTTCGCTGCTGGCAACACTAACCAAAGGGACTACAGGCTGTAAAGTTATCTTTTAAAGCAGAAGACAACCATGAAATTATATTTGACAACCACATGCAGGATAAACCAGTAGTGGACTGTTGTCTGACTAGTTGGTAAAGTACTCTTAACATGGTCAGATAAAGTCATTTTAATGGGCCAAACTTTAATATGGAGGGATCCTTCTGCCTAATGAGGCTTACACACAAATCAGCATTTCTCTTTCTAGTTGTGGTGGGAGCTCTAGGGAACCATGCCTAGTTTATCCCATTAAGTTGGCCGATATCGTTTTGTTCAGGGACTGTTTACCAGCCGGCACCCTGCTGTGGGGGAAATCACCACGCTTGAATCACCATAGTGTGCGCAAAAGGATGAGAACATTGTACACTTAAGGGGTTGGCAGAGTGGGAGGTAGTTGACAATTAAAGCCTGAATTTAAGTTTGAACTGTTTATTGGACACATCCTGCACATACTGTTCATAAACACACGCTACCAAAGCAATAATAATGGAGTGCAGATGTAAATACACATATTTAATACTAATCCCTCTCAAAACAGACTGTTTCCTGATTATTTCTCCAGTAATCTTCATCACCATAGCTGTCATATTGCATCAGTTTATACAACCCCAAATAACTTGTCCTATTAGGGGAGAACATTTCCCCTCCCAGAGATAACATCATGATGCTGTCTGTTGATTTATTTCTACTAAAAAAAAAAAAACATCTTTGAACTTCTAATGCAAGAACTGTAAGCAATTGACAGCTCCATGTTGGGTTTTGCGTGCACAGTATTTTGTGGCAAACCGAACAATTTTGTTTATTTGCTGGTCAAACTGGGAGATTTGCTGGAAGAGCAACAAATTAGTTCTTTCCTAGACTTGTCATGGACTTTAAGTGCAAAGTCTGAAGCTAGAATATTATAACTACTCTATGAACACGCTTTTCTACATTTTTAAAAGCAGCTCCAAAAGTTAACCAAAGCTGAGCGGCTGTTTAAACTGCACGACCACGCTGGGCGATGTGGCTGGGATCGATGAATGTGGCCCACGGGCTCTTCCCATAATGAGGAGGGGTCATGGGTCAAGGTATGTCAGAGCACAAGGCTGCTGGTGTTGACAGGCCCGGCCCGGGCCCATGTGAGAGGGAAAGTGAGGAATTATTGCCATTACATAATGAAACATCAAAAGATTAAAACATGGGAGCGGTCCCAAATTTGGACTGACACAGACAAGAGGAAACAACCTCTGGATCTGTGATCTATTCAGCTTTGTCGGGTGTAAAACAGAGCAGGGTGACCCACCCTGACCTACTTGCTCCTGCACATCCTTATGACCACTCCCGCTTTTTTCCAGCCCTCCCAGTGCTCTCACAGAAAGCTGGTGGGGTTCACTGGCCGAGGGTGATAGGTGATGTCATGACAGTGTGTGTGAGCTCAGTATTCGCTGAACTCTATGAGTGTGTGTGTCTAGGGAGAAGGAGGGGTCCATCTGACGCTGGAATGCAGGGGTACATAGCTATGAGGTCATGAGAATTAAGGGCTGTTTGCACAGAGGCTATGCGGGATGTGAATGAGAGACAAAAAAACAGGGCAAAATCCATGAAGAGAAACTTCAGCTTACAACAGCTGCTGGGGCCAAATATGAATCACAACACACAGTTTAAATACAGGAGGGGCTCCAGTTTTCAATCCGAATACCATTAACCACAATTAATATATCGAACTTTACTACCCAGCCTGAGGGTGGTCAGCTGGGAGGGTTGGTTGGTTGGTTGATAAGGGTGTGGTCACTAATATGCTCCAGCCAGGATGAGGAATATGAACTCACGGTGAACTGAATGCGATCTGGGCTGCTGGTGTCAGACAATACAATCTATTGTACTGCTGTGGCTGTAGAGCCTCATCATCAGCATAATGCCCTTTAGACCTCCCCTTCCCTCAAGCCTCCACCCTCGGGCGCTAGCATAGCCTTACCCACATGTGTAGTGCACCCATCAGAGCAGCAATGATCCAGCTACAGCAGTGTTCTTCTGAAAGCATCAAGAAGATGTTTGAACATCACTGGTTTACAGGATCAGAAAGGTGGAACTATAAACCATCAAGTTGTGTGGTTGGGAATACAACCATGAAAGTCTCCTTCAGAAGCTTTTTAGGATCAAATCGTGATTATACGTGCGTCCCAAACAACGTGAATGTTCTAAATGCTCAACATGTGTCTAAATATGTGAAAACAATGTGACAATATGCAAGTAGTGATAGGCCAACACAGAATTATTACCTGAATGCACACCTTCCCTCAGCTTTAAGGGGGTTTATAGCTATAGTTTCAGCTCAACGTTCAGCAGTCACAACTTTACTATTTTGGTTCCCTCTCACTGCTCTCACAGTGTCATCTTGCTGCATCAGGCAGCTGTTTCCTGTGAAAAAAAAGCTCTAAAAAACCCAGCAGACAGACACACTTAGTGACTAGCTGGTGAATCTAGTGGAGAATTTAGCAGATAAAGGAGCCAGATAGATCCGTTGGGAGTAGCTAGACGCCAAAAACAGAGCTAACACAGAGAATATCAGGCTTATATCAAACAAATGGTTGGAAACATGACTCCAAATTAATGATAGTGTTGCTCTGTAACTGCTAGATGTGTAAATAAACAACTGTTTGACAACAGGTTCATCATATCAACTTAAAGGGTGAGGATGTATTCAATTTCTGCTGCAAAATGGCCAAACAAACTTCTAACAAATGTTGCATTTGAATATTAACTTCATGTTTTGGTTGGTTTTTCACCCACTTTAAGAAACTACAAGCTGCACTTTTAAAGGACTAGCTTGAACTTGAAACAAACAAATCCATGATATGGACACAGATTTTTCCCTTCAGCCTTGCATTGGAAAATGGCAACTGACTAACTGGCTGACTTATTGGGACACAGATGTCTGTAAAGACCGCAATGTGGGCACCATATGGGGACACAGAATAGAGCCCATCAGAGGACAGAAGTCTAACTGTGTCCAACGGCTAGATGCAACATAGATTGCTCCTATGGCAGAGGCTATGTGGAGAGCCTTTTTGGTCATCATCGCATGAGAATTAAACACATATTTTTGAGGGATTTTGACAGACACAATCATGCTACCTCCCAGAATGGTAGACAGCAGTGAAACCCGGCTAACTACAGTACTTTGCAAAAGTATTCACCGCCCTTGGCTTTTTACCTATTTTGTTACATTACAGCCTTTAGTTCAATGTTTTGTAATAATTTGTAATCTGAATTGTATGTGATGGATCAGAAACACAATAATCTAAGTTAGTGAAGTGAAATTAGAAAAATATGTACATAAAACTATTTTTTAGAAATAAAAAAATGAAAAAAAAAATGGCATGTGCATATGTATTCACCACCTTTGTTATGAAGTACAAAAAAAGCTGGTGCAACCAATTACCTTCAGAAGTCACATAATTAGTGAAATGATGTCCACCTATGTGAAATCGAAGTGTCACAGGCTCTGTCAGTACATATACACTTTTTTGAAAGGCCCGAGAGGCTGCAACACCTAAGCACGAGACACCACTAACCAAACACTGCCATGAAGACCAAGGAACTCTCCAAACAAGTAATGGACAATGTTGTTGAGAAGTACAAGTCAGGGTTAGGTTATAAAAAAATATCCAAATCTTTGATGATCTCCAGGAGGACCATCAAATCTAACATGACCAAATGGAAAGCATATGGCACAACAGCAAACCTGCCGAGAGACGGCCGCCCACCAAAACTCACGGACCGGGCAAGGAGGGCATTAATCAGAGAGGCAGCACAGAGACCTAAGGTAACCTGGAGGAGCTGCAGAGTTCCACAGCAGAGTCTGAAGTATCTGTACATAGGACGACAATAAGCCGTACGCTCACAGAGTTGGGCTTTATGGCAGAGTGGCCAGAAGAAAGCCTTTACTTTCAGCAAAAAACAAAATGGCATGTTTTGAGTTTGCGAAAAGGCATGTGGGAGACTCCCAAAACGTATGAAGGAAGGTGCACTGGTCTGATGAGACTAAAATTGAACTTTTTGGCCATCAAAGAAAACGCTATGATGTGTGACTTGAGGCTAGGACAGAGGTTTCACCTTCCAGCAGGACAATGACCCCAAACACACTGCTAAAGCAACACTTGAGTGGTTTAAGGGGAAACGTGTAAATGTGTTGGAATGGCCTAGTCAAAGCCCAGACTTCAATCCAAAAGAAAATCTGTGGTCAGACAGAAATCCCAGTGGTAAGATGTGGCAAGCTCAGAGAGACTTATCCAAAGCGACTTGGAGCTGTGTTTGCCGCAAAAGGTGGCTCTACAAAGTATTGACTTTAGGGGAGTGAACAGTTATGCACATTGACTTTTTCTGTTATTTTGTCCTATTTTTGTTTGCTTCACAATTTAATTAAAAAAAATCTTCAAAGTTGTGGGCATGTTTTGTAAATTAAATGACGCAAATCCTCAAACAATCCATGTTAATTCCAGGTTGTGAGGCAACAAAACATGAAAATTGCCAAGGGGGGGTGAATACTTCTGCAAGGCACTATATATTTAGCCTCCAACTGGTATCAATAGATGACTCGGCTGGTAAGTTTCTCTATGTTCAGCAGCTTTAAGAAAACATTGCACACAGTGTTGGTAACTGCTCTATGATGCTATAATTTCCTCTAGGGTCAGCCAACATAAAAGCACTCAGTGGAGCTAATATGAGGTTTTGATCATGTGTTAAAAGGGTAAAACCTTATTCAAGGGAGAGATTGTATCACATGATAGGGAGCACACAGTCCTGTTAGACCACATTGTTTCTGTTAAACTGAGATGAAAATTAACGTTAACTCTCTCTCCAGTTCCTCGGCTTGTTCCTTGATGCATTATTGTGGATTCTGCCTGCCTACATGGCCACAGGGCAGCGCTGAGAAAAGCCTACTTTGTGCACATAGCTGTCTCCTTACGTCATGGTAAGGCTTATGGGAAGCACTCCTATGCATTCCCTGGAGTGTCTGACTATGTATGTGTGTGTCAGTAGTTGCATCTGTGTTTGTGAACATGAACATTTGTGCTCAAGTACATTTTGTGGAGCCACTGGAGTGTGTCTCGTTTGTCTGGGTTTTTCCACTGAGCAAGACACGGTGCAAAACATGCCACACAAGCAAAATCCCCCACAGATTTCTCAGTGTACTGTACAGAAAAGTGACACATTCCCCCCTCTCTATTCCGCTCTTGTCTCCCCTCCAACCTTTATGAGGAAGTGTGACGCAGTTGGGTTCATACTTCTATTGGGGGCTGTTTAATATCGTCTTCCTGTGGGGGCAAACAAATTGCATGCCATGGGAAGGGTGTAGAGCTCCACTGCCTGCCTCATGCCTACAATAATGGAAACTTAAAGAGAACTCAACCAATTTTACACTTCAAAGTGTGTTTATAGGTTTGCTGCTGCACATGTTACAAAAGTTGTATAAAGCCCTTTATAGCTAAATGGGGAGCTGGGCAAAATATGATGAACTGCCTCAGTTGATGTGACTACAAGTGGGAAATGAATAAAATCTGAGGGTGTGGAGTTAGAAACAAGTGAGTTTACCAGACTTCTGTAACCCGCTTCTCATATCTGCTTGAGGCTATTAGCTCGATGCTACATTAGCCAATACTAGCATTACACACTGAATCTCTGGACTGCCAGCCGTTTGGTTGTGCTAAAAAGCAAACTCAAAATAATATCTGAGCTACAGTCCCATTGAGCAGTCTCCTACCCAGCTTGAAAATGTCAAAGAAGGCTGTTCTTGACCATGCTGTTAAGTCTGGATGTGAAAATGTACCAATAGTCGGGTAATTTAGTCTCTACCCACACCTAGCCTGCTTAAGAATCTGGAAAACACTCATTTTCGAAGCATCAATCTAGGTCTGTGGTCCTTAAAACATATCAAAGGAGACATGAAGGTGTCCCAGTAGTTGTTTCTAAAGAGCAATACACAAAATATTAGGACGAGCTACAAAGAGACTGATTCCACCTGTTGAGTTTGGATCTCAAGGCAAGACTTGACACACTGAAAGTTCACAACTTGATTCACAGCCAAATAGCAAAATTCAACTCATGGTTTAAAAGATGCCTTTGCTCGTTTAAGCCTCCTGGGCATTGCCCAAAATAAACAGAAGCTGACGCTCTTATGGAAAAACATGAAATGTCAGAGCGGGTTTGAAGCAGCTTGATACTACTGTTTGTCTGCTGTTGATCAATGCCCTGCAGTGCTTTTAGGAATAATACATCACTCTTCTGAGCTGCAGCAAAAATAAATAAATAAAAATCAGCTGGCTCCATGTGTGATGCCTGACAATGTTAGTCAGGCTTCAGCCTCATTGAGTGGTTGATTCAAATATACAACTTTCAATCAATGTTGTACCTACCAAGCTGGTCACTGGAGCAGGAAAACTAATGAGGCGTGGCCAAAGTTAGCTGCATCTGTTGGGGACAGATTTTCCAGCCCTGGTTGTTTCTATTATGAAAGATTTCTGACAGTGTAAAAGCACTTTAACATCTGATTTGTAACTAAGATGTCTGGCCTGGTAACAGTAAGGCATCAAAGCTAGAATCAAACCTGGCTGTAGTGGTAAACTAACCCTGCACAAAGTTTTCTAAAGCAGACAGATAACATGTTGCTCTTAAGCAGCATAATTAAACACAGACTGTGGCTCATTTTACTACCGACACGTGCTGGAGTTCATGATTTCCTGAAGGAAATTAAAGAGGGAAAAAAAACGATAAAGGAGGCATCATTGAAAACATTTGTGTACAGACATGTCAAAGACAAACGTTATCAGGCTACAGCTAAGCTACGAGCTACAACTGCTTGAAAATGACTTCAACAATTCATCAAATTCATCGCTTATCAAAATAGCTGATTAATTTTCTGATGGTCAACTGTTCTGTTCATAAACTTGGGATTTCAGCTCTAAAATGTTGAATTTCATACTGGACTACAGCTCTAAACAGACCTGAGAACAAATACTTAACAAACCTCACACAGGATGACTGATTTCCACCTCTTGTCTTGATAATCGGAAAGGAGCGCATACTGAATAACAACAGACTGAGAAACAGGTAGACAACAAGTTACATCAAAGAAGTAATTAAAGTTATAAAGAAGACAAATATAAAAGGACATGAATCCTTATGTGTGTCTGTATCAAAACAGACAAACAGCATGCAACACTCATTCAGTGCAATCAAGGAAAATACGGGTGAAATGGTTGATGGAAGAGAAGTGTTTAAACAAGGACTGTAGAGTGTTTAATCAGCATTTTACAACACACACACGCACACACTCTAAGAGGAACACTGGTGGCATGAAAGTGAAATCTTCAGCCAGCTCTCTTTGCAACCAGCCCGTTATAACTCGTACGTTCGTGCTCAGCTTAATACCCACTGTTGTCCCACTTGTGCATTTCCACGTGCACCTGTTCCTCACTTGGCTACTTCTAATTGTCAGGACATCAGTGCTAACTTTTCTCCTGTTTCACTGTCTGCACTTATTCTCTCATATGAAGGACAACAGAGTACCTAAAGTGCAAACAAGAATATATGATCACAGAACAAACAGGTGAGGCATACACACCTGCATGACGCCTCTAGCACCTGTATTTGTGAACTGTATCCAACTCCACACTTGCATGTCAACCGATACATGACACATGCTCAGACTTAAATGTCACTGTGTGTCGGGCTACGCTGGGACAAAGGCTAACTCACTTCACTGGTATGAAGTTCATAATGTTCATCTGCCTCCTCATTTCCCCTCACGCCCTTTAAATGATAGCGTGACTAGGATTAGGGACTCTTAAGAGAAAAGAAAAGATGAAATAACCTATTGCCTACATGCTACATCAGGAAACTGTGGGCATTTTACCTCAGCGTACAACTATTCCCAGTGGAATGCAAAGTAAGCAGCCTTCCTGCTTGCTAAAGCTTTCATGAACGAGTAAATGCCTACTGGGAATTAGGGATGGTGTGTGTAATGTGTGTTGTTTTATAACAAACACCACTATTGTGCCTGCGTGCACCTGCCTTTACTCCCTGTATCCACACGCACACACACACACACACACACAGCCAGAGTGAGACATTAAGGCAAACACAATGCAGTACAACACCAACAGGACACCTCTCCAAAACCAGAAAGTGTCCCATCATACATTATTTACAAGAGACAAACTATCCATTTCCAATTCAACTGAGTGGTTGGTGGTTCCTCACAGCGGGGTCTCGTGGCCACTAAAACATCCATGAGAGGCCTCCAGGGAGCCCACCGCTCCACCTCCAGCAAATCAGGAATATTTCACCCACCCACGCCCAAAATGCATTAACATTAGGGCAACTTGTTAAGGGGGAGAAAAAGTCATTACAGTTACTCTTTAACCCCTTCAGCCTGTAAAAATATTTAAATCTTAAAAAAGGAGGAAAACTCACACTTGAGGCCATGTGATGAGGGCTTACAGAGAGATATTACTTCATTTTAAAAAGAGGTGGAAAAAAACATGTTGGGAAGCACTGGTTTAAAATGTGTGTGTTTGGAGGAGGAAGAGCCAGGGGACCACCCAAGATCCTGCTCGAGACAAAAAGGTCAACACAGACAAATTAAATTAGAGCGTGCAGGCAGGTTGCAGGACATCCAACATCACCCACTTACTTGTATGGAGTCGTTCGCCATGGTTGTCCCTGTTGCTCCTGTTTGTAGTTTCACAGGCAACCTGTGCACATGTGGGGATTCAACTTCAACGTGTCGTCTTCTTTTCCCCCCCCCCCCCCAAGACAATAAAATAAAACACTAAATGGGGGGTTAAAGGACCGTCTATTTGACCTGTGAGTGTTATCTCAACTTTATACAAACAGTCTGTATTGACACAAAGGCAAACAGTCAGGAGGTAATCCGCATTGTTGGCTTGCCTGGTGGCCGCGCCTGAATTGAAGCTCCCTTTAACGCTTCAGTGTGTTAGCTCTCACTTTGATACAATTTAAATGCATGCAAAACGTCGTTGTTTTCTAACAGAATAAGAGCATCCAAACAAAACTAGAAAAGCTCCTCGGTCATTGTTCATCTTCTCTGAGTGTTTGCCATTCAACAGCTAGGAAGAGCCCCATAAATCCACCGGCAGCCCTCCTCCGTCATGTCCTGCTGAACCCTAGCGGTGATAAAGTCACACACAGGCGGCAGAAAATGACAGAAAAGCCCCCTCGTCTTCTTCTCCTTCCTCTTCTTCTTCCCTCTTGTTCTTCTCCTGGTAACATCCGTGAAACATGAACACGCCTCAGTCTCTTGTCTGTATCACATGCCACACACAAAAAGCCGCCTGTCAGTCCTCCACAAGCGGCTCATGCAGCCAAAATGACGGACAATAGAGAGCTCATCTGTCCGGAGAAAAAAAACAAACAAAAAAAAATCCTGCTAGCTGAAGTCAGACACAAACAACACAACACTGTCTCCGTGGGATGTGTGGAGACTACATCTCATCACAAACAGCGGGTAACTGGCGGCAGAGAGAGGAGCACACACACACACACTCACCTCAGCACACACTGCTATTCAAGCCTGCTGCCTGCGCGCTCACGACGCCCGAGCGAGCAATGCCGCCCGGCCGTTCATTGGTCCAGGGCTGGGCGGCGGGGGCGCGCCCGGATGTGTCATGTGACCTGCATTAGCCGTCGTTGTCAACTGTAAGTTGGTGATGAACCAACTGTTGAGTGTTTTTAATGGCAACAACACGGTGGTGCACTCATCAGTGGAGGAGGCTCTCTGGTCTTTTATCCGAGTAAAGATTCATTATAAACTTTTAATAGGTATGATCATTAAAATGTACTTCAAAGCAGGGCTCATTATGCAGAGTAGGTTGTAGTGTAATTACATTTATAGTGTTAAATTAATATAACAGATAAACAGCATTTTAATTTGGAGCTGGGTAAGCTCATTTCACTCAAGTTTCATATGCCCGAAATACAACCACACACACACACACACACACACACACACACAGGCTTATAGATGCAAATGTGGAGCGATGGGCAGCCACGTAGAGGCACCCTGAGAGCAGGTTCGGGGCCTTCAGTGCCAACTCTTCAGTGCCCAGGCGGTGAGCTGGCACCTCTGCAGCTACCCGTCCACTGAACTTGAACAGACCACCCTCCGATCCCCAAGCCAAATCCCTACAGACTGAGCAACTGCCCCCGTAAACTTATTTACATAGTGCTGTGTTGTCCGAGTGTTCAGTGTATCAGACTTTTTACTATGTACCGCCCACTGACAGTTTAAAGAATGGGTGTCATATCTGTGACGTCACCCACAGGTTTCTGGAAAGCCATTTTAAAGCTCAGAGTTTGGTGGCTTGGCACCATCTTGACAGTCCTGCCTCTGCTCTGCATACTCTAAAAATCAGTAAAGATGTGGATCTTCGGTGGGCTGAATGAAGCTGGAGTGCTCACAGAAGCCACCTGTAACGACACCTACCTGTCAGTTAAAGCGGCCACACTCTTAATTATGCATAACTTTAAGTCTCAATATAATTTGAACAGGTCAGTTCTATAAAAATTAACCCTCAGTACAGTTGTCATGAACATTTATTGTTGAATGCTGTTGTATTCTGAACAGAACTGGTTCAAGAACCAGAATAAATTTGGTGGATCCCATTTGGAGCCACGATTGAAATATGTTTAAAACATTCATTTTATCCCTGCTTATTATTTTGTCACCACATTTTAGCTCTTAACTGATCATGGATGTATGCACAAGCTACGTGCATAAATGTCACTACATAGCAAGGGTTAGGGACACAGACATCAAAAACCCAAAACCCGACTCTGATTATGTTCAGTTTCATGGGTCTCAAATCAATTTAAATCCAAATCAAATGTCACGTTTGTCTCAAGTCAAGTAGCAGGTCAGGTCAAAGTCCAGTCTGCATAATCAAAATGAAAATAAGTACTTCCTTAAATGTTTGTAATTTTGCTGCTACAACTGTTAGATTTTATGGCTATCTGCAGCCTGCATGTTGTATTCTTGCCTTTTTTCTTTTTTCTTTAGTCTTTCCTTCCAAGTTAACTCACATCAGGTCTTTAGGCAGTCAAGTCTCACTGCAGGTAAGTCCAAGTCCTTATTTTTGTGGTGTAATCCTTTATTATTTTTATGAATGCTATTACTCTAAAAGGATACCGTTATGAACATGTAATATCATCTCTTTGGCCATTGTGGTATTTTCCTTCATTGTAAAAATAATCTCAGTACAAAGCACAGACTAAACTGTCTGCTACATATCATATTTTTGTCAATAAAAGCAAAGCATGACTGAAGTTGATCTTCTTCAACAGAAATGGTAGTCATATTACAAAGCCTGTGTGTGTTGGTGTGTGAGAGAAACTTGTGTTGTAGTGGTGTGAGTGGGTGTCTTTAGCAGATCTGATAGAGGAGTTGAACTGGACCACATTTGCATAATTGCTTTGCATAATGAAAATTAGCTGGCAGAAAGATAGGAAGGAAGCAGGAACAGAGAGTGACCCGACGCGCCAGGATACACACTACATATCCAATACATACATGAAAATCTGTGCTGTCATAGCTGACGATAAACTGAAAAACACTGAGTCACTTACAGTCAGCACTGAGTATGATTCAGCTTACTGCGACTGAGTAGAAAAGAACAACTACTGATCCAATCTGTGGAAGTGAAGGTGGTAATGATTCAGGACAAGATGATAAAACTACATTCATTTTCTGAGAAATATATTAATTTCAATTAAACTGTAAGATAAGGCGATAAGAACCTCTTGTCCAGCGTGTAGAGGATATAGTGGAAGTCACATGACAGAATTAGGTCAAGCCATCTGTTGGGTTATTATAATTATTTGCATACCTACTTTAGCAAAGGCTTTGTGAACAATGTCATGTCTGTTTTCATGGTTACAATAATCATGTTGCCTGAAAAGGTGCAGACTCTGTATTTACTAGTTACTGAAAACTGAACAAGCTGATTGAACAGTCCTGATAATAAAATGTGTCATGTCACACAAGAGTGAATTATGCAAATGTTTTACCACATCTAAACAAAATAAATGTTAGATATGTTAGTTAATACTGATAACTTAATATATGATCTGATCCAGTCTGGATACCGAGTGTAGTATTTTAGATGTTCTACTTTACAGCTTTGAAATTCCCCCCCAAAAACTTTTTCTTGTGCAACTGAAAGCTCATGAGCTAAATATATCGTCCGTCCGTTATCGTACCGTCGCAAGGTGCTTGCTCATGTTGGGAACTGTTGAGTCCGCTGCAAAATTATCAGTTTCTCTGGTTTTACTTTTTATAGATATATATTATATATTTTGGTATATTATTAGGTTCAGGTAGAATTAGCATTTTCTTCATTTGCCGTGTTAAATCACAATGTATCTACAGTAGCCCAGAACAGACAAACCAAATGGTGGCTCTACATTAGGACCTTTTGCGTTTGTCAGGAGTTTCATGACCAATGTAGTTTCTCCTTTATGCTTGAAACGGGAGGGTGAGGTGAGGAATATTTAGTCAGCTGCATTCTACAACTTCACCACTAGATGCCACCACACAATTTTACACACTGGACCTTTAATCAAGCACTAACTCTAAAACACAAAAAAGAACCTTGGTTCCATATATTTTTTTTATTTATCGTACAACAAAAACAAAGTAAAAAAATATAATATTTAAAAAAAAAAAAAAAACTTTTAAATTTTATTTTTTCTTACTGAGACAGTGACTTTTGACCTTTGACACCCTGCACGCTTCAACCAGTGGGAGCGTTGAGGACGAGAAGGTAACGGTTAGCTCAACCGTTAACTACACAGCTATGATAAAGTTAGCTCATGTGTTATTAAAACGTTATAATTAACAAATTACTACTAGTTTTAGTAGTACTAGGTCTAGTGGGGTAAAAAAAAAAAAAAACAAGTGGACGGTTAGTCAGCGGTTGTTAGCTTAGCTAGCTTGTTTCTTCGCGAAAACTCGTTTTTATCGTTAGCATCGCAACGCCGCTAGCATTAACGTTGATAAGCGAACAGCTGAATGTTGACAAACGGTTGACAGCCCCTGCAGTGTATGACATCGCCTAAATAGTGTTATTTTCAACACTATTTCAACTTATTTACAGCATAAAGTATGTCAGATATTGAAGTTCAGGTTGAGGTGCGGGTCGACTCAGACTCACCATCGGGACAACAGGTGTGTGGGAGCCCACAGGAGGTCGTGAGCGGTGAGACGGCGACAGACACCGCGGGGAGTCTTCAGCACACCGGGCCCGGAGGTGAAACACTCCACCCCAGCACGCTGCGGATGTCTCATTTGAATGTCTAATTTGTAGCTCATTTTTACCGCTCATGCACTGTTAGTGAGCCCATATTTGATGTTTAAAACACTCAAAACCTCAATACTCGCATGCTTTTCTGTTTTTAACTCATTTTGTAGTTATTTTCACTCTCAAATTGGGACCAGAGGAGTTATTTCTGTGACTATAATGAACATATTTCTTGTGTCAGAGGTGGAGGAGCCGCTGTCGTTGCTGGCCTGCGTTGCTCTGGCACCACTCCGTGGTGATCCCGCGGCCTGCAGCTGTGACTGTGAGGGCTGCGTCTGTGTGGAGGGCAGACGGGTGGAGGGGAGCCTCCAGTCCATGCAGCTGCAGCTCCAGTTCCTCATGAGCAAAGCTGCAAAGTTACAGGACTGCCTTGTCAATGGGTAGGGTCCCGTCTGCTCATCATAAAGCAATGACGTTACCTGGTTATTTCTGGTGTTTTCTTATTCTTTCTGTGTTTTTATTTCATTTTACAGGCAGGACCAGATAGAGAAAGATGCTCTCGCTGCTGCAGTGCCAAGTTTCCTTTACACATGTCAGCCTTACTTTAACCAGCTGGAATCTGCAGCTAAGAGCACCATGTCCCAGCTCGGCTCTCAGGCCTTTGACATCTACCCATGGGTAAAAAAAATAAAAAAGCAGAGTAATAGCATAATTAGATATCTCTAAACATACATATGCATTGGCTACCTACAATATGCCTTAATGTATGCTTATGTCAAATCTCAGTGAGTAATTTAACAACTAACCACATTTATCTTTTCTAAAAAATATTCAGAAGTAACTTTGCTTTGGCAAATTTCGGTGGACAAGTTAGGGGAAATCATGGAGTGTCTGGATTATGTGTAATGGGAAAGTTTTGACTGTTATTGTCGTTCCAGTTGTTGGAACCAACAATACTCTAAGGCGACACACTGTATCTGTTGCTGATCACTGTATGAAAACATCATAGTTTAACGGTTGTGTTTTTATGTGTGTGTGTATGTGTGTAGCGCATGCAGCTGTTGGATTTCTCTCAGCAGCTGTGTGACAGGTTAGAGCAGCTGGTGGTGACCTACGCCAGCTACAACCTCCTCTCTTTGGACGAGACCGAGCCTAACAGGTAAACACACGCAGACAGACACATATTTCTACTGATGCATGTTTACTATAGCTTCACATACATATATACTTACTTTTCTGTTGGTCTCGAGCAAAGAGTCACATGGTTCAGACAGAAAGTCTTCACGTGTAGTCAGACATAGAAATATATCTTTAGTTATCCCATCTAACTGAACAATAACGTTTACCCGTCGCCTCACAGCAAGGTTCCTGGTTCGAACACCCTGGTCAACTGGGGCCTTTCTGTGTTTGCATGTTCTCCCCGTGTCTGTGTGGGTCTTTCTGGGTACTCCAGCTTCCTCCCGCAGTCCAAAGACATGCAGGTTAATAAGTAACTTTAAATTGCCCGTAGGTGTGAATGTGTGCATGAATTGTCTGTCTGTACGTGCCAGCCCCGTGACTTGTCCAGAATGTACCCCGCCTCTCGCCAAGTGTCAGCTGGGATCAGCTCCAGACCCTGATAAGGATAAGCAGTCATGGAAAACGGATGGATGTTTACTCATGCAGCATTGGCGTTTCGTGTAAATGATCCTCAAAATGTGGATCAACTTTCCCACTCAATACATTTCCTAAACAATAACAAACCATTGCTGTTTTCCTGGAGGTTGCAGTTCACACCAGTTTGTCATTTTAGCTTTTTGCCAGGTGAATGTTCTATATCTTAACTCAATATACTTTTATATACAGCCAGATTATATATCCAGCAATGAAATCAAGATGGCACATTCCCTCCTGTCTCTTACACATTGCTGCATATTGTTGGCAGTATTTCCGTACAAATATTGGATCTGTCATTTGTATTAGCATTCTCTGTTTGATTCTTGTGTTCATATTTGATTTTGTCCTCGTTTTACCAGCCAAGTCCTCTGACTGTTGCTGCTGTGACAAATCCATTTTCACGTTCTCTTCCTGTCCGACTCTCTCCATTTTCTTTTTTGCATTCCCAGTGTGTCTCACTTCTGCATCGGTCAGAGTCAGCTCGGGCGACTAAGGCTGACCACGTTCCTCTACTGCAGGCCGACGCCGTACCTGGCCCGGGTCGATACCGGCCTGTACAAACGAATGCGCTGGAACGTGGACAGACTCAGAGATGAGCAGCAGCAGACGGACGAAGAGCAGGGTGGAGAGAGTGAGGCAGAAACAGTCGGCGACACAGAGTAGTGAGTGTGGATGATATCTGCTTCCTCTATTTCTACGTATTTCTACACTGTTATTAATCTATTACCAATGTCTCATTCAGTTACTTCCTGTGCTACGAAGATATTCCCAATGAACACGCAATAGCTGGTGGGGATAATACAGGCGCCTCTCATGATAACGTGTTGAGGATGTGGTCCATTGGTCAGTGGGTGCAGATGAACCCTAATCCAGACACAGAGGACATCTATGACTGGTATACTGATTTCTTTATTTCTTTATTTCACATAAAGAGTTAAAGAGTTTTTTTTCCCCAATGAAACATCAGGGAGACATCCCTTACATTAAATAGACAATAGACAACAACATTTAAAACAAACCATTTTCGGTGTATCTGTTTGTTACAGGATCTTGTGCGATGTTCCTGAGGCCCGCTATCACAGGCTGTTGTTTCTGGGCAGCGCTGAGCCGTCGAGCTGCAGTGCTACAGACTTCCTGCAGCAGCTGCTGTTGTCACGGCAAGCAAAAGAGTGATGTCAGGCCCTACAGGAGGAATGTGTGTGTGTGTGTGTGTGTGTGTATTTTAGTGATGGTTGGAAAGATTAAAAAGCATGTTGAAAGGGTTAAATCCTCATCACAGTTATTAAGTCAATATGTCATTAGATTTATATGAGAGTCTAAGACTCTTGAACATCTTATGGAGGTCGAAGCAGAAACGCCCGAGCTTGACTCTCAAGCACGATTGTAAACCATGACACTCTCAGTCAGAGGACCTGTTTGTTGGTTTATCCACATTTAAATCTGAAGAGGATTGTGTGTTCATAACATGCTGTGGCTGGTGTTTGTTTCAAAGTTTTATTGTCTCAGTGACATAAATAGTTTTATACTGTACAATGTGACACGTTTGCTGCACATTATTTTGTCACTTCATTCTGCGAAAGATTTTATAAGAGTTTGTAAATATTGTTTATTTTTTAAAGAGCCTTTGTTTTTGTCTGTAAAGAAGAAATACAGAAATATTAAAAAAAACATTTTATTTACATGAAACATTGCATCGAAATAATTACACACAATCACAGATTTCTGTCTTTCAGAAAATCCAAAGAAACAAAGAGAAAACTTTACATTTTAAAAACAAGCTGCCTTGATTCGGGCTCCACAAGTGAGAATGCCCATCATTTACTTCATTTTTCAACAGGTTCATTAAGCCATTTAAATTAGTTCACATAGGTATTCATTTTCAATAAATTAAGCTCAAAGTTTTGTGTTTTGGATCTTAAGTAATGAATTTGTTCCCTCGTAGTTTAGTCGTCTCTGCTCAGTTTGACCGTCTAACCATTCATTGACTGGGCATGAAGAATAAGATGCAAGCAATTTACTTACAACAAACAATAAAATCTACCATTTACACCCAACATCCTTCATTCTATATTCAATAAAAATCTATATAGGACTCTCAAAGGGCAACTATACTTCTAGATCTCTAAAGTACAAAAGTAAAGTGGAGTTTCCCTTCTTTACAGTGAGCAGTCTTCAAACAAGATACACACAAAAACACTACACAAACATGAGAAAGCACATTTAAAAAGGCCAGCTTCATCAAAAATGCAGTAAGCATAATGTGTCCTCCCTGGAGGAATGCAAACACGTACATAAGCATAAACACGTTCTTGCTTTTCAGCTGCTACACATAGGCTTTGATAAGACAGTGAACAAACTAGCAGGTGATGTTAAAGGGAATTTTCTTTGCTGGAAATCTGCCTTATGAATGAATGAAGTTTTAAAGCACTGGATGCAGATTCTCCTTTAATTTCATACCTGGCTCATTGCTTTCAATTCAGTAATTGAACAAAATGTAACCTTCGTGCTATTTGACAATGGAAAGCAAATCTACACTAAACTACATGAAAAAAACTGATTCAAATGGACTTGAGTAGAAATGAACAGCATGTCTGTGTCCTCCAGTTCACTTTACAGGGACTGTCAGGAAACTATCTTTCTATCTCATCTCAAAACCTGTGAGGTTACAGTGAAGTTCAACCTTAAACACTGTATGACAAACACAGTATCCATACAACAGACCAACATCAACATACAGCACAGGTATGAACATTTACAACCAGTGAGACACACGTCCGTACCATAGCTCATCACAGTTTCAATATTAATAGTTAATACTCAGAATAACCTGATATTGGACCCTCCCTTTTATTAATCTTCCTCTTCATATCAAACAATAAAGTGACTCCTCACCTTCACAGCGATATCGGCCAAAACCCAGAGTTCATCGTTGTTGTCTTCTAATGTAAAATCTGTGTATTGGATCAGTGTAGGAGGTCTTGTATAATAACTGGTTATCATCTGTCTGTGACTGAAATAACATGTAAAATGTGAAGTCCTAAGGAAGACTACACCTATGGATAAATAGAGGGCTATAGGACAGTGTTGTTGACCATAAAAGGCTAACCTTCAGCAGTATTTAATCGCTAACAAACCTCATCGACACAATTATATGCAAAGAACTAAAACTTCATTGGTCCCCGACTCCAGTGTTTCAAAGGAAATGTTTACAATGACCCTTGATTAATGATCCAAACAGGTCAGACTGAGATCTTATATTGATCCTCAAGCTCATGCACAGGTTGTCAAATGTGCTCCTCTTAATCAGTAACAATCGCTTTTGTAAATAAATTATACCAAAGAGGACAACACGCAGAAGTCGACCAGCCATAGTGTCTCGGCCTCTGTAATAAACATATCTGAACTGATTGAATCTTTGAAACTGATTAAGTGCAATCTCAGAAATATAGGAATCACTATTCAGTAGCAAGACATCTCCAGTGTATTCTCATTTTAAAATAAGGTGATAATGATGTCAGATACAGTTATGGCTTCAATGAAAATGGGGCTACAGGTGAAGAACACAAAGTAAAACAGCCAAATCTATCAGTCAATTTACCATCGATTGATAGAGGCCATTTGGCACCATCGGTATGTCAGGGTGTGCGGACATGACCATCCATTGAAGTGTCCGGTTCCAATGCTGTCAGTCAGTCACTACGATGCATCATGGTACTGTTAGTAATCACATGGTTTTAGGTGTGCGAGTTTAAAGGACTGAAGTGTAATATTATAGTCTAGCAGTTGGTGTAAAGTTTGTGTTTGCAATGGTGTGGCATATCGAATGTGAGTTGAGAGGTGCTGAGTTTCACTGTGGTGTCGAGTTTGTTTACTTGAATTTCTGAGGTGGAGATGAGACCCACATTCTTCTCTGGCAGCGCAAAAAGCTTTCTGGCCCTCAGTAGAAACTCTTAGGCAGGAGGAGGTAGTTTTTAATTTAAACTTTAATTTACAGGCCAATTTACTGTACACTCAGTATACTTAAATTTGACTTATTTAAAAAAAGAATTTAAGTTATTTAAAAACTAGAGCCAAGTCTCTATCATTTATTAGGAAATATCTGATTGTACAATAACTGTACAAGCCTGAAGAGTTACGACTAAATACTTGGCGCTGTTTGGCTTGGTACTCAAAGTATTGAGGTTGCAGAAAATGTAACACTTAACTGAATAAATACAATATGGAAAATCCAAATAATTAAAGTTAGAGAGGAGCTGCATAGTGGAGAACCTGGACTCATGACCTCAGTTTGCAACCATGACCTTAATCGAATCCTCAACTTTTTTTTTTTTTTTTTTTTACACCTCTAATGAATCACAAATGGCATATGTACTTGGTAACCCAGGCACAAAAGTTGAGCTATAACCCCACCAAGCACTGGTATATATCATATGTGCTTGTTTTTACAGTATAGTTAGAAATTCCTGTCTGTCTCAAGGGAATCTATAACAGTGGTTCCCAAACTTTGTACCTAAGGACTCCTTAAAACAAAACTCTGTCCATTTGTGCCCACTCATCACGGCTTCCATCAGTTTACAGATTGTGACCAGATTAACTAAAGAATTATTACTTTTAAACTGGCTGCATTTGAACACTCCACAATAGGTCAGATGTGCTTTTTCATCTTGTGACCACTTTTTTGTTTGGGAACCACTGATCTACAGCACCAAAAATGTATCCGTTTGCCTCCAGGGCTGAGCAATACATTAATACCATTCATTGTATATCTTTGTGATCCTATCATGGATTTTTTTTTTCTTTTCATGGTGGGAATTGTAATACATTGTCTAATTCAACACTACAAAGACACTACAAATTGTTGATATATTGTTGATATACCTGTTACAGTTTAAAATGCCCATTTACCACCAAGTGATGTAGTTTCTTGATGTTGTGATGTACGTCAGGGTCAAAGAATTTCTTCTGGTTATTGCAGTTTTTCCCCCCACAGTACCCATTACCTAAATATTTACTTTAAACAGTCCATAAAGCTGTTCTCCATAAGTAAACATTAACGCTTCATTGTGTGTATAGGCCGCCCTGCATGTGTACAATACCCTGTTTGTTGTGTGCCGTGCCTCTTCCTGTCGTGAATTTCCGTGTGTAACTGGACAGCACTCTTCCCTCTGTGAGTGTTGTAAATACAGTTCTGCAGATGTTGCCATTTCACGTCCCCTCAGTGATGAGTCTCCAGCTCTACCACTGTCCACTCTCCCTGGGGGGAGCTTCCAGTGGCCTCTGGGGAGAAACTACTAACAGAGGTGACCGTGGCAGAGGGAGGGGTGAGTGGAGGCAGTAGGTTCGGCCACAAGCTGCTCTCCAGGGGGCTCAGTGTGCCTCCTGCACCCCCTGGCAGCAGCAGCAGGGAGGAGCAGCCATCTCTGTTCAGTAGCAGGGTCTGATTGATCAGCTGCTGAACTATGTCCACTTTCTTCCCCCAGTCCAGGTCTAGGGGTGAAGGTCGCTCTGGAGACTCAGGGGGGCAAGGGGAGGAGCTGTCTCCATCCTGGGAGGGGGGGTTGCTGGATGTCTGAGGGGAGTCTGCAAGAGGAGGAAGGGTCTCTGTGGACGGAGAAGAGTCTCGATGTTCATCGTCTGAGGTCACCTTTTCACAGTCGTTGTGTACCTCTAGATCTGACGCGTCTTGTCTGAGCTCCTTCTCTTTAGTGTGGTTGAGCTCCTTTATCTCCTCTTCATCTTCAACCTCCTCTTCATCACTATTTTCCAGTGCTTCGTAGATGGTGCAGAGGCCAGAGGAAGGAGACAGCAGGACTGTCTGTCCTTTATCAGACTGTTGCAGCTCTTGTTGCCACTGCATGATCTGCTGCCTTTGCTTCAGTTCCTGTTGTTGCTGCTGCAGTTGCAGTTCAAGGTCTCTCCTCTGCTTAAGCTCCTCCTCTTTCCTCAATTTTTCCTCCTCTTCCTTCTTTATGACCTCCGCCTGCTCTCGCATCTTCCTCTCCACCTCCTCTTTATTCCTTTTTATTTCTTCTTCGGCTTCCTCTTTCTTCTTCTTCTGTTCTTCCTCCTCCCTCCTCTTCCTCTCCTGCTCTGCCTCCTCTAGCGGTCGGCTCTGTTGCTCCCTGCGTTGCTGCAGCTCCAGCAGCTGCCGCTGGTGTTGCTCCAGCCTGCGGAGCTGGGGGCTCAGTGCCTGCTGCCCGAGGTTCCTGGGTGGGAGGTCGGCGCATGTCAGTTTCGGCGGGGTGACCGCGGCGCAGAGAGGTTTGACGATGTCACAGTAGGTTCTGGGGTATGCTGCGTGATCGCGGCGGTGAGGGTGCGGTAGTGCAGTGAAGCCTGTGTGTGAGAGGAAGCGGGAAGGAAGATTACAGTAGCGTGATGTTATAAAACAGATCACAGGCAGCAGGACAGTGACAGCAGTGCAGTATGAGTACAAGCAGAAGGGTGTAAGAGGGAAGGAGATGGCCTTTAGAGGCTCATACTTGCTGAAGGAATAGTGAAAGCATTGTGAAGCCAAGCCCAAACATCTGCCAGTAGACTAACTGACCGGCAATTATTTGTAGTTTTGTACTTTGAACAAGTGACAGTGGGACATTGTTTGAAAGCTGAGCAGCAGAGACAGATATCGTCTGCTAAGTATTCAGACGAGTGGAGACACAGTATGTGTAACAACAGTGAATACACCAGAAAATAGTGACCCAAGTTGGAGGTGACTGGGGGTGGTGGTTGGGGCAAAAGTAGGGAAATTTGTGCAGAGAGCAAATGTGAATCATTAATGTGTTTTTTTTTTGGTTTTTTTTTAAAAAACATGTAATTTTTTAAAATAACACCCAGAAAAGAAAGATATTTTGTGCAAAAAAAAGAAAAAAAGCAGCCAACTTCCTGTATATGCAATCACTATTAACTATGGCGAGAACAACCAACCACAAAAAAAGCTTATTGCGAGCTCAAACATCACCCGTGAATGGAGTATAGTTAGTCGACCAGTGATACATGCAAAAGCTCTCCATGCATTTATAGACATCCAGCATCACAAGAAGACTAAAACAATAGCTTGGCTTTAGAAGGCTAGACATCATTCAAATATAAGTACATCAAGTCCTAGAGCCAAGCTATTTGGCTGACCCTGAACGCACCAATCCAAAGTAAAGTAATGAGAGTCAAGTCATTGTGCAACAGTGACATGCATAAGCATAAGTTAACAATAATACAGTGCTGTAGAACAGTGCAACATGAATGCTTAAAAAAAAAGCCAGTAGAAAAGAGCTAAAACAGCAACACACCCATGATGGACTGGAGGGAAATTAAAGTAGCAGCAGAATGAGCAGGGCTGGATTCTTGAGGCTGGACGATGGGATGTCAAACTTCTTTGCTGCTCGAGGTGCCGAAGTTCGATCCATGGATGATGGGAAGGTCTGGTGATGTGGATGATCAGCTCATGGCAGATTCATTCCAGTTTCAGACCACTGAAGTCTTTGAGTTCCAGTGTTTATTGTGTTCAGTTTAAAAAAAGGAAAGGCCACAACTTATGTATGACTGTCTGTGTGAGAGTATGGCAAGAGTAAAGCGATGATAAGCTATAGGCTAGATGGTTGACTGAATGGAAGTGTCTGCAATATAATGAGATGTATAGAGTCACTGGCTCAAACACTGGCAGCTTGTGAGACTTTGAAATGTATGCCAGTGGTCCTGAAAGATATGTCACACAGATCCATTCACCATAAGTAAGCCTTACACTCCATTCCCAAGTGCCCATTTCAATAAAACTGTACGGTGAGAGAGTCCATCATGGTAAAAATCTAATCTTTATTTAAAGTTTTAAGGTTCATTACTCCAAAAGATGGATTAACACAAGAAAAAAAAAAAGCCGGGTTACAATTTAAAGTGCAAGAAGAGATGAAGAGTGCTTGGGGATAAGGAAGATTGCCTGTATCGTAAGGTAGGAGGGTGAAAATCAAACATGAATATACAATCAAAACTTATTGTCAGTTATCAGCTTTGTTCGGTAAAAAGGATTAGGATAAATACACATGAAAACGTGTTAAACAGTTCATTCCACATTTCTTTTGTTATGCGTCATTGTCTTGTTTTCCCTCTTTAAGTGCTGTAAACAGACAAAGTCAAATCCATGCCAGTTCAGGGCAACCACATAATTCTGTGTTAAATAAAAAACAGAAACCAAAACCCAGACACGCTCACACATTAGGAGTAAATAGTAGTAGCTATTGCACATACAGGAGTTTAAGCCATATACTCAGAAATGATATATCAGAGGGAAGTGCCCCTGCTGTCCTCTTTTCTTAAATTTCTTCCCCCCCTTTTTTTTTGCTCTCTGTTTTTTTTTTTTCCTTTCTTTCTTTTTTTTTTAGTTTAACTTTGATTATGTCCACCCCCAGAGATTTCAGGACAAACACTGACAGGTACTACAACAGTGAGTATTGTGGGGAGGTTGAATCAGGGCCAGAGGGAGTTAAGGGACATTACTTTGACTGTTAGGGAGATGATGAACTATACATTACCTGCAAAAGAGTTCTCAGTCTTTTCACAGATAGCAGAATAGTAGGGAGGCTGGATGTCATCTGGGTTTTCCTCTGGTTGCTGCAAAGTGCTAGGTGTCGATGGATCCTCCTCTGGCTCCAGCACCTCATCCCCAACAGGCTCGGCAGACTCCGCTTCCTGCTTCCCACACTCGATGTACTGCTGCTCTGCGAGGCATGGCTGAGTATGAGGCTGCGGGATAAGACAGGGCTCCTTGGCCTCCTCAGGCAGCTCCTCCAGGGAGAAGATGCCAGGGCTCTTGATGCAGCTCTCCCCTGTGGACTGGGCGTTGGAGTTTGAAGCTGTGGTCATGGTATCAAAGCCGTAAGATGCCAATGACGTAGCCGAAGGCGGGGTGGTGTCTTCCCCTGCACCACCCTCCATGTCAACCTCTTCTCCCTCTTCCACTGTGGACAGGCAGCGCTGGGCTGGAGGTTGGCTGTCAAAGGTTATGCTGCTGACCAAAGGACTCTCCAAAGAATCATCCAACTGGGCTTCTCCTTCTGTGTCGCTGGCCTCATCTTCCGTCACAGAGGATGAGGAGGGGTTAGAAGTCGGGGCAGTTGCAGGACCTCCCAGGACTTCATCAGCAGGCAGGGTCTCCGCTTCAGCTTCCTCTCCCTCCCCGTCTCCTCTCTCCATGTGGATGCCCAGGTCCTGGTAGTCCAGGTCAGGCTGAGGGGAAAGCTCTGCAGCTTGAGCATCTTGAGGCTGGAACTTCCCATTTCGACTGTGGTCACAGAGTTCCTCCGGCGTGCTGGTCTCACTGCTCAGGGTGCTTGACAGAGACATTCCTGGTGCAGAGGGGGGAGCTGGGACCAGGGTCTGCATTGGAGCCAAGCCTGACTGATCCATGTACATCTGGGCCTCTAGATTCAGAGACTCATTTCTGACTTCTTGGTTTTCAAGAGCAAAGGGACCAGAGCCTAGTTCTAACCAGGCATGGGCTGGGGTCTGAGTTGGTGTCTCAGAATCTGCTTGCCAGGGGTCTGTTAAAGGGCTTGCTGCAGCTGCTCCTGCCACTTGTACAGGCTGGGAGCCATGGTCAAGAACCTGCTGTGGCTGAAGAGGTTCTGCACCCCAGGGATCCACAAAGGGGTTTGGTTGGTCCCACTGAGCAGCAGGGGCAGAGGGCAGCAGAGGAGGGGGGGCTGGCGGCTGGGCCACTCTGTTCAAGTTGTCCAGTCTGTCATCCTCAGCGAAATCATCCTCATCTGCATTCCCATAACTTTCCAGCCCACTCTCCGTCACACCCTCACTGGCCATCTCTACATCTTCATCGTCCTCATCATCCACATCATTGTCATGTCTGGGTCTCTGTGGTTCGTCTGCCCACTCTGAGCTCACGTCCATGTCGCACACTCGATCATCTTCGTCATCTTCATCTTCAAAGTCATTCACTGGTATGTCAGGAACCTTCTCAAAGTCAGGCGAACCTGCCGAAGCTCCCTCCATGTCAATTGCTCCTTTGAGGCTGCCGTCTCCCAGATCATCCATGCTCTCTGTGCCCTCCAGGACACCAGGGGCGCTCAATTCAGACGCACCCTGCTGGCTGCCGCTCACCTCCTCAGAGTCCAACTCAGAGAACAAGGCGCCACTGGCCTTCCAAGCAGACCCCCCTACTGGCCCAGCCGACCCAGGACGAGACTCCTCTGTGGGCTGTGTGGTTCCACTCATTTCAGAGACAGAAACCAGCTGGCTTCCCTCCCTCTCCTCTTCATCCTCCTCCTCATTTAGATTGATGGGAGGAAGTATCTGAGAGATGCCATTTGCTGCTGGGAGAGCTTTAGATGTGGAGGGGGTTTGGTCTGTCAACAGATAAACTGGCTCCTCAGGAGCAGAAGCCACTGGTGGTAATGTAGGCTCAGCTAAGGCAGATGTCTGCTCCTGTGTTGTTAGAGAGGGAGCACTGCTTTCTAGTTGCTCCTCAGGTGGAGATGTTTGCAGTAAGGCCGTCCTGACAGGGCTTTGTGGAGGAGAGGAGGCAGCTGCATGGCTTTGAACAGTCTCTTGAGGTACCACATCTGGTGTGGTATCCTGGGCCAAGACTGTGGGAGGGACCTCCTCTGATGCAGAGGCAGCAAGGGATGATTCTTGTGGTAAGGACATGGCATCTTCCACTTGTCTTTCTGCTAGCACAGCCACTGCTGCGGCAGCTGCTACTGCGGCACCAGCGGCACTCGCTGCTCCAGCTGGTGTGGTGGTATTTGCAACCACTGTCTTTTTGGCAGCAGTGAAAGGTGAAACAGCCTGAGTGGGTTTGGTGCCACGTTTTGCCTGAGAGGTGGTGCTGTTTGCAGGTTTGTTGACTGGAGAGGCGGGTGGAGTTCGACCAAGAGGCGGTTTGTTAAGAGCAGGAAACCGAACAGCAGCCACAGGTTTCTTTGACAGAGTAGATTTCGCAGGCTGTTGAGTTTTGGACTGTGGCACCTTGGGGTCTGCGGTCTTTGTTGTTGTGGACAATTTTGAGGCAGAGTTGACCTTTACGGCGGCTGTAGGTTTAGAGGGTTCGGGTTTTCTGGTAGCAGTGGATGTTGCAGCTGCTGGAGGTTTCTTAGCCACTGCAGCAGAAGGTGGTCGACTGACATCTGGTGCAAAGGGGAAAAACACCAAACGTTAATTCACAAGAATTTGATTATAAATAATAAAACATTTTAAATGTAATGTTAGCTGGGCATTTTGGTTCAAATCAACCACAATTTCTTACCTTTCTTAGCAGCAACAGTTTTGGGATGCTGTGCTGCTGTGGTCCTGCCAGTAGATGGTGCTGTGGTAACTCTAGAAGCAGTGGTTTTGGCAGTTGTAGTGGTGGAGGGCTTGGTTGTAGCTGTACTGGGCCTGGTTGTGGTGGGTGCAGGTCGAGACGTTGAGGGACCTGTAGCAGGCCTGGAGGGAGAGAAAGAAAGACGTGTTCAGGTAGCATACAAATACTGTAGAGAAAAGTGTAAAAACAAAATAAGTTGTAGCGGTTTAAGTTTTTTGGTCCATTCACTTTGTTGGCAAAGATCCAAACACAAACTCTGATGCTGCATCCCTAGATGCATTTATAAGCATAAATAAATGACCTAGCCTAATGTAAACCACAAAAGCAATTTCAACAATGGGAGCCCATTAAGGCGGCACCATCTATCCATCGCCACACTGGAGAATGAAGGAGGCATTACGATCATTTCCAAGAGGCAAGGACAGGGTGTAATGAGGAGAAGGATGACAGGGGAAAAATAAGATGAAAATGAGCTTGAATAGGGGAAGAATGACACAGAGAATACAATAGAAAATGCAGAGGAAAAGGTGTTGAGAACAGAGGCAATGAATAGTGACAAATAAGGACAAGGTACATCAAGAGGGGGCAGAGGAACCTTATTTTGGCTCACTTACCAAATTTAATGCATCTACATGTCAAAACTAGCCACCATCCTGCTTCTTGGACACTCAACGCATGAAGTTTATTTCCTTCTACAGTTCTGCAGAGGCCTAAAGCTGAGATCTGGACTACTGTGTCTTTAACATCATAACCTGACAGATTTGTGATCCAAACTAGAGTTTATATTTTTTCATTACTTCAATCATTGCAAACTGTTCACCAGGCTAATGTTAAGCATTAGCTGCACTCAGTCTTTTTCCCTCTTTCTGCATTGCAAATCTACTTGTTACACATGGGTGCAGTTGACTGATATACACACAGAGAGAAAATTCTTAGAAAACCACATTTGAATACGACCAAGCCTAAAGCTTGAACCCAAAATTTGATACTTTGGACACAAGCCCATCATGTCTGGGTCAAACTCCAATTTTAAAAATCTCTGATGAAGTGTTTGTATCTGTGGCCACATTCACTTTTTGCTTTACTAACAGAATAAAAACATTGTGCTTCTTCCAGCAGTTTTTTCTCAAATGGGTAAATGATGAAGCAACTGTCTGCAAAATGCAACCCAGAAATCTGAAACAGATTTCCCCCCAAATTTGACACTTGGCACATGAAATAAAATGATGTATACAAGGCAATGGAGGTTGCCAACCTTTTCAATTAATAACCGATGTACTGTAAGTATGTATTTCAGGACCTTACTGAGGGCTACATGGAGTCAACACTCCTGCTCTAAGGAGCTCATCTAAATCAAGCAATTATCAAGAATTTCCACGTGTGGACGCCATGTTAAAAGGATTAAATTTGACATTCAGTCAAAGCGATTTGTATTGAGGTGACTGAACATTATAGTGATATCTGTGCGTTGAATCAAGCAGTAACCTGCATAAAAATCTGATTTTTGCTTTGGCTGTGCTGCACTGAGCTCTGTGAAATCTCCACACAATACATTTGCCTTGTCAGGCTCCCAGACTTTGACGTAGTCTGCGCTGCAATGCACTGCTGCATTGGCTAACTTACAAAGTCTGTACTGCCACAAGCAGTACTAGCCACCAGAACTCTGGTGTGCGAAAACAATGCAAAACCTCAGCACTGTAAGTAATTTGTTTGACCTTTGTTTGATCTGTTTCTAATAAAAACAGCACAACAAGAGCTGCGTAATCAAATGTAATTGCCTTAAGGAACTGCGTGACCCCACCACCAATTACAACAATCTCCATTATGTCTTCTTTTGGATTTTTCTATCTGCTGATATGCTAGATGATGTAGAAATGAGCCAACAAAGACGCACTGACTTTGATGACTTTCAGCGTAGAAGCATGCCTGCACACAAATGCCGCTCCCACATTACAATAACTATTACAATGACCATTTGTTTCCCCAAGATCAGACAGCCACTGCACAGACATGGAGTCATAGGGATATTGTAATTGGCTGCTAGACAGACGATGAGTGGTAATGTGAAGTGCAGCCCAAAAACTGAAAAGTAAGTCAGACACTGGGACGAAATGTGCCCTGAATTTTGAAGAAAACTAAAGAAGCAGATGCATAGGACAAGAGAAAATTACATAGGTCTGAAGTTTTGAGCTGAAGCGGAACAATCGAAAGCGGGAAAAGTAGCGAAAACGTACATTAATTGAGGGCATTTTTATATCTCATCCTGCATGAAGCACAATATGAATTGACAGGTCCACTCAGTAGGAACCAAGGCAGAAGAAATTGAATGAATGACTTTCTCTAAGGGAAAAGGCAATGTGACTGAAGGATGAAATTAGACTGAGAGACAGAAATGAAGATGAGAGTTAAGGGGTGGGAATAAGAGGGTACGGTGAGGCCACAGACACATTATAACCCCAACCCCTCCCTCAATTGTTTTACGATGAGTCATAACTCATTATTGTTTGATCCAGAAGGATGGCACAGGGAGGAACAGACAGACCCACTAATGCCTATACTCCACACACTGCCCTGTGGGTGATGGCTGGTGGTTCTGTTGTTGGTGTATTAGTATGGATTACATTTCCTGCCGACAGAGGGTTGAAATCAATACAGATCACAGTGCAGTGGGCGGACGAGCGGCACTACACAGCCATCTAGAGGTTTTTAATGACCAAACAGGAGGTCTTCTTGAGGGCAAAGGTCAGCACAGGGACATATGTCTCTGACACACTTCATGGCTTACTTTACAGTCAATATTATTAATGTTTACGACAGATGCAAAAAAAACACACCCACGGTATTAACATAGTGAGCAGCCGTAACAACAAACAAACAGCTGGGAGGCTAGACTCCCACGGCATATCCGCTCCTGTAGATTATATTATTCTGTTTTAATCAAGCCACTCAGGGTACGCTTTATCCCAGTTGCAGTAAGCTCATCCTACAAATAAAATGTAAAGTACACATTCTTCTGTCCTCACCCTTTTCCCCCCCCTCATCACTTCAAGGGCCCCCCTCCAAGACAACAAATGGAGATGGAGCACCCTAACAATACCTTGTTTGGCTTGTAGGCTGTCCAAAAGCAGCTGCTTTTCTCCTTCCCGAGAGGAGCACACATTCCTAGGGTTTGTGTTATCTCCTTGACAATAAAAAGTGAAGGCTTGAATCAGGTCAGTGGAGAGTTTAGATGAAGTGTTGCAGCCTAGCAATAGCATGGCAGACAGTGTTGGCTCTTAGGCACCCACTGTCACTATGATAAATGCCATGGGCCTTTTATGTAAAAGGCAGTAATCCCGCTCCTCGCCAAGACTGTCTGGGAGAAATGACAGTTTTATCTCCATTGGGACAACACAGAAGTAATCAGGAGACGAGACAGAGACAGAGAAGACAAAACGACGGGATAAAAATGAAATGAAAACATGCTGTGCAAAACCAAGCCTTTCTCTTAAGATTTTGGCATAGTTTTGATAAATTATCCATTACAGGCAACTCAGTTTTATTGATATTCTCTATCCGAGAGACCAATAAGTATGTATTCATCGGCTATTCTATCTATTCCCACTTGTGACCCTTTTGAATATTAATCATCTTACAGATCGTTCAGCAACATGAAAGCACAATCGCTCTCCTTCTCCTGTTACACACTTTACAGTCTGCAATGCAGCTAAATAATGAAGGAGTTAGAAATACAGGGACAACTAGATGGAAGATTGGCTGTAAGGAGGGCTTGAGGAGATCCTGGCCAAACGCCCGGTACTGTACATGCACAGACGGCAGGAAAAAGGGACGAGGGGGAGACTGAAAGAGGGGGTGGGGTGGACAAAGACTGACTGCTCAGTCAAAGCAAGGACACCATAACCCATCATTGGAGGGGAGTGGAGCAAAGCAGGTGCCAGATTTTTAAACGTTTGGCTACGACTCTAGTTACGACTGTAGTTTAGTTACATACTGTAACTAAGAAACACAGAGCTGAAACAGCCCTGCCACACCACTGTGTATAATTGAGCTCTCAGATCCAATTTTTCCTGCCTTTTCTTTCATGTCCTTTATTACTATTAAATCTTATTCCGGCATTACCGAAGCACAAATCCTATTTCCAGGAGCTCATAGTTCAATGTAATCACCAAATCTTATTTGGCTTTCACAAATGAGGCTCTGGTAAAAGTAAAATCATTTTCTAAAAAAACCAATGTGTTTTCATTCCTCCCTTTGGGGCAATTAATATCAATACTTCATGAGGGAGGCTGGTCTTTCCTTTAGCCACAGGCAGTGTGCTAGTACACTTTCAGCAGCATGTTAGCCTTAAGGAGACCTTATTTTCTATGCTGTTTACATCAAAAAGCTTGTCATCAAAGAGATAAAGGTTTGTGTGTCTTCCTGTGGGACAGTTTTGGCAACAATGACTGCTGTTGTCTCAGCAATGTGAGAAACAATATAGCAGGGATTAGAAGAAAGTTGCTGCAAAAATACAAGGAGGCTGAAAAGCCATTGTTTTACAGCTCATATCATATCATTTGATAGTTTGTCATGAAACTCTCTCACTAACAATAACCACGCAACAGAATGATCTTAAAGGAATTGGCAAAGGCACCGCTTGAGCTGAGGGAAGGTCTGTTTTGGTTACTGCCCGACACCAGTACTGGCTGAAAAGCACACCGCTACCACTGTGTACACACAAAGGATTCGACACGCCACTGGCTTTGCCATCACACACACAGGTGGCATGAAACGCAACACGCATTGTCCGTCACAAGGACAGACACCTGCTGCTATTCTCCTGTTGTCCTTGCCGTGTCTCAAGCCGAGTGCCTGATGCCACGTCCCGACAAACAAGCCAGGAACAGTCACACAAGGATGATGTGTTGCTGTAATCAGACTCCTCACACTTGAAATGTCTCATCTGATTAATTCAGTGGACGAGCGACACCCTTGCACACACGCAGACAAACATGCACGTACACAGTAGAGAACAAGAACAACCACTTCTCACTTGACCCGCTGATCAATAGACTGGGCGGGGGCAGCCCTGGGTAAATTCTTCTTTGTTGTTCACAAACAGCTATTAATTTTATTTCTTTTTTCTAAGATTATTTTTTTGTTCTTTATTTGATAGAGACAGCTGAAGAGTGACAGGAAATGTGGGGAGAGAGATGGGGAATGACATGCGGGAAAGGGCCACAGGTCGGGACTCGAACCCGGGCCAGCCGCAGCGAGCCTTCGCATATGGGGCGGCCCACTCTACCGACTGAGCTAAGCGCCGCCCCTATTAATTTTATTTCTTATAGCAAAGACATAATGCAATGACTCTCTACTGCTTAAGAATGACGCAGCACATTATTTCTTTATTTAATAAGAGATCATTAAGAGGGAAGATAAGTGGAGAGAGAACCTAATCTGGCCTCCCAGTACAGACCAATACTTCCTGTGGAAAGATGTTAGATTGATGTAGTATGGATCTTACCCTTGATAAACAGAGATAGATCATTTCATTTACACAAATGTTCAAGTTTTGTGACAAATTTGTGATAATTATGCCTCTATTTCACGTTTTCGCTAACAAAAGCTTTCTAATCAAAACGGTAGTAAACGATTGGCTCTACGATGAAATACTACAAAAGCCAAAATGATTATATAAGAGCAACGGTTTCAGTAACTTTAGTCCAACTAGAGCTTTCTCCATGCAAACCACCATCTCAGTATGAGAGGGATTATGATCCGAGTCAATAGCTCTCTGCCCTGGGGGAGGTGTGGATGGTTTCTGCCAGGGGGTCTTGTTTGGGACAAAGCGTTAGTTCTTCAGTATCGCTGCCCCTGTTAAGGGCCTCTGTCTCAGGTTATTTCTGCTAACATGACTCACACTCTTGAAGCGAAATCTGACTCAATAACGGCCAAAAGACCACAATGGACATCGTTCTCCATTGCTCTCTATCAGGGCATCAAGATAAACAAAGTCGCCCTCTCATCTAGTTTGTAAGGGGGAGAGTTCAGATCTCAGAGGGGGAGACTGTGTGTGAATGACAGAGAGAATCTGAAACCAGGAGAAAAAGGAGGAGTACATTGTTTGAACACTTTATGGACATGCTTCATAAGCCGTTACTTTGTCATGTGCTTTATATATACCTGGTGGTCTTTGAAACAGCAGTAGCGCCAGCTTTTGTTGTGGTAGAAGTGCTGGGTTTTGGGGCAGTGGACGACGTTGGTCTGCTGGTAGTAGCTATTTAAAAGAATAAATAAATACATTAAAAAAAAGGAAGAATGTGAAAGTGACTGCATGGAAATCAGAAAAAAAGATGTTTGAGCATTGGTTGTCAAAGGCAGCATGCAGTTTTATTTGTCTGATTCAGACCTACCTGTGGTTTTGGGTCTAGCTACGTTAACAGTCTCAGCCACTGGTTTCTTCTTAGCAGTGCCATTCACTGTTGTCGGTTTGGTACCATTTGTCACTGTGGCAGCAGCAGAGGTAGTCCTGGCCGGTCCAACAGGCTTCTTGTCAGGCACTCTACTTTGGTTCTTGACCGTGGAGGAAACGGTGGCTACACCCATTGGTCTTTTAGGTACAGCACCCGCCACAGCTGTTGCTGATGCTTTTGCTGCCGCTGTTGTTGTTTTCTTTACTGCAGAAACACTGTTAGAGGATTTAACGTCATTCACAGTGCGGTGAGAAGCAGTACCTGGCCGTGAGTTGACACCAGAAGCCCCTGTGGATTTGGCTGTGGGCTGTGTTTTAGTTCCACCAGCTTTTGGTTTGATTTTGGGGTCCGCTGCCACCGGCTTGCCATTGGCCTTCGGCGTAGCTGTGGGTGCTGCATCATTTGCAGCTTCCTCTGGTTGCGTTGGGGCTTGCTCCAATATGTTCTCCTGCGATGAGGATGGGTCTGCTACAGCTGCAGCTTCAGTGGGCTCCGTGGTTTCCATGGCAACCCCATCCGGTTTCATTCCCTCCTCCTAAAAAGTTGTGGACGCAGACGTTGCTGTTGTTGCTTACAAGGTCCAGGGGTTCACGCTCGTCTTGGATGGCCAGTTCCTCTCACAATGCCCTGTAGAACAACATAACAAAGATCACAGAGATATTGATGAGTTTATTTTACTCTACACATCCTCTTACATGCAGGACTGCGTCGCACAACACTACTCATAAAGTCATGAAAAACACATCACTGTCAGCCAAAGGAAATTCCATTTATGGCAAGGGGCCTCCAAGGAATTTGGGGGAGTCTGAAAAAGAGGAAGTGAGCAGAGGGACTTGCCAACAAATCTTTTCTCTACACTCCTTCACAGTGACTAGTCCAACCATCCAAGAGAACTACATTGATAATAATACATCATAATGCATGTGGCACCAAAATAAACATGGCAATCACTGGTAAATCACCACAATAAAAAAAGCAACCAGGAATTGGTTTAACTGCACATTTTATGGGGCAGAAATATATACATAAAAAAAAAAAAGATGACTTCCAGCAATCTTCAAATTGAAAAGGGAAAAAGCTGTGGTTTTTAGTGCTGAAAGCCAAGAGAGGCTTCACAATCTCCTGACATGACACACTGGCCACAGAGGAGGGAGAAGAGGGAGGAGATGGAAAACAGGCTCCAAATGGCCGTTTATTGGCCATTGTCTTCCTGTGTTGAGCAGATGCAGATGGTAATATTCATGTCGTTCTGTGAACACTTAACAGAGATTTGTGTGCTGGGAGATTCTTTAATTGACAGCACAAGTGGAAAACTTGAAACTAATGTAGAGTATAAGAAGCTGTGGTGTGGAAGCGGAGAAAATGAAGAAGGATGGAAGGACGAGATATGGAGGATGTAATCGTAGGCTCATAAGTCTTGAACTCATTAACCCTAAATCGAGTCTCTTGCTCTAGTTGGACAGAGCTCTTCCCGGATTCGTTGTGGGTTTATCGCTCACAACCCCCTTTTCACCCCCGCCATCCACACACCCCATTCTTTTGCCCCTCTGACCACAGTAGCTTCTCCCCCCCCCCTCCTGATTATTCCACTCCCTTTTCCTATAGCCACTTGTTCCCCCCGACTCCTTGGTCACATCCTCCCCTCCTCCCACTCCTAATAGATCCTCTTCCAGTAAACTGCTACACATATGGTGTAGTCAGTAGAAGCTCTGTATGAAACAAGAAAACAAGCTGTGCAGGAGATGGATTGAAGAGGAAATTAAAGAGAAAAGAGCAAAGACCTATGAGAACATGACACAGCAGAGATTTATAAAAAATATATATATATAAATAAAGGAACAAAAGAGTTGACAGGTTAGACCTACAAGTTAAGAAAAGCAGGAGTAATATTATGAATGAACAAACCATAGCAGCATTCAGAAAGGGAGCAAACTCCGCCCTTTCTGTGCAAACTAATAGCAGGTCATAGCCATGGACAATTTATAATTTGCAGGACATTAAGCCAGATAACTTAAAACATCTTGGAAATTTCCAATGAGCAAAGGTTTCCTACTACTACGACTACAGACTGCATTTAAACAGCCTCACAGTGTCGAATAATAAAGGACTACACTGGGATGGATAAAGCATCTGTATTCATCTCCAACTTTTCCACAGACATTTTAGAATAAAGTCTTTTTTGAAGGAGCACTCAGTCTTGTCCAAAGGTCGGGAAACATTTGTTTCCTTGCCAGTTACACATTAACATCTGAGGTAACATGATACTGCAGGCACTTTTAGTGCCAGATCCAAAAAGGTTGTTACGTTTGCACCGGTGCTGGTAGTCATAACTCTTTAGTATCAGTTTGGTATCAAAGTACTGGGGCCAACAACAACAATCAATCAGAGGACAAATGCATAAATGGACCACTTGTTGTCAAATCTGGGAGTAACTTGTTTGGCAAGTTTAGAGATGATAACCAAGGAACAGACCTCAACAGCTCTACACAAACACTAACACGTGTACAGCCACTCAAAATAAGTGGTATAAAGCCATGAAGTCTTACCGTTTTGATTCAGCCATGAAAACAGTTAGAAGCTGGACTCCTTGCCTTATCATAGTTTTCATTCTTGCTCCCTTCCCGTCTTTCTGCTTCTTCGTCGGTCTCTGTGGTTACTAATCTCACACAGAACGGAACCCGAGTAGTGGAGAGTAACCTGCCTACCAACACAATGTTTGGATTGTTCCTTCTTTTGGAAAATATCACGCCTTAAGTGAGGATCAATTAGCTAATGTGCAGAGCCTTTGGGACAGCACTGGGCAAATCAAATCCATTATCATCACTCCATTTATGTGAAAGGGAACATTTTCAAGCAATAAGCAAACTGGAAACCGTACAACAAATACTGAAAAATCAAGTACAAATCTGTGTCTCTTCCCACCCGTGAAAAAGCAGTGAGACAGGAAGTTGGACTGGCATGGCGTAGTTTTGCCAGTCCATCTACTAAACCTTGGGCTTAGCAGATATAATGAATCACATTCCTCACGCGATGACCCTCTTCTGGCCAAAGTGAAGCCATCATCTCTAACCAGCTGACACTATGTAACACAGCACAGAGAGGAAGTGAATGCATCATTAAAATCCCATCTATACACGCATGCATGGATAAGTGATGTTTTACTAAATTACAGTGAGACTGTCCTGCAGCGATGGTGCTGGGTTTCATATCCATTAAAAACACACTTCAAGCTGTTGACACTTAGCTGGGAACATGTTGTGTCAGAGCTGAAGAGTTTATGTTCAGAAACGTGACCAGCAGCATTTTAAAAATGGTCAAGATGAAGAGCCTCGTGTATTTTGATGCAATAAAAGACCTCTATTGTCTGCCATTCTCACGGTCCGTATTTGCATAACAAATCCTGGTTCACTGAAGATTTCAAACCATATTCAAGACGCAGCATGCCTTCTTTGCAGCCGGCTCACTAATATCACAAGCAATACCCTTGGCAACAATTATAATATGCTGCAAGGACTGTAATGATCAAGAGGCCTAAAGGCTGGCACAACTGCAGCAATACATGTTTAACCCAAGCGAGGAGACAGTGTGTTTAGAAATGCAGCCATCACTTTGTATGATTGTTAGAGGGAGTCTGTCTAGACGGATAAAGAACTCAGTGGCCTCAGTGGTATTTACATTCCACTTCTTCTAATAAAGATATATGGCATTGTGTGTGTCATTAAATCTTACCCCTGACCTCTGTCTTGAGGCAGTTTAATTACATTTGTTGTAACACCATCAGTCTCTTGCTGTACATGTCCAGACATCAGAAGTGGTGCCTGACAAATGGGTCACTTTTAATGCTGCGGCTAATACAAGCAGAGAGGGATTTAGCTGTGTTGAGATCATGGCAGGGGCTTGGAATGCATTGTGCAGACTGCTGGAGGTGGTGGTGGAGGGGGGCTGTTGTTACTGATGCTGGGGCTTAATGTTATCTGTAGATTTACCCCAGACTGCTGCCTGCCATTATAAAAACGGCCAAGAGACAATACACATTAGGAGCGAAAAAGATTCACTGTGATTAAACTGGATAAAAAATAAATAAAAACATTTACACACTTAGTGAAGGGAAATTAGGAACTTATTTCACTTGTTTCAATGTCAAATTTACCGTATGTGCCTTTTGTATTACAACTGAACCAATTAACAGAAAATAAAATTATTCATCATTCAAGCAGAACTTCTAAAATGTGATGATTTGCAGCTTTTCGTTGTCGTAATTAAATAGTAAACTGAATGCCTTTGGGTTTTAGACTGTCGGTATATCAAAATATTTGAAGACATCACTTTATGCTCTTGGATATAACACCAATTTCCAGTTTTCTAACATTTAGTAGACAAATGATTGAGAGGTTTATCGATATTGTAAAGTGGCCACTTCAGCTGCCTGATGTTGAGTTTCTACTTTAAGATTCATGTCAATGCTGCATCTGCTGAAAGATGATTAATGGTAGAAAGTGCGTGCCTTGAGAAGCAGCAGTGATATCAAGAGCACATCCGACCCATCTGCATTCCAGCTCCGCTGACTTCCTCAAGACCCCTCAAGGCTACACAGTGACAGCTGGCTAAGGGTGTTTGTGTGTGTGTGTGTGTGTGTGTGTGTGTGTGTGTGTGTGTGTGTGTGTGTGTGTGTGTGTGTGTGTTTATGTGCATGTGTGTGACCCAGTAGGGGGCTGAAAGGGTCAGAGGGAGTCCAGTGTATGTATGTGAGCAGTGTGGAAATAGAGCAGCATGTGAGTGAGCAAAGAATGTGTAGGATGAAATTGTGCATGTGCACACATTTACACAAAAGACAAACAAACAAACAAAAGTGAAAACTGGAATTTAGTGGCCCACCACTTCCTGCATTCTTTCAATTCTTCAGACACAGTTGATTCATTCTTGTGAACCGCACCTTTAGGCATTTAAAAACAAAGCAAACCTGGCCTGGTGAACTTGAACTTGGCTACAGGTCAGCGAGTGCTCGGCAGACAGCACAAGCAGAGTGGAGTAAGACAGTGTTTACAAATGCGATTTGAAGCACCTCTGTCTGCCTGTTCATTAACTTTCCTCTGGTGTGTGTCCGAGGAATAGGCATGTACACAGGAAGAAACACAGGCTGTATTGTGTATGTGTGTGCGCATTGCAACTGTGAGGCGAGAATGAAAAGGCAGAAAGGAAGAGGGTGGTCAGTCTAAGCAATGGAATGACAAGAAAAACAAGAGGTTTAATCGTGTTTGGGAAATGAAGGGGTTTTCCTAACTCCACGCTCAAGCTTCAAGCTCAGAAACAGGCCAGATGCAGACTACAAAATCTACAGAAACTCTTTAACGCAAGAAGAATCGCACAAGTGGGTATGTAAATCGATTCAGAGAAATAAAAGCCTGTGTGTGTAAAGCTCTGCCGCTCCATCTGACCATACAAGGCAGTAGTGCTGTTTCTGCTGTATCACAGAGTGAGTGTTAAGTTCACACACATGCAAAGTGACAGAGGGAGAGAGGAAGAAGAGAAATTCAATCTGCTGTTGGAACACACACACAAACATGTCTCAAAGACTGCTGACAGGAGAGGCAGAGGGTTTGTGAATATACAGCTCTATAGAGCCCTGTGCTGAATAGTTGCTTCCAGCTTAGCAGCTCTCTCTCTCTCACTATGATATACAAACACAGTACACCATGAGTCACTGGAGGGTATTTCCCAAACAAGGCCAAAAAAAGAGAAACTTTTTATCTCTCTTGAATAAGTGTGACTTTATGCAAAGGCTTAGATCAGTCTCACAAAACTAACCCATGACTCAGTGAAGTGTGCTGCACAGAGGTACGCACTCTTGTTGTATTGTATCATTAAAAGCAGAAAACACTAAATAAGAATTCACTGTGTGCTCCATGGCCAGAAAAAAAAGATAGCGATGTAAGTAATGTAGTAGTTTTATGAAACTATGATAACCAAAACACTGTCACATATTAATAATGCAAGAGATGCAGCTTGGCCATCACATTCAGTGGGAATCTCTCCCAACAACAAGCCTACAGTCATTTTATTACATTGAAAAATGGGATTTAACTTTGCTCTCCTTACTGCAAAACCAAACTTCAATCTCTGGCCACGACAATTTATTGGTTTATATTTACATTTCTCAAACTTAGTCAACAAACAACAGAGAGGAATAACCAATAGATAAGTCTTTGTTCTTAAAGCTCCCTATGAGTGTGAAATACCAATACTCTCTACAGCAGCATGGTCTGATCTTAAAATGAAGGTGACAGCTTGCACAAGGTTGAAAACAACCAATAAACATCAAGCCAATGAAGGATGATGCAGCTTGTCAGCTACCATCAGTGTCCGTGCAACACAGCCATTGGATTATTGACTTTTGGCACAGTGGCCTTCTGGCTGTGAAGAGCACAGATGAGCTCAAATGGAAATTCCTTGTATCTATGAAAATTCTCTGTTATCCAGGTCATACTTTTATCTAAAAGTAATGGAGACAAAAGGCAAATGAGCCTGGCATTTGGTATGGAAGACGTTTCATCCATCAGTTCACACTGGACATCTTGTTTTGGGATTATAAATTAATACCTGCCTCTGCTGTGATCAGGCTGTGATGATGTGTGCACGCTTATCAGAGACAATCACAAAAAAAGTGTCAGCTTTGTCCAACATTACTCCACCTCATATGAGACACAGCCAAGGTGAGTAGACTGGAGAGGACAGTCTATATTACAACACCCATCAATTACTAGATGCATTCCTCAGCAAGCTGCCCAACAGGCAAGCAAACACACACTCAAAAAAGAAAAAAACAGACCCATTCCTTGTGGGACACTGAGGAGAAGGAGGCAGTAAGGACACACTTGAATTCTTTCTCACAGTCGCTCAACAATGTCTTATTAAAAACAGAAGCACATACTCTGTACACCCCATCTATCTAGTAAAGATCACACGTGTTCCTGGTGGAGGGACAATATGTGTCACAGGTGTATCGACACCGATCTGTCCAATTAAAAAGTCACATAAAAATGAAATAAATGCAGTGTTAAGAATAACCACTGGCCAAAACATTGGGTAGAATATAAAAATATGAACGAGAAAATCCATTGATGTGTGGTCTATTATTTGCCTTTGTTCTGGAGTAGGATGCATTATACCAAAGAAAAGGAAGTACTCCGACATTAATTATCGGTTCCCGACTTCTGTTGTCAACATCCTGCATAGTGGATGATGCATTCATGCAATCTAAGAACATAAAAACATCCCCCAAAGCCACAGCACTGCTTTATTTTACCTCCCCCATCTAATGAACTCCCTCCTGAAGGAGAAAGGGTTACGGCTTGTTTTTTTATTCATACTGGGCTACTACTAAAAGATCTGTCACATAATAATAATAATAATAATAATAATAATAATAATAAAGTTTAAACATGTAATATCAAAATTATGTAGTTTACAATAAACCAATTTGAGCAGCTGCACGTGGTGTAACCACAAATAAATGACACAACGACAGAAAAGTATAAAAGATAGGAAAGAATTAACCTTAATAAAGATGCAGCAACCTTTGATATAAGTTATATTAACATTGTTGAAGCTGTTCATTTAGCACCTTTGCCTGTCTCTGTTGCCTGTGTATCAAACTTTTATTTTTTTTTTTTTTATACGTGTGTGGCAGGTCTTCCTACAGCAGCTCCTCACCTCTTGCACAAACCTCTCAGGAAGACGAATGGCACTCCATGCACCTTGTTATCTGTAGACAAAGAAGTGCATTAACCCTCAATGATTTTCCCAGCTGACTGCGTTCTCATCATCTGTCCAAATAACAAGGCTGTGTGCAAGTGTTGGCAAGACCTGCAGTGCACCATCATATTTCATCCCAAGACTGCATTCACAGTGACAAATGTTTGTCCTGAATAAACTGACTCGTCTACAAATAGCTTTTTCAAAACACAACTTTGCCGTGCATTATTGAGCAGTAATTTATCAGTGCGGAATCTAGGACGGATACAATCTGATCAAGCTACCAGCCCGACATCAGGAATAACCCCAGCTAAAGATGAAATGATACAGCTCTGTGTCCAGAAACCACTAGCAACCATGCAGAAAATGCTAACCGTTAAATAATATTGTGGCACAGTTACCCTCTGTAGTTTGACAAACAATCTACAAAAAGTCCATGTCTGCAAGATTTCTTTGACGTCATGGCATCTTCTTCGAAACAATTCATATTTACAACATTTTATATGCAGCTTTTGTTGCTGAGTAATCAAATGAATTTAATTCCTAACAAGACAACACACTGCACATTAAAGACAAATCTTTTATACTTGTGCTGAAGGAAAAGATAAGAAAAATAAAGCTGCAATGATTTGATCAGAATGTCCCATGTGTCCCTCCTCCAATATGATATACAGTAGACAAAGGCAGGGGATATGTTGTATAACTGTACCTCCATTAGACAGCAATTTTAGAATATTCTGTTCACTCTGCCTGTACAGATAAAAACTATAAAACTACTCACAGTGGGTTAGGATGCTCCATGGGACAGACCAATCAATTCTCTTAGCAGGAAAAAAAAACAAAAAACACTTTCATCAAGGAGAGAGGTGGGGGTTGGGTTGGACTTGACATTAAGCATGCAGCTTATTCTAATCAATTCCATACGGGACACTAACATGTGCTAAGTGACTGTAAGCTACTCAATAATGCCATTAAGAGCAGGTGGTTAAATGTGACTATAAGTTAAGTGGACTAAGCCAGTTAGCCTTTAAGGGAGTGGCAGGCATAATGAGAAGGACTAGCGGCTACTGGCGGCGGAGTGATCTAAAAGGCTGGAGGGAAACGGGTTACAATCTGTTCGAACGCTGGCAGGATTTTCGAGAAAAAAAAAAAAAAAAGAAAAAAAAGACACCAACCAGGTCCTTCTGCCACCATCGACAGGCTGACAACAGAGCACGCAGTGAGCAGAGAGGTACCATCAAGCAGGGAGGGAAGCAGTGAGTATATGTAATCAGATCCACCCTGATCATCGTAAGTGTTTGCTTGCATAACTGAGTATAACATTAGGCTACTGCAAGGGGGAGGGTGGGTAGACAAACAAAGCAGATCACACCGTTTAACCCCCCCCACAAGCATGATGCCAGGGCGAGCGGGGGTGGGTTTTGAGTGGATCGGCTTGTGCAACTGGACGGGGGAGCAGCTGACATGGGTAACTTCACCCAAAAGTATCAAGGGATATCGAGCAGGCTGCAGGGTGAAAGAGAGAATGGATGACGTCTCTAACACACGGATGTACTGAACGAACCTTCATCCTGTTTTATTAAGGACTGCTAGTTTGTTTACTTAGTATTCACGTCTGCAGCTACAGTCCACTGCTAAATCATGGCATCATAACGTCACAGACTAAACAGTAAAGACCAAAAATAATGCACCAGGCCAGGCTTGCTTTTGCTCGCACTTTTGGGTCAGTGAAGAGAGTGTGAGAGGAATTTTATTTAATTATCAGCAACATTGTGTTTGACCTCAATATTTATTTTCAGAGGTGACACAAATGAGTAGAAAGGCTGCCGTAGGATTGCTGGACATGGATGGAAAAATAAAAGCGGGGTAGGAGTAGAACAATAAAGCCGTGGCTATAAAATAGACTTAGCCCTGGCTGCTGCTGTATTAAAAACTCATACCAGTTTCCTGCCAAGGACCTTTGTCCCATGCTATCTCTCTCTTTTTTCCACATTTCCTGTTGCTTTTCACTGTCAACCAACTAACATCATTTGTGTGTTAAAAGCTTTTGACATTTTCAGTAACTTGAATTCAACATGAAAACAAAAAAAAGCAATTTAATCAAGAACGGTTGGCCGTGGAGAAGCCAGTGTTGACAGTTTTGCCTTATTAAAGCCAGCCAGCGGCTACTCTCCTGTGTACCAGCCAACTGGCTATACACAGGCAGATAGTCAATACAATGCTGGAGAGCCCGAGGGCCAGATCAGTTACCATGCCTCTGACTGGGCAGGGTGAGCTGAGGCCAGATGGACAGTGATCCCACGCCTCCCATGCCTGCCAGCCACACAAATCCACACCCCTGGACTGTGTCAAACACACACACACACTCACAAATTACTGAGCATACACGACTGACTTTCTCATGCATATAAAGATGAGGAGCAAAGGATGATAACATGCTCAGCCTGCTCAGTAACAACAAAGACACACCCTTATAGGTGCTGTGCACTTTGATTCACCTCAGACAGCCTTATAGCAACGACTAAATAGATGAAATGCTTCAGTAGAAACAGCAGCAGCCATGCATGGAAAACCGAGCCAAGTTAAGCCATCATCGCCGTCCAATATCAAATCTAATTTAGTTAAAATGTACTAGCTTTTAGCCAAACACACACACGCAGGTTTTCCTGTACTGCAGAACGGTTCGAATTAAACTCAAGTTTACAAAAACAGAACAGAATGCAGAATATAATGGCACAATGCTGCAATTTGTAGACCCATCACTGTAAACACACACGGCAAGGCAAAATATGTCTTTGAGATGGCATTCAAGGCTCCCGAAGTGAACTAACAAAACAGACCATGAAAGTGCTGAATTACTCTTTCAATAATTACAGTGCGCCGAGCCCAGCTTCACACCCCCAGACAGACTGAGTGCCTAAAAATGCAGCGCCAGCGTCCACCGCTTTATCCTAATGGGGAGGAGAGTGCCAGCCTCCAAACCACAGTGACGAGCGTTACAGCAGCACGCAGTCTCACCACCCCACAGAGGAAAAGCCAAGAGCGGACACGGGAGATACACAACGAACCTGGAGGATGAGCGATGGGTTTAACCCTGAATGTCATCCCAAACAGATGCAGTTCAGCAGGCCGGGATAGAATTTCAATGGGTGTGGGGCTGAGACAGACACGGGTTGCAGGCTGTGGAAGCAGCTGACTTCCAAGCAGATGCAAATGCTCGGTCGTATGCAGGGGTTGTGCTTTCCATTCAGCTGGCCTGATTTTTGAGTTCTCAGACAAGGGATAGGCTGAAAAGTGCCAACGTCCCTGTGGTACAAATGATAGCCTTTACAGATCAATTAAGTTCTCTTAAACAGCCAAAAACACTGAGTGGTTCCAGATTCTCAAATGTAAATATTTCCAGGACAGTTCACACTGTATCTTTAGGATGTGGGTGGTCGTCTGAGGGGCATTTTCAGTTTTCTGACATTCACAAATAACAGTGTTGCAGCAATCAATTGACACAAAACTAATCCACAACTATACAGATGATCATTTAGTTTCATTTCCAGGAGAAGCGCCAAACATTTGATGGTTCCAGGTTCTCAAATGTGAAGATTTGCTGCTTTTTCTTGGCTCGCATTAGAGTAAATTGCATCTCTTTTGGTTTTGGTCACCCCCACCGCTTGTATTTCAAAAAGAAAATCTCTTTATGGCCTCTCAGATGTGAATGATTTTAGCTTTAAAGTCTACTCCATAATGACTATTAAAAAAAAATACCAAAAGACTGATGCTCGTTGAAAGAAAAAGTAATTGGTGTGTACATTCTGTTCTCACATTGTGGGATCATGGTGGAGAATAAATCTGAACCCTTGACTCCCCCCCGACATCCAAAACCATTGTAACTACTCACAGCTGTTGCACTGATGCACATGAACCCACACTAAGCTGAATAAACAATACAAAGATGCATTAATCAACAATATATCAAACAACTTAACAGAGCGAATCTGACCGTAGAGAACTAGTTTTCGTTCACAGGCTTGTCATCTTAGATAAAAGCAACGTTTTGGGATGGTTACTGAAATCTGACAGCTTTAAAAAAAAAAAAAACAATCTGAGTAATTGAGTAGAAAGTATTCAGGGTATTTCACTCAGTCAGTCACAGAGCAGCAGGCTTGATTTGTTTCCCAGTGTGTGGCATCCATTTTAAACAGTCACACTGCCACAAATGTTGCAATGTCAACCACCTGCATTTCTCCCAGACCACATGGCTGAAATACATTTCACCCCCGTGAGGCGCCTGCCTGAGTCGTAAAAGTAGGCTGAGGCTGAAAGAGAGATACAGATAAAATAAAGAAAGCAAATGTGATTTAGCAAATCAGAAACATAAATAATAGATAATTTATGTTTCTGTACTACTAGGCAGACGCCCTGTTCGAAGGTGCCAGGATATGACAACTTTCTTTGGATAGTGCTTTCAGTTTTCTCTTCTCAAACCACTTAAAACAACCCCTTGAGGCCTCTCAAGGTTATAGGATACATTCAATTGAAATAGCTATTCCGAGCTCTTCTGTTTTGCTATAGCCTCCAGGAAGAGGAAAGGGAAACAGAAGTGTGGACAGTGGAAGTGACTGTACAATATAAAAACGCAGGCTGTGTCCCAATTCAGAGGCTAGATCTGGCAAAAGGTCTTTTACAGAACCTGACGACGAGGCAAAACTTGTTCTCGTATGGACTAAGACGCTAATAATAATAAAAAAGATTAAAAAGATCATACTTAGCATCATTTTATCATCATGACACTCAAATATCTTATGAGAACTGGTCATAAACATGATTTTGAACTGACATGTGTATGCCTCAAAACAACAGATAATCATGTGCTCGGTATCTATGATTGATAGTGACAGTACTCCTTACTCAGCACTATCTCTCCCAAATCTCATAAGCTGTCTAACAGGAAGTTAGACCTCACTGGGGTCTAATTTACATAAGTAGTGTCATTATGTAGAGTAATATACTGAATTTTGGCATAGTGAGCGCTACCAATACACCAGCTGAGTCCTTCAAATTCAGACTGAAGAAGGCTGCATCCCAGTGCCTTTGAAATGGGACACATCAGTAACCCTGCAATGAGTCCCTGGAGCATAGCCAGAAAGTCAGGAGAGGCGTGAAGGGGAAAAGGAGAGAATGATCACGCACACTTGGTTTCACACCCAGGTGACGATAAACTCCTCAGCAACGACGCACACACACACACACCCCCTGACACCAGTAGCACAAGGGTTTCAGGAGAGGACACACTCCCGGCTGAGTGTCTGCATGTCAAATACCATTTTGACGCCAAGCATAGTGTCACTGCAACCCACACCCCGCCCTGCCCACCACACCCACATAGCCCCAAAACACACCGATTATGTAATGAGCACTCTGAGCCAAAACAGCATCCACAGCTCTATCACTGAGATCTGCAGACGATGCCGCCTGATAGTCTGCCTTGGCTCTCTGTGCTCCTCTCTCTTTTCCCATGTCGCTTTGCCAAATCAAGAATGAGATCACTCCACGTGCATGGATGCAAATATGAAAACAGGTGATTTTTTTTATCTTTGCACACAATAAACTGAAAGGACCTCAGGAAAGGACTTGGATGAACAGGCAAGGTGCAAGCTGCTTCATATCTGTGGGTGCAAGTTTTAGCAAAGTAATTCTCACATGGAGATCTGCAACACATCCCCAGCACCCCGAATAAACTGAAAATCTCAAAGCAAGATCTGGTCTCTTTGAGTCAGTCCATGTGCATGAGTTACTGCACATTTTATTCACCCAGTATTCAATATTTCCAACATTATTAGTCTGTGTCTTGTGTTGTCTGCTCGGCCCCCTGCCAAGGACCCATGGGGAGGGTTCAGGGAGCTCACGTTTGGAGCCATTGTTTTGAGAGTTTCTGTGTGTTTTTCAAGCGTCAAGTGAAGCTTTAATAATACCACTTGTCTCTGGGAACAAACACGCTGAATTCTCCAAGATTTAGCAAAAGGCCCAGTTTGGCCTCACAGAACAATAGCGGTGTACGCTGTGGGTGCAGCTTGCTGAGAGGAACAACATGAAGCCAGTCAATTAATTGAACGGGATATACAAATTAAGAGCATGCCGTTTGAGAACAAAACAAAATGTCTTTCTCGGAGTAAAACACGCGTTTAAAAAAAAAAAAAAACACACACACACACCGCCCAACCGTTTAGTGCCATGCTAACGTTACACATCCATCATCACATCCAAGCCTCCACACTCCACATTACAAAGAGGGCGTCGGGCTTCAAAACAAACCAGGTTTGGTTCATTTAAAAAGACAGAGCAAAGAGGAAGAGTTTCCCTCAGCAGTGCGTTCATTTTCACGTCGTTTGTGGTTAAAGTGACACAAAGAAACGAGAAGGAGATGCGCCGTAACTTAAATCGTTTGGCTCGCGCTAGAAACGTTACGACGTAGTAAATTCTACGTACCTTCCAACCGCCGACTCCCGGAGAAACAAACAGTCCGTCCCTCTCGGTCCAGCGCCGAGGTGAAAATATGCACTCAATATGTCGACAGAGCCGTAAATTTCACCGGATCAACAATGGAACCGCGCAGTCAACTGCGAGCGTCCCTCTCCAGCGTCCTTCCCTCCACGTTTGAGCAGCGGCTGGCGGCGGCAGGATACTTCCCTTCTTGAAAGATGGACCCGGGCGGGGAAGTGGAGGGGTGGAGGGGTGGTGCTGTTGGTGGGGGTGGTGCTGAGGCGGGGGGGGAGTGACAGAGGAGTCCGGCAGCGGATTGAAGACGAAGCGTGGTGGTCATAAAACAAAATGCAGATTAAATCCCGCGAGCGGTCCAATCAGAAGCGCGAGACTGGTGGTTATGCAAAGCAGGAGTGACGTCAGATTCAAACCAAGCTCGAGCTCTGTCTATGGGGCAGTGAAGGGGGTGAGGGGGGGGGTCTCAAACCCGGGTCAGCATGGGGTACGAGTACCCGGGGCAATGAGGAGCATCACTTATATTATATTATATTATATTATATTAATGCCTCATTTATTTTCTCTATGCATAGTGTATCATTTGTTTATAGACTTTGTTCATTATGTGTGTAGTGTCTTGCAAGTCCATGGTACATTTGGTGCATGGCACTTGAAAAAATACTTTATATATTATAGTAGGTACAGGAGGCCAGTTGAGAGTGGTTGAAGGGATATTTCAGCTATTTAATATTACACTTATCACGTTTAGGCAAGATATCCTGATTTTTTTTTCCCCCTATGGGCCAAACACACACACCAAAAACACAGGATCCTACATTTCCCATAATACATCTAACTCCTGCCCTCAGTTTGTCACACACATTTTTATTCGTAAAACCATCTGAAATGGGGCATCGCATTTGCATTATGTAAAATGTGCTTTTGCTGTTTTATATTTTCACCTACATCTACTTCATTTCCTCATTTCCTCATTCCTTCTTTTGCTTGCATTTGCTTTTATCCTTTCTTCTTCTTCATTATTTTCTTACAAAGTTTAGTTTTATATTACTCAGCTGGTAGTATCATATGTAACACCATGTCAAACAACTCAGTGGCTGATTCACATTCAGGAGTATTTTAATATGTGGAAGTAGTTGCAGTGAGGTTTCATTGTTTCCTCTGTTGCCACCTGCTGAATAGAGCAAGTGTGTGATTCTGTCTCATTTGGTAATGTAATCTCATCACACAGGGGCTCCCAAGAATGAAACATGAAAGCATGAAAAGTTCAGGAGCTTTAACTCCAATAAAGTGCTGACACTTCACATACACTCCTTGCGCTCTCCTTCCACCCACATGTTTATTCTCTGTGCTTAAAATGAAATTTGAGACACCAAGTAGCATGGGTAATATCCTTCCGTCTTCACACACAAAGGGTTTTCTGTTTTCTAAGATCTCGATAGTTGGAAGTATGCCTGAATAAAACAGATTCTTTGAGAATGTAGAAAGTTTCTCACATAGCACAAAGTTTATTTTCTGTACTTTAGTACTTATTTGAGCACAGAGTCCACATCCCTATGGTACAAGCCCACAATAGCTGTGAGTTGAATGCTTTTTTTTTTTTTTTTATGTTGGGCTGCAGCTGCGGGCTCCACAATAGAAATCAATGAAAAGGGAGAAGACATACAAAGGCCATTGCAACTTACAGAGAGAGAAAGAGTGAATGGGTCAAGACATCTGACATTAACTGTTGTTTTCTCTAATAAAACTCACAGGCGAGAAGACTGAATGGAGACATTTAAAAGAAAAGGCCTTGGGCAAAGAGAAGTCTAAGAGTGAGTGAGTGAAGGGTAGGAATGAAGGCTCACCAGAAATCATCAACCACAGACTCGTCAGTGCACACATTCTCAGTGAAGAGTGAGAGTTTGTGTGTGTGTGTGTGAGTCATGTCACAGCTCTGCCTCTCCATCCCCGGTCTTTACAGGACTCTGGCAGCTGTTTCATCAGCAGTCTGTCAGCCTTTCCAGTCGGCAAGAGGCCCTGTGTCAGTACGAGGGGGGAAAACTCAAAACTTACACTAATCCTGCAACTTAAACTCATTTGGGTATGCAGTTTGAATATGCAGCTGCATCATTTAAAAAAACAGTTTGAAATGTTATATGAGCAAAAAACAAAACCTGACTTATATCCATCATTATATCACAGAGCTGAAAATGCTACTAAATCCCCTCACATCCTGCCCATCCATTTCAGACAGCTTTATAATGTTGTTACACAAGGGTGTGGCTCGGCACTGAGCTCTAGCAGAAATCCTTAACAGAATTAGGATGGACTGATAATCTACAAGGCTTTTACACACATATAGTTCTTTTAAATCTGTTTCTTTGGTGTGGTCTGCTCATCCATCTGCCCACACACAGACAAGGGGACGGAGTGACACACCAAAAACAAACTCCGTCGGCTGCAGATTCAGTGATTCATTATAAAAGATGTAAGGCAGGAAAAGGAAACCGCCATTGCTGCAGGCCTGCATTTTTTAAAGTCTGAGGTGCTTTGTTAATATAAAAGGCCCTGAACTTTAAACAGCCAGAAAGTCACAAGTGAATGACTGAAGCACATTTCAGTTCAAGTCGAGAGCAAGCTGGCATCAACAAAGGACCACACCCAAGATCAACGCACTGAAACTACAACTGATAGACTATAAGCTGCTCCTGGCACAAGACATTACCTCTGGACTGAATGAAAGTAGTCCTATATATACACACACACATCATGTGAAAAACCAGTCTACCTTTCCTTCCTTCTCACAGTCTGACATGAACCATAAAGGCACAGTCAGAGCAGTACATAATGTATGATGATATTAGGTTAAGTGGGTGGAAGGCGAGGATGTGCTACATCAGCTGCCAAAGCTTGCTTGCAAAGCTCAATAACCAGGAAATGAGCTCATCATATCGGACTGTTCTGAAAAAAAAAAGAGACCAGAATTGTAATTTCCCCTCTGTGCTTCAACATGCAGGGTGTTCACAACAGCTGTGTTTGACTATGTGTTAGATAGATATTTGCAAAAAGCAGGAATCATAGATTAATTTCTATCCTTCACGTGCTCTTTCTATCTGCCAAGTAGAAAAATAAACGTTTGGTACTGTGTTACATCACTCCAAAAACATGAACAACTTTCTCCCCCTTCTGACAATCCAGAGGAACTGCATCCAAAGATCAAATGACACACACATGAAATAAAACTGTTTTAATATCAAAGAGGATCTGGAAAACATTAATCAGCAGACTGGAAATATATGACACCAAGTAGATGACTTCAGCTGACTTATGTCTCTAATGCATTTTTTTTTTAGTACGGTTCAAGTGCAGATCATTTGTATAAAACATGATGCCATCAAGATGTAGGAAAGTTACATCTAGGCAATACTGGACAATATATACATGCATATTATATAATTTAAAATCCATTGATAAATTTGGCACATGTTTTCCATCTAGATCCAGTCCATCAGCTTATTCAGTTTAAATGTGACACCTTTGGCTATTCAGACCGAGTACAAGATGACTGGAAAAATACTGTCATCGCATTAACCTGTTACTACTTGGACCAGAGATCATCTCTCCTTCAAGAAAGAAACTTCTTTACGAAAAACATCTTCCGATGTTAAGACTGAGACTCCTTCAGCTATTGTGCGTTTGAGGCGGTACAAAGAACATAAAAATTCAAGATCCATCCACTGGGCTACAGTTTTAGACATCATTATGAAGACAATAGACAAACGAAAGAGCACTATGATTCAGTATGACATGACAATATTACAGAGCTACAAATAGGTTTGTACCTGCTTCACTGTAAGGCATTTCAAGTCATTATTTTCTCACAACAAGACAGTTCGTAGGCTGCCATCAGTGTTGTATAGAGATAAAGAAGGGGGCCAACAGCTTTTAAACAATGGATGAACTCTGGTGTAGTCTTTGTAGCTTAACATACCTGGCATTAAAGAAACATGCATATGTGTTTTTAAAACATACTTCCATGTAGGGGCTAACCACAGGAAATGTTGGGCGCTTCACACTCACAATTTACTACAGCAACCAAGAGTAGCAACAAAAACAAAACTATAGTGTCAACATTTGAAGGCAACGTGATGCTTGTGCAGTAGTAGTACTGCAGCTCAAGACACTGTTTGACACTTTATACTGGAGGTGCAGCTTGTGGAAGAGAAAACAAATCAATTTGTGGTCCTGTTTTTCGATACCTTTCTGGAAACTCCCCGATTGTCTAAAAAAAGGACTATAAGTTGGATTTTCCTCATTCTGTATGAATTTACATGTCCCATTGGGACCTCATATGGTAGAGTTTAGAGTAGTTGGGAGTAAGAAAAAGGATTTAGCTGTTGGATATGTGCTGTGAGATGTATAAATGCCACAGTATAAAAGCCCTGTCGGCAAGAGGTAAGCTACTTTGAAATACTATAAAAGGAAAAACACAAACATAAAAACAGTCAGCACCATGTGTGCACTCAGTCCTCATAATGGCACCTGTACCCACTTAGTATCTGCTCCTGGTTCATCACTGTGCATCATTAAATACATAGGAAAAAAAAATACTGTTTTGTTTTAAAAGCCAACAAGGAACAGAGAAATGTCTGTGCATTAGTTCACCCTGATGGTCCAGTCGTGTATCAGTCCTCAGTTTCTTCTTCAAAAAGGTCAAGGACAGGAAAAATAAGAGGTCCAATAAGGAGACTGTTTTTTATGTGCCACTCCAGCTGATGGCAACGCCTTCTTTATATGACTGCTGAGGTTTGACCCAGATAGAGTATGTTGTTGCAGAGACACTGGGCCTCAGGAGTGTTTCAGCACATCTCTGTGATCAGCAGGGGAGCAGAGTGAGGTCACTGAGGTCAACTTTAGTTCACTAGCAGGACGTCCTCATATGTGGTTGTTCTGAAGGAAGAAGAAGAGAGATGGCTCATGTAATGATTTTACATCATAATGATACCTCCGAATTTAGAGTCACATAATGGTGATATATAGTGAAATATACAAAAAAAAAGTGTTAGGAAAGGATTTAAAAAAATCACAAACATGTTTGATAAATATGTTCTAAAAAATGATCACAGAAGAACAACATACTCATACACATAAACATACAACACCACACAACAAAAGTCCCTGCAGGTCTTTTACCTGATATGACCACATAAGGTCTTTTTCCTTCCTTCCTTCCTTCCTTTCCACAATCTTCAGATTGTTACCCCTCATTTTTTCCTTTCTCTCTCCCCCATTCTCCTTACCTGTCACAGCAGCAGAAGAAGGAGCATGGTGAGGTCTCCAGTCCCCTGAACTTCCCTGAGCTTGGTGCGTCTGTACACTCTGCTATGAAGGCGTGCAGGTCTGTGATGTGAATAGGTTCCTGGGTTTGGTGCTGTGAAAATCAGAGGGCACATTATTGTTATTTTTTTTAAAAAATGTATTCAGTCAGAAAAACAGAAATGATTTAATTTCCTACCTTAATGGTCTCATAGGCTCCCGTGATGAGAGCGATGAACAGCGACAGAACCATGTAGATGAAGAGCGAGATGAAGCTGTACAGGTAGACTTGGCTGAACAGCCACACCAAAGTGCTGCTCTCCTGCATCTCCGCGAACGTCACGAACATGTCGTCCCCGTTAATGAGGGAGAACAGGCACTCAGATACCATGGACAGAGAGCGGAACTGAGGAGAGAAAACAGCAATCAAACCACTGCAAACAGCATGAAAAGGGGAGTGAACAGAAACTGTTATACAGTAAGTAAAGACAAGTTACAGTACACCATGTTCCACAAGCACAGTAAGAGGTAAGTTTCTCAGCTGAAACTCAGGATGTCTACTAGGGAAGGAGAGACTACAGTTCTGAGTGAGTCCAGTTTAAGTTCACTGAGTCATTTCCTGTAGTTAGAGAAGCGAGTAGAGAGGTGTCCACGTACGGGAACAGGGCTCTATCTATGGCACCTCAGTGGACACTTTTGTCCAATGTTATTGTGACTCAAGCTGAAAGGACTTGTATTTTCATGTAGACACATATAAGAACATAAGAATTGTAAACCAAACTATTTAAAAAGAACCAAAGACAGAGTCAGAGACTCTACTTATCCAAAGTATCCAAATGTTGTTTATAACACATAATGTTAAAATGGTCAAAAAAAAATATGAAAAAAAATTGAGAAATTATGTAGCAATTGCTGCCGGAAAAGTGTAGTGTTATGGTTATTTATTTAAAAAGTATAAAAATGCACACTGGCATGGAATTTGTGTGGTAGGAACAGTAAAACTACAGTGGCTGTAAAACATGTGAGAAATGCAAGAGGCCATATCTAGAGCCAGTGTTTAGTTTGTCCATTCTGGGCTACTGGAGAAACATAGTGGACTCAGTGGAAGATGACTCTTCATATTATATTCCATTATTATATTGCGATGTTCTGTATATAGAGCCCTTTAAATCTTACACATTGGATGACTAAGTGCAAATGTTGCTGCCCCCAAGTGGCCAAAATAATAGGATACTGCAACTTTAAGTTAAGTTTTGCTCACCTTGACGTGGTATGGTCCCAGGACGATCCAGCCACAGAAGCAGTAGCCCAGATAGATGACGGCCACGCAGCAGCAGAACCGAATCACATTAGGGAACGCTGCTCGAAGTGTGACGATCAGGATCTACGGGAGGTGGAGAGACATTAGAAAGATCAAATTACAATGTGGAGAGAGAGCAGAGACACTAGATTAACAGAGTTTATTGCGTTACATCAACCCATTAAGAGGAACAATTTCTCACTCTTTGACAAGTTATTAAATCAGCAGCAGCTTACAACCTAATCATCTTACGCACACTAGTCTATCTGTAACTTACATTGTACTTCTGGAAGAATGTGAGGTAGCGAATTACTCCAACCCACACCAAGAGTGTGGACGTTCCCAACAGGATGCCACACAAGTCATACGAGGACATAGTCTGTCAGAAGAGAACAAGAGATACTTAATGGACTGGACATTTAAAGTTTCACAGTGAACACACAGCATGAGAATCTCTATGCTGATAATTCATTGATGGCTTAAAATAGTGCTCGCTGACATCAACTAGAGGTTTGTTGAATTATAACCACAGTATAATTCACACAGTATAGTAGATATTGTCACTTAAGGCTAACACAGAACACACCTTTGACTCGATGCCGATTTTGATGATACTGCCAGTGATGGTGAGGATGTCGCTGATGATGAGGAGGATGTACCAGCCGTTAATGAACTCCAGCCGGTCTGCCCAGCATACTTTACGATCCAGAGTCTCTTTAAAGAACTGCACAAACTCCTGATGAACACAAAGAGACAAGAAGAGAGGAATCAGCAGAACTGGGTTTACATTCATGTACTGAACATACTGTAATACACACATCAATTTGAAATATCCTGAGTCTGCTAACTATCATTGTGAAACAAGTTATTCCGTTATTTGAAGACTGAACTTGCGAAAATCTGTTGTATGTTTTCCTTTGACTGGAACGGACTTTTCATACCTGTTGTAGCATGATGCCTCGCAGTATGGAGCGTCCACACAGCACAAGTGACAGCGTGCACAGCAAAGCCACAGCCACATCAAATGCTACGCGCGTGTAGTTCTCAGCTGGAGGTAAAAAGCAGAGCAGTTAGCCGTGTTTCAGTTAGATGTAGTGGTAGTAGTATTACTACTGCCATGTTCTTTGCTACTAGTTTAGTATCATGTTTCCCTCGCATACCACTGCTGCAGTATTTCTATGATTTTGCTCCTCTCTCACAGTCTTATCAAGAGTCCATCCATCCACTCATCTACTGTCTCACCGTGTCCAGAGACGCTCGGGTCCTTGCACTCCTTTATGGTTGCCCGGTTTTCTAACCGGATCTTCACCTTGCCGCTGTGAGCCTTGTTATCCAGGACGATCTGGAGGAGAGAGAGAGTCCACCAGCAGACAATTTATATATTTTAAAACTGTAGTAATTTTAGAACATAAAGTTTTTCTAATGAAATATAGATTGTTGTTGTTTTCATGGTTTCATTTAAACAGATTTGCACAGTGCATCACTGAAAACACAGAGGTCATGTCCTCTGTAAATATTTCTAAACATCTGACATGAAGAGGAACCTACATTATGCAATAAGAAAATTAAAATTAAAACCATTGCATAGAAAGATAGCTTGTACAGTTAAATTACTAAATAAAATGTTAAATGTTTGTTACAATATTTTTTTAATTGGATAAAAAAAGGGGGGAGAAAATGTCTAAAATATCTTTGAAACTGGCTCACGTGTTGCATTATGAGAGCCACATTTAGTGACTGTCCTTCAAGGACACAAGGTTATATTGTGTCAGTGTAAAGTGATGCCTTATCATCTAGAATTTGTGGTAATTTAGCCAAATATTTGGACTGGAGGTGAAAAAGAAACTAAAATAAACAAGGCAGCCTGTCTAATAAACCTGACATCGATTACCTCTGGATCATGCGGACACGATGTCTTCATTACTTACCGTTATATAAAAAGTGTAGCAGTCTGGGATCTCATTGTTGATGATGGTCTGTATATTGATTGCCTTCAGCTGGAACTCTATAGTGACGTTAATGAACCTTGGAAAAAGAAATTGGTGTTAATTAAGAGAGGAAACAGATGTTTCATATTGCCAGAATGACTGACTTGCATATCTGTGTGTGTGTGTGTGTGTGTGTGTGTTTATGCACAGAAACCTGTGTTCTTGTATACATGCTTCAGTGTGTGTTGGAACAAAGATAAGTGACTTGTCATCATCAGATACAACAGAGATAGATCTCCCCAGTAGACGCCATACAAGGTGAAGCTGAAGCCATGTGAAAAATGAAGCCTTACTTGTGGAACTTGAGTGTAAAGTTTTTATAGCTGCTGCCAAGCGGAGCTGGAGGCACTGACAGCGGGTTCACACCTATACAGTCTGAAAATAGAGGACAGCAGAAAAGAGAAGTCAGAGTGATGTTGAGTAAATACTAACATATACTGAAGCTACCATCAAAGACGGGAAAAACTCAGTTTGCAATTTCTGGCATTTTGCTCTCTCTCTCTATATATATATATGAGTATGAGTAATCCGAATTATTACAAGTAGCAGCATTTGACATGCTTGTGATAGGAGATGAAGAAAGAGCAACGTTAAGTGTTTTCCGCTATTTTGTACTTCCTCTTAATTTGGTCAAATCTGACTAAAAACAGAGCGATATGAGGAAGTGGGAAACTCTGAGGGTACGCAACACCCTCTCACTGGAATTGGCATATAAATAAGGCAATGCACAAAAATGCTGGTGGCATTTAATAATGATAACTATAATGTAGCTGTGAGCAGATATGAGGACATTTAAAGTGTTTATAATGAAATAAAATATACAGTATTTATCAACAATTACAACTTCTCCTATGATGACATATGTTATGTTATTATGACAGATGTTATTGTTTCAAGCAACCAGGGATGTTTAAAATAATAATACAGAACATCAATGCACTCACCAATGGAAAAAAAAAAAAAAAAACTGGTGACCTGATTACATGACTATGACGTCTGCATTTCATGATAAGTAGATCAGTTTGTAGATTATGTGACTCATCAGATTCTGTGATGACTATTCTGTGATAAGTAAATAAACAGAAACACTTCACACCGTATTGCATACTTTATCAGAATTTATACATTTCTGATGCACGACTTTGTGTCCACGAAGCATCCCATGTTGTTCTTTGCGGCGCCTGAAGGGACACAGTAACACTTTAAGCAGCTTCAAACAGAGCAAAGCGTGCTTTCTGCCTGAGCAGTCCCAAAGGGTGCATGTGCAGTGTTGACATACTAATAATAATAATACAATCTGTATTATAGTGACATTGTCATCTCCCTGAATAATTCAGGTGACCCCACCATCAATTTCTAAAATAGTATTTATAGAATAGATAGACAACAATCTGATCTCATTTGAGATAATTTTGACTTAAAATATATATGAGTATATTTTCACCTAATGATTTCACAGTTACAATGTGATATGAATGCCAAAACTACGACTATGGGATCGTAATTGTTTATTTTCAAGAGTTACAGTGATCTTTTCTTTATTTTGAAAAAGCCTTTGTTACACCTTGTTTGAGAATGCACACCAGCTGTGCTAACTACTTTTGTATGTATCAGAGCAGCAGTGCATCCTCAAACATTCCTCCGACGCAGATGTTTCCTTTTGAAGTGATAAAAGAGGTTGCTTGTGTTGGTCCCTCAGGCAGACAACTGTCACCATGGATAGTCTACAGATAACTGTACTCTACTTGACCTCTGACTATTTAAAACTAAATTATATGGAAACTATGCATGAGCTATTCCTCATGTGGCCTGATTCAAAAGAAAAATCTTCACTTTTTCATGTGTTTGGTTTAGTGTAAAAGGGAAGCGTGCACTTTTGTTTTTCAGTGACTGTGACCGAGTCATCAGTTGCACTTGTGACGTGCAGCAGCACAAAATGCTCAGATGCTCTCAGAATGCAGAGAAAAAAATGTTCATATTTTAGCACAGAGCAGATAGCAACCTTTAAGCACTGCTGGAGATCACGGGCTAGCAATACCTCCTCCACATTTTACATGTACCTGTGCTGATATGTGGGTCTATACTGAAGGTGTCATTGGCTGGGTCGATGCGTCCCTTCTTGAAGAACTGTTGGCAGAGGGAGAGTGCGCTGCCATTCACACCAACACCGTAGACGTATGCATAGCGTCCCACTGTGGTCTCTGGTAAAGCCAGATACTGGGTGAGAAGATGAGAGAAAAGAAGATGAAGATGAAGAGAAGAGAAGATGAAGATGAAAGGAGAGAACAGATGTTGATAAGATGTCAACTTGATCCAAAAAATTGCACGCATCTTTATGATTCTGCTTCAAAAATGTAAATAGATGAGAGGAAAAAGGAGAGAGACTGCCGGAGGGAAAAGACCAGAGTCTCTGACAGAGGCTGAGCTGAACACAAACAACCACAGTCAGTACCTAGCTTACAGCTAGCCTCTGTACAGATGGTACAGTGGTCAAATTCCTGGGAATGAAGCGAGGGTTCTGTCTTCCTGTCAGCTTTGTACACTACAGTGTTACTACTAATTTCATGATGGCCTGAATGGGACACCCTGCCATCCTTCGGTTCCGTCAGGACGCTGATTATTGTTATGATTATGATTATTTATTGCAAACACTTGGTTGTGGCAGAGAAGGCATAAACAGGTAGTGGTACATACTTTACATACTACCTGATGAAAACTGATCAGTAGGTAGAAATGTCCTTGTTGTACCTGTCTGCAATGTACTCTTTAATGTGCTTTTGATTTGGTGTTTTGTATTTAGCTGACTGTCCAACTAATCTAACGACACTAGAAAAAAAAAAAAAAAAAATCAAGATTTCAAAAGTGAAGCACTATTAGTGCTTTCATATATTACAGCAGCCTGTCCATTTTCCTCGGGTCTTACCTGCTCCACAGCGTAGAAAATGTGGTCATAGACATCACTCTGTGTGTAAACAGCGAAGGAGTCATCTGAAGACTCATCATAGTCTTTCAGGAAAAGGTGCTTGAAGGTCATAGTGTTCTCCTCTTTGAAGGTCACCACCACCTGGTTACTGAGGCCAAACAGCACTAACTGCAGCAAAGAGGGGAAGGAGGGTGTTAAAACATTGTCAGGTCAAATAAAAGGAGAGAGAGGAGAGTGAGACATGTCAGGAGGAGGAGGAGTGGGGGCAAAGAAAAACCTCATTTGCACCTCTAATATCGCAGGTACAGTATATCATATGTCTGAAAACCATAAATCTTACCAAACGTTTTCTCTAAAACTGTAAATTATTAATATTATTAGTATGTTCTATGTATGTTCTAAAATACTACAGTTTTGGATTCAATGGAATAAATAAACTGATGAAAAAGGACAAACAAATGCACAAGAAAATAGTTAGTTAAAATCTCTTAAACAGTGAAACAATATTCTTTACAAACTTAAACTGTTCTGTGACATTTAATATTTGTCAGCTCGTCCCACTTCGCACTAACTGGTTGGAACTTAACAGGATATTTCTGGGTTTTTGCAGTGAGGTTGTATGAGTTTGGAGAGGCAGACAGAAGTCCCATGGGAGTAGAGCAAAGCACTGCTGTGGACAGGGTCAGCAGGAAAACATGTTTTAGAAAAAGGCCACTTTATTCATCATTAATCTAAGTGTATGCTATCGAGAGCATATTCTCATGACTTTGTCTTCTGCAGCTCTACTAGTTCTAAAGTTGAGACAATGTAGCGCAGAGGGAAAGGACTGTCTGATAACATGCTAAAGCAGTACAAATATACTTAAGCACTTACATGAATATTGATTTTTTTTTTCATGTGGGCCTTTACTATGTGGCTAAAACAAGTTTTTCTGCTTACTCTGCACATGCCAGTGCTTTGCTTTAGCTCTGTGCTGGGACTTTTGTCTGCTTATTCAAACTGTCTAAGTAAAACAATCCTACTTCAGAAAACCCAAAGTATGCCTTTAAACCACATGAACAGAAACATACAACAAACAAGCAATAAATAATTTAGGTGTAGCATTTGATGTACCTGAGCTGTGACAACAAAGATCTTGAGCAGTTGCAGGATGAGCTTATAAGGCTTGCGGCCCTTGGCGTGATATTTATCACAAGGGCTCATGAAGAAGTATTTCAACTTCCTGCGAATGGCCTCCTCTTGCTGATCAGTCCCGACCCAATGACCTGCCGTCGCTGTTGGGAACTGATGGTTGCTGTGGTTGTTGCCATGATTGTTATTGTGGTGGTCGTGCTCCCCACTGCTGTCTGTGGAGCCGTAGCGAGTCACCGAGCAGGACAGGCCTTCTCGTACTGGAAGAAAAACGTTGATTTTCTCAGTGATGCTCGTGCAGATTTTTAACTTTCACGACATCTTAATCTCAGCCAAGAGGATAAAAAAAGGAATAAAATATGAAATATTCAATAAGCAAGCATGACATTACAGAAGTGCCACTGATATGTCAGATCTTAGAAATAATAATTCATTCAAAATGTCTGTTTACGTTGTGTATCTATGTAATTTCTTACAGGCTTTTCCCCACGGAAACTGTTTTGTTTATTTCTGAACATATACATGAATAAATGGAGTTAGATCAGATGTTACACTAAAAGAAAATCAAGGCTGTGGTAAATCAAACATCTATCGTAATTAAGCGATTAGACAAAACTGGGGGACGAGTACCAGGACAAGAGTCTCTATTGTGCAGTCCAACAACTTGCTGAGGGGCAAAGCACCAATCACATGAACTGAGCTGGTATTCCAAAGTGCTGACCCCAAGTCTAGCCATTTCTTGCCAAACCTGACTCCACCTTCAATGACACAGACTTCCAGTGACAGCATCCTGTCATCACCACACATGTGCCTCACCTCTAGTCTGACACCTTCTCTTTGTCTGTCAGTGTGTACGGCTTTACTCTTCTCTGTCCCCTCTGGCACTCTGAACATGTGCTCAGCTCGCCTATGCATGTGATTTAACCCTTTTAACTACAAAACTAGAAGGACCAATACAAATAAATGTTGCGATGGTTGTCCTCTCAAGTACACAGGGCACTCAATGTTTGAGTTTTACAGCTGTAAACGCTGCTACATATTAAATTATTATACTTAAGAGATGTTTAAAAAAATGAGCTCTTTTGCATGCTGGTTACTGCTGACATCAGTGTAGTAGATGACTAGCAGCAGGAAGTGAGGCAGATTCCTGGGATGGTTCAGGAACAGCTGACAAAGTTTAGATGTCTGGCCTGACTGGGTTTGACGAGTGTAGCAACAGAAATTTAGGATACCAGGTGTGAGGTTAAATGGAATAAAGCAACCACAGAAGAACCACTTTACTTTATTTAAGGGTTAGGGTTAGGGGTTAGGGCTCTCCTGAGCATGATGTTAAAGCAAGATTACGTAACTTTTGTTTACATAAAATGTTTGAAATCATTTTGCCGCTACACTGAATAATAATCAGGTGAATAGTGTCTGTCTTTCCCACTCTGCGTCCTCTGCATTATGTAATTTTGCGCTCCCAGGTACATACGCACAAAGTCACACACCACCAACTATTTCACCTATTCTGGTGAAACTAGATCATATTTTATGGATAAAACTGATAGACAGTAAACTGTTGGGAACTGTAGCTGCTGTTAGCTAATGCTAGCTTTCCCTTGATGGCTTTAAAGCTTTATCATCTGATGCATCTGGCCTCATTTGTGTTGTTTTTGTATGTATGTATGACAGATGAGTGAATTAATCAACAAGACTATCCTATTCAATAAAGTTTAATTTAAAAAAAAAAACTTTGTTAAAAACATCTGACGTTTAGGGCCGCAGCTATCGATTCTTTTTTAAGTTGAATATTTCAGCGATTAATCGAGTAATCAGATTTTTTTTTTGCATTTTTAAACAAAGATACTATTGCATAATGTGTGACAGAAACGATAGGCCTGTTAAAACCGAACAATTGATCCCAAACTTTGGACATCTTTTGTCTTTTGCGGATGGCCTCTTCCATCCTCTCTTCCATAGTGCCAACTTTTTGACTTTTTGAGTCGCGTGCGACACCATTTACAGTTCGTGTAGAACACGATCCCCAGGGCGGAACGCAAGTGACTACTTAAACAAAATTAATAATTAAGCGAGGAAGCAGAGATTAACAATTACAGTGAGCATGCACCGGCCTTGATAAAGCTGTTAATCAGAGAAATAAAAAATTATTTCACAGGGGTTAAATTCAGCACGTATAGACATGCCCACAGCAACCCACCTCACCTCCCCACCACCGGACAACCCTGCTATGAATTGCCGCAATCCCTTATCCTGTCTGAATCCATGCTAAACGAACACTCGAGGCAAGAAAAAATTATTATTGAGGATTTTTTTGTACTTGAATTACTCAAGTACTAATTGCAGCACTACTGACATTACAGCAGAGACTTTATGCTTGGAAGCAAAGCAGGTCGATGTGTTGTGTCTTTGTAGGAACTGACCGCATTATAGGAAAATCACAAAGTGGGCTAATCATGTGTAATGCTTGTCACATGCTTTTAGCCGGCTAGACCTCGAGAAACAAAGAATGGGGTCACTCAGTTCAGACACGATGACTTATCAGGTTGGCAGTAAGCTCAAAGTGGTCAAACGTGGAATTTAAATTAAACTTATTTAACTTATTAAACTTATTTAAATACTACTATGTATCAAAGTCAGTATGTGCAGGGTCAGATAAACTGCTGAGTCAGGGTGAATCCTGACTCAACAGACACAGTAAGTCAGCAGAGCAAAACCACCAGCTTTGCGGATTTGTCAGATGGAAATGAGAAGTGAAACAGGGAAAAGGCACCACTGTTCAGTACCAGCAAGCACGAACTGTAAACAAGCTTCAAGTTCAACAGAATAAGATTACACAGGGAAATTAGGATTAACTTCTTTGCACAGTATTTAGGATCATGCAACTAAAAGAAGAGGAGCAATTTGTTTTTATAAAGAACCATCTGTGACACAAATGTAAATTAAAAGGCAGTCTCACTTCCAAAAATGAAAAAGACTGGAACTTTCTAGTACAGAAGAGCAAAATTTAGGCTTTCAGACACTGGTGAAGTGGAGTTTTACGCAGAGCTAATTTGGTAATCCTACTTCATGAAGCTGGCCAATTACCAGTGTATTTATGAGCATCACAAAATACTGATTACCTCTTGTTTAGTTTTTTATTAGACCAGCCTGGAGTGTCCTGGTAGCTCACCTGGAAGAACATGCACCCCAAGTACAGAGCCTCAGTTCTGAAGGCCAAGGCCAAGGTTTGGTAAGCTCACTTCTTTCTTACGCCACACCCCCAGATTTTTTTTAAATTTTCAAACTTGTTGTCTCCAGACACTGACTCAAGTGAAATTTATCAGATATCGCCCAGCTTCCTCTCCAGCCCTAAAAGACTTTCTACAACTTTTAGTTAAAGGTTAAGTTCATGTGGCAAAAATAAAACATCTGAGCCTTTAATGAAGCATGAACTGACGTTAAAGATATTTACAACTATGAGGCAACTCATTTAATAGTTTTATTTGCTTAGTTGGTGACACCCTTATATGGTTTAAGTCTTAAATTAATGTCTCAAGTCTTAAGTCTTTTTTTTTTTGGTCGTTGCTCAATGTCTGTAAGCTATAGTAAGTCTACTGTGCATGACTCACCCCAGGAAATTAGTTCCTAGTACCTTAAGGTTTTATGATAACCACATGTAGTTTCCTGAAAGTCCACATTCACAAGGATCAGTTCCTACGTTATCCAACACCTGCTGTTAACCTGTGTGAATTTCTGGCTCTTAAGGTGATATGAGCAACATTCAAATGAGCACACGCTTTCAACAAAATTTGCTGAGAGCGACAGCATTTTAATGAATCCTGCTTCAAACGAGGCAGGTGAGGTGTCCTGATTTTGACAGGGGTTGCGTGCCTCAGTGAGAAGAATGAAGAACAGACGAAAGAATCCAACCACTTCACATTTCATGCAGACAATAGGCAGGACGGCGAGTGCAGACATATCTTTGATCAGAGGAGTGTGTCGATCGTCATGGCAGATAGAAATCGGACAAATAAAAGTGGGTGCAGGCCATTGACCGTGCCACCAGATTTGACACAAGCGGAGTTAATCTGCAAAAATATCTGGCTCTTCCGGTTCATGACTGCCTTTTGAGTGCTGGCAAAAACACTAATGTCGCTACACGTCTGTCAGTCAAAATCCTTACCGTAACTGGAAATGTCAACATCTTGGTATCTGCCTTTAGATCAAGTCTGGCAGTCCACAACAAGAGGCCACCCACAGGTTAAGTGTCTAAAGCTTCCACTTACACCCGGGTTAAAGGAAGCATTTTGAACAAAAAAAAAGATGATATATTGATAGCCATGTTCTGGGCTATTTGTGGGTGAGAGGTGATACTTTTGATGACTACATCCTTCTTTTGCAGCAGTGTGTTTCACTTCATTTTACACTTTAGTTGAGCTTCAACACAAGAGTTACTATCTGGGTGAGAAAAAGAGGCCTGATGTCTCAAAAGCTCTGCATATGCATAGTTAGATTTCACTGGTGGTGTGCATGAAGACGTGTAACATGGGTAAACTGACCCTTTATCTTGAAACTTACTGAACACATACAGTGTGCGATACAAGATAATGCAACTCTTCATCCGTATGCGTGACTCATACCTCCTCCAAGAAATCACAAGCTGTTCTGCTTACTATCCTTTTCCGAGCTTTCAACCACAACCTTCGGTTTTAAAATCTCTGAGAAAAGCTACTGAAGATTGTTTGTGGCAACATACTGTTTTCAGGGTCAAGAATGAACTTTCACACTCAACGTTAAAAAAAAAAAACAACAACTTCACAGTCAGAGGATCACAATGATCAGTGGAGCCTTACTTCATCCAACCCGCATCAACAATCTCTCTCTCAAAAAACAAAAAAACTGCAGACTCATCCATGCATGAGAGGAGCTTAGGAAGCGGTGTTGAAACTATTATTATGCATGAAAGAGTCAGGCCTTTTAAGTGTGCCTGGCTTAGTAGATTTGCTGAAACGGGGGCTGATAATGATGATGGAGGTGGACGATCTGGGTCTTTTAATGGGCAAAGAGTCTTAACGACAGTCTCCCTTAGACCAAGAAAACCCACAGTCGCTGCAACATCTGAACCTTGGGGAAGGTGTAGTAGTATAGTTTTACACTCTATACTAATGTTGAGTCAGTTAATTCAATTTAAAAGTGCATTCTATTGACTATAATCTACAACACAATGCAAGTCACAATTATATTATTTTTTTTTTTAAATAATCTGTCCATTGTGTTTAAGATTAAACAAATAGTATCCAAACACAAGGCCACGTCGTTAAATGTCTTGTTTGGTTTGACTAACAGTCCAAAACTCAAGTGTATCTATTTATAGTGTCATAAAAAAATAATAAAAACAGCAAATCCTCACATTTAAGAAGCAGTGAAGTTTTCTGAAATAAGAACGAAATGTATAATTGTCAAAATAACATAGCTACATTTTCTGTGGAGGACTAATCAGTTAGTTAGTTAATGGTTTCAGCTTTAATGTTGTATTGCCATCCGATCTCACAAACAATTAAAATACAATACCTGCAGCTGAGATGAAACCCAAACAAAGATATTGTGCTTTTATTTAGCCGTATGGCATGAAGTGTTTAAGTACACGGATGTCTAGGCTGAGAAAATAATGTAATAGCTATCTCTAACTGTCATCAATTTAGTTTTTATTACTGCTGTATGACAATCAAAAGGAGGCCACGTCTAATGAACTTTTTGTTACTGTTTTCAAGTCATATTAGTGCCCAAAGTTTCTGTGTCTTCTGTATTAAGTCAGGACTTGTGGTTGTCTGGAAACAGCGGTAAGTCCCACTTTGCAAATAAGGAGTAAAATTTGGAGTCATCACTGCAAATCCATGATGGTGACACACCTGATGATACTGACCAACATTACTGTAACTCAGCTGACCAGAGGATGACAGAGCAGAAACACAGTAACGGCTGAGGAGACTGTAACGTTGTTGCAGTAACGTTGTGCATGTCTGAACAGCAACACGTTAAACACCAAAAAGCAGCCCCAAAAGTTACAAATTACACCAAACTGTGTAATAACCAATGACAGCGTGGTAATAACAAGCAAAACAAACCTGCACACAGACAAAGGAGTTGTGAGTAACGGCTAAGTTCAGTTTAAATGTCCGCACTACTTTACCCGAGGAGTCCTGGTGTCCTGCCGCCGCCATGTAGTTAACCGTTTAAAAAAAACAATAAATATGTAACTCATAAAGATAAATGCCTAGCTCTTTATTTGAGTAATCGTTTTACTGTACTAGCAGTAACTAGTTTACAGCTCTCACGACAAACTGTTCCTCCTCACACAGCAGCCGAGCCGAGCTGCTCCGCCGCTGTTTGCTCAAACGTCGCTTCCTCCTCTCGGGTCACGTGACCGACACCACGTGACCAAGCCGCTCCTCTGTGGCACCGACCGATTTTGTTTACGGCACAAAGTTCATCATGTGCAAGGCATGACTCTCCAGGAACTGACTCTCCTCGTTTATTTATTTATATTTTGAAAAAATATCCGCCATCATCTTGTGTGGCATTATTTTTTTTTTCCTATTGCTTTTTCACAATCGCGCCAGAGAGTCTCCCTCAATGTCACTAACTACAACTATAAAATAAACATGTTATGAGCATAACAAAGTTACACCCAAAACTAAAAAAGACAGAAGGTGCTCTGACCTTATCTGAGATCGTTGGAGTGAAGGTGCCTCACCAGGCAGAAATATGTATACTTCCAAGGAACTTTCAGTCCTGAAAAGTCAGTACGGAAATAAATTTAGCCCTTGCTACAGGTATTTCAGTCACAAGACAAAATGTGCAAACGGTCTAGTGAGGTTTTTGAGGGTAAATGTAAAGAAAGGGTTATCTCTCACAACAGATTTCAATAGACTGTTGCACCTCAGAGTCATCTAAATTAAATTTTGGTACATAAAGTTCCATCAGTGTCACTAAGGTGCCTCTAAAGTACTATAACTATAAAATGTATATATTATTAGAATAACAAGCTTAGAGAAAGCAGTTTTAGCAGAGGTGTAGTTTGATCCATTACTTTTGCTTTTAAGTAAATGAGATGATAAAATAATTGTTATTAAGAATTTCAACACTGTGACACCAGCCAAAGATTAAAAACAGGACTGTTGTGCTGGTTTACATTACGTGTTGATCTGATCACTCATTAAAAAGGCCACTGCAGCAGTATTAGTTGCATAATAAATTTAGCTTTCACTACAAGTAATAAGATAAACTGTGCAAAGAGTCTAGTGAGGTTTTTTGAAGGTAAAGGCAAAACATTTTTAACTCTCTTGCAACAGACTTCAATGGACTGGTGGCACAGCAGATTGACATGTTATAGCAGGAAACTCACAGGTGTATCAATGATAGGTAGATGTACAATGTGCAACCAGTCCAAAGTACCATTAGTCATTAATACCCTGCCATCAAACATTTGTGGTACTCAAACAGGAACAGAGTCTCTTTCATCTAGTGGGCAAATTAGTCACCTTCCCTCCCCGTTTTCCCAACACTTAATTTTCCAGTTGCAGTAATCTATACGGTTAAACACCCATGGTTCCTGAAAACATTAAATATGAATATAAATATTCCCAAGTTCAAGAAAAAAAAATCTTTATCCAAGGAACATCCCTTCATGTATTTATTTTATTTACATTTGTATCAGAGCAAAAAGAACAGGTATAAATATTATGTTGCATAAACAAACATGCAAACCATAACCCCTTTAACTGCATACATAACATGACGAATAAAGCTGCCCCATCTTTGGGATACATCCCTGTTAGACTGTGTTGTGCTGACCCCACAATACAAACATGTACAGACAGACTGACAGGGATCCAGATAAGATCCCATCAGGCCGGTCAATACAGATGCAGTCACACGGTTTAGATGACTAATATGGCAATATGGGGAAATGGAAGATTTTCCATCAGCTGGCTTGGAAAGTGTTGGTGTCAGCCTAATACTCAAAAACAAGAACCTCAACTGTAGCACAAGATTGACCAACTGTTTCAGATAAATACGCTTTAAGGCAAAGTTTACATTCTGAATTGTCCCTGGTAAGTTTGAGTGAAACAAATCAATAAATATGCCTCAGTAACAAATACATTTAAACCATTCAACACAATACATTCTTTTGTAGAAGCCAGTGATCTTTTAATTGAGTGAGAGAAAGTGAATTGGCAATAATTTTGATAACTGATTGACTTTTTTTGTAAGAATAAGTTGAACATCTTTGAGCTCTGGCCTGTTGATGCAATGCAAATACATCAACCTATATTTAATTTTACTGGGCAATGAAAAGAATCGTTTACTGTAGGTCTACACTGCCTTCACCACACTCCATTTAACATTATACCTCAGCCTACACACACATACAAATACACACACACACACACACACACACACTCTCTCAGTCTTTCATTTAGTTTTCCTTCCCCTATCTGCCCTCCAGTGCTTTGTCTCTAGCAATCACTGCCTCATCGAACTTGATCATAAGCGTAGTGCCTTTGTGCCAGTGGACGGTGACCTTTGCAGGGAAGCCGCTGTGAGTGAGGATGGCCTCCACGACCCCTCCAGTGAAGGCTGCACAGTTCAAGGTGCTGTTCTCTTTAGGAACTGAGATGTATGTGTTGACAAGGGGCTCTTTTTCAATGATGTAGTAGGTCTTGTCATCATCGTTGGCCTGCTCCAGCTTGTCTGCCTCCTTGCCGAACAAGGCTCTCCACACAGATACCTGTGGAGTACAAAGCAAATGACTGATGGGGGTGTAGGCAGAGATTCACACTGGTGGTACACTGTCTAACAAGACATAACTGTCATGTCCCATTTATCATGTCTCATTTAATTCCCATTATGGAATAATAGTGCCAAGATCACAGCTACTCATTCATTGGATTATAACAAACAAAACTTATTTGTCACTTTGTTTCACTGACTTAGGGCCCTATTTTAATCGCACAAGAGCAAAGACAAGCACAAAGTGCATTGAGATCAATGAGGAAGCAAGACAGATTCTTTGTATATACACAATAAAGCGGATTCTGATTTTTATTTTTCATCATTTGAACTATGCAAAATGTCAATCTGTAACTCAAGCAATCTGATAACTGTAGTGCAGTGAAGTACTATTTTTCTATCTGACATGTAACAGAAAATACAAATACTTAGTGTGTGTACCTTAAGTAGGCCTACTGTACTTAGTACGTAGATGTACTTAGTTACTTTCTACTGTTGTTCACAGCAGACATTTTGACATGTCACAGCGGAAAAAATATAGATGTAATTAATAACATTAATGGCTGGTTGTATATTCTCACTCACTGGCCTGGGACATTTCAATGCAGAGCAATCATTGCTGTACAGGTTCCACCTGCGTATTACCTGCTATGGCAGGTCAATGGGTATGTACCTTGATGAACAGCAGTATGTTCAGTACTTTGGTCTCCCTCTTGCCGTTCTTCTCTCTCAGTACCAGCACATCCAGCAGGCTGGCCCCCACACGCTGTCCCAGCTCGGCCAGACGAGCCTGCAGCTCGGTCACAGAGTACACTCGGCTCTGGCAGTACTGCACCACCTCCGAGAACAGCAGGGCGAAGGCGCTCACACTCACCTCGGTTTTGGGTCGGCTCAGAGGCCGCTCCAAAATAGCAGACTTGCCTCGGGTGAAGCGAGTCTCCATTATTATTTAATTAAGAGCTGCAGAGAGAGAGAGAGAAAGAGAGGGAGAGAGAGAGAGGTAACATTAGAGGCTACAAACACAAGCTGCTGGTTAGCAGGCTAATGCTAAACAGACCAAACTACGGCAGTGGTGAGCTAAACACCAAAATAACATCTACAAAGACTGAGCTATGTCAGTAATATTTTTCATAAAAGACACTCAACCAACAACAAAAAAAGACTCACATTAAAACTTACTACCACACTACACCTGCTTTTGTTGTCGTTTCGAGTATTTCCTGTTCCGGGTGAATACGTCACTTTGTCACATGACAAACACTGGCTTATTCAGATTTATTTAACCAAACACACACACAGAGTCAGTGTTTAAACTTTTAAATCTTTTACTTACACGTATGTAAATACATTGTTTATATATGGATACTCTTTGCTCTCTCAATCAGCTTGATGCTGTGGTCACCTCAGTCTATATTATGGCAAGAACCAGACAACTAAGTAAAGAAAAACAACAGTCCATTATTACTTTAAGACATGAAAGTCACGTGAATCTAGGAAATTTCAAGATTTTGAATGTGATTTCAAGTGCAGTCACAAAAACCATTACATTCTGTGACGTTGGCTGGTTTTCAAACAACATAACTGATGGCCACACCTGTTAATTGAAAAGCTAACTAGATAACTACCTCATTAAAGACCGAGAGAAGAATGCTAGAAGTGTGCAAAGATTTAATCAAAACACTAACTATAACAAACTATAAATAGGCAATCATATCAAAAATTTGGTTTTGAAATTAAAATGCAGCTTCTTGGTTTTACTCCCTTGAGCGTTTACCAGCTCAAATCAGGACAACTGTTATTTTCCGTTCTCCACCCATTTCCCTGCATTAGAAATTCCTGTAGTTGACTGTTTATGTGATCATAATGTGTCCTGACACTGGTGAGTACACAACAGATGCACACACATCACATGAGAAGCTAAACATTAACCATGAATCTGCTATCTTTCACTGCGTCTTTCACTTTCACTGCAGTCATGTTCATAATATGACATACTGTATACAAAGGAAGCCACAAGGCTGTATAACATATGAGTACAGATTGACACAACCCAGGACAATTTACAAAAAGCACTTGTTTATCTCCGTATAACAAACCATTTGACTTTTGTTTTGCCCATGATACACTGTGGCTTGCTGTAGACTAAATCAATATTTGGAACCATCAGTGTACAAAGAGTACTTTTCCCTATTTGGACACAACATTGCAGTCATGCACGTACACAAATACACACAACTCCTCTCAGTAGTTGTGGAGAGCACATCTGTGCTTCAGTTTACTTTTTTTGAAAGCCTGCACGTTGAAGGTTACTGCAGAGATTCCTTCATATCTCACTGTTCAGGTTGTCTTTTGTAAATTTAGTTTGTGAAAATTCAGTTTTTCACACCATTATAACAGAAAAGTTGCCTTTTGAGAGGCAACAAGCAGGAAATGCAACATGACTTCATTTGGACTGGCGATTTTTGTTCTGGGTCTATCCTACTTTTTTACTGTTTATAGCAGGCCGGCAGGTAAGTTATTCAAAGTATGTAAACATTTGTGCTATCATGAGTTAAATTCTTCATTAGGCTAGGTTTTTGGTATGCTGATAAGGATTATTTTCTTTCACCCTGTCATGTTGTGGTTCACTAATTCCTTGATATTTTTTTATTTGTGTGGCTGAGTTGTGTTCTTAAGCTGTTTGAATTTTAGGTTTTTAATTTTTCATTACCTCCTGCTGAGATATTGGTACAGTATGAAACGGATGGGAATGAATGGGACTGTATGAAAATTATTGGGAGCGTAGGGAAAGGGTTTGGGATCACAGAAGGGGAAGGGTCGTTCAAAGAAAGAAAACAGCATTAGTCGTTTGAGCAAACGCCCCAAAACGATATTTAATCACACTGAAGTGACAAACCCTTTAACAGCTGTGGGAATTATAACAGTAAGTCAGATGAACATTATAGGGAAGAGGTCTACGTGGGTGGATGGATCAACAAAAACATCGGACTTTAACACAGGAGACCCTGTGGCCTACTGATAGTCAACCATGGTTTCTTTTAACTGTGACCATGACGTCAAAGTCATTTATCATTCATCCCAAGCCATGTCTAAACCATGTTGTCCTAACCTGAACTAGAAGTTCTTTTAAACAAAGATTGTGATCTTTCCCTGAACCTAAGTTGTTTTTGTGCTTAATTTAACCCGTAACTGCTGCATTGTGAGGTATAACATCTCACACCATAACAAAAAATAACATGATAGTGATGTCATCTTGTCGATAGGGGCTTTAAATCAGAAAACACATGACCTGACCTGACATGATGACTTGACCTTTATTGAGGAGCATGTCCAGTTTTTGACACTAAATTCTACCAACTTAGATGCGAGTCAGTATCATTAACTTTGCCAAATTCTTCTCTTTTCTTACTATAGGATGATAGTTTTTGTTAAATTGTCTATTATAACACTATGAACGTGACTGTCCTTTGAAATAGGGTTCATTTACTGACTCATTATTAGACTATAATGTCCTTACTTTTTCATTTGTTGGTCATTTGTGTTGTCAGGTGTCCACCTGCGTAACATGGACAGCTTCATCCGAGCCGTACAGCAGGTTGAAGACTCTAACCCTGGTATATCCTCCTTGGCACTGGTCAGAGCCCTTCGGAGGACCGCAGGCCACGATGATGCGATGACCATCCATTTCTTGGGTGCATCATATAATCTCAGTGATGGTGAAGTCCTAGAGACGGCCATTCTCAATGCCTCATCCTTTAGCTTTTTTGACAAGGCAATCCACCACATTGTGACAGATTCTGGAGAAGAACGAGGGGTCGTCCTCACTCCAGATGGCACCACAGTAGCTCTTGCACCCTTACTTCTAGGGATTGAATCAGGACTGAAAGCCAAGATGGAGGGCACGCCAGCTGTTGGGCTCTTCTCACTCACTTTAGGCAGGACACTGGGTCTGTCCTTCCTCAGCCTGCAGGACTTTCCACCAGCTTATCGCCTGGGGCCTAACGGGTGTTGGGACAATGTGGATTACCCTAAGGTGTTCAAGCTGTCTCAGGCTGCCACTCTGGCCACTGATGCTGTTATTAATGGGGGCATGGATGGAGCTATACTGGGCACGGACCTCAGCAACCTCTCTGCACATGAACCGTCACAGGCCCTCAGTGACATTTTGAAAGGGTACTATAGTTTTATTCTACATGAGGGGCAGGGTCTTGATACTCTGACCAAACACATCAGCCCGAGGCGAAGGGAAATCTCGAGAGCCCTTCTGGAGCCACTCGATCTTCACAGCCAGGTGATGGAGACACTAGCATTAGTCTGGAAGTTAGAGAAGACAGAATGGATTGCCTTTGATACAGGACTGGGAAAGGCGGTGAAGGATGGATTGGAGAGATTTGTGCACAAGTACTGGGGTGAGCTATGAAATGATAAAAACACACAATGTAAGGCTGCAACTAATGATTATTTTCTTTGTTAATGACGACATTTTAAAATGTCCAAAATCCAAAGATATTCAGTTTAGTGTCATAGAAAAGTATGCAAACTGAAAAATATTCACATTTGAGAGGATAGAACCTGAGAATTTTTGCTGAAAAAAAAATGCTTAAAGGACCGATGTGTAGGATTTAGTGGCATCTACCAGTATAGTGAAACTACGGTGGTAAAGTTTGTTATTAGTTTGTCTATTTCAAGCCACTGTAGAAACACGGTGCTTCAACATTCAAGACCGGCAGCATCTGTAGATATAAAAGGTTCGTTCTAAGGTAACAAAAACATAATGATTCTTATTTTCAGGTGATTACACACTAATGAAAACATAGTTATGCATATTATATTGCATTTATGGCATATTATGTAAATAGAGACACCTAAATCTTACACACTGGACCTTTAAGTAACGTTAGAATATCAAAATTATTTATGATTTATTTTCAATCAACCAACTAATTGATGAATCAACTAGTTGTTGCAGCTCTAGTGCAAAGGCGAGCCTGTGGGATGGTTAAAGAACCCTTTTTACAGTAGTCTCTCTGATTATTTAATTCTGCATTGCCATTCTACTAATACTTACTTGTTACTTATCAACCAACATATACACAGATACTAGTACTATTACTGATACCGTATATCTGAAATAAGCTGATCAGGCTCTATACTCTAGTCTTGGAGCGTTGAAAATTTTAAGCTTGTGAATATGACATAGCAACAGCTGTAGTGGTTTTCATATCCTAACCATCTTCCTCCCATCCTCTCCTCAGACTGCCCTCAAATCATCACACGTTGTCAGTGGGGGGCAAAAGCATACCGGGGTACACCTTTGCCACTGTCTCTGCCCCTCCGGTTCCTCTATGTTCACCACACCTATGAGCCATCCTCACCCTGTTTGTCCTTCCCAAACTGCTCCCGCGACATGAGATCCATGCAGCGCTTCCATCAGGAAGATCGTGGCTGGAGCGACATAGGATACAGGTAAAGGAATAGTTTCACATTTTGAGTGACATGCTTATTTATTTTTTTGATTTCCCAGATATGAGAGAAGGATCAACCTTCTTATTTCACTCTCACAAAGTAAGCAAATGAGCATATTTCCCAAAATGTCAAACTATTCTTTTAATTAAAGATAATTCTTATCGTTTTCATCTCAGTGTGAGTATTTGTAAGGATGCTGCTTTTTTGCTTGAATGTTAGTTCAGTTTACTTGGGATCACTTACTGTACACTTACTGTGCGTTTATTACCTATGTTTGTGTCCTCAGCTTCGTGGTTGGCTCCGATGGCTACGTCTATGAAGGCAGAGGTTGGAACAAGCTGGGCACGCACACCAGGGGGCGCAATGACGTTGGGTATGGGGTGTCAATCATCGGTAACTACACTGCCACCCTGCCATCCCGCCACGCTATGGACCTGTTGCGCCATCGTCTGGTCCAATGTGCAGTAGATGGAGGGGGACTGGTCGCTAACTTCACCCTCCATGGCCACAGACAGGTGGTGAACTACACCAGCTGCCCTGGAGACGCCTTCTTCTCAGAAATAAGGACCTGGGAGCACTTCAGAGAATAACACTCCCTGTTTGAAATCATTAATGGATCTTCAGGGTATGATAACTGTCACTGCTGACTGTTTATTTTTCATTCATTTTTGAAATAAATCTATAACTCTGGAGTAGTTTATCATTTTAATGTAGATGACTCAGTTTAAATTCATTTCTTCCAGCACAGCGTTAATTTAAATCAATGATGCTTTGAATGTGGACAAACAAACATTGAGAGTTAAGAGTTTTTTTTTTAATGGTTAATACTGGATGATACAATGATTTGTTTTTGTGCCATTCAGTAACACCATTACAAGGCTTTTTAGTGGATATACACATGGTTGGGTATTTTGTCACATATTTAAAGGCCGGGAGAGAACAAGAAGAAACACTGCTATCAAAAAACATTGGTGTGAGGGACCGAGTCAGTCGGCAATAAAGACGACAGGTGATATCTTCAAAAAAAAGGGTCTTTATTTACCCAAAGTATGTGAAACAAGATTTCCAAAAAGAAAAATAATAAAGAATTGTCCCCATAAAAGAGGTCAAATTAACAAAACGTCAACTGAACAAACAAACAGAAGACAAAACAAACAGACCAGCCAACTGAACGCAAAAGGGGAGCTTATATAGTGGGTGATCAGCCAATACCAAACACCAAAGGGGTTAACACAAACACTAAACACAAAAGACAACAGCTAACCTACTAGGAAAACAAATCAGGAAAATTAAATTAGAATAAACATAATCTATACTTAATCAAACCAAATGAAATTACTAATTATCTAAAAAGAGTAAACAAAGCAGTAAATCCCCCCATGATGTGCAGGCACTTTAGGTTGGCCCAATCAGCACTCTTCTACAAAATGGCTGAGCTTCGGAGACGGATCCCTTTTACCCGGCCTTCCCAGCTCCCAGCCACAGTAGCACCAGCACCGGTGACTCAAAGAAAACAGAAATCAGGAAACTATAAACAGAGACTGCACAAAAGCTGCCTCAATGTATGTGCTTCAAATAGTAAACTCATGTACTGTCAAACAAAAGAGAAACAATAAAGTGTTATGAAACAGAAAATCTGTGATTTATTTCGATACTAAATGTTAAACTAATGTAAACTAATAACTGAAGGTATAATACAAATAGTTGACGTCTCTAAATGTCTGGTTTTGTCAGACGAACAATCCAAAATTTAAAGTTATCTGTGATACTAATTGTAACAGACCAACCGACTGACCAGGTTTTCTGATTTTTGCACCTTAACCTGACCCACTTTTCCTCACACGCTTACACTAAATGACCTCACCCATATTGCTCTACTCAACAAACGGTTTACTTTGTAGGGTTCATCGCACCATGGGAAGATAAATGAAATAAACGAATAAACGAAAATACACACAAAATCTTCTCACTGAAGATGATGAGCCAGAAAACCTGGGTGTCTGATATGAAACCTCATTAACCCTAGTTTAATAAGAAGCTAGGACAGGATTCATGATGCATGGCAGCCTCACTAACGGCCTGAGGCTCTGCCTGAAAAGAAAGAACAGCAGGGGTTCATAGGATGGACATTTGACACAATTGTTAGATTGCATGGCACACAATAGAAAGATGAAAAACCTTCATTAGGCTAAAAAGTGCGTGGGTAAAGTTTTAAAAGTATTTTTTATGTTGTATATGTTTTTTTTTACTCAGATGAGCCGTCAAACCTCCAGAAACACCAGTATAGACTATAATTTTTAACCTCAGTTACAGCTGTGCATGGTAAGCGCTTGCAGTAAATTGTATCATTGACATCAGCGCCATCTGCAGGTTCCTGGTGATTAGTCTTTCACAACCACCCAGAGGATGCTGAGGACACGGAGGCCACATCACACACGTATTACACATTAATTATTTGAGATGAAATACATAAAACTAAATATGATAAAACTAAAACTATTCACCATGGGGATTACATATCTGGCAGTGTAGAGGATGCTTGTATGAAGAATTAAAATATTACTGAACAGTTGTGTCTGGATTGGATTAATCTGTTTGTCATTGGGTCCGTACTCTACTCTTCTTCCATTTGCTTCTCACAGGACAGCATCACTACAAACATATGAGGAGGGAGTTTGGAAGATCTCCAAGCATCATAAAACATTTTGAAGGCATACCAATGTTAATAATATGTCATACATAAATATTTCAAATTCAGTTATATCCAACTAAATTCTCCAACAGTAAACTCATAATTTTACTCCAGTGTATGTTTTTGACAGCTGTAGTTATTTTGTGAATTCAGATTTTAAATACAAAACAATGATCAGGTTATAAAAAAATAACACTTTGGTATAGCTTTAACTACCCAACATTAAAATGATGTTAAGCATTACATCTTACCACAACTATGAACACAGGCTACTTTCAAATAAAAGAATGCAGATATCAACTGAAAAGTTCAAACTACACTATATTTTGAGGCTCCTGTTATTTCAGTTTATATAGTTCATACACTGGATAAAACTAAAGAAAATTGCATTCAATCAAATTATGTTCACTGTCTGATTACTGACAAACAGAATTTAGTATTTTAGTCTTGGTCACTTTTTACAGTGATTTTTCAGTAGTTTGCAGTGTTATCCAGCCACTTAGCTTATAATTAGATGATTTTAACTCTGAATGTGTATTTTAATCCCACACAGTCTATGGCATGATTTAAAAACTTAATAATGTTGCTGAAATTAATTTTGTAAAAAATTCGAAATGAATTTATTACAGGAGGTTTAATGTGCAACACTGCTCTGGGTGGGGAAAAAAAAACTTGTAATGGTAATAATGATATTGTTTTATTCATATTAGTCAGCGATGTCATTATGCTGTTGTTTATTAAACTGAAAATCAGCCACAGACTTAATAGGCACACATACACCATGGTCCTGGACAGATCTGGTGCTCACTCTCACTGCATTTGATTGCATAAATAAGAAGGCTGTGGACTTAATATGATGATTTTTGATCCATCTGGTCATTATCACACATATCCAGATATTTACATCTGAAAAAAAGTATTTATATTCTCCATAATGTCCCCTGGACCTCCGTGGTCAATCAGATGACCTTTGATCCAAATCTGTGCCAAGAACAGAATTTTGGAGCCATTCTAGAAGAGAAGCATTCTAGAATGTATTCCAACTATAAAAGAACAGTGAGGTGAGAGTCTCTCTTCAGACTTCACTCACTCTTCAACCTGAACACACACTGTTCACTTGTGTCTGGAAGATCTACTCTCGAGTCATTGGACTGAAAAACCGTTGTGAGAATTTCGTTGTGGCTTTGCCCTTTAAACCTGTTTGTCGACCCTCTTCTGTATTTTGATATACAGCAACAAAATGTCCTTTGCTGAAGGAAGCAGGACCATCTACAGACCCATCAGGGTAAGTGAGAGTGTTTTTAACTGGACTTAGACTGTAAACTTGTTCTGATAGAGTTAAATAGAGTTAAATATAGTTATATATAGTTTTCTATTTGTCTAAAACATTTTTATACAGTCACTTTCTACTTTTTATTTAGTTTTTGTATAGATGTTTAGCACAGGTTAACTTCTTAACACAGTCATCTATCTATCTATCTATCTATCTATCTATCTATCTATCTATCTATCTATCTATCTATCTATCTATATCTCTGTATAACAAACCAATGAGCAACATAATGTTCTTTCCTTCACAGGTGTTGTTTAACACACCCATATATGAGTGGGCTCTGCAGATCTGCTGGCACTTGCCCTCATATAAGTCTATGGTAAGACCCACTATAGTTTTCACGTCTCCACTAAATTAAAATAGCAGGTAAAGTCTCACACATTTTGTCTTGTACTCTAACATAAAGACATGTGATCCCTTGTTGTTCAGATTGCACTGATGTCTCAGTTGTTGAGGCTTCAGCAGGAAAACCAGCTCCCATCTGAGGTGACTGCTGAAGATATGAGGGAGCTGCTGGTGGAGAAGAGCAAAGAAACACTGAGAGTACAGTAAGTTACCTACCTACAGCCGACCTCATCTCTGCTCATGTCACACCAATCTGTCTGTAATGAGGAAGAGGGGAACAGTGAAGATGAAGCTTGTGTTTTCTTTCTGTTTGAAGGCTCTGGGAGTTTGAACTGGACGGCTATGATGCTGACGTCAGGCCTCTTCTTCAGCTGGTAAGACCACAATCCTGAAAAGACTCTACAGTAGTTTGGAGTTACCTGTTACCTGATTTATTGTGCAAATATGTCAAATCTGCTTATCATATGTCATTACTTGTTTGAGGTGTGGGAGGTGAACAACAGTATGAAGATGAGGGACATTGAGTTTGAAGCCAGAAGGTTGCTCAGCTCTCCAGAAGCCGTCCCTCCTTATTTTCAGTGAGTCATATTTGACACACATTCATGATCAGTTGAAGTTCAGTGGTTGTGATGTCTCTGTGTTGCTTTGAAGTGTTTTTTAAAACTAACTCTGAATGACTGTAACCTTCAGACATCCCAAGATCATCAGCCAGGCCCTGAAGTATGCTGGGATCCTGATTGAGCAGCAGCAAAAAGGCCCCAAGTCCAAACTGCTCTGCCCAATGGATGTGGTGTTAGAGGTGCTTCCGAAAGTCCTGCAAGGCTTCTGGTTGCCCCCTCCAAACACCTCCTTCAACATGCCCTCCCAGCAGCTGAGTAAAATGGCTGTTGGGGTTACAAAAGCAGTCCAGGACCGGGTATCCAAGGCTCTGTCCTCTGTGCTCCTTCAGGCCACTTTCTCCTCCTCCATCAAAGACAATATGGTCCTGTCTATCCAGGAAAAGGTTAGGCAGGGTTACCCTCAAGACGTCCTGGTGAAGGGGCTCAACAGCTTTGCAGCAGAGGTGCTGAACACCATCACTGATGTTGCAGTGCAAGAGATATGTGCGCTGTTTCAGCTTGAGACTTCACAAGCTGTTCAGACCCCCTCTGATGAACCTCCTGCCCACACTGCCAGTCCAGAACCAGACTCGGCTGTGGTTTCCACTCCACCGTGTCCTCTGACCACCTCCGATGAACCTCCTGCCCACACCGCCAGTCCAGAACCAGACTCGGCCGTGGTTTCCACTCCACCGTGTGCTCTGACCTCCTCCGATGAACCTCCGGCCCACACCGCCAGTCCAGAACCAGACTCGGCCATGGTTTCCACTCCACCATGTGCTCTGACCTCCTCCGATGAACCTCCTGCCAGTCCAGAACCAGAATCGGCTGTGGTTTCCACTCCACTGTGTGCTGTGACCTCCTCCGATGAACCTCCGGCCCACACTGCCAGTCCAGAACCAGACTCGGCTGTGGTTTCCACTCCACCGTGTGCTGTGACCTCCTCTGATGAACCTCCGGCCCACACTGCCAGTCCAGAACCAGACTCGGCCATGGTTTCCACTCCACCGTCTGCTGAGAGATGTAGTGTTTGTTTTTTTATTGTTCATTTCACTTGTTGTAAATAAAAAAAAAAATGCATTCAGAAAAACATGATACAGGAATTCTGTGCAGTGCACTATATGTAGTTTAGTTTATTGGTTGAGTTAAGAAAAGTGAATCTGAAGGTGCATTTAAAAATCAATACTTCTTATTTTGGTGCCAAAAACAAACCAGGGAAAACAAACCATTTCAACACGCATAGATTTACTTAAGAATATGCACTATTCAGTATACGTGTAATATCAGTTGTGGAAACTAAATGATGGAGAAAAAACCTGAACTTGAGCCTGTACACATGGGTACAATTCTACCAGTAACCTCAAATATGAGGGTTAACACAGTCTTATATAGGAGAATTCTGGATAATTGTAAGTCAGTGTCAAAAGTGTCTTTGTGTTCATAATTAAGGAGCAGTGTTGGGTATAGTTACTTTGGAAAGTAGTTAATTAGGTTCCAACGTTCCCATCAATTAAAAGTAATCTGTTACGTTACAGCATTACCTATGAATAAAAGTAACGTGTTAGAGTCCAAAGCCGTTTGCAGCGCCTCGCACATGCTGCAACTTAACTCACACAGACACACAGCCTCCTTTAAATGCGCCGAGAAGTCCTGACAACGAATAACGTCAGTCATCCAACCAAATTAACTCTGCAGGATAACAATAACAGCAAAGACAGTCAGTAATATGCCACATAGCGTTTTTATTTTTTTGATCAGTCAGAACATAAGTAACTCCTGATTTTTTTTTAAAAAAAAACCCGAATGCAGTTATGAAACTCAACTGAAAAGCCTCTCCACCGGTGCGCTGGAGGGTGGTGGGGTACTGAAGCGCAGAAATACTGTCTTGATCCTGGGAACTTGTTTAACATATCGATCTCAACACCTGACTTAAGATACTAAGCGCCACCGACTCGGAGACCTGTCTGTCCTCTGTAAATGAAAAAAGTCGGACTCTGCGTCTCCTCCGCTGACAGGCGCAGGTGGCACAGCACTTTCTGACAAAAAGCAGGCTGCAGTCGGAATTTTTCCATCTTTCCTTTTTCGGAGAAATTCTTAAAGCAACGGATTACTTTTTTAAAAACAAAACAACGAAGTTACTGATTACTTAACGCACGAAACTAACGCGTTACGTTACACGTTACACGAAAAAAGTACTCTACGCGACGCTGCACATTATGATCTTGAAGAATATGATACATTGCTGCAGATCAAACTACCCAATACAATATCAAGGAGTTATTATTATCATTAGGAGTAAGTATTTTCACTGTGTCGTTGTCCTGTTTTGTAAACGATCTGAATACCTCATTGTTGCAAATGCATATAAAAAATAACAACAAAATAACGTGCAACTAATCGAAACACAGTGAACTTACATACAGAGAATGTGAATGAATACATAAAATGCGTTAAAGTGATTTTAGTTTCTCAGAATACACAGGTCACTGGTTTTGGCTGGTGGCTGGGTGGAGTTCCATTTAGATAAACTGAAGTTCAGATAAAGTTCAGCAGTGACTCACTTTACCGCCCCTAACCACAGATCTCGTTTAAGTCCAGAAACATCCCCCAAATTCTTTATCTGCACTCACACAGTGCGGTGAGCTGACAGCAGAAGCGTTTTTGTTGCCTCTGAGTGAACTGCAGAAATGCCTACCAAGACCCTCAAAGAAGCTTTGAAGAACATGTTGGAGGACTTATCCGACAGTAATTTCGAAAAGTTCCGTTGCACGATCCTGGACCGCAGGGAAGAGCCACGGATCAGACGCAGGGCCGTGGAAGGCAAAAATTATATAGAGTTCGCAGATGTCATGGTTTCAACCTTCACAGAGACAGGAGCTATTCAAGTGGCTCTGGAGACTTTGGAGAATATCGGATGCAACGCAGAAAGAGAGAGCCTTGGTGAGCTGAACATCACATCCAGTTTTGTCTAGTGTGGAGGTCTGGTGTCAGGAGTGAAATAAGCTGTACTGTACTCATTACATGATAAGATATCTGGTCAGTGTGTAAACCTTCAGCCTGCGTAATGTAAAAGCAGGTGTCTGACTGATGGACAATGTACACAAAACCAAATGTGACATTTCTAGCATTCCATCCCATGAATAGTGAGTTATTTTTATCATCTTACTGTATGTACAACCTGTGACCAAGTGGAAACATTTTGTAGTAAACGGTGGCATGTTTTTGTGACAAGTGACCTTTTATATTATATTTTGTTATAATTTTGAATCACACGCAGCTGCATTGTTAATATGATCACTTTTTTTTAAAGGAAGTAACTTGAAGTACTTCTTTTTCAGTGTAGCTCTAGTTAACCAGGTTAAAAATCTCTCTTGAGCAGTTTTGCTTAAGTAAACTTTTTCTGGTGTGGGAACCAAGTTATTTCACTGATTTTCCTGCTTCCATTGAATTATTTCAGTGCCATTCAACACTGTTTTTTTGTGTATTTCCAGCCAAGGAGACACTGACATCAGATTCCAGTAAGTGAGTGATAGTGGATGATGTGAACTATATTTCAGATTTGTGAAATTTGATTAAGTCTACATTATAATTTGCATTCATGTGATGCAGCACTGTATGAACATCCTCTGTCATTAAGTCTTTCTGACATAAGAGACCTGTATTTTCACTTTCACCGTGGTGAAACTGTCTTAACGTTTATTTATTTATTTTATTTTTTATCTTCTTATCTTATCTTTGTCCAGTTATTTCACTGAGTTTCCTGCTTTCATTGAATTATTTCAGTGCTATTCAACACTGTTTTTTTTTGTGTGTGTGTGTGTGTGTGTGTGTGTGTGTGTGTGTGTGTGTATTTCCAGCCAAGGAGACACTGACATCAGAGTCCAGTAAGTGAGTGTTAGTGGATGATGTGAACTATATTTCAGATTCGTGAAACATTGATTAAGTCTACATTATAATTTGCATTTAAAATCTGGGAGAATAGCAAGAGACTTATCAAAGAAAGAATGAAATGGATTGTACACTTCCCATAATTCAACATCGATAGTGTGACATATTTGTTGGAATTTGTAAGGAATTATTTGGCTCATGATTCATGTACCAAACAGGAAGGATGACCCAGAATAACACACTTATAAAAAGAGGAAGCAGACTGTACTCCGGGCCCTTGATCCAGCGGAGCTTTCGAGTGAAGCAGATCAGACCCACAGTTGTGTAATTTACTTATTCTCTCAAGTAAAAGAAGTGGAGGACAACTCTTCCTTTAATGCCCTTTCTCAAAAAAAAAAAAAAAAAGATCTCAACAGTAGTATCCTTCATGAGACTCACCTTGTCTTTCAAAGTTTGTAGAGTCCAAATGAAAGTATTTCAGAGCCACAGAAGATATTTCACCATAGCTTCATTCAGTGATTACTAAAGTGAAAACACGTCAACCTTAAGCAGTTTTTTTTTTGTCTATTTATTTTGACTCTCATTTTAAGCATTATATTACTCATTTACATTATGTGCTCATGTTGATGTTCAGGTGTGTTGATGGAAAAGTCTAATAAACTGAACATTTGTTAGGTTTTGGAGACATCATGAAGGTGGAAACATCTGGCGCTTCTGCACAAACAGCTCAGCAAGACATGTTGGACTACACAGGTAAACACTGATCTATTCATATCTACACATATATTTATCTGTATCTACAGTGTAACTACACAAAGAGAATGACAAGGTGATAGCTGCACTGAGGCCTGTTCTTTATTTGATTACTTTCCAAAGGTGTGGATGCATCGCATGCCATGGCAGAGACTGATCTACAGGAAATGAAAAAGTACAAAACCATCATCAAAAAAGTTGCTCGTGAGAAAGAAGTTGATGCAGCTCTCATTGCTGCCATCATCTCCAGATCATGCAGGGCAGGAAGAGCACTGAAGGACGGCAGGGGGCGCTACGATCAACAATGCTTTGGACTGATGCAGGTAATAACAAAACTGTTTTAATTGCTCCTTCTTAGTAGTGGCTCCTGCAGCAGTACTCATCTGAACCTTATTAACTAATATTTCTATAGATCCATGAAATTCATGAGCCAAAAGGTTTATGGAACAGTGAGGAACACCTCAGCCAAGGCACCGACATCCTGATTTATTCCATAATCCGCATAAAGAGTGCATTTCGTAAATGGACCAAGGAGCAGCAGCTGAAAGGTTTGTTTTACTGAATTAGAAGACTTTCATTAGAAACTGCCTACACACTTTGTTTTGCTTTGTCATCATTTGTATTTGTCTCTGCAGGAGGAATAGCTGCCTACAGTGCAGGAGAGGGTAACATCAAGTCCTATGAAGCGGTGGATGCCAAAACACCATGTGGAGACTACTCCAACGATGTTGTTGCTAGGGCTCAGTGGTACAAACTCCATGGAGGCTTTTAAAACCTGAAGCTGTCTACAACCTCCTGAAAATCACCAAACATCATCAAGATGAATTAGAAAATTTGCCCAATCTAGTCAAGAAAGTTGGTCAGGGCCAAGTGCATCCAGTTAAAAAAACACCTTCGCTAAGTTCCTTGTTACTTCTACTAAGCGGTAGCAGCATCGTTTTCTTGTCTTAGCTGGTTACTACCGCAGGTTTTGCTTTAACATTGCTTCCATTGTTTCCCTTTGACTGTGAACAGGATTCATTCTTGGTGCAAGAGTGATGAAATAATATGCCATTGTCAGTATTTAAATGCTTTGAGTTAATGGACCAATATGAAGTCTTTATTCTAGTAGTGATATATTTTTTTCCTGAATGTGCTTGAAATCATGATAATGTCACAAAATGCTGATTTTTGGGGGCACTTGGCACAGGAGTGCTAAAAGTTAAAAGTGCACAGGGGAACATGAATATTGTCAAATTTATAATTGTTTTTTATTAAATTGCATGCCTTCTACTACATGGTTTCAATAATAATTTCTTACTAACTAAAATAAGCAGTTTTATAAACCCTTCACATACACACACACACACACACACACACACACACATATTATATATATATATATAAAACATATAACATATTAACATTAGCTAACAGAAAATCAGGAAACTCAGCCAGAAGACATCAGAGGGAAAGCAGAAAACATTTAACATTTCACCAAAATCAGTGAAATAGATAAATGACGTGCAATTTACTGCATTAAAGTGTAAGATACTTCTCACAGAAGATCACATTCAGAGGCGTGTGGAGCACAGAGTTTGAATGACAGAAACACCATTCATCCAATTACAAGGGTATCATGAAGCTAATTTAAATCTGTTATTCTATGGATGGTAGAAAAGTTGCACAATTGCTTTAACTGCTTGCTGGAACGTATTAATGAAAGACTAGGATTAATATATATTTCCACCTATTTCATACATATCTGTAGTGGTCATACATAAACTGTTTTCAGACTTTGCTCTGCCTCATTTTCATTTGCATTTGTCTCTGCAGTAGGGATAGCAGCATACAATATGGGGGATCGAAGTGTTGAAGACAGCATCAGATAGAATTCGCTCTTGAGCGCTTTTGCTTTAAATAAACTTTATCCGGTGTGGAAACCACCCCACCTCAATTGAAGAGCTGTGAAGAGCTGTGCACAATTATTTCCTGTTTTTGTGTTGGGGTGCATTCATGTGATGCAGCACTGTATGGAAATCCTCGGTCAGTAAGTCACTCTTAAAGTAAGAGACCTGTATTTTCACTTTCAGTTTGATGAAACTTTTGGTTACTTTCTATTTTAACTGCAGACCAACTCTTTTTAATGTTAAGAGTTGTTTTAATGTTTTAACTGTTTTAATGTTTGTTTGTTTTTTTATCTTCCTAACTTATCTTTATTTTATTTTTTATTTTTTTACTTATTCACTTATTTTTGCTCATTGTCTATTTCCATCCAAGGACACAATGAAGTATCACTGACATCAGTTTCCAGTAAGTCAGTAGTTGTAGATGATGCGTCTGTTATATTGTAAGAGGAAAACAGGCTCGAGTGTATTAATAAATGCTTACTTAAATGAATAATACTGATGTTTCAGGTAGAAACAAACATTTGCATGTAACCCCTTCAGTGCTATTTTGGATCAATTTCTGTGATTGTACAGTAGTATACATAACTGTTTTAGGCACAAGATCAACAGAAATCAGCAAAAGCTATTATCTTGATTAAAAATACAAGAAACGAGCATCTATTTTAAAGTGCAAACACAGAGGTGGAGCACAGAGTTTGAATGACAGAAACACCATTCATCCAGTTACAAGGGTACCATAAAGCTAATTTAAATCTGTTATTCTATAGATGGTAGAAAAGTTGCACAATTGCTTTAACTGCTTGCTGGAACACATTCATGAAAGACTAGGATTATTATATATTTCCAACTATTTCATACATATCTGTAGTGATCATGCATTAGCTCTTTTCAGACTTTGCTCTGCTTCATTCTCATTTGTATTTGTCTCTGCAGGAGGGATAGCAGCATACAATATGGGGGATCGAAGTGTCGAAGACAAAGATGTGGATAAAAAAACAACAGGTGGAGACTACTCCAATGATGTTGTTGCCAGAGCTCAGTGGTACAAAAACAATGAAAACTATTAAGAGCTGAAGCTGTCCGCAACAAAGATCTCCAACAACATGACAGAAACATTCTGTAATGTGTGCGTGCGTCAAAACGTATACTGAATAAAGAAACTGCAAAGCATCTCTGTCTGCTGTCTCTGATTTTTGAACTCTTGCTGTGATAATTTGCAGAAATGTGAAGAAAAAAAAAAAGAAATATTCACTGCAGCTTAAATAATTCCAGCAAAAGTGAGATTCCTGCTTCATTACAAGTTTCAGGGAGGGATGATGAAATGTCAGTCTGCATCATTGTAACAACTGACCATACACCCGCTGAAGCAGTACAGTACTAACAAATGCAAATCTATCATAATCCTTTATACAAAACTATACTGCATGATAAGATACCTCACTGTGGAGCGTACATTTAAAGCTCTGGCCTGTGTAACAGTAAAAACAGCTTTGGCAGCGGTCTTGGTGTTCACAGTACACAGTAATTTACAAATTACAATAATTACAAAAACAACATATTTGAGTTTGCTGTGTCTCAGAAAATATCTGTATTTCAGAAATCTGAGATCAACATTATTCTTTAGATCCAAACCATTGTTTGGATAGCAGGACATCATTCACCTGTCCGAAGTTAACTCGTATAGCTCCCTTGAGATAGCTCTCGAGCAATTTTGCTTTGAATAAACTTTATCCGGTGCGGAAAACACCCCACCTCAGTTGAAGAGGTGTGAACAGTTATTTCCTGTGTTTCTGTTGTTTACTTCGCCGGCTTTACAGCCTGCCACAGTAAGCTGTTGACTGAGCAGAACAAAGTAATGATGCTGTGTGAGCAGATAAGATGAGGAAGTCATACTGAAACCAAAAGTAAAACTAATATTTATATAAATAAAGTCATCCTGCATGCTTTCACATGTTGCAGCTCTCCCATTCCAGTTTCAAGGGGACCGTCAGCAGAGGAAGCAAAAGAGATGGGTAGCTTATTTTCAAGTGAAACTGGTGTGTGTTTTATCACTTTCCCTTGATATTAAATATTTGGATTTTTAAAGATAATATTATAACACACTGTAACCTTTAACTGTATTTTTAATTTGTATTTTTATGGTCCCGTAGTGTCAGGCTCTTGTTTGTAAATATGTGTAGTTTATGTAACCGTAAAGTTCTTATGCTTTGTGCTAGTATTGATCTGCAGGGGTGTTGATAAAAACACGGATCATTTACAGGATATGGAGACATTATGAAGGTTCAGACTACTGGTGCGTCAATGAAAACATCTGAGGCTAACGGTCTGGGATACAAAGGTAAACTCTGTAGTACACACACACAGGAGCTGATTTAGTGATAAACTGTAGAAAAACTAATCATGCAGCCTTCATCGTGTGTGTCCACAGTGTAGCTATGGATTCAAAAAATAGATGCCTTTGTTGCACTGAGGCAATAATCCTGTTCTGTGATTTCTCTCTAAAGGTGTGAGGGCATCAGAGACGATGGCAGAAGAAGATGCAGGCCGAATGGAAAAGTACAGATCTAAAATCAACAGTGTGGGACGTGAATATGATATCGATCCAGCTCTCATCGCTGCAATCATCTCCAGAGAATCTAGGGCTGGAAAGGCACTAACTAACGGATGGGGAGACTATAGCCCAAAGAGAGGACAATACAACGCCTGGGGACTGATGCAGGTTGTAACAACTACTACTGCTTTACTCACATCCTCTTAGTAAAGCCTCATGTTACAATACAATAACAGCTGTGTTCATCCCGATTCTGTAGGTTGATGTCAATCCCGAGGGAGGTGGACACACTGCAGTGGGAGCATGGGACAGCGAGGAACACCTCTGCCAAGCTACTGAGATCTTGGTTGATTTCATCAAAGCGATTCGCAGAAAATTTCCTGGCTGGTGCACAGAGCAGCAGCTGAAAGGTTTGTTTTACTGAAACAGTAGGCTCATACATGCATCAGCTCTTTCCAGACTTTGCTCTGCTTCATTCTCATTTGTATTTGTCTCTGCAGGAGGGATAGCAGCATACAATATGGGGGATCAAAATGTCAAAGACAACGAAGTGGATGAAGAAACAACAGGTGGAGACTACTCCAATGATGTTGTTGCCAGAGCTCAGGTGGTACAAAAACAATGAAAACTATTAAGAGCTAAAGCTGTCTGCAATAAAGATCTCCAACAACATGACAAACATTCTGTAATGTGTGTGTGCGACAAAACGTATACTGAATAAGCTGCAAAAGCATCTCTGTCTGCTGTCTCTGATTTTGAACTCTTGCTGTGATAATTTGCAGAAATGTAAGAAAAAAGAAATATTCACTGCAGCTTAAATAATTCCAGCAAAAGTGAGATTCCTGCTTCATTACAAGATTCAGGGAGGGATGATGATTGCCTTAAATAAACTTTATCCGATTGTAGAAACACCCCACCTCATTTGAAGAGCTAATGCGCAGTTATTCCTGTGTTTCTGTTGTTTACTTGACGGAGACGAAGTAATGATCCTGTGTGAGCATAAGAAGTCTGCCGAAACCAAAGAAGTAAAACAAATATTTATATAACTAGAGCCATCCTGCATGCTTTTTTTTAATTATCTTCCTAACTTATCTCTGTTATTTTCTTTGTTATTTTTTTACTTATTCACTTATTTTTACTTATTGTCCATTTCCATCCAAGGACACAGTAGTATCACTGACATCAGTTTCCAGTAAGTCAGTAGTTGTAGATGATGCGTCTGTTATATTTTAAGAGGAAAACAGGCTCGAGTGTATTAATAAATGCTTACTTAAATGAATAAAAATTCAATGGATCAGCGTCCATATTAATGTGCAGACGAAAGTAAAAAATAATACTGATGTTTCAGGTGGTAAAGCATTTGCATGCAACACTGCAACCCCTTCCAGTCATTTGGATCCGTTTCTGTGATTGTTGTATGCATAACAGTTTTAGGCACAAGATCAACAGAAATCAGCAAAAGCTATTATCTTGATTAAAAAACAAGAAACCAGCATCTATTTTAAAGTGCAAACAATTAAAACAAACCAACAATAAGAATAATAGTCATGTTGTAGTTTAAAAGGAACAATATGTAACTGTACAACATGATCACACTACTTTGTGTTCATGATCTGTATGATCACAGTCTTATGTTTCCATTATCCTCCTCAAAACTTCACTTCTGTGTGTGTACACACACACACACCTACAGCATGCACACACATACACACACACACACACACACACACACACACACACACACACACAGACACACACATACACATATGTATCTCTTTACACTGTGTGTAAAGAGATATAAGATATAAACAAACAAATATATCAATTAAAAGACATAAACAGTATAAACCATGTAGACAATGTAAGTAGGTATGAATATAGCAAATATAAAAAAATACATAAACAGTGTAGACATTTCAACAGTTCAGATGTAAAATGGCATACAGTAATTGACTATTACATAATTGCCAATAAAAACAGCAACTGGTTTGCATAAAGTATAAAATATCAAGGTCAAAGGACATATGATGTCACGTGACAGCCAGCCAAGATGATTGATATGATATGTTTTTTTAAGCATGTAAGTACTTTACACAACTAATGAGAACTTGCCACAACTACAAATAAAGACAGGTACTTTTAATTCTCCCAAAATATGTGAGGCTGAACCTGCAGCTTGGGGGCCCCTGGTGGCTGCGGGGCCCTATGCAGCTACATAATTTATATAGCAAAAAAAAAGAAAAAAAGGCTCTGGAGGCAGTGAAGTGTCACTGACATCTGTTTCCAGTAAATGGTGGTTGCGGCTGATGTGAAACATCATCAGTCCTCATGCTACATGCTCATGTCGATGTTCAGGAGTGTTTCTTCATAAAATATGATTCAGTTTCATCAAAATAGGTGAAATAATTGGTGGCGTGTGACTTAGTGCCATAAGTGTAACATACCTCTCGCACTCAGAGCCCAAAGTTACAAGGGTGCAAGAAACAGGCGGGTTGAATGGCAGAAACACCGTTCACTCAATTGCAAAGGTATCATGAAGCTAATTTAAAATCTGTTATTGTATGGATGGCAGAAAAGTTGCACAATTGCTTTAACTACTTGCTGGAACGCACTCATGAAAGACTAGGATTATTATATATTTCCACCTCTTTCATACATATCTGTAGTGATAAGTGAGTTGATATCTAAAAAAAACTCAATGAAAAAGAACAAAGCTCAAAGCACAGGTTCCACGTTCACATTCACACAGATGTCATCTGAGGTGTTACAGTTTCATTATTGTGCTGCTGAAGCGAATCACGTGTTGAACTTGAACTTCGACTGTGCATCATCAGAACATGAAAATGAAAGGGTAAGTGCATTAGATATGTTCAAAGCGGTAAAATGTGATTAATATTGAGAGTAACTATAAAATTATTCTGAATAAATATTTCCTCATCAGATTTCAGTACTTGGTCTGCAAAATATCACCAACTCATGAACTTCTAGTAATGAATAAAAATAAAACAGACAAACAGGTAAAGAAAAAGTAAACAAAGATCATCAAATCATTTTATGGGCGCAAACACTTATTTTAAGTTGAATGTTGATAGAAATCTCAACTAAATAATTGTATTTATTTATTTATTTATTTTTAATGCAATGTGGACTTTTTAGTTATTATTTCCCAAATGTCATAATTCCTTGAATGAAGGGAGTTTCCCAGTTGGATTACTTGCAAATGGTGTAACATTCATTGCTTTGCCTGGTTTACAGCCTGCCAGTAAGCTGTTGACTGAGCAGAACAAAGTAATGATCCTATGTACGCAGATAAGATGAGGAAGTTATACTGAAAGCAAAGTAAAGTAAAAAAAATCTGTATAAATAGATGCACCCTTCATGCCAGCTTGAATCACAGTCTGTTGCAGCTCTCGCACTCCAGTTTCAAGTTGAACGTCGGCAGAGGAAGCAGAAAGATGGGTGAGTGTTTGTTATGCTGTTTGCTTTTATATATTACTATTTCTTCCAGAAGCGTATTGCTGCCATACCAGACAAATAAAATGTATCACTATCACGTTATAAGGTCTTAATTTAGGATTGTCAAAAAATGCAGCTAGTGTAGTTTAGTGTAGTCCATTAATCCACCTGGATGAGCTCTTTTGACCGATCCGAGCGTCTGATTGGCGGCAGCAGCGTGACGTCGGGCAGGTGGGCCTTCTGTGTCCTCAGCTGATCAGTGAGACGGGTCGGACTGGTTTTCACCTGTACAGCACTATGCATTTTCAAAATCCTTCTTAATGTACGCATGTGGTCACAGTATCATCACTGTGCTCGGTAACAATTGAACCCCAGCATGAAACACCTTAATGAAGTCATGTAGCTAAGTGAGACCCCATATTCCTCCAGTTAATCCGCACACCTGTCCTCATTCAAACAACATTGCTGGCGTCATTACAACATTCCACACTTATCAAAGTTGCGAAACGCCGACTTTTCACGTTTAACAACCATTATACGCTCACATTAGTTGCTCTTGGTAGTTTATGTAACTGTAAAGTCCCTTATAATAATAAAAAAAGACTAAAAAAACTGAATATTTGCAGGTTATGGAAACATTCTGAAGGTTCAGGCCACTGGTGCGTCACCGCAAACATCTCAGCAGGACAAACTGGGATACTCAGGTAAACTCTGTAGTACACACATGCACAGGAGCTGATTTAATGATAAACTGTGGGAAAACTAATCATAAGCGCTATCCATGTATTGTCCACAGTGTAGCTATGGATTCAAAAAATAGATGCACTTGTTTCACTGAGGCAATAATCCTGTTCTGTGATTTCTCTCTAAAGGTGTGAGGGCGTCACATGCCATGGCAGCAGAAGATGGGCAGATGAAAGAGTACAGATCTAAAATCAACAGTGTGGGGCGTGGGTATGATATCGATCCAGCTCTCGCCATGCAATCATTTCCAGAGAATCTGGGGCTGGAAATGCACTAACTAACGGATGGGACTATATAGCCCAGAGAGGACAATACATACCAGGTTGATGCAGGTTGTAACTACTACTACTGCTTTACCCACAGCCTCACGTTTACAATACAATAACATTTGTGTTCATCGATTCTGTAGGTTGATGTCAATCCGAGGAGGTGGACACACTGCAGTGAACATGGGACAGCGAAGACACCTCCGCCAAGCTACTGGGATCTTGGTTGGTTCATCAAAATGATTAGCAGAAAATTTCCTGGCTGGAGCACAGAGGAGCACAGCTGAAAGGTTTGTTTTACTGAAACAGTAGGCTCATACATGCATGCAGTTCTTTACAGACTTTGCTTTGCTTCATTCTCATTTGTATTTGTCTCTGCAGGAGGGATGGCAGCATAATATGGGGATCAGAGTGTCGAAGACAAAGATGTGGATAAAAAAACAACAGGTGGAACTACTCCAATAGAGGAAATTATTTGTTGCCAGAGCTCAGTGGTACAGAAACAATAAAAACTATTAAGAGCCAAGCTGTCTGCAGCAAAGATCTTCAACAACATGACAGAAACATTCTGTAATGTGCGTGTGTCCAAAGCATTAGCTGAATAAAAAGAAACTTCACCATCTCTGTCTGCTGTCTCTGATTTCTGAACTCTTGCTGTGATAATTTGCAGAAATGTGAAGAAAAAAAAATATTCTGTAGCCTTGTTTACGACCATGACTGCACTGCAGTTGAGGAAGCTTCTGGATTTAGATGTTGACACTTTGATGCTGTACTACATTCAGTCGAGCAGTTTGTTGCAACTCCTTTCAAAGAGAGATGTAATGGAAATCATGTAGTGTCCTTCGGTCTGTGTCAGATCTGCTACAGTGTTAAAATCTGTGTATGGTAGGGTGAAGTTTACATCTGCAGATAAACCTCCATGATCACAGAATTTACAGACTAATAGAAATCATGTGGAGAAATAAACAACACTTCCCTGGAAAAACTCCCATCTCTTATATACTGAAACTGATTTCAGTCTTTAGTAATGCCATTCATTATTTTGTTGAGAAACACATGATTCCCTACTGTGTTACAGCAAACACCAAAAAATAATGGTCAGCAATGTATATATAAATATAAAACGTTGTATTTGAAGTAACTCGAATATTGACATTTTTATAACTCAACAAGTACATAGTGGCTTTAAGTGAATCACATGACTAAATATGACTTTGCTGGAAACATTTTCTTCCCTCAGCGTCCTAAAGACGGCTAGTGTAAACATAAACTTCTATAGCTTTGGATGTAAGCTTTGACTTCATCATAACAGCAACACAGTCCAGTAGTTTTCTGTCCTGAATAATGTTTTCCGGCTCGTCAAAAGGCTGAAGAGCGTTAAGCTCGGCTGTGTCAGAGTCAGCGGTAGGTGCAGTGGTGCTCCTGGTGCTGTCGCAGGTCCACTTTGTGCTGGAAGCCATAGAAGCAGCGGGGAGACAGCGTGGGAGCCAGTGCGTCCCTGTGCTTTCGGCTGTGGGTGATAAGGTTGGAGCTCTGGCTGAACACCTTCCTATCCTGTTACATGGGGCTTCTCACACTTTCAAACACAGCACAGGTCATTTTCAGTACAATTTCTGGTAATGAGAATAGCACTATATTTTTTTATTTAATTCAATTACATGTCATGCATAAATCTTGAAATAGCTTGGATTTGTCAACCAACACTTCAAAACCTAAAGATATTCAGTTTACAGTGATATAAGGACATTTGAGAGGCCCAAACCAATAAATGTTTGTATTTTGGTTAAAATATCATTTAAATAGTTGGCAATTGGTAATAGACAATCTGCATTTACTTTTTTTTTTTTTTGCAAGTTACATAAGATGAATGATATCGGAAACAGCTCAAACATGGCTCTGTCCAAAACGCTCCACCTACTGTTTTAGCACATCTACAAATGTAACTATTGCATTACATCTGATTTGTTTTACTCGGTGCAAACTAAGTGTAAAAACAACAAGTTGTGGTTTTTACGAGTTGTGCTGCATTACTTCTTGGCCAGGTGTGGTGACAAGACAAGCAGTACAGCGTTTTTACACTTTGGCTTTTGTACAGATTTTCAAGCAAAAACACGAGTAAAACATGATTATTTTGGTTAAAACAATTGGAAATGTAACTGTGGCATAAATGTGTTTTGTGATTTCATCCCGTGTGGTCCTGATAAGTTTATTGATTTTGGGTTGCGGGTATGTTCATTAAGATTAAACAATTCAGTGAAAATCTGTGCAAGTAAAGAAAAAACTAAACTGTGTTTTAATAAGGGCAATATCAGCCTGCCATGGAGAGCGCACAGAATGGCTTCTGTATCTTCTTTTCCTGTGAAAACAGGGCATTTATCTTCTAGAACCAGGTGACTCAGCGTGAGGCCTGTACATGTAGATACCTCACTGTGGAGGCGTACATTTTAAAGCTCTGGCCTGTGTAACAGTAAAAACAGCTTTTGACTGAGCAAGTAATGATCTGTGTGAGCACATGAAGTCATACTGAAACCAAGTTTCCAGTTTCAAGGACGTCAGCAGAAGAAGCAAAAGAGATGGGTAGCTCATCATCAAGTGAAACTGGTGTGTGTTTTATCACTTTCTCTTGATATTAAATATTTGTATTTTTAAAGATAATATTATAACACACTGTAACCTTTAACTGTATTTTTTTAATCATTTGTATTTTTTTATGGTCTGTAGCAGTGTGAGCTCTTGTTTGTAAATATGTGTAGTTTATGTAACTTTCTGCAGTCCTTATGCTTTTATTGCTGAAGTGATCTGCAGGGTGTTGATAAAAACACGGATCATTTACAGGATATGGAAACATTCTGAAAGGTTCAAGACTGCTGGTGCGTCACATAAACATCTCAGCAGGACAAACTGGGATACTCAGGTAAACTCACCTTAGTACACACATACTGAGGCTGATTTAATGATAAACTATTGGGAAAACTAATCATGCAGCCTTCATCGTGTCGTCCACAGTGTAGCCCCTATGGATTCAAAAAATAGATACTTGTTTCACTGAGAGCAATAATCCTGTTCTGTAGTTTCTCTCTAAAGGTGTGGGGGCATCAGAGGCGATGGCAGAAGAAGATGCAGGCGAATGGAAAAGTACAGATCTAAAATCAACAGTGTGGGACATAAATATGATAGCCGATCAGCTCTCATCGCTGCAATCATTTCCAGAGAATCTAGGGCTGGAAATGCACTAACTAACTGGATGGAGACTATGGCAGAGAGGACAATACAGCAGGGGACGCTGATGCAGGTTGCTTAACTACTACTACTGCTTTACCACAGCCTCACGTTACAATGCAATAACAGCTGTGTTCATCCCGATCCTGTAGGTTGATGTCAATCCCAGGGAGGTGGACAATGAACTGCAGTGGGAGCATGGGACAGCGAGAACACCTCTGCCACGCTACTGGGGAGGCTGGTTCATTTCCTCAAGTGATTACTTGAAAAATTTCCTGGCTGGAGCACAGAGCAGCAGCTGAAAGGTTTGTTTTACTGAAACCAGTGGCTCATACATGCATTAGCTCTTTTCAGACTTTGCTCTGCTTCATTCTCATTTGTATTTGTCTCTGCAGGAGGGATAGCAGCATACAATATATGGGGATCGAGTGTCGAAGACAAAGATGTGGATAAAAAAACAACAGGCGGAGACTACTCCAATGATGTTGTTGCCAGAGCTCAGTGGTACAAAAACAATGAAAACTATTAAGAGCTGAAGCTATCGGCAACAAAAGTCTCCAATAACATGACAAACATTCTGTAATGTGTGCGTGTGTCAAAGCATTATGCTGAATAAAGAAACTGCAAAGCATCTCTGTCTGCTGTCTCTGATTTCCTGAACTCTTGCTGTGATAATTTGAAATGTGAGAAGAAAAAAAGAAATATTCACTGTAGCCTTGTTTACGACCATGACTGCACTGCAGTTGGGGAAGCTTCTGGATTTAGATATTTGACTTAACACTGATGCTGTACTACACATTCCAGTCGAGCAGTTTGTTGCAACTCCTTTCAAAGAGAGAGATGTAATGAAATCATGTAGTGTCGCCGGTCTGTGTCAGATCTGCTACAGTGTTAAATCTGTGTATGGTAGGGTGAAGTTCATCTGCAGATAAACCTCGCATGATCACAGATCTACAGACAATAGAAATCATGTGGAGAAATAAACAACACTTCCTGGAGAAAAACTCCATCTCTCTTATATACTGAAACTGATTTCAGTCTTTAGTAATGCCATTCATTATTTTGTTGAGAAACACATGATTCTATTACAGTAACACAAATATTAAGTCCAGCGCTTCTTGTATATAAATATAAAACATTGTATTTGTGAGTAACTCCGAATATTTGACATTTTATAACTCAACAAGTACATAGTGGCTTTAAGTGAATCATGACTAACATGACTTTTGCTGGAAACCTTATTTTCTTCCCTCAGCGTCTAAAGGCAATGAATGTAAACTATATACTATAGCTTTGGATGTAGCTTTTGACTTCATCATAACAGCAACACAGTCAGTAGTTTTCTGTCCTGAATGTGTTTCCTTTCGTCAAAAGGCTGAAGGCACCGCTCGGCTGTGTCAGAGTCAGCGGTAGGTGCAGTGGTAACTCCTGGTGCTGTCGCGAGTCCACTTGTGCTGGAAGCCATAGAAGCAACGGGGGCAGCGGTGGGGCCAGTCGTCCCTGTTAACTACGGCTGTGTGTGATGAGGTTGGAGCTCTGGCTGAACGCTCTTCCACACACCTGACACTTGTGTGGCTTCTCACAACTTTTCAAACACAGCACAGGTCATTTAAGTACACAGGATGATCCAAATTGTAAGATTTAGCACTCACTGTTCTGACAGTTTAAAAGCAAATTATACAATTTCTGGTAGCCTTCAAGAATAGCACTATATTTTCTTATTTAATTCAGTTACATGTCATGCATAAATCTTGAAATAGCTTGGTTTGTCCAACCAACACTTCAAAACCTAAAGATATTCAGTTTACAGATATAAGGACATTTGAAGCTGAAACCAATAAATGTTTGGCATTTTTTGATTAAATAATATTAAATAATAGTTGGCAATTGGTAATAGACAATCCTGCATTTACTTTTTTTTTTTTTTTTTTTTTTTTTGCAAAAGTTACATAAGATGAATGATATGGAAACAACTCAAACATGGCTCTGTCCAAAATACTCCACCTACTGTACCAACACATCTACAAATGTAACTAATGCATTACATCTGATTTGTTTTATCGGTACCAAAAATGAAATGTAAAAACAACAAGTTGTGGTTTGAGTTGTGATTACTTCTTGGCCAGGTGTGGTGACAAGACAAGCAGTACAGCGTTTTTACACTTTGGTTTTTGTACAGATTTTCAAGCAAACTGAGGCTTTGCAGGACACAGATACACACATACATACAGTACATTAGAGTGATGATCCTATGTTCATTTTGGCAGTAATGATCCAGTTTCAAATACGAATATTAAATGGAAAAATTATCTACGTTTTGAATATACCATGTTGACATAAGTGAATGCCAGATGATCATACAAACTGTGTTTTTGACCACTGTTAATAAATATGTTGTTGTTGAGAGTAGTATAACTTAAAGGGATTATTTTGATGGCAAAATATGGCATCAACATGTCCAAACACAAGACATTTGGTTGGGTTATAACAGACAATATTGTGAATTTGAGCTTGATTTGAGCGTGATTAACAGTAGTGATTGCATTAGCATTATCAATTAGCATTGGCAGTCTGCAGGCTTTCATATATTATTATATATTACTTTAATATATATTTAAAAAAAAACAAAAAACAATCACAACTTCATAAACCCACCGGTATGTATGAAGGTGTGTTTCTTCATGTCTGACTTCTGGTGGAACCTTTTGCCACAGTACTGGCAGGGGTAGGGCCGGGTGTCTGAATGTATGAGCAGATGAGTGGAGAGGGTGGAGGAGCGCTTGAACACTTTTCCACACACTGTACACCCAAATGTCCTCTCCTAAAACAACAGACGCTGTAGTTATGGATTCAGAAGTGTTCATATACATAAGAAAATGATCATTTTAGTGTGCGTTGTGCATTTTGTTCAAAGTTGTAACAAGCTAAATCCATGTAAAAAGAAATATGATGCTGACCTTGGCCCTGCCTATTGATTTCTCAGTATTGGTCCTGCTGGATTTGATGTGTGCTGGTAGTAGAGATGCTCTGTTGCCGTGACTTTTTGATATGTGAGTCTTCAAACTTGACAGACATGAAAATATCTGCAAAGACAAGATTAAGACAGTTGTCAACACTGGAAAATGAAAAAATATTTTTAAGGCTAATTTTTTCACAGTACATTTCTGGTTCAGTCTTTCAACTTTTGCTTGCTTCGGTCAAATGTTATGGTCCTGATCCGTGCATACAGCCAGCTATAAATTCAAGATCCTCTATCTATCTCATCTACATTTGTGGGGAGTTCATATGACCTGACACCACCACAGATATCAGAAACTGTAGTAACTAGTTTATTGTAACTAGTTTATTGTGTGTTGTAGCCCTGCATTAGCTTGGATGTTAAAAACTGCACTGATGTACCTGTATGATGATGCATGTTATTGTCACAAACTCAAGTTAATAACAGTTTCTTTTGCCATAAACATCACTAAACATGCTGAATTTTGCTTTGGTGGTCTGAACTTGGATATGTGGGTCAGTAGCAAATGTTAGCACGCTAACATGCTAAACTAAGATGATATATGTTGTAATCATGATACTAGTTTAGCGTCATCAGTTTTGTAATTGTGAGCATGTTAGCATGACGATGTCGGCATTTAGCTTTGGTTGTACTAAGGGATTGTACTCTTGTCATCTTGCGAGCTAATTTTTTTTTTTTTGTAATTTCTGTAGGGTGCTATAACAAAAAAATCTCCTTCCATTGGGGTCCATGGTCTGACAAAGTCTGATAACCATCGTTGTCCTGCACTATGAGGTTCCTTGTAAAGGAAATAAAGTTAATTTAACTCAACTCGAGCTGTATCTTCTAGTCTCTCTTTTCACTTAAACAATTTTCCCCTCAGTTGTTCAATTTAATGTAGTGGAGAGAGTTCATACTTTGCTGCAGAGTGGACACTCTTGACTCGGAGCACTGATCTTTGAGCAGCCACGGCTCCTGGTCTCCCTCAGGATCTGTGGGTACTGAGTCAAGTCCCCCAGACCATCAGACAGTTTGTCTGGATATCCTGAGCTCATGTGAGACCTGGACCATGTTGCTGGTGTTGGAGACTCCACTTTCTCCACGGGCCCAAAATTATTTGAGTTGACAGGACTGCAGGGCTTAACAGCTCTACAGTCTGAGTACAAAAACAGACAGGTAAGTTGACTGGCTATACAAACTGATTAATATATTACGTACACCATCTGACGTTTCAGGAAATTACAAAGTATTTGTCAAACAACAAATAAATTAATTAATTATATGTCCTGTCCCCTTTTTGACTCATCAATGCTGCACACTGTAAATCATTTTATTTGAAGTTATCTATAAAGTGTATTTTCAAAATAAACCAACATAAAATAGCTCTATCACACACCATAAGATTTGGGACTGAATGGCTGAAGGTGCCCACTTTCATTGGAGTGGTTGGCAGCCTGAAGGTCCTTCTGCAGTGATGTGATGGGCACTGTGTTAATATCTGGTGTTTCTGCTGTGGAGTACTCCAGGGATGTATCCCAGGACCTCTTCTGGTTTCCTAGCTGGCCAAATGTTACCGGGGTCGATCTAGGGCTGGGGCTTCTTGCTGCTGGCCGGAGGTAGTGCAGCCCTCCACGCTTCACCAGGAAAGAACGAGGCATTACTCAGGAAGGAAGAAGAACCTGCTTTATACACAAAATAAATAAATAAATAAATAAATACATGCCACTGTTAGTGATGACATTCAAATGTACGATTTTTCTTACTGGTCACATATTAGTTGTGTTATGAACACAGTTTATGAAAACAAAACCAGTGGAAAGTCTTTCTCTGCTGCACAGTTTATAGGCCTATGTATATGTATATGTATATTTATATGCATGCGATTATATAAATATGTTTATATGTAATGTGCCACCTGATACACTGTCACTAAAGGCAAATACTATAATGATGGACCAACGTTACACATGATTATATGTATTCCCCAACAGAGGGCAGCAGAACTGTACATTCGATACTTTGTTTCCTTCTTGAATCTGTGTAAACACTGCACCAACATATACTGGAGATTTATTGATACTGTTACACAAAGAAAGAAAGTGGGATAATCAGAAAAGACAAGCCAGAACATTTTGTATTAACAAAATATTATTATGTTACAGATTACTATTTTGTACTAACAAAATAGTGTTTAGATGTATAGTGACAATAAAAAAAAAGTTAAATAAAGATAATCTGATTTGTTCAAGTGTTCAAGTCCTGTATTCAGACTCATCTCGGAGCTACTGAAGCATTGTGTTGATTTTGTCACATTAGTCGGGTTTGTCAAGCTGTAGGTTGAATCTTTGCCTTGTATGTAGTTTGTGTGCTCTAGACGAGGTTGTCTTCATGGACCTCTCTGCTTTAGCCCTGATCATTGTTGCTTATGCTTGACTAGTTTACCAGGCCCCTCACTTGACATTTAGTCAGTTGCATCACATTTAAAAAAAATTTCCTGCAAATTAATGTAGCACAGTCATATCAGAATTGCAACTATATCACTTAACAGCAACACATCTGATGACTCAGTGTGCGCGTTTGAGCAAAGGTGAGGCTGCAGTGGGGGAGTTCAGTGCAAGACAATAAGGGTGCAAAAGCAGAGCTTTTAAACACATTTTACAATCGTAGTAAAACGATAGATTAAGAAGCTTAAGACTTGAGTACAAAAAATATTAGACGCACATTCCTATCTTCACCCACTTTTCTTTCTGTAGGACATGTAAATCTTCACTCCGTAAGAGGACAGATCGCTCGTCTTTACAAAATAATGGTGGACAGTTCCCAGCTCTCCTCAGAAAATGAAACGCTTGCGTAGTGTGAGCACATAAATGTCGAGATTACTATAGAGGACAGGCAAGAGGTCTGTTCAAACATTTGCTTTAAATTACACCGCTGTAAACTGATAATGAGGTTGTATAACACACCCGCATTGTTAAATCAGTACAATGCCTGTATTCCTGATGTATGTATCAAATGTTGAACACAGAGAGGTATGATATTTCATTGTCTGTGGAAATGAGACGGGCCGAGGTTCAGAGGTTCCTGCGTAGAAGATTCTTAATCTTATATGTGTAAGGTTGTCTGGTAATCCTGAATCCTGAAATTATTATTAGTATTACAAATAATAGAGCTATATTACCACAATATATATATATATGTGTGTGTGCGCGGGTGTGTGTGTGTGTGTGTGTGAGTGTGTGTGTGTGTACGGGGGCCTTGAGATAAATGATGAGGCAGGAAAGAAGAAAAATAAAGCTCTGCTACAGAAATCTGTGTCAGTATACTGGACTTTTCTCTAATCTTTGCTTTCTTTGTAAAATATTGAAATATCATTTTACCTCTTGCGTCAAACAGTGATTCAAATGAAACCATGTGAGAAGTTTAGAAGCAAAGCACCAACAACCCATTGACTTGTGAAATATGGCAAGGGACCCCGTCTACACACAGCATTTTTTTTGTAAGAGGTCACAAGCCAAAAAGGTTGGGAAGCACTGGTTTAATTTTTCACGACGCGTTATATTCTATAAGCTTATCGAGTTTTCTGAAATCTGAAAGCTGTCAGATACCTTTAGAGGGTAAAATATACAATATGTCCCTTTTAAATATAGTGGATTAGCAAAACATGGAAATACTATATATATATATACTACTAATAGTAACTGAATAACTGTACTTTGTTGTTACTACCACCACTGGTTGGTTGAATCTCAGAAACTATGCATCCTTAAAATCTCAGGAAATTCCTCAGAATGTATCTTTAACAAAACAGAAACAAAAATAAGGAAATAACTATAATCTTTTTATTACAAGAAAAAAAAAAACAAACAGCCTAGTTTTGATAATCAGCCAATGGACCGCCTCTGGATTGATGCACTCTCCTGATCTTCAAAATGTACATTTATGATTCAGTGCTTAGACTTTTATGAGGCGGAGAAATCTGTAAAAAATCTCTGGCCTTGAATTACATGTGCTGATGTCATAATGTGAGCACATTTATTTCTTTTTTTTACTGTTAGATTACATCCTAATTGGCGTGAGCATTATAATACGCACCCGATTTTCTTGTTTATGCACTTAGGTACATAGAGTATATTATATAACTGTACGTATATTATATCACATATACGTACAGTTTTAATGAGCTTAATCACATTAAGTCCAGCTATAAAACTTAGTTTGCGCAGTGACATTCAGTCTTATCCATTGGTATTCAATTATCTATATGCATGTTGGGTATTTTTGGTACCGTTTAGTTCAGAAGGATGACGTGTTCAAACTGGTATTGAATACTGAGTAGAACAACAAATGTGAAGTCACATTCAGTATGAATGGACGGCCAGTTTAAGACGGGTCAAGGTGGCTCAGAAGTTTCAGTTTCAGTGATTTTCTTCTACAGCAACTTATTTGGCTTTGCTTTTGCTTTTTGAGATACATAGTCAACTGTGTGTCCAATCTACTGAATTTGGACTTGAATCAAAACACTTTTATCTCAAGGATGGTCAAAGAAATCAGGGCGAGTTTTGTAGCTCAATCAGCTCCAACCTTTTAGCTAGCAAAATGATTTCTGTAAAACTATGACGTGTGAAAATGGAAACTTTCTGTAGTTTGTATGTGTCACTGTGTGTACAGAAAAACAAAGGTATCGTGTAAAATCTCCCTCTTTTGAACAGCTTTAGTGTTTATCATAGTCATGATAAGACAACATGAAAAGTCATGGCTTAGATTTAAAACAAACAATCATCAGCACTGAAATAATTCAGCACAACTTGCTTTAGCTTACTCTTTGTCTTAAAATCTACTTAAAAGTACATTGGTCAAACATCAAATAATATATAAACAGAAAATAAACTTAAACCAAAATTGCAGTAGCTCTCATTTAACCAAAACATGAAGACTGTTTTCAGAAACAAATATGCAAATACTCACCAGATTTTTATATTCCACCAGTGCTTCTTAACGTCACACACAAACTCCACACTTAATAATTTAACTGAGCTGAAAGTCGTATATCAAATTGGATCAAACGGTGTGAAGTCAGTGTGTCACATGTGATTTGTATCATACATGTGAGGAGGTCAGTCTGCTCTGAGATACTGAGCCGTTGATGTTGTCTGCAGAGCGGTGTGATGAGACGAGGAAGTGTTTCAGCTCTGACACCTCTGAGCTGACAACCACATGCTTCCTCACACAAACCCAACAAGTGCGTTGTCGCAGCAGCCCTGAATCTGTCTAGTGCAACCTAAAAAAAAATATATATATATATATAAATAAATGTTTGGTGCAAATTATGAATATGTAGAAGTGCTGCACAAACTGAAGATTAGGTAAGACAAATAAAGCCCATGTGAGAGGAAGAGGGTGGGCAACTGTGCTGAAAATTCTTCAGAAAGTGTTGACACCCTCTGTTGACACAGTTGTGTTACAAAATAGACCACTGAGGTCACATTTAAAATAAGATGGCTGATGCAACAGCAGATCATCTCCCATGGTACTGATTAAAAACGGTGCATTAATGAGACAAAGACACAGCGGGAGGAAATGTGAATATGTTTTATGACTGTGTAATAAAACCTATGGGTGTAGGTACACGATGGAGAACTTGCCTTGTTGTTTCTATTCTCTGTTTTTATTTTATTCGCTTTTCCTTGCTAATTCTTGTTCACTTAAAGAATGTATGTTTTTCTCATTGTCAACCGAAACCAAAACCAGCAATGAATTGATTCTAGAAACAAGAAGTTCCTGTAAACCAAAATCTGATAGAGCTTATTCCTTTGTGCTATAGAACTCCACCTAGGAGGCCTTAAAAGCAACACAGTCACACTGGGTGACTAGTTACTTCAATATGATGAACACGAGCACTTTAGCTGATTTAAAGTCAGTCCAAAATATACCATCCTGCTGCCATAAATACTCAGACCTCACTAAATTGACTTTGTTATAATTGTTATAGTTGCATTTCTATGCCCCACCCCCTTCTCTCTCAACAAAACCAAAGCGGCATGGGGCCGTCCACCCAGAGCGCAGTTACGCTCACGTTTTCTGCCTGAAAGGATGTTCTACCTTGCCACTGTTGCCAAGTGCTTACTCATTGTGGGAATTGTTGTGTCTATGTAAAAATAAATAAATAAAATAAAGCATAAAGTCTAGACCTGGTCTGAAATCCAAAGAGATCCAAACCAATCCAAAAAATATGAACTGTGTACTGATCCACTGCTCAAAATAGTCCCAAACAAACACACTATTTACTACTAACTTATTACTGACTTTTTTTTTTATATATAAAAGTGAAACTATGTGTACAAACAAAAGTGCTGACAGCAATGAGAGATGGCTAACATTTAGTTCGTTTTGGTCTTTTAATGGGATTTGTTGAAAATTAAAAACATCCTTCATGTGTTACTTTTATAGTTCTTGTGTTATAACAAAGGTGGCCCTGGCCGTCGCCATCTTGGCATTACTGCCTCTGCCGCCTCTCGGCTAATCTAAAACTGGGCAAAGATGTGGATCTCTGGTGGCCCTGAGGTGAGCTGAATGACTCCTGGGTGCTCAAACAAGCCACCTGTAACTGCACGCACCTGTCAATCAAAGTGGCTGTAAACACGTTTATTTCTGCTGGGAAGTTGGACATTTTCATATGGGGCTTATAGAGATTGTCTCGTTCTGTAGTCAGCCTCAAGTGGACGTTGGGGGAACTGCGGTTTTTGGCACTTCTCCTTTGGCTTAACGTCACTGACACCGAGGATGCCGCTAGAGTGCAACCTGTTTTAATGTAACAATGCTTAAATCTCAACTTGGTAAAAGACTTCTTTTACGACAACGCAAAGTTTGAACTTGGGGCATCCAGCTACTGTTCAACCTGGAGGGCAAAGTCCATGAACTGCATGAATTCCATTTAAAAGATTAAATATAATTATCCAGTAATAAACAATAAAAACACAATCAGGCCTTTGCAAAGGTGCAATGTCAAAGTTTATTTTGTATCATTCATGGGATACAGAACACTGAAATGTATTTTTTCCCCATCATACTGGAATTTATATAATCTTTACTGTCAATTAATATATTTGATAACAACATCAGTTGAATTGCAAGACAGAAAGAGAGAGGGGTGGACAGGGTTTCCTGGGTATCAAACAGCTGTCAGATACGGCACATAAATCTGAGAAATCTTACGCCAGACTAACCAGGATGAACACTGTCACTGTTTTTTTTTTTTCTTACTGTCTGCGAGGAAACACTCACATGTGACACACTGTTCTGCACTGCGTTGTCTTATTTCCCGCTTTAGATCAGGGATAACGTGTGTGGATGTTCCGGTTTCGGGATGACAAACCTGGAGCGACACAGTGCGATCGTATTTCAGTCCACACAAAATTCACATGGCTGTTTAATGAAGGGCTGTAGTGGCTGACGTGTCGATGAAACCTTCGTTAAACATACGTCATGTCATTTAGCATAGTGTGTAAATCTACCTACTTTTATGGCACATTATGATGTTTAATCATCTCATGTAATGCTGTTAGAAGGAGAAAGTAAAGTACCGATGATAATTATAAAAATAATATTAAGGATGAGAGCTAGTACCATATTCAAAAGTAATTTACAAACATATCAAAATGTTTCGTCACAGTAGATAGAGTTGTATTTCGACAGTGGTGAAAACAGAGCACCATCACTGAACAGCAGTGTACAGATGTGTTATAATGTGTTGAAGGACACTGAGCGCTGATCTGGGTCCAGATTAGGGTTAATTTTTGGAGAGTCCTGAATGAAGCAGTTTCTGCATTTTAATTTCATTGAACTGAAATCCCAACAGAAATATAAGAGTTATAATCCTTAAGATTTCAGTTGTGGTAGATCTAGCAACACCTGCGGTTAGAGGTGATACTGGCACCCGTGTTAAAAATACAATGGCAAGAGATCAGTTTGACACATGCTTTGGGTGGTTAAGCTGTCAGAAATGTAACTGCAGAAGAGTAAAAGAGTCCATATATCTGAAGCGCAGTCAAACAAATCAGTTTAAGGGTCAAGTTATGCTCACAGAGGAGCTACGTTAGAGGGCAAATAGAGGTTTTTTTTTCTGCTCAGAATGGACAGACTTCAAGACGAAAAGCTGGGCTATTAGACTGTTGTCTAAATCATGTGCACATCAAAACGACAAAAATAGTTGTGTCAAGAATGAATTTCACAGGCAGCTTATTTTTTTGTTTCAGCTCACCCGCAGCTGGCCAGTGACAACATGAGATGGCTTGTGAACGTTGTTGATTCTTGGTTTCGGAAAGTTACAAAAACTGGTGCGGTGGGAGGAAGTTTCCAAAAGCTATGACCATCTGTCGAGCTATTCTGACCAAGTATTCTGACACTCACGAGCCACTGTCGCCTTGTGCAAAAAGCATGCATGCACCGCCGTATGTCTTCCGCATCATATCCAATACATGCATGTATCTTTGAATTCCACAAGGGAAAGATGGACACCACCAGTAACAATGAAAATTACTATATAGAGAGGCAGTTACAGAAGGTAAATGCATTCAGTAGCTATTTCCAGCCAGAACTATAACCAAAAATGAGGTCTAATCTTAAGGATTATAACTTGAAGTGAGAAATTCAGCCAGGTCTGACCGAAGGGCTTAAATCTCAGAGCCGATACATTCTGTGAACTACAAGCAACCCAACTGAAACCGTTTGGTCAACACTCATTTGGTCTAACGGTATCCAAACACTGATTTCAGTGTAGAGATTTCAGTTGTAACAGCCACCAATGACCACTAAAAGGCTGTTATGTGCAACAGTACGGTGGGCAAACCAACATCCTCTTTAGCTGGTTGATGGCCATTACTGGAAGATACAATTTCCTTATTTCTCAAGAGGGCAATAATTATCTCCTTTCCCATTCATTCATTCATTCATTCGCATTGCACAAAAATGTTACTTAGCATTGTGAAACGAAAAGGGGCCTTTTGAGAATTTCGAGAAAAACCTTTCAACGTCAGTCTGACAAATAATGAAGCACAATACAAAGTCCGAATGGATAATCTTGGAGCGAAGTACTCAGGTAACGTCGAGGTCCCTCTGAAGAGCTGAACGTAATAAGAAATGATCTCAGCATGAAGCCATTAATCCGCACCATCTCTCACTGCTAACGTCAAGAGCAGAGACTTCCTCTTTCTGTGTAGTGCAATAAGCAGATCACTGCTCTACATATGACACCCTGTTTGTTGAACTATACACACTTTCCACCAGCCTTTCAGTCAGACTGACAGTGATACAGCTTTAAATCGCATCTATATACTTTTGTTTCTCTTACACTGTATATTGAATATTTCTCCGTACATTTTACACCCTTTTTTCTACACAGAATATATTAACGTTTGATATGTAAAATATTTTCCACCCACACTCTCTGGTTATGATGACAGTCTTTTTTTGTTGGCATCCTTACAATATGAATTACTTCCTCCACTTTCATCGAACAACATGCTGCAGTTTGAGCTGTGAGAAAGTGATGTGAGCACATCAAGTGCTGACTCCAGATCAGCACTGTTACCTGGATTATTTATTTAGTTATTCATTTTGCTTGTATAGGAGACTGATAATATAGCTTATTCGCTTAAATGAGAGGACTGACACCACTCTCATGTTAGTCTATTAAATATAAAGCCAGGAGATGGTTAGCTTAGCTTAGCATCAAGATGGAAACAGCTAGCCTAGCTCTGCCCCAAAAAACCTCTAAAGTTCATTAATTAATTAACACATCATATCTTGTTACAACTAAAAATGATGTAACTTCAGAAATAAAAGATTCTTTCATTTACAACTTAAAAGTTTAATTCATAAGAAATAAAATCCCTTGATTAATTCAAAACTCTTCAGGGTTTAACTAGCTGCTACAGCCTCACATGGTCTAGTATGGCCAGTAGTTTATAATCTTAGCAACTCTTAGCTATATACTGTAGTATATTTGTACCTGACATTACTGTATGTTTTAGCTTTTACCATCAAACCACTTGTGGTCACGGTTCAGCAAAAGTTACTTCACCAAACTCTAAAAATAAGTTGGGGTTTAATACAGGGTTACGTGTTGGACTTTTTCTTGACTGGGTGAAGGAAATCACTACACCCGGCCGGAAGAGTAGTTCATTACATAACCCATACTGGCTCCTGGATGAGAGTGGTGTTGATCTTCTCATCTAACTCGCAGCAGGAAAGTGAATAAATCTCCTAAAATGTGAAACTATTCCTTTAAATCACAATCGTCATGATTATACGTTGAGAAGCTCCAGGGATGAGTCAAGTTAAACTGCTCAGTTTGCAGATTCGTTCTGCACCGTAGTCGTCAGCCTAATCTGTGGCAGAGTTAACGGGAGGTTGCATCTTCACCTCGCAGAGATTAAAACAAAAAAAACCCCTAACAACGCCAGAAACAATAAAAATGGAAGAAGTAAATCCAAAATCATAGCAGCACTTTTTCTGTCTCCGAAACACTCACAGCGTCACAGTAAGCCTGTAACAGACGACTAGTTGGCACAAAGGACGGTGTAGAAAGTTTGGCCTCTGTCAGTATCTCTACACTCCTATAGATTCATATAGATATATAAAAAAATAAAAAAAAATTATCAAAATAAATTACAACATATAAATAATTAAAAAAAAAAAAACAAAAACAAAAGATTTGGCAACATTGAGTTTCTGGGTTATGATGAATATGTTTTGTGGGTGTTGTATTAACTCACTTGCCTTCTTGTCATCTGCAAGCCACAGACACAGAAAACACACATATTTAGTATGTTAAAGTGTTCATGATTCATTAATGAATGCCATCTTGTGATATCCCAACGGTTTGATGTGTACATATTCCTACACTGCACCTCTCATACTCAATCGATGTTTTTAAATGTTCTTTTTAACACTTGGTCTACTGAGAGGTAAATGGATGGCTGATAGTTTTTTTTTTTTTTTTTTTTTTCGTGTGCGTCTTCCTAATAAGAGGCATAAAAAGGGAAAAGAGAGGATAGAGATGTATTTAACTCTGAACCAATCAGGAAGGAGAGTTATATAAGGGTAGACAGAGGAGGTGTGACAGTGTGTCAGATGTCTATTAGTTTATAGGGAAGAGTCATTTTCTGTCTGTCTACCCATGGTTCACTCCCGGTCACAGTCACAGATTTGGGTCCAGTGGTCGTCCTCGAGCAGCGAGCAGCAACAACACTCTTCCTGGTCCAGTTTCAGCTCATTTTGTTTGTCTGTGTGTCATACGTTTGTGTTTGGATGGATATGTATTTTGACGGACAGTTTCCGGTGCAGTCACACGTGGGAACAAGGAGAGAGGCTTTACATGACCTCTTCGTCGGGGAACACATGTTTGGACAGTGTGGGGGGAACAAGGTGGTGGCAACAGTAACAGGAGCAGAGATGATGGGGAGGGATGATCTGAAGAGGTCCAATCAATGCCACTATGTCTGCATCAAGTTAAAGGTAAACACTGGAAAAGCCAAGGAGGTGGACTGGATTGGATAATACAGTCCCGGTTTACAGTAGCAGTCCTGTCTTGTAGAGCTCCAGTGTCTTTTTAGGTCAAGAAATACAATGAAACCTCCACACCTCCTCCAGGTCTCAGTTATCCAGCCCCTCTGCGCACACCATGCTGCCGTATAGCTGCTGCGGGTCCGGATGTGTCCGCACCCTCTCCTCTGCCTCGCTGTCCGTGCTGCCCTCGCTGTCAAGACGGGCAGACGGGTGACACGGCCCGGACAGGGTGGGGTAAAGAGCGTTAGCGGGCAGCGGGCTGGGGAGGAGGTCCTCATCTGAGCTCAGGTAGTCCCCTTCAGCAGAGGCAGGGCTGGCCAGACAGAGATCCTGGTAGTTGGTACTTCCTCCGCTGCTTACCCGGGGCGCCTTCTGTCCTCGCAACTGCCTGATCTGGATACAGAGAAGAGGGTTTAACTTTAGTCTGCCCTAAAGGTAGATTATGTCTACGTTTCAGTGGACTGCTCGTTATTCCAAAACCCCAATAGTTCAAAAAATATTCCATTTCACAAAGCCCAATATCCAGAAAACAAACCACTGCTTCAAAGGCCAGTTTTTCCAAAAATAAACACTCATTTGGATGTGCAGGAAAGGACAAGCTCAGGTGACCTTCAAGGTAAAGGTAGTGAATAGTCAAGTGATCTTTGTCTTCATGGTAACAATAATAAACACATGCTTAACATTAAACTTAGGATAGGTAACACTGGATTAACTAGCAAGAGACAGCAAGATTTTGACACTATCCAAGCGAATAAATCCTTCAGGCCTCCCTCTAAAGCCACTCCTCTGAAACACATTTTCATCGCCCATTACGTAATCTAGCTTTAAAAGGCCGGAGTTTGTTTAGGTTTAGCCACCCAAACTACTTAGGTCTAGAAAACGAATGAAAAAAAGAAAAGTTAAAATAACTTTATTAGTTACATCCGTTAAGTTACATACGTTGATGGTACCAGAGTTTGTTTTTGGAATAATGGGCTGTTGGACAAATGAGCTTTCAGTATGGCATGGCACCATTATTGTGTATTTTTCTTGCCAGTAGATCTAGAGGACGAACCCTGAGTCCATTAATTCCTACTGAAGATCTAAATCTTTAACAGTATTATATAAACAATTCACTTTTTTAAAAGTTGAGACCTTTTCCTAAAATAACTTTCAATAACTACTGACTGACTGTATATAAATACACTGTGTGTATATGGGCCTTTTCAAGAGCATTAAATGTCATGTGATGGGAATTTTTCTAACATGTTGTTGGGTGTGAAAAAAAAAACCTGCAAAACCCACTGATCTGTATCCTGCTCAACATTTTGAGGTTGTGCAAATAGGGCAGTGAGACCGTTACAGCTTAATATGGGCACCAGAGGTCTCCTGCGTGACAGTAGAGTCACGTAAAACAAGCGTACAAAAACCAAAATCTTGAACGCATAAAGAAAAGAAAAGAAAACGCGTGTTTCTGTTTCCTCGCTGCTGACAAACTCTCAGACTGCGGACGTTTTCTGTTCTCTGATAGAAAAGCTACCACCACACTTTATCTACACACGCATGCTTTTGCCGTGTTAATGTACCACAGTGACTCATGACAAATCTCAGAGGTTTTTGTTTCCCCCTATCATACACTCGGACTAGCTGTAGGGTGGGGGGAGGGGGGAAACCAGTGGTTAACCAATGGAAATGTTTTGACTCTGTCTGACAGCTCACCATGTCGAGCTATATTTCAAAAGTTCTTTTGAAATATACACACGTTCATTGATATCAAAATTAGTGGAAGGTTTAAATGTTGAGAAAACGCGATGATGATGATGATCTTTGCATCGTTAGCTAAATTCACATCAAGCCAAATCACCCGTGATCATGTGTCACACCTGAATCGACATGTTTTAAATATGTGTGTGAAATCATCACAGCTGCATTACGTAGAACGTGTCATTATGTATCAGCACGCTCAATATGATTCAATTGTACGGTGATCGCTGAGAGGACCATACTGAGATTTTTCTAAATTGTTCACTGCTTCCTCATTTGTACTCACGCAAGTTTCGGTCTCATTTTTAAAACCACTGCTTTGATGAAAAAAGGTGGGGAGAAGAGAAGAAAGAAGAGGAGCGGTAAAGGGCAGGGCAATCTCATCACGCCCCCTCACTTCAAAGTCTGAACACTTCCCTTCTAGTCACGCACTGCCACTCTCTGAATGAACAAGCTGAGTGCATGTTGGGTGAGAAACTTTGCGTCTCCAAAAAAGGGCTGGAAAAATCTTCATAAACCAGAGAGGTCATTGAATTTTTCTCAACCCACAAGTTGCCTTCAAGTGAAATTAAAATACGAAAATCAGCGAAACTGTTACGCACTTATTCGTTTGAAGCTCACTCGTCTTTCAGAATTAAAGTTCATTGTGAACCAGTTGATGAGAATAAAGTTTTCTGGGGAAGCACAGTGGTCTCTTATTACAAGAAAGACATTGAAACAAGTGCGTCTGGCTGGAAGTGGTAATGTGAGGCTGCGTGTAGATAACAAGAACCTTCTATGGTAGATAGCAAGACTGCGTATCTACCCAATCTGTACTACACACACACTGTGTGTCTGTGCGTCTGACATATCTGCATGTTGTTTGGAAACAGAACTCATCAGTCAACAAAATATAATGAACAGTCCTCCTGGCTGTGTGTTTATCATATGGCTGTAACCCGTATTAAAGCATAGGCACAGTATACATCAAATAAAATATCAATAACTGCTGAAACATTTGCAGGATCTGAACTACACTTTCTCATCTGTTACTGGTAAGAAACTGCAGACACATTATGGCACAAACGACCTCTAAATCTCTGCAAGCTGAAAGGTTTCAAATAGGAGGAATGTTTCGAATAGGTCTGGTGTCGTGCCTGGATTAACAGCTGTTTCCACTCTAACCAGAGTTTAGCAGGCGGGATTACGACCGGGACGTCATATTCAAATAAGGCTAGCTATAGCTACCTAACTACATGAAAAGCAGTGACAAAAAAATGGTGTCTGTGGATAAAATTGAGCTAATATGCAGGCTGTCGTATGTCGACTTACATTGACATATTTCTCAGTGTCATGGTTTTGAGTTTGTTGTTTTGTTTCCTGTTTTATTTTGTTCTTCTTCCCTCTCCGTGTCTTGTGTATCTTTACTTCCTGCCTTTGTTGATTCTGTCCCGTCCTGATTTGTTTGACCTGTCCCTCATTAGTCAATCCCTGCCTATTTAGTATTCATTAAAGTTACTTTTTGTTTAATTTATAAAGTTATCAAATGAAGTAAAGGAATCTGTTAAAAATACATCGATAATTAATCGATAATCAGAACAGTTGCAGACTCGTTTTCTGTTGATTGACTTGATCTGAAGTTAATCAACTGATATTTCCAGCTCTCGTGGAGCAACACACGCTGCTGATGTTCAGTACATCGTAAAGAAAACAAAAATGTGCAGTGAGGTCAGAAAGGGACATCGGAAGTGGTATGACTACTTCCTGTGTTTCAACAAGTTGACACTAAAAAGGTACCTTTTGTTTTTATAAGTAGATCACAGTTCATTTGGACTGACAACTCTAAGTGTGGCACAGCTTCAATGAGCCACGCTTATTATGAAATACAGTAAATGGTGGAGTTTGTGTGTGTGTGTGTGTGTCCAACCTCATTCTTGAGCTCAGCGATCTGGTCCCGGAGCTGGCTGATGTACTGTCTGGAGTCTGAGTTGTTCAGCTGACCCTGGATCAATCCTTCCTCCTTCTGAAAAACACATTTTACACCCAGAAGGTTACAGTCACAATCTCTTTATTGTTTCGATATTGTTAAATTGACAATCCGCATACAGACACACAGACCTGTATCTCAAGTTCAGCAATCTTCTGCCTGAGTTCAGCCACTGCAGCCATACTGTCTGCTTCCCTCAGTCGCACTGCCATCACCTCCTCTTTACTCTGTATGCGAGGAGAGGGGGAGGGGAGAGGGCCAAAAAAGAAGATAGTTCCTTATTAATAGCTGTGGGTGACAATAATATGCAGAATTGTTACACGATGGATATTGATGCATAAACTGTCACAGTGCCTCCAACTACGTCCTGCTCTGCCCTCCTTCATCGCATCTGTCCATCTTTTCTAGGCACGACATCCCAGAATTTATAGTCAGACTGCACATTTCTTGTCCATTTTTCCTGAAACATTTTCTATTTCTGTCCTACAAAAGCTATCTGTTCCTCTTTTCATCCTTCTCTGTCATGCCATCTCTCTTTTCATGCTCTTCATGCCCGTTTTATATTCTTTCCTTCTTATTTTTCCATCCAGTTATTAGCGTCTCATTACTGTATGTTTAGACATTTATGTTTCTGGACCATGTAAAAGGTTGCCCTCCTGATAAATAAGCATTTCTCCCTCTCCCTCCAGACCTTGCAGTCGAACTCGGCCTGCTTCCTTTTCATCTCGTTGAGTTGGGCCTGGAGAGCTTTGTTCTGATTGGCCATCATCTGGAGCCGGTCCTGCAGGGCGGAGCGTTCCTGCTCATTGCGACCAATCAGCTTGCTGTGGATCTGATTCTAGAGTGAAGTGAAGAAAAAATACGAGAGGGTGAGTACAGCTCCAACAAATAACTATTTTCATCACTAACAAATTGCAAATATAAATGTTTGTATACTAACACTACGGTCTACTGCACGTCTGACCTGGCTCTCCAGTTGCAGGGCTTTGAGTTTGACCTCTCGGAGCTCAGCCTGAGCCTGTGCCTCTCTGAGTCTGACCGTCATCAGTTTGTCCTGCAGCTCGTTCATGGCGTTCTTCTTCGGGGATTCCTTCCAGTGGCCGCCCCCACCGCCTGTACCGCTACCACGGGACATGTGATGCTGCAGAAACACAGCGTGCTCAGTTGTGGCACGAACACGCGCTCGTGGGTAGTTTATACAGAAAGAGAAGTAGTTAAGTGTGTGTTACCTGCCAGCGCTGGTTGAGCTCAGTAACGGTGTCCTGCATCTCTCTGAAAGAGCGCAGCGTCTCAAGCTCCCTCAGCTTCATCTGCTTCACTTCTTCCTGCAGAGCCGCTATGTTGTTCTCGTCAGGCAGGCAACTGCTCCTCTGGATGGAAAACATGTCACGTTCGCAGTTTAGAAAGACTAACTAAGGAGTAAGCAGTGATTTGAGCTAAATGCTAACATGCTAATGTTAAGCATGTATATCACTTGCCAAACAATACCATGTTTGACCCTCACAGTTTAGCGTCTAGCGTTTAGCGAGCATTCTAACAATTTATAATTAGCACTAAACCCAAAGTACTGCATCATAAACCAACGTTAAATTGATGTCGTTGAAGAGGAAATGTAAGTTGTGGGCTGACCAACTGACCGACCAATAGATGTTACCATCTATAGAGCTGCTAAAAACCAGGAGGTTCAGAAATATTAACAATCTGTCAATATTAACAGTTGCTTTTTCTGGCTGTTTTCACTTTTATATCACAGTAAACTCATCATCGAGCTGTTGTGTCTCAAGACACTTTTAAGAAAAACTGAGTTTGAAACCACAAGCGCGTCTTTTTAATCGTTTAAACTTTTAGTACTCTGTAATATCAACTTAACACATCCACAGCTGCACACGCCTGCTGTCTCTGCTCATCTTTCACACGTTTCTGTCACACGTTCAAGTGCGTGTCTGTTAGTGTACCTTCTCCAGGTCGAGGACCTTGTCTTGCATTTCCTTCAGCGCTCCCAGCAACTCAGCCTCACGCAGTCTGGACTGCTCCAGCTGGGTCTGCAGATTGCTCACAAACTGCTCTGTGTACTGAAACAAACATCACTTGTGTTACGCAGGTATACTGTATAAAATGGCAGTGGTTTAATTGATTAATACCGACTTTGATCATTGGATGATGCTGGTATACAGACTGACATTAGTTGAACAGAGGAGTAGACTGGTCTTGTTTGGGCCTCAGGAGTTCAGCTCAGTTAGGATTACCACAGTGCTTTGATGTGTATGAATTCTGTCACAAGCTGCAGTTGTATCTCTTTCTCTTTCTGTTTCTTTTGTTGCTACTGCTGAGAAATCTAAATGCAAACTGCGTATTAACACCTTTTCTGGGGGCTAAGGTCATCGAGAAGAAGTGTGCAAAAAACCTCATTTGGTAAAGGCAGGAGGAGATTTGCAGACATACAAGCAGAGCTATTGTGTCCTCATTTATGCAACACATAAATTTAGTATGAGTAACAATGTTCAATGTGTTGATTTCTCAGTTTTGTGTTTCCAGTACGTAACAAATGTCTGTAAAGTAACCCAACTTCAGAAAAGCTGATCAACAAAATGGAGTTAGTATCAAGTGCCACTGCTGCCCCAATGACTCAGAGTGTTGTCAGAAAATAGAAAGCTACTGTACATTTTTATGTCACCACATCAAAGTGAAACTAGCAAGGCTACGGTGTACCAGAGCAGCAGAAAGACTGAGACGGCTGAGTGGAAAAATACTTTTCCTACAACGCAAAATACAAAAGCTTGAAATTGGGCAAGTACATAGCGTGCGTATAGGAGTCTCGATTTGTCATTTCGAGCTTCTTATTCTTGGTTATCAAAGAGAACTGTGAGCGTCTGGGGGTGTGTGAACTCTGGTGGGTGATAGGTGCCAGCAATCTGAGCTGGAATAGAATCACACGTCACAATGACATCAGTCATAGTCCTGTCTTTAAAAGAATCTAAGCAGTAAACGAATGACACATTTTGCTTGTTCATTTTGGGTGAATGTAGCGTGGAGTACAAAGTTTGACTTCTGTCACACATCACATTCTCACAGATAGGTGTGATCTTAACTGTGAATCATCTGTAAAAATTAAAGGAAAGGTTTATTTTTTCTGGGTTAGCAAAGTGGTGGTTGGACGTATGTGACAAGCATTTTGAAACTCAGTTCAACACCAGCTGTCAAGTTCATGACAAGCCTCAAGTCTCACACAATGTAGTTTCAGCAAAACTACAGGGATATTTTGAAGGATCTGAAAGGGTAAGTCAAACAGTCCTCCAAAAGTACCCACTTTTTACTTAAATATAAATATTCATCTTAGTTTCCAAAGTAATCTGTAACACCGGCTGTCCAAATAAAGTGTGTGTACAATATTTCCCTCTAAACTGCAGTGGAGTATAAAGTACCTCAAACTTTACACTCCACTGCAGTGGAGGTACACTTAGGTGCAAGACTTGAAGTAAATGTACAACGCTATCGGAAACTATTTGATACAGTCAAATCTTCTCAAACCAGCAACAATAATATAATAAATTAGTGATCAAATATTTAAAAACGTACGATGGAACCTTTTCAGTCTCAAAGTTTGAAAACTATACGACTACACTGTAATCTCTAGGTGCTGAGGATTGCAGGTTTAGCTCATAGAGTAAATTACTCATTTCCTTTGAGCTTGATCTGGAAACATGACTTTGCGGGTTTTGTGCGGAAACACAATTTAAAACGCAAAGAAAAAAAAATCGACATCAGACTCGGTCAATAAACACAGATGCTTCTAGTTTGGTGCGATTTTTGTGAACAAAAAGTGTCGTCAGTACTGCTCAGCGCTGTGTTTTCACCCTGGGTGTGTTCCTGATGCGGGGGCGTTTGAAAACGCTACTGACTTGGTTGCTAATCCAGAGGAAGCACAGAGTTTGGCAAAAATGAAATGTAATAAAAGCAGAATAAGAGGTGAGTTTACTTCATTAGTTACTCTAGAAATATTACAACATATTACACAGATGTTAAAAAACACTGAAAATACATTAAAGGGTTCTCTGTGGAGTTTTTGACATCTAGCACAATGTTTTTTTATGTGTGGGTCATTGTTTTGTGCTTTCCTGCACACAAAGGCTGTTGAATGCAACAAAAAATTACATAGAGCATGCAGGTTTCAAACATTAAAAAAAATATAAAAAATCAATAAACTCACAAATGTTTTGAACAACACTGAGTGTGAACAGAAACATTGTTTGAGTACAATAAAACTTCACAGGGCCACTTTAAAGCTCAGTATGTAACTTTTCTATCTCATCATTCTGATGCTACACTTGTAATCAGGTGAACATTGTCTCTGTAAAGCACTTTGAAATTACTATTATTACAAATAATAATTTTTTATTTTATTAAGATACTCAAATAGTCTTTACATGACAAATTAAATAAGTAAATTATGCTGTAAAGTTTTTATTATTATTTATTAGGAATTGTTTATAATTATTTATTAGAGAAAATGTATTAAACAGACCATTTTAGGAAGCTGCACTGTGTCAAACCAGATAAACCTGATGAATACTAGAAGTCACTGAGTTCAAGCAACAAGCAGGGGCAGCGTTTAGTTCAGAGCAGCCGCCCCATGTGCGAAGGCTCAGTCCTTGCTGCAGAAGCCCAGGGTTCAAATCCAACCTGTGGCTCTCTCCCTGCATTCCTGTCACTCTTCAGCTGTCTCTATCAAATAAAAGCCTGAAAAGGCCAAAAAAATCTATTAATCTATTTTAAAAAAAAGCAACAAGCTTAGATACAATCTGTTTATGAAATATTACTGGTGCTGTTGTCAGGGAAAACAAACCTTCCTTGTTGGGTTGCGAAACAGTTATGTTTTAGTGGCTTGTGTTGCATACATTTTAACTTCTACAAATTTCCACTGAACTCTTAAGACAATCAGTGTTGCAATTTGTTCATTCAAGTTCTTTTAAGTCCAACATTGGCTGCAATAAATCGGACCACGTGCTGTGAGATGACTTTGCATCTTTAAGAAAAGTCTCTTGGTTTATTATTAAAATAAATAGTTGAACATATTTTTTTTTTCCCCCAAGAATTTGCTGAATAGATTGACACCCCTTTCATGTCTGTTTGTTAAATACAAAGCTATAGCCAACAGAGAGTTAGCTTAGCTTAGCATAAAGACTGGAAGCAGGGGGAAACAGCTAGCCTGAAACTGTATGTTTACAACATGTTGCACAGGTTTTATCTGGACTAAACAAAGGAGATAAAATTTGGTAATTATTGAGCATTAGAGGTGCTTGTAGGCTGATTTGTCTTCACCTCTGGACCGATCCAGGCTAGCTGTTTGCACCTGTTTCAAGTTTTTATGCTAAGCTAAGTGCCTGCTGGCTGTGACTTTGCATTTAGCAAACAGTTGTGAGAGTGGTAAAAATGTCTTTGAAATGGATTTTGCCAACACTTTCACACTATAAGCGCTCCAAATAGTCCACAGCAACTAAATCAGGAACTACATTTAAGATTTTGCATGTAGAGGCAGCGCTGATTTTGAAATCTGATCTCTTAACCTTTACAAAACATTACTTAGCAAACAATTCAAGTGCAGATGCACTGCTTCTGCGCTGAGAGAAAACTTTCCAACATAATACCCCTGGTCCACATATGTGAGGGAAAGTGACAGTTTGGCTGTGGCTGTTTGTGGACAGACTGTGGGTTTGTGTTTACCTTCTGCTGCTGCAGCTCTTTGATGGTGTCCTGTGCTTTCTCAAGGCTCTCGCTGGCTGTGTTGCACTGCTGCCTCACTACCGCCAGCTCTCGCTTGATCACATAGTTCTCCTCTGCTTCCTGTGCCCTCGTCACCTGACCCTGTAACAACGGGCCAAAACAGGATCAGCGGTGCAGTTTGAGTAGTTTTTCCGTAGTTCAGTAGTAGTGCTAGGGTAGTTTCATATCTAGCGTACAGACATGAGAGTTTTATCTAACTCTCAGCAACAAGGCAAATAAGCGCATTTCACAAAATGTTGAACTATAGGTTATTTCATTAATATCTGGGTAAACTGCACATATTTGGTATAAAAAATAATCATTATATTTGTGGTACTAATAAACTTTTACATGCCACATGCAGGGATTGTACATGTATCTCATATTAGAGTTTCCATCATGAATAAACAGTACATGCATTCGGGGGTTACAGGATTACAGGATGGTCTTATGGCCTGAAAAGATTTACAACTTAAACAATATTCTTTCATGCACTTTTGGCGGGTTAGGTGTAGTGTAGCGGTGCAGGAGAGCAGAAAGAAGACGAGGAGGAGGAAGGAGGACAGCGAGGTCCGTGGGAAAGTGGTTTACCGTACTCTACCTGTATCAGTCTGTCTGCCAGAGCAGCACTCTCCTACAGCGCAGCGAAGGAGAGGAACAAGTGAAGAGATGAAAAGAAAGTGAAAGACAGCGGGACACCAGGGAGGATAGATCACAACAGAACCAAAGAGGAAATTCAAGGAACAGAATGAAATGGGATCACAGGTCACGAGGAGTGACGTCGTTGGAAAAAAAAATGTAGAGATGTTTGTGAAGAAAAAAAGAAGCAGCAGTAAGATCACTGAGAACAAAATGTCTTTAGGAGAGAGGGAGAAGATAACAAACTCTTAAGTGTCTCTTGATAGCAGAGTGCTGGAGTAAAGGGAAAAAACAAGACCAAATGCAAGCATCCACACCCACAAACACACACTGAAAGCTCCCCAGGAGAGGAAACCACCAAAAGAAAATGAGCTCACAATTAAAGACTACAGCATTAAAGTGGATCTGATCAGTACGTGAAAAAATCTGGCTGTTTTGTCACAACGATGCTGCATAAACCTGATTTATTTTAGCATTTAGATAAGCTGGAATCGAAGCCGATCTCTTACCTTCTCCAGCGTCTCGATCCTTTGCTTCAGCAGCCTGTTTTCTGTGCGTAATCTCTGAACAGAGAGTCATGGTACAGGACAGTTACATCACCTATTTATTAAAAAGCATCATATGCATATCATGCAAATATACACAAATACACACACACCTTTATCTCGATTTGCTCCTCCATTTCTTTGTTCTTTATTGTAGTATATTCTTTCTCAAGTCTATGAAAAATAAAAACAACACAGGATTATGGATACAGAACTTAACTGCTTGGTTGCAGTGCTTCATTGATTCCATTTTAATCACAATGCTTAAAAAGGAAAGATCAGTGCAAAAACCTCAGAAATAACAAAACAGAAATACAAATTGTACTGGGCTACACGAAGCATGTTCAGCCTCTCTCACAAATTAGTGAGACGTTAGTCTAGGAGTAATGAGCACTCTTACTTCTTCATCCTCTTGGGGTTGTATTTAACCTGGTAGGCCCTGAGGATCAGCTTATCTGGGCAGCTGTCAAACTGGTGAGGGATCACCTTCTGGAAATGCTGACGGACCCCGAGGGAAACACAAGATTAGAGAGCTCAAGACAGACAAAGATGCTCATTCATATTTTATGAAGAATTGTGCAGAAGAAGAGCAGCTAAAGCCCAACCTTGGCCTTGAGGCAAGCCAGCAGCTAATGCATAATTGGAACAACAATGGCTCTGACATATTGCAATTGATTTTTTTTTTTTTTTTTAGTTCAAACTTATACTTATATTATTAGTCACTATTAGTCACGTTTCAACCAAATTATCACGTTCCAGCTTCTAAAAAGTGAAGATTTGCTGCTTGTCACATATTGTTTAATAAATCAAACAAATAATCAACTGATAAATAAATGATCAAAATAACATTTAAATAGTGCCACCCTATATTAAAATGTGTATTACCCCTGTAGCAAAAGAGAAAAGAAATCGTGTATCGGTGAAATAAATCCAACAACCTGAAAAAGTAACAATTTTTTTTTTTTTTGTTAATTTGGTGTTTTTTTTCCTGAGGGATCAACAAATGTGATTTCTTTCAGAGTTACCTGCTGTAAACAACATCCATGAGCCCTGGTTTCTGTTTCTGTTTTGAATTAATGTGCCTGAGTGAAGCAGATCTGTAGTTCAGGAAGCTCGTGTGCAAAAGGGAAAGTGGGACATGAAGCACTTGACGGGCGGCTGAAACTGTACATGAAACTAATTTCCGCAACAAGTGGTTACACGTAGCTCGGCTGCAGCCGCTTACCTGTGACATGCCCTCCATGTCCAGCTGAATGAGGTCAGTCTGGTTGTACTGCAGGATGGCCAGGCCCACTCGGAAGATAATCTCTAGGCCCTACAGATATTTCATATATCTTATTATGTGCTGAGTTAAAATAATAGACACAGTTTAAAAAGATGTTCAGATACTTAAAATAGATACTCATAACGTCTCCTACCTCATACATGAAAATATCAAAGATACGTGTGGCGACAGGCAGAGGGAGAAAGGTGAGGAAAAGGGTGAGGAACCAGGATGAGGCATACATGGACGTGTGGAAACTCTGGGATCGGAAATGGACGTTCAGCTCTGGAAGTTGTTCCTAATAAAAAAAAAAAAAAAAAAATTAAGGCTCAAACATCTAAAATACAGTCAAAAGGACATACAGACAACGTGATGTCCTGGATATATAAATGAATGATTTGCTGCCCCTTTGTGGAGGACTGTCACACTGCATGCATCATGTTTGTTGCTGGATTTTACCTGTAGCAGATACTCAAACTGGTAGATGCAGAGGCCCAGCTCAGCCATACTGGGTTTGAACAGCTCCCTCAGGCGGTACTCTTGCATCAGACGCACAAAAACACAAAACGCCTCCTCTTCAGGCATCTAGGACGGAAGAGAGAGAGGTGAGTCAGGTTCCCTCGCTGAGTATAAATTAGACACAGCTTATGTTGAACAGTGAGACCCATATTTCACTGATTTCACCTCCGGAGACAACTTAATTCCCTGTAAAATCTGTTACATAATCAACTGTTTTTTTTAGTGGCAATAATCAGAGAAATCTATTGGGACTGATTACAATGAAGCTCAGACATATTCTGCAGAGTCTTTAGGAAAAATATCCTCATTATGAATCGATTATGGACCATTTTCTTTAACTCTTTAATCGTTACCTGCATAAGCAGCAATCCAACAATGAATGCGCTGCCTTGGCAGTAGCCCACCTCTCGATCCACCAGAGAGTATGCCTGAAAACACACACACACACACACACACACACACACATTACACAACACATTTGCTACGTGTTGCACTTAACAGATGACATCTGTAATCCTGACCGAGCATCCAGACTCAAGAGCAACAGGATCAACAAGTCACCAGAGGTCCCTTCATTTCCTGCACAGCTGAGCTACCAGGCAACTCGACTGATGTGAAAAAGGACAACAAGCTTGTTTCCACGGTTGTGAACAACAAATCTCCAACAAATTTTCCCTTCAGATTTTGTCTCATGAACCAAGTTACATCAAGAAGGTAACACACCAAGAGAAAAATGTGAATTCCAGCCATACGTTGCACCCTAGTTTGATTGATTGATGAGTGAAACAATTCATGTATCACCATCTGAGCCACACCACCCCTCAAAGTGAGCACGTGGCAAATTTCTGAATGAGTCTCACATTTTCGTATCCGTTCAATATCAAGACTGAGGAGTTCAGACCTTGAGGTGATGTAAAACTCTGCAGCGCTCACCTTCATGACGTTGAAGAGGACTTCTTGCCCCAGGCTGTCCTGGCCTTTGAAGAACTCGTGCTCGGGGTAGGTGCGGGCGATGTCTCTGCGGATGAGCTTCTCGCAGGGGGACGACATCTTTAGCAGCTCAGAGTACTGGTTCTTCACCGGCATGTCAGTGGCGTTGCCCAGCAGCTGCCAGACGATGGCCCGGAAATGATGGGGAATGCCCTTTCTGATCAACTCCTGGAGGCCAAAGAAAGACAGACAGAGACAATAAAGAGGATTAATACCTCGCTCGTTTATGTGGCGGGGTATGCAATTTTAAACATCTCTTGAAGAGCAAAGAGCAAGTAGATGAGAGGAGACTAATCAATTATAGAATGATGAATAGATATCTTTACAAAGACAATTTAGTATCGTTTCATAATTACAGCCACTCAGTGCATTATGATGTATCACTCTTTACAACAATTCTTCACCCACTCATGTTTTTCATTAAAGCCAAACTATTTTTTGTTTTGTGTCTGTAGAGTTTGCAGGCAGTATCGTGTTGCTTGCTTTGTCTACCCTCCCATTTTTCCCTGACTCATTTTGCTGTTCCATCCCTTCATCCATCTTCTCTTCCCCTGGGTTTCTTCTTTTTGTCACAGAGGACGCAGAGGGACACAAAGAAAGGAAAGGAGGCAAGAAAGAGGATGAAGAGAGAGGCGTATTGGTGTAGTGCAACCAATACGTGCACTGCACTTGTAGGGGAACGTCGGCTAAAAATACACCCTGGGCACTCACACAGCACTGAGCTACATGTTTGTGACACACACATGTACACACAACCAAAACCTCATGAATACAAACAGACCAGTGACAAAGTCTGCGTGTGAATATAGATGGCCAACTGGCCTCTGCATAAAAGGTGCGATGAGTCAGGGATTTACGGGGCCTTCCTTCTGTTTTTTTCCGACTCGGTAAACTTGACCAACAGGATGCAAAAATAAAATGAGGAGGCTGATAATCTCCTTACTGATGCTCTCATTTCAAATTATATTCAATGACTCATGCTGAGGAAAACGCTGCACCATAATGTTTCCATCTCCCGTCCCTGATCCCCACCTTCAGGAGTTTGTCCTTCTTGCGTCTCCACTCTTCCCACTCGTTGACGATGCGGCCCCATAGGATCCATGTATCCTCCTCCAGATGTGACAGGTTGGAGGAGGCCGAGGAGCTGGACACCAGTGATGAGCCGCTGTTGCGCCGTGAACCGCTCATCGAGCGCATGGATTTGGAATCAGCCTCCAGCAACCTGCAGGAAGAAACAGATGATGAGGACATGAAGCTCAGATTACAATTGATTATTTTTGATAGAAAAAGCACAAGATTACAGCGCACAGCATGTTTGTCTCATACAAGGCGGTACATACATCAGAGAGCTAAGATGTGCATTAGGAGTCACGGCAGGTTGATATGACATTGAGGTGAATGTGACATTGTGAGGATGAGTACAGTTTGTGGAAGCACCACGAGGTTTGTTTCCTAAATAAACTACAGAATCAGAGACCCATGAGGATTTTACACACACAGCTGGCTATGACAATTTTAAATATACGGAAAAGGACTGGCCTTTAACTCAGCTACAACTGACAAGCTATATTTTCAAATGCCAAGCTACAAATCTATCTCTAAAGTATGTTTGTTACTTTGTTCGTGAGATGTGAAGGTTCAGAAGTTTAAACACATTCTCATAGACTGCTGATACAATCCAAGTTAAAACACAGTTTTAGAGAGTTTAAGGAGTTTAACAGAGGAGTTTAAGACTAGACTAGACTTCAGCAGCATTTCTCATGAATCATCGTGAGCTAAACAAATAGTTATACATTTTGTGTAAAAGCCAATTAGATTTTTTGATGAGAGAATCGAAACCACTCATCTCATGAAGCAGACCGTTAGCTTAGCTAGTAGGTCACTGCTCGTGGTCAAATAATAGGCAAGAAAATAACCCCTTATGAAACCACAATTTGTTTTTACACCTTAGTTCTCCGTTCTTCCTCTAGTTCTTTGTCTCTTCTAACATTCAGCAAGAGAGGAAAATAAGAGTATTTTCCAAATGTTTGAACTGTTCCTTTAAATGTTTTTTAGGGCTGCAGGACAGCAGGAAGCAGAGATGATGTGATTAAAGAGACCACTCTTTACCCCGAGGGTGTTAGGTTCAGTCACACTTTGACCTTGAATGTCTGGTCCTTTTAAGTCAGTTGACTCCTGCATCCTGCACTTTAAGTCCTTTGCTGAAACATGTGATAGCTGGAAGAAGACTTTAACAGCATGTGTCTACGTACACTTAAAATATCACACTCATCCCTTTCTTTCTTTCTCAAGTGATTTCCTGTCATTTCAGTCCATGCTGGACTAAATGGAGAATCTGGTGCTCTTTGTTGTGTGGGATTAAACCTTCAGGTGATGACATTTTCCGATATTATCCCTGAGGTAACGGATCCTGAACTGATTTAATACTGAGCTTGCTGGGAGAACATACATCAGCATCTAGAACACATCTATTTATTTTTCCAGTAAGGTTTATTTGGTTTTGTGGCTGAGGTGTTTCTCGGATGGAAAGACCTTTTTTTGAAGTGTTGATTAAGACAATCTACGGTTAACAATGTAACCTATGATATAAAGCACTGGATGAAAAAGGGGGATTGTTATGTCAAGGGACAGACACAGATTCATTTTCTTTTACAAACAACTTTTCCTCATAATCTCCTTTTTGATTTGAACATTAAGGAGCAACAATGCCTACATCTCTGTACAATGCACTGTGTTTATTTGTTCTTCCTTGCTTCCTTGCATATTTAAAGTGTAAACAGAAAAGTTTCTGAAAAGTACTGGTAGAGTTCCCAGTGCCACCTTTTCAGTGTTTGCTAAAACACTAACCTACATACCCATTTCTTGTTACCCAGTATATTTCTTCTAGATGTAGGGCATACAGATTTGTGATTCTAGGTCAAGTTGATATTGGCCTGTGGTCATTTTACACAAATCCCTTTGCTGGGTTGGATAGGTGCATGCACACCTTGAACAGTGACAATCTGTCATGCAAAGGGGCTTTGTCTAAATGCAGCAAAATACAGTATTATACTATTTCTCCAGAAGTCACTGTAACCACTGCCAAAGCACCTTGAAATCTATCATTTGAGTATGAAACGCTTGCACCCTGCAGGCTTTAAAGGTGACTGTAAAACATTTAGTTTCAGTGTTTAATAGAGCACAGTGGCTGCATACTGCTTAGACTTATGATGGAAACGTCTCTGCAATCCTTCTATATGCTTACTTTTTTTTTTCATAGTGATAAATACACTTCTTAATCTTGATCTTCTCATACTCAAAAGATAGCCTTCGAGTATCAGTTTAAGCTTCACAAATATACAGCAATATCTGATGTTTTCATGCCCTTGAAAATCAGGAATTCATTTTAAAAGCTTTTGGATGTCTGTGAAGGACAGAGTTTCTGTTCTGCAACATCCTTCATCCTTCCATCGTATTTTTCTCTGACTATAATATCAGTGCTGCTGTGTACTGCACAATATTTGGTGCTTAATGCAGAAAATATTTGGGATCACAACTCATACATTTTGTTCCTTGTTCCAGGTTGTGTGTGCATGTGTTTTTGTTCCATACATGTTCCTAGTGAAACTTTAAAGATTATAGGGCAGCTATCTAGTTAGCCGACAATCATAATTTTACAGGCTATACAGATCATTTTTCATCTCCTATCATGAAGTACTGTCACATATTAGACAATCTCATTAATTAGATGCACTCTCTTCACCTGTCATGATTTTTTGCACCTGAGCTTCTGCTTCTTCTTAAACTTTTATTTTGATGGATTTTCTGGAGTTCTTTTATCCAGATTCTTGTTTAATAAACTCAAACATGATCTACCTACAGGTAATAGACTTTTCTCATGCACTGTCTTTGGTTAAAGTTACTTATTTACCTTACAGGGTACAACTACACTGACCTAACATAATGATTACTTTTGTTACAACTTACACAGACATTAGTTAGTGTACGCAGGCCTGTCATACTCATACAGCACATATGCAGAGGTAAGACTTGAAATTCTTGGTAATTTGTTTTAAAGCAATCAGTCTGTAATTTTATACACATTCAGAGAAAGTCAGGCTTCAAGCAATGACCATCTATTTTTTCTGCTAAAGTGACAAATGTAACTCGCAAGATAACTGAGCTAATGTTAGTGTCATGAACTGAAAACACTGTCTCCTCCTTACTTTTTAATGTGTCTGGTTGACTCACCTGTTTTGCTCCTCTAATTTGGCCAGCAGCTCCAGTTCATCGGGACTCAGGTTCTCTGAGTCCGCTGGGGAGGCCGCTGGTGCTGACAGCACTGCATCATGGGAAGATGAGTCTGGGCTGAGCACTGGGCTGCCTGTTGATGGTGGGTCTGGATCCATGCCGGGAGGGGAAGAAGGGCACTCTAGCTGAGGGAGAGCCCCGCCGGAGCTCTCTCTTTCTGGGCTGCTGCTGGGTATAGACATGGTGGCGGCGATGGAGAGGGATGGGTAAAACAGTACAGGTGTAGTAAGAGGGTCTTCCACTCTCACTGTTGGTCTCCCTCCTCAGTGAGCCTGAATGGCAGCCTGGCTGGCCTTGAAGCCAATATGATCAGAGGTCTTCAAACCTGTCATGGGTACAGAGGAAGCTGAATGAAAATGGATGGCCACAAATCAGTTCAATTCAATGGTTTGAATAACTTCAGTAAATATAGCAGTATTGTTTGGTTGGATGGCACCCACATCCAGCATGGTCCTCCCCGTCTACAATCATCCAGACACTTTGGATTTTTAGCTTGTTATTTTTACTTATTTTAAAATTTGGAGGAGCGTGTCATGTTTGGCTCAGTGTACTGAACACAAGTAAACTGGTGTTACTGTTGCAATGCACATGCAGATGCCAATAACGCCCCTCCCTGTTTCAAATGACTACTTTGAAGGAGTGGCTCTTAGTCACTGTAATGACATCATCCTAGATGAGAACATCACGGTCGGTCACTCTGCTTACCAGAGAGCTTGTTTTTCTTCACACTAAGACAGACAGTTTTCCAGTGATGCCAAAAATGCCTGTCACGACCATGTAAACAAACTCGTGATCTATAGATTAGGGTGAACAAACCTGTCAGCAGCGCAATGAACAAACATGACCTGATGCGCTGCTGTTCACAGTTTTCGGCTTTCAGAAGGACTCCGCCATGGTCACACTCCCTGAGTGCTTGATGTGTATTAAGAGATAATAAATCAATCGGCTCATAAATAAATTAGATGAATAATTGAGCGAGTTCAGAGAGATAAAGCAGGGGTCACAGAGTTTATAAAGAACTGAAGCCACTGGCAAGAAACAGAAGAGTCCGAGGCGCTTCGGACTCTCCTGTTTCCCTTCTGATGTAAAACTCAGGCGTGACTTTGTTTTTGCAAAAATTGCAAAAGTGCAACTGCTCGGTTTGGGCTTAAGGGATTGTGAATAGATTTTTTAAAAATAATTAATAATAAAAAGGGTGTATCTTCCAAGTTTAATTACTTAGGGGCATACAAAGGGCGGGAATTTGTATCTTGAGTGCAACATTTAACTGGCTAATGTTAGCACATCCAGACTCCAGAGTGATTTGCTTTCCCTCGTCATATTAATCTTATACATGCACAAGATAGGGGAGCTGAATATTAAGAGATGGTGTGAAGCTTTTACACATGCCAGAGAAAAACAAACATTCCCAAGCTTAGCTGTTGTGTTGCACAGGACAACTGCTACAGCTTGTTACCAGAGAAGCAATAAGCATGCACTTTATGTTGTACATGTATAGGCTCTGTTTCTTTCTATGCCTTGCTGTGTGCTGCAGCTCGCAACCAAAGAGATGCTGAGGAAGAGTTGAAATTGGTCTGTAGAGCAAATGATCCAAAAGGCCAAACTGCTGCTCTGTAATAGGGAGCAAAATGTGGAGCTACAGTCCGCTCCCCTGACTCTCTCTCTCCTCTGCATAATGGATGGCATCTCTTTTGCTGGTGCTCATTGGAAATTACTTTTGGCCCTCCTCACACACACACACACACACACACACACACGCACAAACACACTCAAAACAACTCAGAAATAATAGGCGCAATATAACAAATTCAGAGGCAGAGGAGAGAAATCCCAGCTATGAAATAAAATACACAACATACACAAACACAGCCATCGTAGCCAATATACTCAACAAGAACAATACAATGAATTGATCAATAAATATCATATCAAACCGTCCGCGTATTTGAAAACTCAAAAACAATGTATGGAAGAATTGATTTTGGCTGTGTAATCAACCATGAAGGTTGAGTGAAAGATACGTTAGCCCGTGCAATCATTTTTTAAGCATATGATGCAGAAACACACCACAAAACAAGGAGCGGGAAAATAGCCTGCAGCAGAGGAGAGGAGCATAATAACAGTCTGAACAGGGAAAACACTGCATGGCGACGAGACAAGGACCACATTCATGCACAGAAACCAGCCCAATCAAAAGAGCCATTAACAAGCCAATGGGACCAATCACATTTGTAACATGGCTCGGTCAAAAGACGTATCTGAAATAACGTCCTTTTCATGACAAAGTCATTTCAGGTTTAAGTTATTCTAGTGAAGCCAAGCCACCTCTTTGTGGCTGAATTTGTTGCAACGATCCTAAAACTGAAACTAAAAATGTCAAGCTACCTTTTCTTCCAAGATTAACATCATCTGACAGATGGGTGAGCCTGAGGCAGTGATGCCTCTGCATCGACGTGTAGGCCTATATTCACCTCGATCCCAGCGATGAGACTGAGGTGATATCTATTTTTATTGACAAAATTTATAACCGCACTAGACACTTGACACATTTTCACCTTGATCTCAACACCCAGAAACCCTTCAGTGACTGTACGCAGCAGCTCGTGTAACCCCTTCTGGCCAGCCTGTGATCAAAAAGGCGCAAGAGAGAGAAACAATATGACGTTAATGAGGCCGACTCTCTTTGGATGGAGCCTTCACTCACCGCGGCTTCACGACAAGAGTTTGATCCTATCTACTGAGTTTAAATTATTGTTGAGGGGCCTTTCTGCTGGCTGATAGAGTGAATTAGTTAACCAGCTCCCATGGCCATCTTCTTTTATTAAGGAATTTTAATTGTTCGTGATACAGAACCACAGTCGATACGGAAATATGTGCCAATAATTTGAATCTCTCAACCTCTGCATTTCTTATAACAGCTTGCAAGTTTGTCTAATTCTTGCAAATATTTTAGCCCTAAATGGTGAAACTGGATGAATGCTTGTAAATTGTACTAACCATCACACTTTACTGCATTAACCAGTCCAGATGAAATAAAATCAAACCTGTTCTCAGGCCAAGCTCTATACTGTAATGCTCACAACAAGTGTCCAAATTAAACCATTTTTACCATACCGTACATGATTATATAACTTTAAACTCAACAACATAATAGCCTCCCTCAAACTGGTCTCTTTATTTATGAAGCTTGTTGAAGGTGGTACTACTCGGGCTGGGAGAAAAGATTTATGGTAAAATATTCCCTAAGCAGGTCAACTTCCAGGATAGCTACCACTGACTACTACAGGAATCCCCACTAAGACCTCCACATTGCACAGTTAACAGGAAGCATCACATTTTTTCCCTCTACATTTTATTTTTAGTGCAAAAAAACCCCCCAAAAACTGGCAGGTGGGACAGGAATCTAAAGCCATTAAGGACATCACCAGATTAAACAGATGTCTCACTGATGAAATAATTAAAAAAAAAAGAAACCACAAGTGCCATTAAAACATCTTAAGCATCAGCCCATGAAAGAACAAAAGGAGAGATGCTCCAGAGAGGTTTTAGTGCTACAGAGGGCTATTCAGCTGTGTCACTGTGGCCAGACCACACTGTAAAAAGGTGTGAGTCATGCAGCAGTCTCTCTCACACACACTTGCGCGCGCGCACACACACTGGTTAATGGAAGGACGTTGTGAAGGTCCCTGACAAAGCAAAACAAGCCAGATTTTCTGAGCTTGGCTGTTGCTTTGTGTATGACAGCAGGCTTGCTGTAATGTCATTGTGTACTTGGGAGAAACTGCAGAGGGCTGAGAGATAAAGGAGGGTTTGAGGGGCTTTCATTGTAATCCATTTAAAATTGTGTTTCCAAGCGTGTTTACTGTGTGTGTGTGCGCTACATGAAAGATCACTGTTACTGTTTAGCATGTGCACTCTCATGCTTGGTGCATGCATGTTTATATTCCACCTCGTTGTATGTGTGTGTGTGTGTGTGTGCAAGCACCATTTTGTTTTTGTTTGTTTTTGTTTATATTTAGGCTCTCCTTGACCAACGTCACCATGCACAACTATGGTATTGTGTAAAATCTACGCCTGGAAGCGTCCTCTCTGAGCTCTCACTGTCTACAGAAACAGACAGCGCTATTGTTTCCTCTCCTGCCCCCCTTAATACACACACGCCACCTCTAGTTATTCAACATGAACCCACGACCCCTTTGCCCCTCTGTGCTTTTAATGTTACATGGTTTGCAGGCAAACCTTAGCACGGGATGTATAGCGCTGATTGACTTTTCATCTGTGTGAAGAAGCTTTTCACGGTCTTCATCTGTGCTTGGTGACACTGAACAGGCCTGGGGCAAAAAAAATGATCTCTTCACAAGACCCACTAACAACACATCAATCCATATTTCCTTTTCTGCAAAATAAGAAAAGCTATACTATAATACTACATGCTGTCAGTCGCTCTGAGATGTAAATTATTTCCCCAGAGGCTGGAAAAAAAATGCACACACAAAAAAATGGAAAATCCTGACCAGCAATTTATGGAAAAAACAAACAACAACAAAAAAACAGAAATCAGCTACTTTTCACAGGGATCCCGGCCTCACTAATGTGTCACCCTCTCCCTCCCCCCTCCATGTATTCATGTGTGTCTCGCCCTTGGGTATCTTCCATAATCTATAGATGCTAACCTCACTGTTGTTCCAACTCATGATCTCATGTTTGGTTACTGCCACGTGGACTGCTAATTTCCACGCTATTCATCTCATGTCCTTGTGACTGCCGTCAGCCTCGACATTGCTCAAAGTGTCCTATTGTAAAAGAGGGAAGTTTTTTGTTCCTGATATTGGTGCTTAAAGCTCTTTCCCTCAATGTTTGTGAAAGCCATAGCTGGAACCAGAATGACTCGATTAGCTCGAGTTAGTGCGTGGAATTAGTCCTGACAGCAGTGATGCAGACATATTGATAAGTTAAACACACTCCACATACTGTAGAGTGCACAAGGGCAGTAGTGTAAAACAGATACTAATCAATATGTGTGCGATGAAACGACGGTTTTAAATGGCCGATAACAACTGCCTGACAGCGGTGGAAACATCTACTCTAGTAGAATCTGTAGGTGCTTTACTTGAGTATTTCTATTGTATGCTACTACTGTTTCAGAAGGAAATATATTTGACAGCAATAGTTATTATCTAGTTTTCAGATAAAGATTTCACATGTAAAACATATTACTTGTTATAAAATATGATGCTTTGTTAGAAATGTAACTACCCAACACTATATGAGCACAGTACAGTAAAAAATAACCCCATGTTGACTAAAATATTAAAGTACCACTTACATATTCATACAATTGTGATCCAACAATGTAACAATGCATAAAGTGTACTTTTGAATTTTGTACTTTTACTTAAAAAGAGTATCTAAGATTCCATTTATTCTTCCCTGTTAAGACCTGGTGCCTACATCACCCACGATGCAACTGAACCACCACTGCACTGCACACCAGCACTGTTGTGCTAGTAGCTGCTAATATAGCCTCAGGCTGCTAGCTTCATGTAGAGACGAGGAGCGGGCTACAAAAATTTCAGCCCCAACAGATGCTGACTCAAGTGACATCACTTGAGGCAATTCATCAGATTTCATGCAGCTCTCTCTGCAGCCACAAGAGGTTTTACTTAACCCTTTTTACATATGCAGCAGTACTCCATAAGACATGTACATTTTACACACAGAGGTTTTAGTTTATTTGTATTTTTATTTTACTGTATTTCTATATTGTGGCATTGGCACTTTTACTTAAGTGAATAATCTGAGTGCTTCATCCAGTACTGATGCCGGAGTTACTCTACAGTGAACCAGACACAGCAGTTTATGTTTATGTGTACTGAGGATGAATGGCACATCAGCCATCCAGCATCATCATTACAGTAATGAGAGCCTGTTCTCCAAACAGTCCTCATGTACCAACTGTACTGTTTACATTACTGAGATCTCTCTCTCTCTGTCTCTCTCTCTCTCTCTCTCTCTCTCTCTCTCTAACATTAAGCTTGAATGAAAAGGACACACTTTTAGGCCAAATCGAAGCAACAATAACAGCAAATGTTTTCCAGGTCCCCTAAATCTACTGACCACGTTCATTTAAATGACTAATGCTTTCCTGCTCTAAATCTAGTTAGTATCCCTCTCCAGACTCGGTTACCCTGCCACTGTGAGAGGAAATTGTCCAGAAATAGCACCAACCTCAGAACCCATCAATTACTTTCAAGTACAAGTTTCATTTATTTTGTTCTTTTCTATCACTGAATGGTCAATGCATTAGTACCAACGCTGCTCAGAGTATTTAACATGACAAAAATAAACGCTTGATAAAACAGACTGTAACATTCACTAATCACTCACTAATCTCAAAACTGGATTACATGAGCGTGTCATGGAGGATAAATGCTGACAACTGGGTGCTACAGCAGGCACACAGCTAATGCTTAATGGGATGCTAAAGCAATGACTGACATTACTTTCCCCGCTGCATTCATTATATTATCTTTTTATTTCATACATTCCCAGCAGCGTCGTCACAAACACTGATCAGAAGCCGAGCTGCTTTTTAATCAACCGTTCTGATTACAAACATCTGCTGTTTGGTAACAGTCAAACACAAGGAATCCACAAACATTATCTGAAAAATAACTTGATTAGATTTTTTGGAAACTTGTTTTCATACCTACTTTAAGCATCCTGGGGAAATAAGAAAAAAAACTGAGATGATCTGCGAAAGCGTGCACAGAGACCAACCTGTTGAAGTATGGATCAGTTTGAATTTGAAACCAGAAAAATCTTAAGTGAAATATGATTTATGGGCCTCATTTATTCTGGCAAATATAAGTACAAACAATATAATATAAACCAATCTAAAGGCCACCTAATTTGTGCTGTAAAAATCTTTCCACTTCCACATTGAAGACGAATTAGCTGACACATCATGTTACAGACTGTGCGATGGAAGCAACGTCAACAGCCACAGTGTGACGACACAGGTTTCAAAATGCCTCATTCTCTCACATCTGTGTTAATCTCTGTTAATCATACTCCCACAGATTCAGCTGACAGTAAATTATTCCCTCGTGTTCATTTTAAACAATAACAGTACGTTGACCTGGCTGATGAAATGCTCGGTACAGAGATCAGATTAACTACCTCAGAAATCACAAATGGTGGTAAGTAAAGCCATAACCATGTTTGCTTCTAAAATATCTATCATCATTTATTTATTTTGACTAGATACTTTTCAGATTAAGATGACGCATTTAAATGAAGCATTTGATAATCTTACACAATGCACTGCTAAAGATTAAACCAGTGACTCTGTGTCACATTTAAGACGACTGAGTTGTTTCCACTCAAAGACTCATATAGTTTTTTTCTGTAACTATACGATGCCCAAAAAGGTAAATAATAATAATAATAATAATATGAAATAATATTTCACAATAAAGCAAAGAAAATAGAAAAACACCAAACATTTCATATGTTTTTTCACAATCTCTCTCTTTTGGATGAGCACTGGACTAAACTAGCTAACTCTATCAACAGGCTATGACAGAAAGATACTACTTATACGTTAATACATCAGTATTAACAACCAGGGCCATGTGTGTGCTTTGCCTTATTAAGTAAGATTTTGAATGCAGGATTATACTTCTATTGAATTATTATTACACTGTTGTACTGGTGTGTTCACTTGAGTTATGGATCTGACTACTTCCATTGCTGCCTGAGGAAACAATGTTGTGCAAGGTGACAGGTCCAATTACTATTGAAACAGATGAATGAATAGAAAGAGGGCAAAACTCAGAGTAGAGCTCAAATGATTTTAAAATGAGTTTGAATGAGGTTTTCTCTACAGAATTTACAGCATAACAGCCCTGCCCCTATTTGTGCCTCATTATTCGAACATCATTTCCACGTATTACCAACATGCAGCAGTCTGAAAATAAGATCAGGATTCTGTCGGTGTAAAATCTGCAGGGCGACACAGATCCAGTTACAAATCTGCAGCCTACGGGAACAATAGAGTAGAAAGTGGAGAGCTGCAGTTGTAGTGAGCTTGAACCACGGCAGCCAGGTCATCAAGCTGCTCCCTGTTTTCATGTGTCAGCAAACAAGATGAAGTGCAGTGCTGTGCACACAGGCCAGGCCGGCACCACGACAGGCAACCTGTAAGTCAGCCAGTTAGACCAGCATGAACCGGGATAGACGATACTGAGGGCTTTAAAAATGTACTTTTTAAACACTAAATGCTTTAGTTTGACCACTGTTTGTGTGGATGGTGCTTCTATTTGGCAAACACTAGCACAGACAGTGGTTTGGATTTAGATAATCTCACAACTCCTAATATTTTAGAGCTGAAAGCAAAAATGGCAACAATTTCAATAAATGGCTCCTGCTTCTCAAATGTGCATATTTGGTAGTTTTCTTAGTCTTCTGTTATAGTAAATATTATACTCTGTCTAAGGACGTTCATCATTTATAGACAGTACCCTTGTCAAACAGCCAGCCGCCACTCAGGAAAGAATCTAGATTAATCTCATATTTTAATAAATCTTTTCTACTGTGAGGAAAAGTTTCACTGAAGCATGTGCAGGCTTTCCAGAAACAAATTAAGCTTGTCGAGTTACCATATAAAACTGTTATTTTTACAATACAGCTGCTGATGATGTTCAGCCAACAATGCCTTGAAGCTGGAAAACAGAGTTGCATACAAACAGACGTTGAGCCTCATGACTGCCTACTGCAGGTACAAATGCAAGTCATAATGCTCTTCTTTGATGATTCATCTCAGGTGTTGTTGCTGGATTAAGCCACCATTGGAGTGGATGTTAGATCTCATTGTAAGCTCAGGAAAAAGACGCAACATCACCCCTTATTTACAGCCATTATCAAAGGCTGGTCTTGTTTTTTGGCGTGAGGGAATTCAATCAGTCCTTCCGTATTATGACCTGGACATGTTGCTCCTGTTCTACAACCAAACAGAGCAACGCACAATAATAAAGCCGGACAGCAGCAGGCAGGCAATCTGTACAGTACAGAGAGAAGGCTGAAAGATAATATGCCTCCTGTACTTGATGAAGGCTACACACAAGTGCATGCACAAATTCAAACCCACACACACTCACACAAGTGCACGCACAACTCAGAGATTGTTTATCCTGGAGACGCTATCCAGAGCCTATTAGCTTACCACTCTCTCACACGGAAGAATAATGTGACAGCAGCAGCAGCAGCAGCAGCAGCAGCAGCAGCAGCAGTGAGTGCAAAGGAAAGGCTCAGCTGGGATAAGGTGTGCTTGTGTGCCACTGATGTAGTACAAAATCTTTTGTGTGTGTGTGTGTGTGTGTGTGTGTGTGTGTGTGTGTGTGTGTGAGCATGTGATCAGGGGATCAGATAAAGAAGTTTCGAGGCGACAGCACTTAAAAACAAGGTCACCAGGATGTGAGAATCAGATACCTGTTTCCTTGACAGTGAAATGTGTGAGATGCCTTTTGCATGGTGAGTGGATTTCACAGATAAGCCTGAGAGTAATCTCTCTGTCTCTCATACAGACGATATGATGAACCCATTACTCAGTGGTACATGTCCTTAGTCATGGGGCATTTAAGTCCTGATTATAATCAACAGAGTAAGATAATTAATTCCTTGAATAGTTTCCCCTTTCAGTGCCTGAGGGAGCTCTCCCATTTTGTGACTAGTCAGCGGTATCCTTCATCATTATACCCACAAAACTATGTCAGCTGCTGCTTTTTATCCCACTTGGGAGGTAAAAATGATACGTGCCCGGCCTAGATTTAAAACATAGAGTCATTTAACTCGATTTCTTTCAAACATGCTCCTCAGTGTTAAAGTAGTGCTGGTTCTCTGCCACACAGAAAAGGGACTGGCCTGCAAATCACTCTCTGATTTGATGTTTACAGCGAAAACAGCTGGATTTTAAGTGAGTGGGCAGGTAGGAGCTCAATGACTATGATGTTTACCAAGGACAGATCAACAAACACCTGGACAGAGACACACAGGTGGACAGAAACCACGTCTACTTGATTAAAGACGACAATGACAATCCTTTGTCCTTTGTCCTGCAGTTTCATACTTGAAGAGCCTTTAATCCTATTGACTGAGTCGTTTGGACATTGACAGCTCATTATCCCGGCCTGCTCGCCTGAACAACAGGCCTACATGCTCTGCAGTCGATCCATGGCTCGGCTGGATCAACATCTGTGGCCAAAATGACACATCATCCCCCCTGTCTTTGCGGCATTAAATGTCCCGGTTTTCCACAACAACGCGATTGGGTAACGACGTTAAAAAGCAGGACGGGACTGCTGAGGAGACAACACGGACATGGCACAGAGCAACATGCTATGATTTAGCAATAAACATGGTTTACAGGCTAATGAATGGGCCGTGTCTCCGCTGGCATGCTGTACAGTGGAATTTTACACTGAGATAAATGGAGCATATGAAGACGACGCTTTAATAACCAGGAACCAATGCTGTTTTTTTTTCTATGTGGGCCTCTGTTGCTATGTTAGTTTCCCGTTTGACATAATACAAACTAATAAGCTCTCGGGGCCCGTCAGGATAAAAATAATAATTAAAAAAAAAATGAAATAAACAAATAAAAAAATCCCCAGAATGCTCACCTGGACTCCTTTTCCATAATCAGAGCGGTGCGTTTGTCGTCGCTGCCACACGAGTCCGTCGTAAAAGTCAAACGTTTGTTATCAGCTAATTAAAATCTTAATAGACCACCGAGGACAAACACAGAGAGACCGTCCAACGCAGTGCCATCCTCCTGCCGCCGTTCAACCGGGAGGCAGCGCCGCGTCGCACAGCTGGTCGCGAGCCCTTTCTCTCTCTCTCTCTCTCTCTCTCTCTCTGTCTGTCTGTCTGTCTGTCTGTCTGTCTTTGCACGCGGGGAGGCTCGCGCGTGTGTGAGCTGGATTAAGAGGTGAGAAATCTTTCTTTAGATATCCGCTAAAATAACCATGACAGCCTCGCTGTGGAGCAGGGATGTGGTTTAAACGGCAGCATCAGTCACTGAGGGTAAAACAGACACAGAATGGCTGGCGTTCTCTGCCTTCTGACGAGCACGAGGAGGAGCGAGCCAATCAGGTTGCAGACTGAGATATGATTGGCATGTAATCAGCCAATAGCGTGCTCGGACTGCGGGATCCCTTTGGAAGGACAACAGAGACAGCCAATCAGCGGAGATTTTTATTCCGCGGGAAGGCGGGGCTCGCAGGTGTCATACAGCGGTGTCGCCTTTAACATGCTTTAACAGCATGGATGTAGTTTATATGTGTAGAACAACCGAACGATTAATTACGTGACACACGTTATATGTAATAGTTTAAGTCAGCCTCTGGTTCTGCAACCAACTGTAATCACATGTGTTCAGTATTGCTATTTTCAGAGTTACTTCAGAAAAATGAACAATTTAAAAAAAAAAATGAATGCCACATTTTACTGTTTATTATAGCCATGGATTTTGCCGACAGTCAGAGCTAGAAATACCTGACAGAACTGTTGATATGCATAGAAATCCTTTACTTAATAAAATGTAGCTGCACTCCACTGTAAAAAATACCTGTACTGAAAATGATGCTGAAGTAAAAACACATAGGTATCATTAGAAAAATATACTTCAATTACAAAAGTTAAATGTATTATATACTAGTTTGTTATTGATGATTCATTAATGTGTAAATAGCATTTCAACAAGCCTGTTAGTGTTGGATAGTTAACAATGCGTCCTCTTTTATAAGATGATGTTTTGTATGTAAATCTTAATTTGTAAAACAAACAGCTATCAAATAAATGTAGTTGTGTAAAAAGAACTCTAAGTTGAGAAGAAGTAGTGTATAAAGTAGCAAAGTAAAGCACAAGTATCTCAAAATTTTACTTAACTACTACTTGGGTAAGTGTACACTATGGTCACTACAGTGACAATAGATTTATACACCCTGAAAGAGAAACTTTATCCTCTTTTTTCTGTTGTCTCTATCTGCAACTTTGTAAGAGGAAAATACCATAGCTACTGTCCTCTTCTGAGCCATCATAGAAAAAACAACTTCAAAATCAGTCCTGCCAATATCAGAACACATCTCAGTAGTGTGTGAGGTGCACAATTATTGGACTGCAGGACACGAGACAACCTATTTTGTGGAAAAGCCATAACTGTTCTCAAGCTAAGGTACAGCAACAACGGGCTGTAAAAGAAGAGGAACACGGTGAGAGATCATGGCAGAAATAGTGACAGTCCTTGAATAATTTAGAGAATCAAGCACACACACATGATGTGATGAAAATATATTCAGTAGTAACTATCTGTGCGTCACTTTGGGAAGTTAGGTAGTTAATATTAAACATATATTATAAATAATAAAAAATATTTGGCTGATTGTGAAACACTGATATGGTACAGGTTAATCTACTCTATAGAAGATCATGTGACCTGCTTTCTGTGATGAGTCAAACTCTAGATTGTATTGTAAAACCCCTTTGTGATGGTTAACTCAGAAACTGTGTGAAACAAATTATGTTGGATAAAATGATGAATGCTTATCACACTCTGTCAGACTGCTGTTATTCGTACTTTGTAACAAATGTCTCCACATTCAAAGATCATGCTGGACATAGATTTCAGATCTTCCTTTTCATTTAGCATCTTTTCTTATGATACTGGTTGGGAACTTTTACCCAACTGTAGAACCTTTGTATGTGCCCATATTGTCTACTGTCTGTGTTCATCACAAACAATATTCTTACCCAAGAGTGTACCATGTTGGAAAGTCATACTCATCTCATCTGCTTTTTTTTAAATAATTGGACTGAATTTAAATTTATTCAATTATCCTGTGACCTTCCACACTGGGTGAAACAAATTTGGGAGGGGGTTAATCCAGTTCTGATTAGATCCCTATAGGTTTTATGTTGTTTATTTATTTATTTATTTTTTACCATGGGCAGGCCTTGAGGGGTGTTCTCAGTCTTTATAATGAGGCCTCAATATAAGAAACATGAGCACACGTTGAATTACATTTAATGCCATCTGCCATCTGGCCAAATGTCTTTACTTTGTTGCCTCCAAGTGGACAAAACCTGATACTGCAGTTCCCCACTGCAAACGCTCAGAGCTTCCATAAGACAAAGAACAAAATTTCCCACATGAATATTTTAAGTTTAAGTTTAACTTTACTATATAATATAATTCTAATGGCAGACATATATGGACAGTGATATTAATATATAATGTATTGATATGTGAGGGCATAAACAGTGCAGGTAAGTGTATGTGAATGAGTGTAGCTGTGGTAGTAAGTGGGAGCCAGTAGTCAGTGAGTCAGTCCATGCCGCTGTTTTGATGATAAGTGAATTTGGAGTAGATCCAGTATGGGTGGTAGGCAGGTTTTGAGATGAGCCAAGACCAGCCTCTCAAAGCACTTTGTGATGGTCAGGGTGAGTACAGCAGGTTGAAAGTCATTAAGGCTCACTGCAATTGAGTGTTTGGGCACCAGCACGATGGAGGTGGTTTTAAAGCATGTGGTGACAGCTGTTTGGACCAGCGACAGGTTGATGATGTTGGTCAGGATCTCAGTCAGCTCTCCAGCACGGACTGACACACTCAGTGTCTAGAGATGCCACTGGGGTGAACAGGTGAACAGCTTTACTTGTAATAATCTTACTGAGCACACATGATGGTGGGAGAGGGTGTGAGGGTGTAATGGGTCACAGGGAATCAACAGTGATGGCCACCTCCTGGTTGTTTGTGTCAGGTGTGCAAGTTGATGTGCAGGTGTGCAGGTAGTGAAGTTGATCTGGGAAGAGGTATTGATGGTTGGTAAAGAGGTGTTGCCTTATCCCAGCGGTCAGAGTTGTCAGTCCTTAGCTTATGGCTGTTCTTGGCCCTCATGCCGCCCCTCTCTGGATTAACCCTGGATGAACTGTTGGCCTGTGCACCACCTGATCTGGCTACAGTTTAACAGTTCTCGCTGTGGCTTTCACACCTTTGATGAGCGCTGTGGGGAGTATAATACAATATTCTCTATATTATATTGTGAAGACGGCAGGAACAATTTGGTCATTATATACATATTACAAATGGAAATTCTACAGAAATAATGAACCATAATATTTCCTTAAACATTACAGCTTTAACCTTTTCCCCTGACATCTATGATTCGGACCAATCACAGCCTTGGAAAAGTGGATGGTGTTTCTTCTGTATAGGTGCCACTGTTGGGTGACTGATGCCTTCAGGTGTTATTTCAAATAACGTAATTAGACTTCCAGAATTTGGACCAGAATATTTGGACAATATATATATTGTAATATACATATAATCTACTACATTATATGATACATTAGAGCTGAGAAGGAGCAGATAGTTTTTAAATTATAGAGTTATAGGTTCTTAAGAACTGCTAATTGTTTGTTGGGGGAGCTTTGGGAACTTTCGGGAAGGGGGGGAAAAGTAAGCAGGTGCATGGATTTATTGATAGGCCTGGAAGTGTGCTGGCCACCTGTTCTGTCACAGTTTAACCCAGAACCCGATGTAGACTTTTCCGTATTAGACCAAATCAATGAGAAGGTGACTCTGACCGTGTGACTTAAGTTAGTGACTATCTGAGCAGATCACATACAGATTTACACCAGTGGCTCCAAGAATCAATGAAGAGCTGCAGGATTAAGCAGTCCACAAAATTCAGATACAACATGGAAAGCAGATCATGTGTCAGTCTTCACTTCAGAGCTTGTGGCAATCTTGTGGGCACTTGAGTGGCTGGAGGAAGTTAGACCAGGAAAAGATAATTGTATGCTCCACTGCTCTATGGAATGGTAGGAAAAGTGGAGCCAGACCAGATCCAATAGTAAAAATTTGACTGTGCTAAATCAAGTATCTAAGTTGGCTAACACTGTTCCTGCTCATGTAGGGGTAGACTTCAGGGGAAAGAAAAGCTGATAGGATAACAAAAAGAGCCGCCAGTTGGAAGGCATTAGATCTGGAGGCACTGAATGGAAAGGTCAAGTGCAAGAGCTTAATACAACAAACACCAGCAATGATACAGCAAAAAGAAGGGGGGAGGGAACTAAAGACACCGGAACACATGACAAATACAAGATTTGGCCAGAGGGGATGGGACAATGTGGTAATAACTAGGCTGAGACTGGGTCACTGTGCACTGAATCATGGGGCGTTAGTGGTCACTGGATCAAAAATGCATCTTTCCATGTGGAGGGACAGAAACTGTGAATCATGCTGCGCCAGTTATCACATAGAGGGCATTTGGAGTTACAGACTATTTAATGAAATTAAAACCCATTGCAAAACATTATGAAATAAATAAATAATACACTGAATTAGACTCATGGATCACACAGGGTTAAAATGCAGCAAATGTGTGTACTGGGGAAAAGGAACAGTGACAGTGTGGGAATTGTGGAGTTAAAGAAAATGTGGCATTAGAAGAATAGTAGTATAGAATAGATACTTTAAAAACGCCTCGAGGGAAATTCTTTTTTTTTTCACTCAAGTTTTTACATGAGTGGGCAGCCACATAGCGACAGCCTGGTAGAATTTGGAGATTCGGTACTTCTTCAAGGACACCTTGCCAGTGCCCAGGAGGTGAGCTAGCACCTCTCGAGCTACCCTCCATACTTTGGTCCATACTCGACTTGAAGCGGCCTACCTCTGGTTCCCAAGCCAAATCACTACAGACCGAGCTACCGCTGCCCATAAGTGGAGTTTTGGTCTACATGACTGTAGAGCAGCGGTATCCAAACTTTTTGAGAGGGCCAGATTTGACAATGTGAAGATGCCCGGGGGACAATACTAACATTTTAAAAATGAAAAAAATGACCAATAAAAGTTACATACAAATGCACTGCTCTGCTTTTTTTTTTAATGACAGTGTAACCAAATCTAAGCCAATCAGTGAACAAATCTAAAAAAAACAGTTCTTCCTTTCTTTCACACACAAAGAATAAATTGTATGGATTACGTTAAACGTGCATGAAGTTACACATCTTAAGATCATGTTCATGACTTATTATGAGTAGAAAGTAATATTTTGTGTCACATCTACAGATATATAACACCAGCAGTTATGTCCTTAGAGGTGAACGTTTAGTGCATTCAAATGCTTCATTATGTCAACAGGAGAAGCTTCGGGCCGCATGAAATCTGACCGCGGGCCGTACTTTGGACATCCCTGCTGTAGAGCAATAAACGGTGGAAGAAAGTCCCATGATTGCATTGCAGAGTCAGTCACCAGGAAGTCACTCTTTATTTGACACAATATTGTTGGGCAATAAACAAAAAACAAAAGATAAGGACTGGTTTACATTATGTTAAATACTCTTGTACAGCAGGTGGAAGTGTTTCTTCGGTGGAACAAGAAGAAGAAGAAGAACGGAGTTCTACAAATGACCTGTAGGGGGCAGCGATGTGCCGCACTTGCTGCCCTCTACTGCAAATTATCCGAAGAAGAAGAAGAAGCAGCAGTGTCACGCACATTGACATCGGCGGGACATAAAATATCACAGAAAGGTGAAATATTGCGTTCGCACTTTTCACACCAAACTAATCAGCACGTAGACAAATATTCTTGTTATTCACGAAGACGTGATGGCATTTGGGGCTCTGGGATTTGCTTTTGTAGCTGATATGCTACACGCAGCAACATTAGCTGTTAGCTTCGCTTCGGGTTAGACAACTAGCTTTATTTATATTAGTCACAGTGAGTATGTTTGTCTTTCTTACAGTTAGAAACAAAACCGCACGATGTCAGAGAGGTTAGCAACGAAGCTGCAATGTTTCTTTAAAGTAATTTGCATGTCTCATTCAACGCGTAGCTGCTAGCTGCTAACTAGCCGGTTTGAATGAGTCCATTGTTTACGCGTGGGTTGTCTCTGTCGGGTCACAGCGGCCGGCTATTATTCTGAGCCGACGTAATTGTTATAGCTCATCCCATTTATCACGTCGGTCGTACAAGACCTTACAGACTGGCTAATGTGAGCTTTCATGTTGGTTCATTTTTTTTTGCCATTCACAGGCTGCGGCCTGCTAACGCGACGATCATTGAACCTGACTGCTAGCGTGGCTAATTTTCCAGCTGGTTGTGTTTCGTTTCATTGTAGCATCCAGCTGCTATCAATTAGGAATAACGACAACAGGATAGTAAGAGATATTCTAATCTCTATGATTACAGTTATATATGTAATAACTATAACATCGCGTGGCCTGCCTCTCTAATACGAGCTTTTCAAGTTTCTAGGAAAGTTGTGAGAATTAAAAAAAAAAAAAGTACTTCCTGCTCCTACAGATGGCTGAGACCGACGTTGACAATGAACTTCTGGACTATGAGGAGGACGAGGAGCCCCAAGGAGCCCCTGAGAGTGGGACCCCAGCAAACAAGAAGGAGGTGAAGGGGTCCTACGTGTCCATCCACAGCTCTGGCTTCAGAGACTTTCTCCTCAAACCAGAGCTGCTCCGCGCCATTGTTGACTGTGGTTTTGAGCATCCCTCAGAAGGTTAATAGTTGTCCTACAACTCTATGTGAACTCCTACTGTTTCTTCTGTTTTTGGAAAGTTTCACTCACTCATAATTGCTATCTGTTTTATTTATTTTTTAGTACAACACGAGTGTATTCCCCAAGCTATCCTGGGCATGGACATCCTCTGCCAGGCCAAGTCTGGTATGGGAAAGACAGCAGTGTTTGTACTGGCCACTCTCCAGCAGATTGAACCTGTGGATGGTCAGGTAAGTTGGTCATTACGTTTTTGCTTGTCCTTCACACTAAAGAGTAAAAAATTGTCTCCTATATTTTTACAACTGTACAGTTACGTAAGTCTACCTCTTAAGATGCCAGATGTTGATGTCCACTCTGTGCTTCAAGACACCTGATGTTTTTTTAATCTTACATTTTGAATCTTGTCAAAGAGAGCTCATGAGCATGAACATACATTTCTTCTTCTGGGTTTGAAGACATGTAGCTTTCTAAGGTGTGTACTGGAAAGTGTTGTGGAGAAATAGCTGAAGTCAAAGGTCAGTGATACTTGGCCAAGGAGAATTAGAGACACTCTCAAAGTACATCAGAAGTGCCTGAGTCGGTCTCACATTCTGCCCAACTGAAGCTGGTGGATAGACTTTAAACCCCAAGATAACACTACAAATACTATATGCCCAGAATTAGTTAAAGAGAATGTTTTTACCAAGGACGGTGTCATTGTCAGCATATTCTAGTCTGGAGATGTCTGTTTACGCAGATTGGAATGTCAATGGCAAGCTATCTATTATGTCTAAGCAGGCAGCACTAGATTTCTTCGACCCTGGCCACCACAATGTTGAGATAGACCATCAAAGCCAAACAATTAATACTGCCAAGGACCTCAAGGCTCACACGTGACCTTGTGTAACCTAAGAATAGAAAATTCCATAGAAAGGAATGGCCTGTTCACCTGGTTAAACAGAAACAGCAGCTTAATTCATTGCCAAGTTCTTTGTCTGATTCGTTGTGTGGAGAACACTCCGGACAGGCCTGTCTTACAATAACAGAAGCTAAGTGTCATTAAGAAGCTTGTTGATGTGGAGTATGCATGACATTTAGTATTTATAGTGAAAGAGTAATGCCACACCTTTTTCCCCTTAAACTAGCTGTCAACTTCTGCATCAGCCACATTTTAAAATTTTGTCTGAGATCTCCTGTTGCTTTTTCTACTTTCCTAAGTTTTTTTTTTTATTATTTTTTTTTATGTATAACGAGCTATATGTTGCTGATGATGCTAACATAGCAATAATATTTTCAAACGGCACTGAAATATTTCTGAAATATTAGTTGAAAATCCACAAGGTCCTAAAAACAAGTTAGCCAGCATTCGCTCAAAATGCACTACATAAGGATTAAACTGTGGTGTTCTCTCTGTATGCCAGGTTTCTGTCCTCGTAATGTGCCACACACGAGAGTTGGCTTTCCAGATCAGCAAAGAGTACGAGCGCTTCTCCAAGTACATGCCCACCGTCAAGGTGTCTGTGTTCTTCGGTGGCCTGGCCATCAAAAAGGACGAGGAAGTCCTGAAGAAGAACTGCCCCCACATTGTTGTAGGAACTCCAGGACGTACTCTGGCCCTCATCCACGGCAAATCCCTCAGCTTGAAGAATATTAAACACTTTGTGCTCGACGAATGTGATAAGATGCTGGAGCAGCTGGGTGAGTAGCATTCTCCCACTTCACCGTGCCATCCCTCAAGAAATGACTATATACGTTTGTTTTCTGTAAAATGTGATTTTTAGGAGTACCATTGCGTCTTGTTTTATCTGACAGATATGAGGCGTGACGTCCAGGAAATCTTCAGGCTGACGCCACATGAGAAGCAGGTTATGATGTTCAGTGCCACGCTAAGCAAGGAGATCCGCCCCGTCTGCAGGAAGTTCATGCAAGATGTGAGTCGTCAAGATTTTACTGATCTTTCAAAATAAACCTGCTGTGTTTCATTCAGCAACATGTCCTCTAGTTTAGTGCGTCAGAGCAGAGATGAAAGGAGCTGCAAGCTGAGATTGTCTTTTACAACCTGAATTTAATAAGAAGTCTTTGTGTTAATGAAAAGTGCATCACTGGGATGTGACTAATTAGACCTGTTCTCATAGGAAGAAATGGTTATATGCCTTAATAGTCTTTCTACAACATAAATATTGATGCTTTTGTCTGATTGGCCCAAGACGTGTTTAAACGTGCAGATAACTCAAGTAATAATGTCTTCCAGCTGTTTAGCATGAACTTGCATTTTAATATGTGCTCTTTTATGTATGTGTTACTATGAATAGTACTTATGGTCAGATAGAGAAGTGGGCTTGTGACTGGAAGGATGCCGATTCTATCCTGGGAAAGGGCAACAATTACTACTTCCCACCACTGAGATACTTTTAAACTTTGAGCTGTTCAGTCTTTGGTTGGTCTTATCGCCTCTTTTTAAAGGGAGACTGGCTCTCAGTGTCTCCCTGTGTAGATAAAGGTTAAATGTCTGTAGAACCTTCCTGACTGAGGTTATGGATGTTTTACCTCATACAGTAGCAGTGCTTAATATCTCTTAATATATTGCATCTATTATTCATCCATGTCCTGCCATTGCATTCATTAAGATTTCCTCGGTTATTCTTGCCATTTGTAATCAACAAGTGACAGGTTTAGGTCGTTCACGGTTTGTTGCAAAGTCCCTCTTAGCTTTGCCCACTTGTGGCTGTCCGTGTCATAAGTGGCCATATCAGAGGGATAAAGTGATCCTCCTCGGCAGATTTGGCTTGGTCAGGACAGTCAGTCCTCCTGGCTCTGCTGCAGTCCAGGAGAACAGGTTCAGTGAACCACCATGCACAGTTAATTTGTCAAAGCTTGGTGCAAGTTTGGAAAATTGCATGGAGATGGAGACTTCTCATATCAGGAAAAAGTAACCTTAGGGACCTTCTCTGACAAAGTGTTTTTGTTCTCATCAGTATATTAATCAATGTTTTGCTCCCCTCTGTTGCTCGGTAGCCCATGGAGGTGTTTGTGGACGACGAGACCAAGCTGACACTCCATGGCTTACAGCAGTATTACTGCAAGTTGAAGGACAGTGAGAAGAACCGGAAGCTGTTTGACCTGCTCGACGTGCTCGAGTTCAACCAGGTACAGCTAACCCAGATCCTGATACAGGACTAGTTACTTACATTATTGTGTATATATATATTCTCATAATCTTTGTGAAAGGCTTAATCTTAAATATGAATTTGTACTAAGTATTGCCCCCAGCAGAGGGTGATATTTATGTTGATTTCAGCCTGTTTCTTTTGTTTCCTGTTAGGTGGTGATCTTTGTTAAGTCAGTGCATCGCTGTGTGGCTCTGTCCCAGCTGCTGGTGGAGCAGAATTTCCCTGCGATCGCCATCCACAGGGGCATGGCACAGGAGGAGCGGTAGGTGCCGCTGCTTTATTTCCCTTTCTGATTCCAGTCACTTTGAATCGTGCAGTAGCTTTCCTACTTTTAATATTTCAAGCAAAAAGAAACACAAAATCACTGTGCTGTAATTTGTTTTTGGTCAGGTTTATTAAGACTAAAATAACCAGCAAGGAATAAACAAGCAGATTTGTGTGGAAACAGATGCTCAGTTGCTGTTTATATGCTTAGCCTCCCTGACTTAAGAATATTATCTCACTCGTTTCTCTTCCTGTTTCTGCGACCCAGGTTATCCCGGTACCAGCAGTTCAAAGACTTCCAGCGGCGGATCCTGGTTGCAACCAACCTGTTTGGCCGAGGCATGGACATCGAGCGAGTCAACATCGTCTTCAACTACGACATGCCAGAGGATTCTGACACATACCTTCACAGAGTCAGTCCAGATATAATATCATTTTATATTGTCAAAGATTTGTTTTCATTTGTTTTGTGCCGCATCGATTGCTGTAGTCTGTATCAAATTTAGATTTCATTAGGGAGCCTGCTATACTGTGGAGGTTGTATTTTGTCAATATTTAATAAACATGGAATTGGCTCTTTTGAGCAGAGCCTGTTTTTTTTTTTTTTTTTCTTTTTTATCCCTAACATCCTTCTCTGTACCTCAGGTGGCCCGTGCTGGCAGGTTTGGGACCAAAGGCCTGGCTGTCACCTTTGTGTCAGACGAGACTGACGCTAAGACCCTGAATGATGTCCAAGACCGCTTTGAGGTCAACGTAGCAGAGCTACCAGACGAGATTGACATCTCCTCCTACAGTAAGTGCTTTTGTTGCTCACAAAAGGTCTCATTAGACGATGCCCAGTTTCAGTAACCAAGTTTATGTACACAAGAATTGAAAGTTTATTTTGGGTGAACTCTCCTCTAGTTAGAAGTAAGGAAACATTGAAGCAGACAGCCTCAAATCAAATGTGTTAGTCCTAAACCGTTTGGATAACTCTGCAGGGCTTGAAGCCACAGAAACTGGTAGCAGTTTCCAGAAGTTGAAGTCATGTGCAGTGTCATGTGTACCAAGACCTGGTACACATTGACTAAGGAGGCTGGTTCTGGTTTCAACAGATTTAGAATGACACAAAAGCGAGGTGTTAGTACATAAATGCAAAAGTCTGTGACATCCATTTTTGTATCTTTTTAAACGTCCTATAATCTCACATCTTTAAAACTTTGTTTTTCTCTTTGCAGTTGAACAGTCCAGATGAGTCTGAAGTGTTTTTTCCAGTGAAGATTGTGGGTGACTCGTGGTGTTGCTGTATTGGTGGAGGAAAAAAAAAACAAACCAACCATTTATTTTAAAGTCTCTCTCGCCATAAATGTTGGCAAGTTCATGATAAAGCTTTTTTTTTTTATCCTGTCTTTGCAGGGTGCTTGTTTTAATGTTTTCCTTGTTAAAACCATGGATATATTGTTTTGGTTGAAGAAATAAAAGTTTTTATACCTTATTTAATGGTTTGATTTTTAATTTTGCACATTTTTAAACATTTGAATATGTCGGATGTGTGATTGGCTCTAGGCCTCATTACCAACTTCCTGGTTGGTTGTTATTAAACACACAGCAGTATCGTAATACAAACTTTGTGTTGCATTTTGACTGCAGTTGATTATCCTCACAAGCAGAGGGCACCATCATCATAGACGTAGACATAGTTTTACCAAACAGTTGTCTACTTTGGCTGCCAAGTTTGAAACTTTACAAGTTGACTTGAAATAAAACCTTGCATGAAACTTGAGCTCAGCAGCCACTTTTATCACATGGATGAACCAACAAACTTATGACAGCTACACTGTAGTGTCTTCATCCACAGAAGTGTATAAAGGTGACAATGTTACAAACTTGGATCCAGAAAGAAATTAAATATTTACAGAAAAACGGATCCAAAATAAGTTCTCAAATACAGGTTTGTGTAAGACATTTCTCTAAACTGCATGTAATGCCCAATAAAGAAATCCGTTGGCATTGGTCCAGTCCTTGCTGACCGCTTGTCGGTTCCAGATAGCGTTCCTTATCATTTAACAGTCTGTGACTTGCGTGTGAACAGTGTCATTCATCGCTGTGTAAATGCACATTTAGATGGCTTATCATGTCAGCATGCCAAAAAGAAAAGAATGTCCATAACATGCCAATTTTATATTTTTTGAATTTAAAAAAAAGTCCACATTTTGCTTTGTACTTAAGTTTTCAACATAAAGCTGCAAAAGTTACTCTTTTGCTTGTCACAGAGTAGTCACAGTGCATTATGGGATATGGAGTCATCCACCATCAGTATGTGCAGCTATTGTTGCAGGTGAAGTGATCCTTGTACACTGCTGTCATAGTTAGAAAGTTTCAGTGCTAAACAAAGTGCTTTGTTGCTCTTGAAAATGTCCCTCCTCTTGGGCTGATCTGAAGGTCTCAAAAAAAAAAAAAGAAAGAAAGAAAAAAAAAAAAATCCCCACACCTGAACCAGCAATCAGTCCAGAATAGAGGAAGTCCAAGGGCTTCTTCAGGGCTCTAATTTAGGTCCCACGTCTGTTTGAACAGGATGAGGCAAGTGTACAATCCACTCTGGTCACACAATAATATTACAATAAGGGTTGCCTTTATGGTTGTGAACCGAGGCGGCCCTTCCTGCCTGCAGTTTGGCAGTCAGGTGGGTGCCTTTGGTCTTCATTCACTTGGAGCCAGATGAGAAAAATGCCCCCTTGTCTTGAAATGTCTTCTTTCAGCAAGAAAGTTGACCTCAGTACATTAAAATAATAATAATAAAAAAATCCTCTGTATTAGTCTATGAACTTGTGTGTATCTCCGTACATCCAGTGCTGTGGAGGGAGGGCCACTTCATTGAGGTGGCCGCAGTCGTCGCTGCATTTACACGACTGGATGAACATGGCTGACCTCTGGAAACGCTCGCCATCTGGACAGACAAAGGTCACTGGTACAGTGCGCGTGCGGCGTGGTGAGCAGCACCGTCCATCCGTACACACGCCGCAGTAGTTGGGCCGGTAGAGGCGGACGCTCACACATTCTCCGTAGGACAGGCGGATGGGCTCCGGGGCTTTCTGGGCTGGGGTGCACTTCTTCCCTTTCTGTGTTTGGATGGTAAAAGTAAAAGAGATGAATGTCATGGTCTGTGTTGTTCCTAACTGGCCTCAGGAGCAAAATTCACCAAAATCTGATAAACTTTGACTTTTATCTGCCCTGTCCTTTTACATAACAGCTGACTAAAACCTAAAAATTCACTGGCTTCACATCAAGGAGGGCCACACTTCAACTGTTTTGCTAAAACAGGGACAGAGAGAGGGGTTACTTCTAGAGAGAGAGAGGGATTAAATTTAGATTTTAGTGATTAATTTTAAGATTAACTTGAAAGGACACTCAAATGTTAAATAAATGTTTAAACACCTATGATCTTTTTTGGCACCAGAGATTTTAACTCAGACCAGAGAAAAGAGCTCTCAGTGTGTGTCCCCAACATGGAGGATTAATATAGACACACCACTTCCCTGGACTCTGAGTACACAGACGGGGCCTAGCTATGGACAGTTGCTTGGCAGGAATGCCGGGGGTGGGGGACTATATTTAAAAAGGCGCCTGCCTGCCACCAAAACACCACTGAGTAAATCAGCACTGCCCAGTTCCCACTGGATGCAGAGCTTCCCGAAAGTACCGCTAAGATAATCTCTGTTCTTAAGCTCGGGATAAAGATGGCTTTAGCACTAAGAGCATATTTACTCAGGGCCAGAACATCTCATTTTTCATTCTTTGCAGCATAGATTTGATGTTTTCAGCCTCTGCTCTTTAGTTTTAAGTGGGGAACAAAGAACAAGGAAGCAGAGCAAAAATGTGCAGGTATTGTTTTCCGTGCATACTCAGACACGGACAGATAACAGGTGAAATAAGTCCTTATTGATAAGTTTTTATCACAAGGCGTTTAGGTTTCACTCTGTGGCAGATAAGCTAAGCTGATAAGACGTTATGGATATTCAACCTATGCTCTACATCTGTCTGTCTCCTTCAGTCTACTTCACCTTGGTGGGGGCAGTCAGGCCGGTGCATGGCCGTATGGTACAGATTCTTGTCTCTCTCTCAAGCTTGCACTGCAGGTTCTTGTTGGTGATACGAGAGGAAACGCCCATCCCACAGCTGCGAGAGCACTGGGACCAGTCAGTGGTCTGGACTGGACACTTCTCCTTCAGGTAGTTCCACACTGAGGCGCATCAGACGCATGAAGAAGGGTGGAAGGCAGATGGAAAAGGAAAAATCATAGACGTTAATTAGACCAGTGGTTCCCAACTTGGAGGTCGGGACTATTTCGGGGGGGGTCACAAGACAAATCTGAGCTACAGAAAAAAAACATGCTAGCAGCATGTTCTCTATACATGGTAATGGTTGGTTGTTGGACGGTCCATGTCATGCAATTTGGAGCAGACATTGATGAATCGTAATATCTCTGTTGATCCCTTGACTTCATCTAGCACCAACATCAGGTCAAAATGTCCATTGCAAAACCTACAGATCTTTGTATTTAGCTGCTAGCATGGATGTAGACTCGTAGTCCCATTATCTTTTGGATGATTGAATTATTTTATGCGGTACTCTGAGAAGGAATAATCATTCATTAATTGAAATGGTCACAACTTGTGGACATGCACCTATGACGAGGGGTCACAAATAAACTTTTTTGGCTTTTGTTAAAACAAACCTCTGTCTGAGAACCACCAAATTGGTTTATATAACATGATTTTGCACATTTTAGCATGTTTTTGTTTCATTTCTTAAAGATCCAAACAACCAAACTTAGTGTTCAGATGTCAAAATGCAAATAAAACAGTTTGTCATTTCATCGATCTTCGGATGACCAGATCACGCTGCTTCCTTCTGACAAGCAATACAGAAATATCTGCTGTCCTACCACAACTTGTATTTTGCTGTGTTGTAGAATGATAAATAAATGAACCTTGTACCTTGTACTTGTACCTTGATAAAAAAAATAAATAAAAGTTCCCCTCTGAGTATCTGTTTCTCTCACCAGGCAGGTGTTTGTAGCCATGTTCACTCTCCCAGCCGCTTGACCGGACCTCTGCAAGCTCATTGGTCAGCTCATTTTCAGGCTGGTGTGGGACAGGATGGTGCTGAGGCGTGGGCAGGTGTTGTTGTGGTGGAGGCACCTGTGACAAGAGATAAGATGAGACAGTGCCATTTGCGGAGGATTCCTCTGTGCCTCGGTCATGTCTATCCTTTGTGTGTTTTTCCACAGTGTTACTCAGACTGTGGCACCCTAATCATCAAAGGGTTATTTCAGGTCAAATGTTCAGAGGAGAAGCATGTTACTCTTCTGTGCCTACATGAATCATGTCATGATTTAAGGCACTTGTTGAACAATGTCTAGTAAGTCTCTGGTAAGCATGCAAATTATTATCTACCAGAAAAAAAGATTACTAATGATTTTTCAAATCTTTACTGTGATTACTCACAAAACTTCCATGCCATTTATTCAGAGACGGCCCTCGTTTTGTTTGTTGTTTGACTGTCACGAGTTCAGTGACTTGCTGCTCAAAAATAAAACTAAATTATCTGAAAGTTTCTCCTCTGTCTCCTGACTTGATATCAGTTAGAGTCTCCTGACGTCAACGCTTCTTGTGCTTGCCAGCTCGGCTGTAGGACTTCTAAATTTGTCTGATTTCCTTCGTTTTATGTGATAAAAAACTTCATTTCTTTTGCATTAAAGTCAGAAAAAAACAGTCTGGTTTCATCATACTGGGCACATTTCTCAAATAAATAAAATTAATTTTAAAAAATGTCTGCAACTTGTTTCAGTAAAATATGTTTATATATTTAAATATTTTTATTTTCTTGTTTTGTTGTGTAGAATTTACTCTTCCATCCCAAAGACCTTTGTTATCTATATCGAGAATACCAGCAGCAGGTAACACATTGCACCATCACCATTTGATTATTATCATTTGATATCATTTCTGCCATTTGTGTCCCTTACTAAGAGAGTTCTTTATTATTCCATGCAAAAACAAACCTGATGCTTAGGTGGTAGCCGCCAGGTGCCCTTATGGCAGTCCACACTGAAACAGCACTGTCCGGGTATCCTGACCAGCCGTGGGTAGGGGCATGACGGGGATGCTGGTGGCAGCTTGTTGTTACATAGAGGAGCGCAGCCAACAGCACCATCGATGCAGGTACACTGGTGTTTACAGCCCGCACGGAAGCTCTCGCCGTTCTGGTAGATCCTGCCGTTGTATTCGCATGTGCGCCCCTCTGATTTTGCTGAAAGACACATTTTTTTTAAATAAATTAAGTGTAGTGAGATGTACTGCAGATTGTCAGGCTGTCATATAAACAACCGGGGTGTTGTAGCTATGTCAACGATGCATCTTTCCACAGGACACGCTTTAAAGTCTACAGAGACCGATGATGGCGCTTCCGCTTACAGGGGGGTATGTTAATAACACTTCACACACAAATGATTTCATTTCAACAGCAAAAATTATCCCTGTTGAGCCAAGTCTTTCCTGACTTAACCAAAACACACAATGACTTCAGTTCCCAAAACCACACAGGGGACCACCAAGATAGAAAGATCAGTGGAAATAAGGAGACAGGAAGTGTCAGACTCCTTGTCTCCAAAGCATGAAGAACCAGCTATTCATAGTTTGTGGGGCAGCACTGGCATGGTGCAGATGGACAGTGTATTTTTATCTTTGAAACCCCCTGTTGCTGCCATAAAATATCTCCTACTCATTAAAATACCTCCTGTCTTGTTCCCGGATGTGCAAGTTGTTTAATCACTAAGATCTGATGGCTTTGGCTTTATAGAAAGGAGGGTCAATAAAAATCCATTTCTTTGACATCTTTTGTACACGTACAAGTATTTTAACCTCTCAGCACATTCACCATATTTATTTTAAATATACTTTTTCCATGCGTGTTAATACTACACCCACTTTGGGATCCTCTCCCTTCCTTTTCTAAGTGAAATTCCTTCCATCCCAACATACATTGTTCCCTCCTCTCTCACCTCGACAGATGCCCCAGGCCATGGTCACATCGTTGCCATAATTACACTCCAGCCCTTTGTGGTGGTCACAAGGCCTCATGGAGCTGCAGTCTTGGTTTAGCTGTGCAGCGCACACTTTGCAGCACCCACATCCATCTGGCACAGTGCTAACTCCTGGAGGGCAAACCAGGGGCACTTTGGGGCACTCACACACTGCTGGGCAGCTAGCAGTCACCTGGAGGGAGATCACATCATCAGTCAAGACCCAAATGATCGGAGTCGGGCAACATTTTCTTCGCCTAAGAAAAGAAAGCTCAAAAGACATCAGAGATCTTCAGAAAAGAGTGCTACACACAGAGAACTTGATTGTAAAAGACACAGAAAAGAAAGCGCTCTGCTACATTAATTTTCTGTATTCTGTATGATCTCTTATGCTCCCCACGGTGTGTGAATTTGTCCACTGGCAAAGCACTGTGCTCCACCTCGACTGTAAGTCAAGTCACTGCTGGACAGTCAGCCCTGAGTGTCTAGACAGCTCAGAGTTTGTACCCAGTCCCCTGCTGTCTCATGATTTGAGTCATTGCTCAGCACTAGAGCCAACTTGTTCCAGTTTATAGGAATCAACATGTCACATTGCTTCAAAAAAAGAGAGAGAGAGCAAGAAAGAGAGAGACATGAGTAGACATGCTGATTACCAGAAAGGACAACAAACTTCATTGGAGTGATAACCACACTTAAACTCCATTTACCAAACTTTCTATTAGATCCACCTTTTAAGCTCACTGACAGAAAGTCATACTCTGATGTTGGTTTCATATGAAAAAATAAGTCTTTGAAGATGAAACACGCCTGAAAGCTTTTGTACTTAAAGATTGTGTTTACACCAGGGGATGTTTATGCTGTTTATACCCTGCAGGTCAAAGTTTAATCACACTTTGACTCGCCTGATTACATTATCCATGACAGACTACGCATTAAACTAATCCTAATCTTTGAATATAATCAGATTTTTTTTTGGATCACTTGCAGCTACACGAGCTTGTGTCAGGAAAGAAACATCTTACCTGTGTGATGACGGCTGTTGTCAGTACAGTCAGGTAGATCAGAAATGTCATGACTAGTCTGTAATAAAATACAAATTAAAAATAAAATAATATCTTCAAGCTACAATCTAAACGATTGTTAGTCTAAATTAGGTTCACACTGAGTTTCAGTCGGTTTTCAGACCGTGGTCCTTGTTGTTCTACCGGGATAAGTGTCTAAAGTCACATTTATACCCGCTGGTGAGCCCCAGGGAGACCCCGCCCCTCTTCATACTTCTAACCAATCAACGCACAGGCAACAGCCTAGACATTCCAAAGGGGCGTGACTTCACCACAGGGATAGTTTGCTGATTGGAGGGCGTGTTTTGGAATGAATGCAACCATTCATAAAAATCGCAGGGTCGCCCTGTATTTATTTTATGGGTTAAAAATTAAAATGTAACAGCCGCTTTCAAGTCACACTTAGGCACATTCCTGCCTTTGTGGCTGCCACTCTCCTAACACTAAGTAAATATATTCAGCTGGGCCAGACAGCATGGTAAGATTAATAAGACCTCCACCTCTGGGGGAAAAAAAAATAATAATAATAAAAGAGGGGGGTGAGGAATTCCCTCTGTTTTTCCAGAGCTATGTATGTGCCAGAACAGAAAATTAAAGTGGAGTGTATTAAGCAAATAGCAAGATAATAGCAGCTGTCAGAGAGTGAACACACCCCTCTTTGTGTGTGCCCACCATAACCTGAGAAAATGTGTTTCCATGGATTTTTAAAGGTACGTTTTGATTGTTTTTTCTCTCCAAATGCTTCATCTTGAATTCAGGTGTGCTGGCTGCCTCTCACTATTATTTCTAACCACATGGTGCTGACATGGGAATGATGAGGATATGATCACTTGGAAAGAATGGTTTGAGTCGAGGGTGAAGCGGGATTATTATTTTAAGGGCAGCTCATATGAGGGTTTGGTCTCCTCCTCCTCCTTCGCTGTCTTCCTTTTCAACCACAGGTTTTCAGCCACACCTGCCCTAACACAGAGGCCTCGTTTGATGAAAGAAATGTGATAGGCCGAGGTTTGAAAGTCAGGTTCCTGCTATTACTGTCCATGTATACGTGCAAAGTTCTGGCTTAGAGCTAAAAACACATCACATGGTTTCTCATTTGGGCTGTGGTCGTCTTAGGTGCTGGGAAATCTCTGAATTACTTATTTATATTCAACTATTTTCTGTGTTATACTTTGCTTTCACTCATTGGCTCATTGATTATATTATTACTTGTACTATGCTCTGTGGAGATTGTAGTTGTTTGTAATTCCCTTCAAGAAGTTCAGAGAATTTCATGAAAGGACACCCTTCTTTTTCACCCCCCTTTTAAACTGTGACATGAGACAAATGTTGGGTGTTTCCAGTCCCTTACCACGCCATGCTCTTTGGTTTGAGAGTACCACTAAACAGCCCACGGCGTTTTGGCAACTCATCAATGTCCTAATGTAGTTGCTACAACATGAACACTAACAAAGGAGAGACAGATGAATATGAGTTACAGATACAGTAAACATCCCCAGCTGTTCATCTTTCCTGTTCCTCCCATAAATGAATCTTCACAAGCCCTTTGGAAAGTTTGCAGATTTTGTGATTCACTGAGCTGATTTCCATCCTGATGAACCCATTTTTCCCCTCACAACGTACTTTAAAATCAGCCATGATTCCAAAATCAATGTTATTCCTTAAGGTGGGGTCCCCTCTTTAGCCCGCCAGCACACGCACAGATAAACTTTGCCCAGGTGGAAAGATGGTGGAGGTAACATTTTGGGAAATTACTTTTTTTTTTTTTTTTTTTTTTTTACAAAAAAAGAGCTATGTTAGAAAATTTGATACCACTCTCGTGTCTGTACAGTAAATATGAAGCTGCTTACGTCTAAGTTACCGTTGGCAGCATAGTCCACAGAGCCACTGCTCCTAGACAAAAAACTGTAAAACCACAACTTAGTGTTTTACATGTTACACTTGGTACGGATTAAATAACTGAGTTATAACATAATTGTAGGTAGTAGTAAGAAATGAGCTGCTGGTAGGTAGATTTTGTTACCTTTGGACACACCTAGGCTAGCTTTCCCCCCTGTTCTTAGTCTTTAGTTAAGCTAAAAGCTAGCTTCATATTTAATGGACAACTTTGAGAGTGGCATTGAACTTCTCATCAGACTAATCTTTCTGAATTACACAAGCTGACCTGTGTTCAACCAGTATTTTCGAATCTAATTTATCATTAAAAAAACCAAACTCAGACGTCTCTTACAACCAGCATTCGTCTTTGTTCTGCAGCTACCTGACTAGTGTTTCACTGACGAACACAGCAGAGGTTGTGGACTGGAGTCATGACTCTCAATTTAAAAAAAGGAAACCACCTCAGGAAGCTGTCAGTCATAGCTCTAATGGTGTGATCCAGGAGACAAAGTCATGGCCCATCTATTTTAATCCTCCGGTGGTCATGGTACTGGGGGAGTTCTTAAAGTCCTGTGACTGCTTCTGTTTTCAATTTCTCCACTGGTGCCGAACGAGAGGGAATCCGAAGTCGGACAGAGATGTAAAATTAATCTTGTGTGGTGAAGTAGACCAGTCTTTTTTAGACAGGGAAATCATTTACTGTATGTAAGCAGTGAGATGTTTAATGGTTATTTTTATGCTCTCTGCATTGTTTTTACTCGCTCAGACAATTACAGATTCTTTCACACATCTATCATGGAAGACGTGAATAACTTTTTTTAACTTCAAGCAGAGATTCAAACCACAGTCTGAGTCACAGTCAGGACAGATTTTTCTCCTAATTTAATCAGGAAGTGTGCTATAGTTTTGCCACGAGTTCAAGACACTTAGTCACTTTCTTGTGAAAATTGGACTGCTTTATCGTTGAATCATCTGATCTACAACAATGCACCATGTTTAAAAAAAAATGACCATGTGCTTTATATGTAAACTCTTCATCTAAGTAACAGCTGTCAAATAAATGTAGTCGAGCAAATTCAACAATACTTCCTTCTGAAATGTAGGAGAAGAAGTATTGGGTAAGTTTTATAGCCAAGTAAACATACTGGCTTATTTTCCATCTCAGATAGTTTTACACTTTGAATTAGGCTGACTGAGTGTGATCCCATCCTTTCTGAACAGTAACATGATGTACTGAGGTGATATACGCTGACTTGAAAACAAAGTGATGTCAGAGGGGCGAAGGCCCAATGTTGTTTTTCTCACATGGCCTGTCACCTGAGAGGTACGCACTGGATGCAACATGACACACAAAAAACATCAAGGGAGACAGTTTTATGAGAAAGGGCTGATGTAGGAAAACAGGAAACGTCCAGAGGAAACAACAGTGAATAAAAGCAGCTAAGGGTGTTGTTAGAGAGAGAAAGAAGCAAAGGCCAAAGGGGTGGTGGGGGTGGGTGGGGGTGGGGGTGGGGGGGGGGGGGGGGTTGACAGGTGTTTCATGGTAAGAGAGTTTGTTTTTTCAAGGGGAGGAGTGAGCAAGTGCCCCTGCTGCCTGGTCTGGTCTGCCCCGATGGGGTTCTGGCAGGCTGGCAGTGTGGTATTTCACACAAAAACAGACTGCTGGTATTTCAGCCCATACCACTTTTAAGGTCACATGAACCAAATTACATGATACTAAGGTCATATACTTTAAAATACATAAATATATACGAAGAGACGTGAAGAAACACACGTTACATAACATAATTCCAATGTAATTATCCAAATGGGAGCATGAAATTGAGACTTGCGGAGAAAAGTCATGTCCTGTGAGAAAAGGGAAGAAGAAAGAGTGCAAGTGGTGGTGACAGGGTGATTGAACTGGTTTCTTTGCTGCCACAGTGGAAAAAGTTAAGTGTGTGGGAACCTCGTTTATGTGTGTGTTTAAGGTGACAGAAAGGAGAAAGGTGTGTGTTATTCTACAGAACAGAAGCCTGAGTATTGACTGCAGGCACAGAAAATTGTGGGAAAGCTCAGCGTGAGACTGTGTTTTGTGTGCATGCGCAACGCTCCACACTCCTCATATAATATTATAATGCGAAACAGGATACATGCTAAATCTGGCATCGACATTTGGTTCCTGTCTTAATGAACTGCGCAGTTCAAACTCAGAGAGCGTCATAAAGTTACATAAGAGAACTGGATTCAGCTTTCTGCTTGGCAAAGACTGGGCTTGAATCTAAGACAGCTTTCTCGGAGCAATTTCTCCCCCTAGTGGAAGTTTCAGAGGAAAGTAATGGATAGAATAAACTAAATGGATAAACTTTTGAATAAAGTTTATAAGAATACAAGTGAGATGGCTGATGATCAGATTAAGATGAAAACCCGCTTCAGATCAGCTCTTTAATTCTGAGACTGAACAATGTTTTTTTTAAAGACACAAAGTGGAATTGCATTATGTCACAACATCAATCCATTTTTAAGACATTGCTCTTTATTAACTTACCTCACAGTGACGATTGTAATTTTCCTTGAACATCCACAAGATGGAGCCAAACACTACAATATAGAAAAAAAGTACATGCCTCCAGGACAGGATTTGATCCCATGCTTAGCACAAAGCTACTGTGGCGTGACGTCAACATTGGCAGTGAAGACTAACAAAAGGCCAAAGTGGCACCATGAAACTTGTTGATAACACACCGCTGCTCAGTTTTTCCATGGATTTGGTGTCAGAAACTGGAGTTTAGACCTTCGATGGGCAACCACGTGCCAGTAAAAGACAACAATTTTTTTTTTACTCCAGCCAGATTTACTGTCAAGTACACATTCAGAAACGTCAAGCTAACGTGTCTACATGATTGCGATCAGATCAATGATTTCATGAGATTAACCACTGTTGGTGGTAAATGTTTAGTTGCTTTCATCTTTCCTCCTTCACTTGTCCACCCTCACTGATATTTAATTAAACTCTTCTCAACAGACTGTGAGTAGGTGGTGGAGCTGAAGGGATACTATCTCCCTCTGTTTCTTCTCGTATACACTGTTTCTATCAATCTTTCCCCACCCTACTTCCTATTTTCCTTTTTTTCCAATTCATTTCTTTTCACTAAACCTCTCTGACTCACTTTCCCTCCTGCCTCTCCCTCCCTATCCCCCCTCTCACCTGTCGTCTTTCTCCAGACTGTGACAGCAGAGCGTAGCTGCTTCCAACCTGGTTTTATTCGGAGCACGCTCTTGTCTCCCATCACCCATGGTCTCCTGATTAGACTGCCCCCCCCCCCCCCCCTCTTAGCAGTCATTGGGGCTCACAGTAGCCAACTGACAGGGAAGGAAAAAGCTTTTCCCAAGCAGAGTAGCAGCACTGCTTGAAGACTCCTAAGCCAAATATCCTGTTCGTACGGGCAGTGAGGATTACCCTTTGGCCAGCTGCTAGATCCTTCATTTCCCATATGGGAGCACTGGGTTTGAAAAGCACAAATATGGAATCTTGTTCCACACAAGCTGCTGTAAGGGCAGATGTATAGTGTATGTCAAGATTATAGCCCTTGGTAGTTAATACCCAGTTACATGAAAATACACTGAAAAACAAATCATGCAATGTTGGTTGGAGACATATGCTAGTCTGCTGGCAACTTTGCTTCTCAGGATGTTCAAGAAATGTTGAGCAGCCTCCCAGCAACCTTTAAGCTATGATTAGCCATTCATTTACCTGCCCAACATATACAATATGTACCGCATATTGTATATGCTCATGTATATGTGCATGTGTTTGAAATAAAGTGTAACATGAAAAACAGATTTATGAATTTCGACTACATTGCTTTCAGCTGTGTTTTCAGTTCAGCAGCAGGTATAGAGAATGTACAGAGCTGGTTAGAAAATGTAAGTAATTTCTGAACAGATGAGGCTTTCACACATGCCTCTATCTGTTCTCCAATCTAAGACCACCATTATGTGTGCAGATGACACCATAGTGCTGATGACTCGGCCTACAAGGAGGATGCTTAGCCTTGCAGAATGGCGCTCTAATTGCCTCAAAATCAACAAGGCGAGAGTTTATTGTAGACTTCATGAAGATGACAGCAAGCTTTTGTGTTTACATCTCATGGTACCTCGCCTGGCTCACCTCACTTGCATGCTACCTTCTAATCCTCCCTGGTTCAGAATGTCAGGACCTGCGCCCTAATATCCTGGTCAATCTTTGCTGTGATGCTCTCTGCCATGCAGCAGGTTGTCAAAATTGCACAGTGTAGCAGCAGTGCCCAGGTATCATCCGTTCACCGACCACAAACATTGTCTGTCTGCCGAAAGGGAGGCGCTACAGGTGGCTAATAGTCCAGGCTCAGAAACAATGTTTTTCATGAGGCTGTTGTTGAACTGAACTGAGCCAGCCATCCCTGGAGTCATGCTCGCGGCAGTGTAGGTCTCTCTGTTGTTTGGTTCACCATTCGGGCCACACTGAAATATCTCAGCAACTAATGGACGGATTGACAAGAAAGTCTGTGCAGAGAGACATTCATCGTTGCCAGAAGATGAATCCGTCTGAATTTGGTCATATCTGACTTTTGCTCTTGCGCCACCAGCAGGTTTTGTTTTTAATAACTTTAGCTCCATCACCATTAAAATTTCAATTTGATGAATACTTTTACCTGCTAAAATAATGACATGTTGATAAACATCTAACAACAAGATGCTAAACATGCCAAAAATTAGCATACTAGGATTGTTATTGTAAGTATGTTAGCATGCAGATGTTAGCATGTAGCCCAAAGCTGTCAGTCACTACTGTAGCTGTGTGTATGCAGTGTGTTTACAGTTTAAACAACAGTGTGCCTTTTATACTGCCTCTTAAAATAATTAAAAACAATTATATTAATTTTCCACATCATTTTCATGGTGATTAATTGTATACTTTGTATTATTTTTAGCAAGTTGCACTTTCTTAGAATGAAATCATCTTTCCTCATATGTAATGACAATAATGTTGGCTTGGAATAGCCATCTTCTTTTCCTTACTGCTGAACCCCCTCCTCCCTCCCTCTCCATCTGATCCCAGATACAGTATACATCCCACCCTCCCTCCTTTTCCCCTTCTTCATCCATCACTTTCCTTCCACCTATTCCTCCCCTGCACACATCCTTTTCTCCACATCCCCATGGAGATGCACTACAAGCTGACAACGGATGCAACCTTCCATCAGCAGCGGTGCACTTACACAGATATCTCAGTCTGCAACATTTACAGATAACCCACATCTCTCTCTGCCTCCTCCCTCCATCCTTCATTTCCCTCCCCTTGGTTTCCTTTTCCTCTGTCCTGCTTGTTCCAACCCCAACGGAATGAGGGTCTGATGAAGATGAATGACGCCTCTCAGCTTCCTCACCCTTCTCCCATCTGCTTCTTTTGCAGCTGCGCTGTGGAATTCCCTAGAAATTCTCCCATTCCTCCGAGTGTCTCGTCCACAGGGAACAGTGAAGACATTAGGCAGCCATGATAGTGATTCAGAAGCTTGACGTTCATCAGATTTCAATTACGGAGGAAATGAAGTGAAAATCTAAAGAGGCTATTTGATAATCAAGGTTATTGAATATTTTTCTGGCTCTACACCTCGGTTATGACTTGGCAGATGAAGAGACAATGCAATTCGAATCAGATACAGCATGTTACTCTTTGATATTTTATAGGGTGCTTAGTTCAGCGTTTTGGGAAGTATGCTTATTTGCTTTTATTTAAAGGAGAGTTAAATGAGATGATTGATACCTCTCAACTTGCATGGTCAATATCAGGTTATAACCAGGAGCAGTTTAGCTTAGCTTAGCACAAACACTGGAAATGGGAAAACAGCTAGTCTAGCTCCATAGATAATAAAGTGTGCCTACCAACACATATTATATCTTGTTTAAAACCAGGAGCAGTAACTTACTGGTGTCTCTCCTCCACCCATTTGTAAAATGATGTTTTGATTTTACATATTTTTAACAGTTCTTTTAAAGAACAAATAAGGTATCGGCTTTGAGGGGTGTCTAGAAGCTAGAAGCTAGCGTACGTCCTCTTAAATGTTTTATCAGCAATATTCCATTAGAGCATGATCCACTGTCAGGTTCGCTAGTGTTCACAATAAAACATACTGTGATGTTAAACAAATGTTGCAGTGTAAATCATAATGTTTATATCCAAATAATTTTCCATGGAGCAACTTTTTCATATGGCAAGAAGATGGCTTTGCACATTTTAGTCTAATGGAAGGATTCAGTGGTAAAGTTTCAGTAACTGGACTTTCATTAATGTAAATTACATTCCTTTTTCTTCCAAGACCAGAATGGACACGACTAACTCTGCAGGACGCACTCCCGGTGGGATGTGGCTGGACTGTCAGAACATTTAGAATATTCAAGACACGAGCTAGTTGTACCTTCACAGAGCCTTTTTTTTTTTCTGCATCTGAAATTTTGACTTATCATAGCAGGAAAAGCACAGGTGTTACTGAAAATTATGGCTCTGTTCCATTCATGTGTCCCAGTTAGTCATGAGTGTGACAGCGAGCCAGCATGAACAATACCACGACCTTCAGGGTCATGTAATGTTCGTGCTGGCTCTGAAGCAGCTAAATGAAATTCATCAAGTTTATTATTTACACCTGTGCTTTTCCTGCTGTGGCGTGTCAAAACGTTATCTGTGAAAAAAGCCAGACTGTGTTGTAACAACATCTTTGATGAAAGCACTTAAGTAAAGCCCTATAGTCGCTTCATCTTCCATATACAAGCCAAACTATCTAAGACCGCGCACTGTGAATTCATGATGAATTTGATGCTTTAATGAAGGGAAAAGACAAAAAAAACAACAAAAAAAACAAAATACAATGTTGTAAGGACATGAAAAGATCAAAGAATGAGCAAAATCCTTGTAAGTCTGCAGTCAGGAACACTTGTGAGCATGTGAGGGTACATAAGCGAATCTATGAGACGGAGAGGGAGTGTTTCATTTAGAATGAAGACAGAAAACAGCCTCAGAGGAAAACAGTCTATTCCACTCACCCGGGCACCTTGAGCTACTTACAGAGACAGCAACCCTGAAGCCCAAAAATGTATCAGGGATGCAGTGCAGCTTTCTTTTCGCTCACCAAAAAGTGATAACACATTCAGAGTCTCCACTTTTTAGAATATCTTAAGGTTTTGCTACAGATCATCACTGTGAGACAGAGTGATGATCTGCAGTGACTGCTGATCTCTCCTAGCAGTCACTGCAGAAACAGTGTGATCAGTGAACATGAGGTTTCACTGGTTTTATGAAGATAGGTGCAAAAATAGATGCATGAGTGGGTTTATTAGTAGGTTAGACAAACAGAACACCCTGTATTTGTCTCTCTGCACAGCTTTCACATTCAGGGAGTCCAAACCTGTGAGGTGATTTATGCTTGCCAAGGACCCACAACACTGTAGGATGTTTTTTTTATATCACTGTAGTGCTTTGCCTTTATTCCTTGATAAGGTTTTCAATGTATTTCAATGTATTTGTTGTTTTGTGGTACATTTCTGATAAAGATAAGTTTGCATCATAATACGTTGTCTTAGTGAGTCTGGCTTAAAGGTCTGCACTGATCGTGTGGTTGTAGCCACATTCACCAGAGTTACTAAATGTCATGTTTCAGTTCAAGCAGTGAAGCCAAATGCAGACGTGAATTTAGGCTGAACAAAAGGAGACTTTAATAACTTGTAGAAAAAAGCAGGTAAACACAAAATGACAGAAGGCGGCTGGGAAGTCCAGGCAAAAACAAACTAAAATTCATCCGTCAAAGAGAAGTGATATAAACAGAAGTTCAAACAATGAAAATCCAAAAACTGAGAAACAGGGAAAAGCACAAAAAGTGAAACAATGGAACCCAAAACTGGGGGAGTAACAGAGCACACATTCAAGGAACAGATCTGGGGACAGACTACAGACGACCTGACAAGTGACACCAAGAAACACAGAGACTAAATACAGAAAAGTGAAAACTAATCGGGGACAGGTGAAACTAAATGGGTTGGGTGAGATAACAAAAACAAAGGCAGGAATTAAAGCCACTAAACCATAAACCCAAAACCATGACACCAAAGGCCTGTTTACACCAGAATTTAAAACTTTTTATTCTCAATTTCAATATGTTGACATTAAACACATAGACTGCAAGCTGACAAAAGGGTGACATATTTTAGAAATGAATTACTCTGAAAGAATAAATAAAAAAAAAACAGTATTATTACTCTATTAATCATGTGTTAACGGCCAACTGAACTGAGTTGGAACGATACAGATGTAAAACAATACCAATATATCAAAATCACAGTATTTCAAAGTACAGTAACAACCATTAGAAACATTACATTTAAAATCAACAGGCTAATAGAATCACAGTAAACATAAATATTGTGTATTTTCAGTTCTCAGTCTACATCATTCATCACTCATCATTATTATAATAAAATAATTATCTTATTCCCAATTTGGTCACATAAAAATGAATCTACTGTACATTCACAATATAATTTTTCTCATTCATCCTTTTAATCATGTTTACAGGAGATTATCAACCTGCAAGTTGCCTGGTTGCCTTAGCAACTAAAGTGCTGCTATCAGCTGTTCGGCCTCTGGCTCTAACCATCTACGTTATATTACCCGTAAAGAGAAAATAAAACATTTGGGATAAAACGAATAAACCCTTTAGGATAAAACTAAATAAGATCAGAATATAAACTGTAAAACGCTTTGCCATAAAATCCTACACATACACATGTATCAGTGCAGTCAGGCAAATGTGCCTTGACAGATAATTTGACAACAACAGCCACTTGTAAACGGCAAACTAATGCTCACTCGTCCCCGTCTTCTCACAAACAACCGAATATGGAGAGCCTACATTACTGACAACAAACTGTTTACCACCTGGAAGATCAGTCCTCTGTGGCTTTACTTCATTAATCAGATGTAAACTGCCAACTGAAGAACACAACATTTATTTTATACGCAAAATAGAATAGCTTGCAATTTAATGGTGGTGTCTGAAAAAAAATGGAAAATAATAGTTTAAATGTGCCACACTGACTTATAACACAACAGAGAGCCGAACAGTCCAATAGTTTATTAGCTGTGTTGCACCATTCACTTTTTTTTTATATCCTCCCCTGTCGTCTTTTAAATAAATTATATAAACCTATTGTCCCATTAGTGACCAAGCTAAGCTAATGAGCTAAGCCAATGAACGTTGGAAAGCTTGTTGGTTTTAATTTGCTCTTCAATAAACGTGTACTGAAGGTAATGGCCTGTAATGGAAAGCAGTTGAGATAAAATAGAGGGAAGTTTTGGGAGCTATTGTGACTGACAAGTGACCAACTAACAAGTTAACGGTTAGCTACTAGCCCAACAAGCTCTGTGATTAGTCACTCTGTCACCAGGTTTCCGGCTCCACCTATGGATGGATGAATACATGTCACTTTGTAGTGTGATCGCTGCTCCAAGACTTTGATGTAAAGCCTATTTGGGCTCGAAACATTGTTTTTCTACAAGGAGAATTCATCATTAGCATACAGTGGTGGGAAACAGAAATCTTTTCTAATAAGAACACACGTTTATACTTTTACACTTTGCACCAGCTATTAGTGCAGATGAGAAAACCTGCAGATAAGAGAGGACTGAGGAGGGTGGTGGTGGGAATGAAGTCTTATCAAATGGAACCTTTCAATTGGCAATATTTTTTTTTCCTTTTACTGAAATTGAAACATGGTAGCAATGAGGACATTTGTGAATAGATTCCTTTGATTTCCCTTGATGTGAAGAGCTGATGCTTAAAAGAAGTTCATAAAGTGACGATGTGCTTGGAGCGAAGTCTTTGATGAGTACTTTTGTGCTTTTTTCACACAAAAAAAGAAGACTGAAAGACGTTTTTACGGAGAGTCTGTGTGTGGGTGTGTGTGATTAATGATGTGACAACAGGCTGAAAAGCACATTTTCCATATGTCTTTATGTGTAACAGAATTAATATCATTAAATGGCTAAAAGGCATATTTAATACAGGTTTGTGAGCTGGCAAAAACTTTTTATTTTGTTTCTTGCTGATTTGGTTGAACCTTTCCTTTGTAGTGAGCATTTGTAAAAAAAAAAACAAAACATAAAACTGTAGTAATTATAACCGAGAATACTAATCCAAAACAAGACAAAACAAACCTGCCATTTGTTTTTCCCAATTATAAGTTAGCAGTGCTTAATAGAATCTACTATTACTGAAGTCCTGCTATGGAAAGAAAAATATGCTGCTGAGACTAACAGCAAGCTTCCCTGGTTAGTGTTTTCTGTAGACCGAGGTGCTGACACTTGACCTGTGTGCATGTTCAAACATCTTTGGAGCTCAAAACATGGAGATTGGTGGTTGCCATGGATGTGATTCCCGCACAGCGGAAAAACATGGTATTATAATTTATTATTCTTGTGCCCTCATGCAGCCATTTTATTGTTTTCAATATGTACAAAAGACCCGAGCGTGCTGAATGATAATGGCTGATGATGGCATGTTTTCTGTTTTGATCCCGTAAAATTCAGCTGCTGATGAATTCTGAAGCCATCTCAGTGAGCGATGAGTGAGTGACATTTCAGAAATGATTCTAGATATCACAAAACAGAGCGCTAAATGTGTTTTATTTTCCATTAACAAGCCGAAGCAAATGTTTCTTTTTATTTATTTTTTTAGAGGTTTGTGTGGCGCTCAGAGGACCTTGACTGTTTCTGACAGAGATGTTTTCTTATCTGTCAATGTGATGAAAATCCTGTCGTTTATTCCATGGAAGAATATATTGAGAGTGATTACCAGCATTGTTTTCATCTCTACTATGTGAAATGTATTAAATATTAAATTTCACCCACATTTGAGCAGAACATTTTGTTCTTGAGAGAAAACAACAACAACAACAACAAAAAAACCAAATATGTATGTAGCAGACTTCTCCTGAGATATTCTTATAATCAAACAATTATTTTGTTTTCAGAAAAGCAGAAATTAGTGTTTCTTTTATGGAGCAAAGCCAAATCACCTAGTTCAGTTAGACATTTGACTACTCACTGACATACAGAGAAACGTCTGTTTAAATGATCTATATACACTGCTCATTTGCAAACTCTGTAACACTACTGCAAACACTTGCAACAGTCTGATCAAGCCATGTCAGGTGTTACACCACATTGCTGTTATGCTGGTGATTTGCTGTATTGGCTGTTGGTTGTCCACTTCATACCAGAGCACTGTCCCCATGATCCAGTGTCATGGGACAAACTGGTGACTGTAGAGGGTTTATTTAAGAAATGTGAATATGACGTTTGTTAATTATTAATAAAATATAGTTCTTTTACAAACAATACTATTTATTATACTAATACTATTTACTGTTATTATTATTATTATTGTTCCTGTGCTTGTGTCAGTGTATTTTTTGCTGACATTGTTCTCTTTTAAATTGATCCTGCATGCTACATGAAACCTTTCCTTTCATCTGAATGACGTTTTCTTTTGCTGCATGTTTATGAACTAAAGTGTGTTATATGTTCAAGTGTTCATGAAAGTCGCCTGCTCCTAATAATTATTGCCACTGAACTATACTAATGTATCCAAAAGGAATGGAAGGAAGGACTCCACACTGACCATGGAATTAACATTGTTTAAAAGGTTTTCAGCTTACACTAATAACTATTACAATTAATGCATCCTAACTTCATTTCTGGCCATTTCAAAGCAACATTACATAGAAATTGGTATCGTTGCAATTAAGCACTCCCAGTTTCAGAATGTAAAACAAAATATAAAAATAATTATACAGACAGTATATATATGGAAAGTTAGACATGCATTTGTTATGATTACATTCCTTGAGATCAAAAACTAGCAACACCTTTGCTAGCCAAACATCATTCAAGTGCAACAACATAAGACATAACAGCCAGCTAATATTACTTGCTAGTCCAAGAGCCAGAAGCTCAGCTTGGTGTCTGTCTTTCAGCCTTTTTTGTCATCTTTCCTTGCTAACGACTAAAAGTCAGTCTCAGACTTACACTTTCCTGGAGTCTTCTTGTTGGGTCACTCTCTCCTTATTTCAACTCTGTCTTTATGTCCATAGAAGCTGCTATGCCCAGTTACATTGCCGTTACATTGCTGGCAAGATACCAGTTCTGCTCCATGTCAACATTAGCCTGCAACCTAGGCTTGAAAGCCTCCTCTTCCTGGTGGTCCCAAATGTGTGCAAACACTAACATGGTGCGCTGAGCTCATAGTCTGGCCACTAAATGGAGCTAACATTAGCTAACAGCAGCTACAGTTCGCAGCAGTTTACTTTACTGTTCATCAGGACACTCTGCAAATCACAGGGTTGATGCAGAAGAGCGGGAGGACATCAGAGAAAACCAGAAAACATTTTCTCCATAAAATATCATCCAGTTTCAACAAAATCAGTGAAATTGTTGGTGGTGTGTGACTTATCTGTGTTACAAACTTGCCACGGGAGATCGTATCCAGAGCACAGTGTCACTGTACATAGTACACGAACAGGTGTACGGGCCGCAGAGTGGTAATGACAGAGACACAATTTACCTAATTACATGACAGTTTTTTTTTATGGTAGAAAAGTTACACAATGTTTTAACTTTAGCTCAATCAATTCTAAATATAAATATACATTTCTTTGTGTTATACATACATTTTCAAATAACCAAATGTGAACATCGCATTCCAACATCAAGTATTCATGAGATGAGTAGAGTGAAAACAAATTACAACCAGCCACCACATGTATTGTTACATGTTAAAAATCTAGTATTTGTCTAAAAATCAGGTTTACAAAGATTTACTTGTGTCATGATATCTGAGAAGGTGTTATTGTACAGAATATAAAAAACAATCTAAGAATACAAAGGGCCACCTGCTGAATGTCAAAAAATGGAATTAGAAAATATCAGAAGAATTCAGTAATCAGTTTTCTGATTTTTTTTTTTTTTTTTTTTCTGAGTGCATGTGAGAGAGCACTGCATTGTTGCTAGACACGCTGTGATAGTAGCATTCATCCAGAAGTACCTGAAGCATTTGTAGTGCTGTTCTACTACCACATCAGGTAGTGGTATGAGTGCTAATATCACCTGTACAAGTATTAATAGTGAGAGAGTTTAGATACATTTCTTAGTTACATTTTGTGTTCACAGGTACTAGCCTTTATAGTTCTTCTTACAAGTCAGTAATAAAAACAGTAATAAATGTCATGCTGCTTTAACCAGTTTACCAGATATAATATTCTGTATCCCTCAGTCACAGATGAAGTTCAGTTTGTCCTGGCAGTCCCAGCTCTCCCACAGTCCCTCTCTGGTTAAAGTTCCACAGCGTTTCAGTATTGGGCATTGGTGATCTCCCCCTATGGGCCCGACCTTATACACCAGAGGGTCACCATTCACCCACACCCAGCGGTCCCCCAGGTAACGCAGGCCGATCCACACTCTCTCAGTTTTGACTTTCTGGAACACTTTCTGTGTCAGAATATGATCAGTCTCAGAGGCCAGGCTAATGAGGTCAGTCTGATGCTCTCTGCAGTGATCCAGAGCTTCCTCCCAGGTTTTCTCCACCTCTTCGGTGGCAATATTGATGCAGAAAAAAGCCATGGAAATATCTTGTACATCATTCCATGTTCCATCTTCACGAATGTGTGCAGTAAACTCCATCTCATTATAATAATCCGGTTGTCCTGCAGCCCAGTTTTGGTATGTAATGTCTGCCCCACCAGACCACTTCCAGACACTTACGTTTTTGGGATTTCGGTAGAGACCGATCCATCCTTTCATTCCATTTGCAAACCTTTGGAATTTGTCTTGTTGCCTCTGGTTACTAATAAAGGAAAGATCAGTGCAACACTGCAAACAGAAAGCCTTAGCCTCATGCCATGCCATTTTTTCAGGGAAAAAGATGTGTTCTCCTATATTCCCCTCAAATGTTGTACAAAGAAAAATTAAGAAGATGGTTCTCTCCATGGTCACTGCTCTGTAGCTCAAGCTGAGCTTTCTTTTTCTTTGGCTGTTTCTTTTCTCTTGTGGTGTCACTTACTTCTCAGGGTTGTTATGGACATAACTTTGCATGAAGTTTGGTTTGTTTTCATAAGCAAAGCATTGTCATGGTACACCTGACTGTCAAAGAGGCAAACAAATGAGTGACTCAGTCACAATAAGACCGAGCAGAAGAGCTACAGTATTTAGTGCAAACAGGTGTTGTATTTGTGCTCCACATTTGTTGCATCATGGAGTGATGTGATATGTATAAAGAGAAAGCTGGATGACTTTTATCACCTTGTTTCCTATTCATAATTATCTAAGTGAATGCTTGTAAAAGAAATGGCTTTTCACAATGCATTTTTTACAGTGACAATCTTATAAACAAATGCAGACATTTGTTTATAGCAATACCATGTTAGCTTTTATATGAAGGAAGCACATTACTGTTTTGATTTTAATGAAATTTCTACAGCAGGTTAAAGTACACGAATGAACCAGGTTAGCAACTGTATCGAACAGTATCAATCATACAAATCTTCTTACAATTAAGACTTTATGATGTTGTCAATTGATGCTGCTGTCAGTGCATGATCAGACCACTGCTGTCACACCAATAAAAATGGAGGTCAATGGAGTTTCATTTGTTGTGCTAAAAGCATCGTCATTTTATTAGTTTAATATCTGACTGTGTTCACTCACTGGTCGCTAACTGTGTCTGCCTGTTGTTTGATGCTAAGGAGGTACTGTACAGTGAGTTTTTAGAGCTGCGTGCTGCTGCTGGAAATCACACTGATGAAAGTGTCAAGAAACAGTTGTAGACTGTGAAACCAAAGCCAAGACTCAAAAGAAGCTAAAACACTAGAACTGAGGGGAACTGCATAGTCAGGTAAGTGACCCCTTCACATACAAGCAGTAAATATGGCCATATATATATATATATATATATATATATATAAATTATTGCAGCTTTAAATTGATACTCTAGACTATTTTTTTTTTTCGGATAGCCAACCCTTGTCCATATGACACTAAAGTACCACAGCTCATTTGTTGTTATTATTATCAGCTTCCAGGTATGCCACACAGTTTACCAAAAAGTTATTATGCTACCAGATCAGTGTGTTGGCTCACGTCATTAGATTGGTGTGGGACTTTTAAGGTCTATTAAAGGTACCCTTTAGAGTCTTTGACCTCTAGTATTGTAGCCAATTGCCTCGCTGGTCAGTCTGCCTCCTGTTTGTATCTAAACCATTGACAGTATAAAAAAAGGATGCGGTATCTGTGACATCACTCATAGTTTTCTGAGAGCTGTTTTGAAGCTCAGAGTGTGATGGCTCCGGCTGGCATTGTTAATTGGATATTAACAATGCCTTTGTAAAGAAGGAATAGCATCTGACATATCTGTTAGAGCTTGAGGACACGCACAAACAGACAACTTCTGCTAATATAAGAAACACTGTGGGTGTGCTCCTCTGGCATGCTGAATTTACAGTGGAGTATGGGCTTGTTGAGTTAAAACCATTGTCCTTATTTTGGCTTTATCCCCTTTGTTGATTCATTTACAGTAATTGTGTCATCATCATTCCTCTCCATTTAGGTGGAACTGGTCTAAATGTTGGTCATAAAGTTATCATCACAACATAATTACCGTAGACTGCACTGAATCTCCTTAAACTGCCTTTACACTGTCTCTAAGTTCATCCCATTAGTTTTAAGTGTCCACCAACACCACTGCCATAAATATGCCATACAGTAGGAAGAAAACGCCTCACTGTCTCGGTCTATTAATTTGACAAGTAAATCACATGGGCACTATAGGCACTTGAGCGGCCTATGGTGCTCTGTTCCAGATATATAAGCGAGCCAGGGAACTTGTTTTCCTGCTCACTGGAAAATAATGATGAATAATGACTCATGTTGAGGGATCTCAAAAACAGCAGGAGGAAAAGAAAAATGAAAATATGCTACACTCTGAATAACAATTATCAATAATGGAGAAAATATAAGATGAATTATTGCGATGTAACAGATGTGAGAAGTGTATCTGACAGAAAGGAACACAAAAGACATCAAGCATACTAAAATACGGACTGACATCAGTGACGTGTTTAGACATATTGCACATAATGGCGTTAAATCATTAAAGTCCATGTAATATAGATAAATTAAGTGAATACATGTGAAGAGAGGAAGGCACTGTCTCTTTTAGTCTGGCCAAACCAATTATGGCCATAATAAAATTGTTGCCAGTGAGAATGCTTTATTTCATTGATTCATGATAACAAAGCCCCAGAGGTCAAACGGGATGAAAGCATGTCTGTAAATTAGGCACTCTGAGCTGATGATGTGAAGGCTGACTCATACAGTAAGCATCTTCCTCTGCTCTGCTTTCAGTGTTGAGCAAATTTGCGTTTTGCTTAAAGCGAAAAGGTCAGTTTAAAAAATAAATAAATAAAAAATGAACTGACTGTAAGAATAATAATCACTTTTTTACCTCCTGTCTCTGTTTTCTCCAGAGCGTGGTACAGAAGAGATAATCAAATGTGAGGCAGGTGAGTGTGTATGTTTATTTATGAGCATGCATGCGTGTGTGTTTAAAGAGTGAGGGGGTCCGACCGCTCTCTGGCCCCTGGGCAAACTGCATTATTCAGAACAGAGATAAGGGGCTCCACTCTCTGGACCTTTCTGGTTAATACTGCTTAACCTCAGCATGGTTATACAATAAACACACATGCGTACCCACACACAGACACTGAAAAACACACTACACACTCTCTCACACACACAAACAGCCTCTATAGTGGCCATCTGATAGCCTACTGAATGACCTTCAGAGGCAAAACATTGCATGAAGGACAGAAGAACCCACAGGGATTCAGACTCTGGATGCTACTTTAAGCATATTGCTAAACCCACAGTCAGTAATAGTAAGACAAAAAATATTTTAGCAGACACACACTGAACTCCTTTTAGAAACGAACCGAGGTTGGATAGCGTGCAGTAACTGATGGTATAGTAACAAATGGGAATGTAAATAGACAACAGCAATAAAATAACATACTGTACTGAGCTGACAGATATTTTGACACAACACATCTTTATAGAGTGCCTTAATACTAATGTCTACCAATGCAATAACTCTTTAGATCATATTATATTATAAGCTCAGTTAATACATTTTTAATCAACATTACAACATCATATGTCACATATTGGACTCCGCTGAAATAATACTCTCAGGCTAAATGTGATGGGTTTCTAACAGGGTTTTTCAAGCCACTAGTGGCCTGTGGTTGGATTAATGTACTATGTGTGCACATCATTTGTAGCATTAATTAAAATAAGTAGGTCTGTGAACATTGTGTCAACCTTCACATTTCATGTTCCATTTATGTAGGTACATCATCTTTGTGGTTCAAGGATTTATTACATAACCCAAAACAACAGAGAGATCAAAAAAAAAATTGGGCTTGAATCAGTGTTGTATTATGTAAACAAAATACTAAACAACATGTCAAAGGATGCAGAGGATGCAGAGGTGTTCGAGCGTCGCAGGGAATAAAAGACTGAAGGTAAAGATGAGCCAGAATATTATTTCTTCCAAATCTTCATTCTACATTTGTAATGAAGGAAAGAAACATGTCTCTTGGACTTCTATTGCATTGACAGAAATACACAGATATAACCAGTAAAACTGATACTGATATTTTTCTTTTTGGAGCATGGGGAATTGGACAACAAGGTTTGCACAATTTATTGGTATTTACTTGGTATCTACTAAAAATCCCTGCATATCTTGCCAAGAACATGTAAAACAACATAACAAGGAACATTTCTGGGTGTTCCCGTTTCTGAGAGGCGCTATATTGTTAGATATCGACCCGAGGTGACACCTCAGGGGTCAGAATGTGTGTAATTGCGGGTCCAGTGGAAGGTCAAGTGACTTTTCTGCTGCAAAGGCTCCCTTGAGGTCAGCTAAGCCTCACCTCATTAACAAGCAACTACACACACACACACACACACACACACACACCGTAGCACAAAGCTAAACCTCTATAAGCAGCCCTGATGAGCATCATTAGACCTAATCAAAGCAAGTGATCAGCCTCACAGAGTAAGACAGAAAGAGACTTTAAAGGGTGACTTGTACATGAATAGTACTAATGAGCACAACAAAACTGCAAGTAGCAAACACTGGAAACAGTTAGATAACGTCTACCTCCTTGCTGCATAGTATGCTAGCTTGCTTACAGCTGTGTGATACAAGGTCTCGACCTCAGTTCTCACCTTAAAGTATAGTACCGTATAACTAAACAATAGTTAGACACATTGCAAAGACCAAAGGAAAAAAAAATGCATGACTTCATATTAATATCTCATATATTCAAGGCAAATATCTAATATTATATTCCTCACCATAAATGCATTTATGTTCTTTTATTCACTTTGTGATACAGTGTGATGGTTGGCTATACATGAACATAACTGGAATTACATCCAGAAAACGTCTACTTTGCTTTGTCCCAAGTGTGAATTGGAGACTTCTGTTTAATTTATGTTCCTTCAGTCACTGTATCAAGCTGTGATTGTGTTTTGCAGTCTTCATTGTAGAGCTGTTATAATTATGAGCCAAGGTCTAATCATTCAATATGCATGTATGAGAAAGAGCAGATTTTCCTCTGACCTCTTTGGTGCATTATTTATTTTTACCTATTTAGTAAAACAGTACTTATTGCACTGTTAAAATATACATAAAGAGCTATTACATACATTGTAATTGGTGACTGAAGCAGAAAAAACGCAGTCCAATTTTACCACATATGAACAACGCACAGAGGGAGACAACCTTGCCACACCTTCTGTAAATACAAGCCCTATGACATGCAAATTACTTAATCACATGCAAAAGGTGATTAACTTAAGTAAAGCGTGACTTCTCAATGACACCGGCCATGTTGAAGGCAGCAGGCTCAAATCCCCTCTGTCCTTACTCTGACAGTAATGTGTTCAGTCATAGAGAAATTATTGATGATGACTTGATTAATGTACATGTAAGCGCAGCGTATATATGCATACATTATAAATGGGACTATGCAGGTCTCATCTCAGTACCTCCTCTTGGCTCATTTGTAATGATTAATCACACTTTCAGGGATTGTGGGTAATTACCTTTGAAAATATTCATTTGTAAGGTCACAGGGTGTTCGCTATATAACTAAAAGCATTAAGGGTAATGTATACAGTTTTTCACCCAGTGGGAATGGCTATCACATGTATAATACCGTATCTTACGTGATGGTTTTAAGTTGTGAAGAAATCAGAGGGAAAATGTACCGCCACCACAGAAATATCTTGCGACAGGAGAAGCAGAAAAAAAATATCTTTGAAATCAGCTGACACGAAGAGTTAAGTAAGTGAGAGTATGTGACGGATCTAAAAAAAAAAAAAAAAAATTTTTTCTTTGTCATTTTTCTCTTTTTATCTTCCAGTAATCATCTGGTGCTTTGGCTTTTCCACACTGCATAGTAACATCAGAAGAAAATTCAAGCTGCATTTGCTCCGAACTAAAGTAAAACATCGTCCTGATATCTTGCAGCTTTTGTGCAACAGAAAAAAAACCCCACCACATCCTCTGGGACGCTGTGACATACCTGTTCATCTGGGACACTGTGAAGACAGTAGAAATAGAACAGGAGATGTTCCCTATGCATACATATAATCTATAGTTCATGCACCTGTGCAGTAAGACTGTATATATACATCCATTCACTCAGACACAAACACACACACATGCACCTGACTCACTGTATCCCCATCTAGTTGCCAAACCTCTGCTGAATTTGAAGGATGACTACAGTTTTCCCTTAAGAAAGCTTTGTTGCTTTTCCACCGCCTGCTCCTTCACAGTGTTGTGGGGCTTTGGCAGAGACAGATAGCCCATCCAGATGTGTCATGATCCAGGTTATATATAATACCAACCAGCAGGCCCAACAGATTGTTTGTGATTCATAACTTGCATGTTGTTTGAGGTTCAATTCAATTCATGTTCACCATGAGGCCAAAATGAAAGCTCACTTATATCAAAGTTTAATGTATCATAATAACCAGGGTTGTTAGTAGTTGTGCCAGCAGTCATAATAGTATAAGTATCTATTGATTTAGTTATTACCAGAGTAATTATGTTGTTATCACTGTTTCTTTTCAGTTTGGTCTTATAGGTCAGGACCCATATAAACTCACAGTGCAACCCCAACATAACATACCAGCAACACGCCCTGTTAACACTCTTAAATATTCTATACAATTTATTTCATGAAATTATTCTTCCTCATTCCATCTTCACTCCACGTTACATCTTTCATTACCAATTCTTCTCCCGTTTTTTCTTCTTCTGTTTAACCAAATCATATCTTCCCCCCAAAAAACATCACCTGCCTCACTGGGTCTGGGGCCTGAGGGAGTCTAAGGAAAGGAAACCCCTGCCACACTCAGCCGAGATGAAAATATTATTAAACACTGGAGAAATGAAAAAAAAATAAGGACACACAAAGAAAATATAAGATGGCAGATGGGGGATAGATCCCTCCTACTGAATTTACTCTTTTTTTCTTTTCTGCCTATCATAATGTTTTACATTGTGTCTTGTCTCACCAGTAAATTAAAAAAATGTATGTATAATAATGCTTTATATATATTATCTCTCTGATAATTCTCTCTTTTCCTTTCTTATTGTTATCAAAACAAACAAACTAAGTGTAATGCTCATTATGCACCGGAAAACACAAACAGAGTTTTCACTGGAATAGAGAGATATAAAAACAAGCTCTGAAAAATCACTTGTCTGTATACATCCCTAATAATTTGAACATATACCTCTTTGCTAGGACTAAGTTCACAGTCTCATCCATTTGGTGAAAACACTGATCCCCACAGTGCTTGGCCATCCCTAACTCATGGTCTTTTCCCTGTTAGAGCAGCTGGCAGTGGCAGCTCTTCATTTGAACTCATATTCTCTCTAAAAATCTGCGGATAATAGCCTCTCTACACCTCCTCAGCATGAAAAGCTCCACAATTAACTTTTATGTTGGTAATTAAATGATGGCAGGCCAGCTTCATCCAGTACCATCTTCAGGCACATCTTCAGTCCTCTTCCTGTAGATATACACAAGTACAACATCTATACTCATATGCATGTTTCACTGTGCTTTGTGCAACATGAATACATCTGGTTTTCATGGATTCCCCCACACAGGTCATACTCATTGTAAAAAGATGAAAACAAATGTCATAAACACACACTGTAATGAATGGACACCTTAACCTAGAAAACATTATGAAAATCTTGTGGAAATATCACCGTTTTTACCTCTCAGTTGTATCTCCCCACAGGAAATGTGCGACACAAACATTGTCCTCATGGTAGCCTTGACTCATCTCAAGTATCTGGACTTGAAAAACAATAATTCAGAAGAGATAACAATTAATAATTAATTAATAAGTCAATAATTCACACACAAACACTGATAAATATGTGATCATTTGTCTCCATAGTTCTAACGACCAGTCAAAGATGACTCACCCTAAGACACAGGAGGCTTCCAGAGATGAGTGATCAGAGATCAGTGACCCCATTCAGTTTCTCCTCTGTGTCCTTTGATGACTCTGTCAGCTGTTTCATTACTCCTGGAACTTCTCAAGGCTGAGCTTGAATATAACCAGTTAGATAAATATTAACCTTCCAATGATTAAAATCCTCCTTGTGCAGAAGGCGGAGGGCATCCTTAGACCATGCTTGAAAAAAAAAAAGTTCATGTCAGAAGGCAAAAAGATATTCATGCCAGTTGTTGAGATATTTCACTCAAAGTCTGACACTATGGCCTAACCTTGTGAGACAGCTGGACTGGCGAGATCACAAAATCATGCAAGAATCCATCTCGCCACCTTTTCACACTCTGCTTTGTTTACAAACCATAATAAGCGGTTTTATGAGTTTATTCCACAGGGACACACGGTGTAATTATATCCTGATAAGTGCAAGTCATGCTGAATCTAAAGATGTGCAAAGACATCAAGATGGGGTGCAAATTTGGGGCAATCGGGTACAAAGGCTTTTAAAAGTCCATGTCAAGTCAGAATAAATAAATATGTGTTCTGAGTTTGTCAGACCAAGTTTTTTGAAATGAGTCAGAATCAGGTAAAAATGAGCAGTATTCTCAGCTCCAGGACTGTGGGAGCATGTCTGCTGAATGTGCTGAAGCCACGCCCCCCTCATGGGAGCAGTAAAGCAGCAATTTCGAAGCGATTGAAACGTGTCAGATGAGTTCATGACATGACTAACTTTGAAACTCTCTGATGAATTTATCTCTATCTCTCTGCTAGGGGTGCAGAGGTACGCTCAGGCTGGCCTTGGTGTGTCATCGAGCCACCCTTTAGGACCACCCATGAAAAACTGTTCTAACCTCAAACTCCACATTTCAGTAATATATCGTTCAAAGTCTTTTCACATGTTTTTTTTCCAACATATTTAATATTATTTTGAAAGAAACCTCAGAATTGCATTTACATGAACTTTAATTGCTTCCATGAACTGTGTGTCACAGCCACTGCTGACGGTGTTGATGGTGTCACAAATTACAACAACTAACTGTCCTTTGCTTTTAGGACATTGGCATGTACCTCTGCCCTAAACCACAGTGTTGGGGCGTCAACATACTGATGGCTCATTTTTTGGATTCACAAACTCACATGTCATCCCTACAGCTGCACTAGCATAAAGAAATAACCTTAAAAAAATTCAAAACTGACTTCCTTAGCTCTATATTTGTTGGTATTTTTTTGATGTACCGCCCGACCACCCACACACACACATAGAGAAATACCAAGTCTGTCTTTCTCCACTGTACTCCGCCCCCCTTCCTTCCTTCTGTGCTCTCCTACCCTCCACTCTGCCCTGCTCTGATAGCCCTGCTTCTGTTAATCACTTCATAGTGCAGACTCACACACACATGTACACACAGAAAGAGAGAGAGACTCACACAAGGGCCCAGGAAGGGGAGTAATGAAGCTAGCTAAATGTTTTCAGCCGGGCTCTCCATCATGTCACCAAGGCGACCTTGGCTGGAGGTCAACCCGCTCGAGACTCACACTGAACAGAAGGGGGGGGTTTCATGAGTGTCTGTGTGTGTACTTGCTGTGAGTAGACACACGAAAAAGAAGTATGGAGAGTGCAAGAAAGTAAGAAAGAGACACATGTGCCTGCATTTATGAAAAGAAGACATAAAGTGTTTCCCCATCGCTGTTTATCTGTCCACTTTTACATGACAGAATTTAGAAAATAAAGGAAGGACAGTGACGGGATGGGATACAAACAAAAGGCTCAAAGATAAAAGAAAAAGAAGATAAATAAAGTTGGAGAAACTGAAACAGTGTCGGATGATGAAAAACAAAATACAATGAGATGGCAACAATGACAAGAGATATAAAACCTTGTGATGTGTTTGCTGTGCGTCTGAGAAAGATGGTTGACAATAGAGGATGAAAGAGTCCATTAGACTCTATGCTGCTATAACTTTTCACAAACAAACCAATCTTTCCTTCTTATAGCTGCTGAAGGTTCAGCTTAACCAGTGACAACAAGGCTCAAGAATTTATAACAGGAGGTCTGCGGTGGGACACTGAACAGACTTTATATCTGCTGCTCTGAAGGTCTTTGTACTGTGAGATACAGTATACTTAAACTTTGCAGATGTTAAACTACGTGAAAGAATTTTGCTCTCGTATTACATCCCTCTTCCATCTCTGCCTCCTGTAGAAGAAAGCACAAAGCATTTGCATTTTCCATTCAGTGCATGCATGTACATACACATCCTCCTGCTTTATATGAGCTTTATATAATATATTTATAGTGTTGTTTGTTTGAGTTGTTTTAATGGGGTACAAGACTCAGGCCTTTGACATCTCCTGCACCATGTCTGTACTCATATTTATGACTGCTACAGCTCTAATGTGAAGAAATAAACTTCTTTAGCCTCCAGCTTTTACCTATAAAAACACATCAAAGGCATAAATTCAGCAATATAACTAACCAATTGTAGCATAATATGTTTGCATTTTCGGCTTGAGGCTTGTAAACTACTACTTTAAATCTTGTTTCAGTGTTTGCACAATTAGCCCATGCCAAAATGAATCACTGACTCCCTTTCAAATGTTGCCAACGCAGGCACACTGTTTCTTCCATGCTTCCTAAATTGTTACTCTTATCCTGAATGAAAAAACAACAAATTAATCAAAAATATTAATGTTTTACTGCCTAGTTTTATACCTTCCTTCTCTACCTTCTCTTGCCCTACCTAAGGAAAGTTCTTCAGTATGCAGAGGGATACACATCCAAGTCTCACCAAACACCAATAAAGCCTCTATACTAGCAGCAGCCTCAGCCCCAAGCCTAAATAAATTTCCCTTGATAGCCTCTGTCTCTCTCTAAACCAATATACGTCCATCTCTTTAAAGTTTCACTTCTTTCTTCCACTATGTGCTTACGTGTGGACACATTGAAAAAGGAAGAATTGTTGAGTATCCAGTGTGTTTTAGTTTCTATAGATAGTATTTCTCTCTCTCTGTCTATCTATCTATCTATCTATCTATCTATCTATCTATCTATCTATAGCTGCGGTTGGACTATATGAATGAGCTGCAGTCTAGTTATTGGGTAAAGGTTATTAGGGGGAATTGCAGTAGAGAAGGTAGCCTGAGTATTTATTGTGGCTGCACTGGGCAGGTCATTCAGAGTCTTTACTGGAAAGACTGAAACATGTTTAATGGTGAAATAAACTGTAATGACTTTGTCCTCTGAGGGATGACCGTGAGAGAGCAGATGTGGCAAGAAGATTTCCATCAATGTTTACTGTAACCAAAGCACATGCACTGTACCTGAAAACAGGTCACTTCACAATGGCTGTCATTTGTCATGAAAATTACTTAAGTCACTTATTTTTAGCTTGTCCACTTAATTAAAGCTGCAGGACACAAATCCTGTGCAAATTTTCTATGCAAAACTTTCTGGCTGTCTCTGACATTATCTATTGACCCAAGGTCTCTCGCCAACGGCTAGATTTTCTAAAGCTTTAAAAAAACAACACAGCCAAGAGGAAGTCTAGTCTACCTTAATTACAACATGCTGTAAGGTTATTATGGAATAACCCAACGACACCAAAGAAAATACTGCCTATCCCGACTTTAATTATATTAACAGTATTATTTGATGGAAATCAAACATTTTGTAGAGTTTATAGCCCAGTGTCCTTAAGATTTAAATCCATATTCTGCATGTCACAATTTAAGTCCAGTGTTCAGTGGTATTATAGAAAGTATCCATGCATTACGTAGTGAGGCAGAAAGTCAGCATGTGCTACTGTGCTCCACTATAGTCATTAGCTAGTTACTAACTTTGTCTGTTTGGTACTTGGCAGGTAATGTATGGTGGGTTTATCCAAGCTTTTCAAATGAAAACAGATGCACGCTGCTGCTGGTAATGAGGCTGATGAGAGTGGTGATAGTGAACCAAAACAGTGAAGTAGTAGGCCAGAAAATTATGCGCTGAAGCACCCTAAAATGCTCTGTGGAGCTGAGGAGCCGTGTGGTAATTCTCCGTGGATTTCTCATTGCACTACTTTGGTTTACTGTTAAGATAAAAATACTGATTTGTGCATCTTTATTCAGAGGCGCTTCATGCCTTCTTTGTGATCACTGTCACAAGATATTCTCTCTAGTCCATTGCAGGTTTTTATATATTTATTAAATTATATTTTTAATTATATGATACATTACATGACACCCTGAAGTGCAGCAATATTCTAAAAAATTCTGATTTACAGCTTAATCTGTTTAAGTTGTGACTTTTGTAGGGATCTGCCTGACAAATTGGTCTCATTACTTACATACATATACTTAAAGTACCAAAATTTAAATACTAATTATGTAGAATAGTCCATTATTGATGCATTAATGTGTAATTTAATAGCTTGTAAAGGTGGAGGTATTTTTATTGTGTAGCATAACGTAGCATAGTCAATTAGTTAATGTATAGTTTCTATTAATAATCTGGTTGTGCAAAGTAACCAGTAGCTTAAACTGTGGTGTAGAATTAAACGTACATGACTTGAGTGGAGTAGTATGTAAAAATTACATACAAGTGCTATTTGCATAATTTTGCTTACCAAATATGTTTACCACTCGATTATGTGACAGAGCATAAACATTCTGATCATTTGCATGAGCTTGATACCCGCACACCTCGCTGGTATATGCATGGGTTCGCATGAAGTGTGTTTTTGCACGTCAGTGTACATTGTCAGGACGATGATGTATGTTATCCGTGTCTTCTCCTGTCATTTCCGCCCATCTGCAGCTCTCTATGCCCTCGCCTCCTGTTGAGTTACTAGGACAGAACAGAGTAATGGAAGAGAGAATAAATCCAGACACTGATCAGCTCCCCCACTGGACTTAACAAAAACTCTACTAAACTGTATAAAATCCCATTACTCGAGCGCCTGTGGGAAAGAAGTCCGATAATGTTCATTGGTATATTTGTTTTAGAAGGAAGAAAAGAAAAAAAAAAACAGAAGCATGGAGTGATTATTCTACAGAGATGCTGAGGTGGGTCAATCTGCCTGAATGTATGTGTTCTCGAAAAAAGCATGACTTTTGCGTGTTTTACTTTATTTGTTGTATGTTCATTGATGGATAATCATAATCAGCTTTATTGGCAGTAATCTGACCATGACTGTTTTTTTCATTGTTCTCAATGTACTTACACAGAAATAGACAAAACCGCTACAAACAAGGATAACAAAGCTGAGCAAATAGACCATAACAGACAAGACTATTATGTACACGAGTATGTGAGAAGTTGCACACTTTGGACTGAACAGAACAGCAGTGCGGCAAATGTGTGGAAAAATTTAGACAGCTAAAGAGTGTTATACCTAACGATCCTGTCCTCTACAGACTACAGCAGAGGGGAGTGTGCATGCTTAAGTGTGTGTGTGTGTCTATATGTGATCAGACTTTGAAGGCTGAACAGCGTATCTGGATATGTTTCTGACTTAATCAGAGGGCTGCGTCCTGCAGAGAGCCTCGCTGCTTCACGCTGAACATCAGAGGCAGTTGCTGTGGCGATCTGTCACCATGGGGACAGGTTTCTGCTCAGGGGTTCTGTAATAAAATGAACCCCCCCCCCCCCCCCCCTTTTCTGATTCTTAGTCTCTCGCTCATTCTTTCTCTGGAGTTCTGTAATGAAATGAATCTCTTCAGTATGTGGGTCAGTCCGCCTCAATTTCTCCCTCACTCCCCCCCAAACCCACATCCCCACCCCTCTATACGATCTGGCCGAGATGGACTGCTCCATCACTGTCACAAGGTGCCCAGATTGGGTGCCAAAGCCACTAATAAAGACAAGAAACACATTTCACTGCCTCAGAAATACTTCTGCTTGGTCGAGCCTTTGTAGATGGATTTGTCTGCAGGTGTGTCTTTGTGTATGTGTGTATACTGTAAATATCAGATTATATAGCTCCAGGTAATTTAGCCCGTCTTTTCCTTGATGCACACACATACATTCTCATACAAATATGACACCTTCAGCTGACTGACTTTAAGGTCTGAAAGAGTATAAATGGAAAAGCAAAACACAACTCAAAACTTAACACACCTCAAGCCAGAAATAACTGCACCTTCCTTCATTTTCTGTTAACCTTAGATCACGGAATTGAACTAAGATGATTTTTGTTTACCTGCCCAGAAAAGAAATTTAATATATTATGCACATTATATTTTAGTACATTCCTATATTGTATCTATTGCACTAGTTTATCTAATTTCATTTTGTTTCACTTTTTTTCTTTATACACATCTGTAAGAGCACTGTTGAAATGAGATTGAAGAACTGAATTGCCAATCACTGCTTCACTGTTATCGTACTGCCCTTGACGCAACCCTAAACAAAGTTTTGTAAATCTGTTCTCTTTATAAAATACTCTTTATAAAAAAAAAACAAACATATTGACCGCATCCTAACTGCTGACGCCTGGTGTACTATACAGATTGTCTTCAGAAAAATTCATTTACCCTAGACAGAACAGATAACAAGCCAACTAAATTTCCGAGCTTGTCAATGATCAAAAAGTCTGCACTATCTTATATATATATATATATAATATATATATATATATTATGTATAATCAATGGCTCAATTTACATCTTTTAATATCTGTGATGACTAAATCTAATACCGCTGATACTAATACTTAACCTTACTGTACCTGGTGGTTAGTTAGAGAGAACCATCTGGGAAATTATTATTGGAAAATGTTCAGAAAAGGGCAGGAACTATCAAAAAAATTACAGTCAATTGGATGAACCATCTGTCTGTTACCGTCTGTCATGGGCAAACTTCACTCAGATCAATTAACCATATAAAATCTGACTATCAAACTCTTACTGAGGTCATTTGGGGAAAAAAGTGCAACATTTTTTCCATCAGTGTTCTTTGCTCTTCTTTCAATGAACAGTTCTGATATAACTGATGCTAGCAGCATCTACGCTAACCTCTATAGCATTTGAGGATCACTCACTCATGTTGTTACACTAGTGTTAAACCCACTGCCAGTATGAAAAATGGACACTGTATCCATGATGGCACCACCTTTCTGAACAGCCATTTTGAGGCTCAGAGTGTGGTGGCTCTGGCCACCTTACAGCTAATCTCAAAATTGGCAAATATGTGGATTATCGACAGACCTGAGTCGGGCTGCATGATGCCTGGGTGCTTAAACAAACCATCTGTAATGGCACCCACCTGTCACTCAAAGAGGCCACACTGTTAATTCTGCATAACTTTAAGCTCTGATATAATTTAAACGGGTGAGACAAATATAAAAACAGACTCAGTACAGTTGTTGTGAAGAGGGAAATTAGCTATAGATACCAAAACATGTTTGCTGCAAAAAAGATTTTAATATGGGGAATGGAGATTGACTCGTTCTGTAGCCAACCGCAAGTAGCCATTCGAGGAACTGCAGTATTTGGCACTTCTGCGTTGGCTACATTTCACAGCCACATCTGTAGCTCACGCTGTAGCTGCCAGTAAATCCTCATAGGACACTGATTGGTCTGTAACTGCTGTGCTCAGATAAAATGTTTAACTTGATACCTTGTATGATGATTTTTTGTATGATTTTGAGATTTTGTAATCTTCACTCTAGCTGCCTCACAATAAAAACGGAATTCATAACAATGAACATTATTTGTAAGCATTTTTTTTACTACTTTGTACGACTTAAAAAGATACAAATTAAAAAGGTACAAATATAATGTAAAAATACCAAAGTAAAACTGCAACAAAGACAATAATAGTAATACTAATAGCATGGTTTTTGTAATTGAAGCCCCCTGGCACACCTCAAAACCCATTTCTCTAAGTAAGTGACCCCAGTAAATACCCCTGTTAAACATCAAACTCTGGCTCTGACCTTAGCACAGCACCTTAATTGCTGGTCAACCGGGTTTTGACTGGACAAATTACAAGTCAACCCCTATTTACTTGATTAGTTTCTTCTACATGGGCAGAGTGCCACTTGGCTCTCAGAGGAACATGCTGCCACAATCCAAGTGATTACAGAAAATGGAGTTCGGGAGGTGAAGTCACTCTTGAAAAAAAAAAATAGAGCTTAATCAGCAAAACCAAGAAGAAATCACTAATTGTCACGTTGTTTATCTATCAGAGCAGCCGTAAGTACTCAAGTGACACTTTTGTCTGATTGGATTGAAGAGCTGTTACATTCAAAATCCCAACATGATGAAAGTCTACATCTGATTTGTGGCTGTAAAATAGGCAAAGTTCTTCATCAGCTAAAACGCCTGTAACAGAGCAGTATGAAAGGTCTTAGAGCTAAAAAATAAAACTTTGTCGACACAAAATTAATCACGTGTAAATAAAATATACTGTCTGACACTATCTGTGACCTTGTTAGTAAATGCCTTGAGGCCATAATTAGAAAGCAGCCCATGTAGACTGTGACTTTAAATATTGCTGTATACCAGTTATGTATGAAAGCTTTTAAAGCTCTCGCATGGGTGTTTTTAGCTGACTAAGGCAGGAAGAGAGAAAGAGAGCACCAGTTGAGCGACATAGACAGTGAATGAGAGAGAGAGAGAGAGGGAACACTAGTATTGAGAAAGCTGATCAAAAAAATTAGTTATTGTCTGATTATAGCGGTTACATTAATCAATAAACATACTCACAGCACTCCCCCCACACACTGCTGCACAACGCCTGATTCAGCCTGACTGGGACCTATACCTCCCTTTAGCTTGAATTTGAACCCTATTTCCTCCTACCCTTACAGGAAAGTCACTGAGCAGTCAATCAGTCTGTACACCTTAAACAGTCCCGAGCAGAATAGGTAGATACTCCTGTGTGGATGCAACATTGTTCAGGGGCTTCGGCTTGTGGTGTTATTGCTGTCGATGATGTTACTTATAGCATTCCTGTTGTGAGAGGTGTGCTTTTTAAAAAGTAATAGCTTATGAACAGCAGCATTTCCTAGTGTTTCTTTTGTGTCTCCTGGTTCTCCATAAATATAACAACGAGTCTGGAACATTTGTGACAGGGATGATCCGTCTGACAGTGCAGATATATGTGTCTGAACACATAAAAGAAGTTGGAGATACAGTATCCATTTTTGTGTTGGTTTTCATGAATAATTTTCACAAGAGTACAGAAAATAAACCGAGTAAAAGGGAGAGAGGCAGGAAAGAAAGCCAGGCAAGAAAAACAAAAGGAGAGGTGAGGTAAATAAATTATCACAGAGAAAAAAAGGCCAATCTATCATTTGTTTACAATAGCTTTATGTCCTGGTCAAAGACTTCTTGGTTATTTGTTGTAAACGCAGATGTTAATTTATGTGATGATGAAATGATACAGTAAAATAAAACACGGCAAATAATACACAAAGGGTTGTGAAGATTTATCGACTCCCATCTATGTTCGAGACAACATTTAGGTTTTTGGAGACAAGGGTCTGTCTTCCTGGCTGAAGTAAATTTTAATTTTTCTTCATGTTCTTTTTTATCTACAGATGGGAAACACTGACCACCTTCAACGGCTTCATTTACCATTTATAGGTTGAAAAGTTGAAGAAAGTGCAAGTTTGACCAACTGAGGACAAGGAGGGTGAGAAAATCATAGATTGGCAGGAACTACGCTCCTACCAACAAAAACACTAAAATGAAATTGTACTTGTTAGTAAACAATTTTAGTCTAAGTCTTCAAACTTGTTGATTGTATGATAATTCTGATGCTATATCCTGTAGTGTTGTTGCATTGAATAGACTTAAAGTGTTTCTGATCATGTTGGTTCTTCAAATTGGCAAACACTCATCAGAAACACCCTCTAGAATAATGAACAGAAACCACTACATGAAGTACAGCCTCAGACTGTATGACAGCACTGAGTCAACATACCAACAACTAAAGTAGAACATTTTTAACAATGTAGTATTTATTGCCGTACAGCTGTATTGCGTCGCATTACATCATATAGATGTCTCTTTCTGTTATTCCTCTCCTCACTCAGTGTATAAGCAGGGTAACGGTGTAATCACCCTGTAATGCTCCACATCATTCCTCTAAAAGCCTCACCTTGCCAGGTGGTAAATGCACACTTCTGATATCCTTTAACACCTCACAGCACAGTCTTTACCCTCTACTCCTTTGTCTGGTTAATGATATCACAACAGAGAGGTACTGATTAAATGACAAAGGGAAGCTAGCCGCCTTGGCACAGACAAGAGAGTCTATTTTTACCATGGCGACCTGCTCCCAGTAGTTGCCAAGACAACCACTGCGCCATCGTTTAATCAGATTTCGAGACACATTACCAGTCCTGTAAAGACACAAGTATGAACCTGCGTTCCTATAAAGAGGGGAAGAAAAAGGGAAGAGCTGCTGCATGTATTCCAACTACATATAGATGGTCATGACTTTTATTTGACTTAATTTGTTTGCGGAAACATTGAACATTTTATTTTTTCACAATATTGCACCTTTAAGTAGCTTCTGCTTAAAGAATTGTGATCAAATTGAGGTATTTATGAGTGGAAGTGTCTGCGGTGAACTGGTCCTGATAGCCACAGCACTGTGGTAAAATCATTAAAGGAGCTGTATGTAAGAATTGGCAACATGTTGAATTCATACTCCAAACAACTTGGGAGTAAAATTGGTCTTTCTTTCAACACAGCAAAATTACTCACCCACAGGTTTCTGAAGAGTCCTTGTGAAGCTCAGAATGTGGTGGCTTTGGCTGTCGCCATCTTGGCAGCCCTGCCTCCACTGGCACCCAGACAATCTAAAAATGGGCTATGTAGGTGCAGCTGAGGTGAGCTGCATGAACCCTGACCACCTACCTGCCAATCAAAGCAGCCACAGGCTCTTAATTATGCATAACCTTAAGCCTTGATATAATTTAAACGGATGAGTTATATAAAAATTCTGACTCAGTACTCAATCATGACCGAGGAAATTAGCTATAGAGATCAAAACCAAAAAAACGTGTTTCTTTCTGCTGTGGATTTGGACATTTTAACATGCGGGCTTGTAGAGATTGAGGCACAGTGTCACGGTCACAGATTCACAGTGTTGCACTCAAGTAACAGATAGCTGGAGAGACAAGTTCAAACACAGCTCACTTTCTCACACAGCTGGCCAATCATGGTGTGACAGAGTATGAACAGAAAATTGATCCTTGGATTCCCGAGTTATTCGAACATCCGACAAGTTCCAACAGCTTAAGTTACCCTCGCTGTCTTAGTATGCTTTTGGCTTTTTACTTTTCTTTTACTTTTTCGCCGAAATATGAGGCATCAAATTAGTACATTATCCATAACATGAAGACACACAGCAACAGGCAAGTTTGGTTTAATTTATTCCGTGCTGCCGAGATTATTTTTGGCTCAGCTGACATTCTTATCCTTTCTAGGGAAAAACAAGAGGAGGTAAAAGGAGACACAGACAGAGGGTAAGTAGAACAGAGAAAGACAGTGTTATTTGATTGAGAGAGAGAGAAAGAGGAGGCGGGACAGGGGGGGGGGGGGGGGGGCTGTCATCAGTTTATGAGCCAGAATGTGGGTGGTAATATTGACTGGTGTTTTATTACCCTTGAATAGACTATTGATCAGCCTGTTATGAAGGTTTGTGTATTTCTGTAAAACACGCTACCCTATTCACATACACACCCACAGGCAAAATACACACACACACAAACACACTGCGCTGGCAATAGGCTGTCTGTCAATGTAATGATTGATTGGCAGGCCCATTTTGCCTCTCTCTCTCTCTTTCTATCACTCTGGCATGCACAGATGCCCACATGCAAACACATAATCAAACTAGTGTATGAGATTCCTCCCACGCCAACTCTGCCTTTCTCTTTCAAATACACCCACACCCACAAACACACACACACACACACATACCAACACACAATACCTTCAGTCTCTCTCATCTACAGCCTCCCATCACATTGCTATCTTTGCTCATTATGTCTCCTTTGTGTCCTTGCCCTACTGCCAAGAGTGATGGGGCCAGAGCTCCTATTGTTCAAGCCCCTGTCTATCAAGCCGCAGTGCCGGCTTATCAAAATGAACATTACCATAACACTAGACCTGCTGGCATCCCGGGCACACACACACACACACACACACACACACACACACACACACACACACACACAAAGGAAATACCAAAGGTGAGCTGAGCAAGGTGGGCAAGACAACAATACAGCTCCACATAATAGTGTCTTGACATTTCCAGAGCGACAGGTAATAGAGGGCTAATAGCTTTCTTGGTCAGCAAATGTGTTTCTTTATTTGTATGTATTTTTACTTGTTGTATGCTTGTGTGCATACAGAAAACTTTGGAAATGCATACACACATGTACTGTATATACAGCTGTTTGATTTCACTTTATAGTACTAGAATATGCTGTACAGTAAGATCATCTGTGGCTAATATAAGGACTCTCACTTCAATGACACAAAAGAGGAGAAGTTTCTTTAACTGCTCTCTCCACCACCCAGACAGTGATGGTCTAATCATAGCTTAGTAACTGTAATTGGCACTGCAGTTCTGTCAAGCTTTGTGTTTCTTCACATGTTGAAGCAGTGTACATGGGGTTGTAGTAAGAGAGATACCCGATCTCCAAAAATCTTTCTTCAAACCAAAAACATGAGAGAAAAATCTCAGGAATAGATCAAACAATGTTTATCTTCTCCAGTGAAAGCTGAAATTGTTAGCATGTCTGGCTAACTGCTGCCTATAATATCATAATAATGAAATAGGTAAGTATCATGTTCAGGTTGGGTTACAGTAACCATGACCATGACATGCGATGCTATCTGAGATAAAGATAACAATGCCTGGGACAACATTCTTGTTGCATTAAATGACATTATAAACATTTTTAGAGAACATTTCAGTCAACAAAATAGAAATATGATTAAATACGGCTAGAAACATGAGGCCTGCCTTCCTCTAAAATCTGCCAACGCTATCTTACCGTTATCATTAAACTGTCAGCTGAGGATCATCATTAGGTCGGAGCTGATTTTAAAAACATGGCAGAGAAGAATGAGAGCTGACATGGAGGGAGTGTGCAGAGGCTGATGAAATAAGAGACACACGAGTGGGGAGCTACATGTCAGTGAGAGAATGCGGTATATAGCAAGTGTGTGTTAATTCATGTGCAGCCTATATGTGTTTGTTTGGCGGCACGGCTGTCAGTCTGTGTCTGTGTTGTCAAGTAATTTGCCGTTTTAAAATATTCATTGGTGTATTTCCGTCTATGCAAATCTGATTATATGCAAAGTCACTTCTATCCAGCCTTGGACACGACTGTTTGTTTATGCTTTGCTGTCCTTTGGCTTGACACTATCTACAGTATCTCTGTCTGTATCTGATTCCCATCCGTCTGTCTATCTTCTCTGTGCCACTTCATTGTTAATCAGTCCCATTTACTCACAGCACTTGCCAAAACACCTCTGGCTCTCAGTATGCAGCTCTTAGCGTTGGCTTTATTTGGATGAAAGGGACCAGTGCGGACATGACCAAAATGGTGGGCTGTCTGTGACGATGTATGTGTGCAAGTTTTTAATACAACCTCAAAAGCGTCTGTCCTGTAAATTTCTACATTTAAGTTTCATGAATAATTTAATGTATTCAATTTAAAGCAAATTTCTTCTATACACTGTGCAGGCTCTGATGATCCCAAAATAAAGCAGCCCGAACATATGTGAGAACATACGGAGGCAGAGATTCATAAAGGTAAACTGACACACACAGATGCACAAAGAGCCGCACACGCGCATACAGATGAATACTCACAAAAGTGTGTCTCTTTGTGCCAACACAAATATATGCACATACTGCATGTACAAACAGGCATAGTGGTACAAAGACACACACACACAAGGGCATAGCATAACAATCCTCTTAAGTCTCCCCCTGGTGCCCTGAGCTGTGATCAGTATCCTCCTCAGTCCACGGCCACCACACACATGCCGTCTGCAAGTGTCTCTCTCTTTAGGCAAAATGATCAGAGTGGAGGTCACACTCCCAAAATTTCAGGCTTTGCGGGTGGATCATAGTACAATTATGCACCTGTGCTTGTTGGCCAAAGTCACTGGATACACACATTTCCATATTCATGCCTGTTATTTCCAGTTAAAAAGGTCATCTGCTCAGCTGCTATTTGCATAGCAGAGGGGTACACGGGGAGGTGAGCCTTAGATGAATCACTGAATACGTGCCAGGGAGGCTTCAGATGCCTCAAGTTTTTGTTAGCATCTTTTTAGCATACATGCATGATTAGGACACATAACATTACAACATTACAACACATTTTTAAGTGATAAGTAACTGGGACCAAGATATGTGAACTAACACGATGTATTACAGCTGAAAAATGAACTTGCCAGTGCTCTAACGGCTAACTATATCATGACCACACTGTTTCTGAATACTACAACCATATACAGCATTTAGCATTTCTTTACTAGTTTCATTTATTCATCGGCTGACAAATATCATCACATGTGTGAAGAGGTAATCATCATCATGCTGTAGTTATTTATATATATATATATATATTTTATATATAGTTATTTATATTATAATTTTGATGTGTTCTTCTATCTGTGTGTATTTTCATAAATGTGAGAATGAATTAAATGTGTGTTTAAAAGCACACAGGAAAAGAAGAAATCTGGAGGCCACAGACGATCAAGGACCAACCAGTAAGTTAAAGAAGCCGAAAGAGGGAGATAAATAGAGAGGGAGAGTGAAGATAAGAGTGAAAGAGACCTCCCACAGAGACCTCTGCGATGCCGGAGGGGAATCGAGACCCTGTTTTTTTGTTGAGCTGGCCTTTTCTCCTGCCTCCCTCAAATGAGACTTGCTGAATCCTTCCCATATCAACTCACACAGCAGCAAGCAAGCCTTAGCTACAGAAAATATGGCTCAGTTTGAAATCCAGTTGAAAATTTCCTTTGTTTTTCACATTTTAAAATATATATAAAATTATTATTTTTTGCTGTCTTGCAAGCCTTTGAAAGTATGCAGAAACATTTGAATTCCCAGATGACTTATTTTTACTTATTATTTTAACGTATTTTAACTTAAAGAATAAAGATAAGGAGGCACTTATAATCACTTATCAGGAGACTGTATGGCTTGGATCGATATTAATCGATTAGCATTGGCTAATTTTCTTCCATTCAAATAATTATGATGCTAGCAATGATCTCTCCGGGGTAATTACACAGCTTTTGTCAGTTTTTGACACATAAATTACCATCCATTTCACCCATTTTCTGTAGCCGCTTATCCTTATCAGGGTTGCGGGGGCTGGAGTCGATCCCAGCTGACATTGGGCGAGAGGACTGGACAAGTTCATCACAGGGTTGACACATAGAGACAAACAACCATTCACACCTACGAGCAATTTAGAGTCACCAATTAACCTGCATGTCTTAGAACTGTGGGAGGAAGCCGGAGCAGAGAGAATATGCACAGACAGAAAGGCCCCAGCTGGGGTTCAAACCAAGAAATCTTTTTGCTGTGAGAAGACAGTGCTAATCACTGCATCACCATGTCACCCCTCATGAATTTAATAAATCATCATTTGAGTTTAAAAGCTTACTTTCAGGACTCATAAACCTACCTTAAGTATAGCTCCTCCATTAGACAAACTGGAGTGATGCAACACAACAAAACCCAATTTGAGGAGTAGATTTGCCTTAATTATGAGCTCCATCAACATTACCATCCAGCCTTGCATCCACTCACAGCGCTATTTGCTATTCTAGCGTCCAAGATGTTACACAGCCAGCAATGGAAACTACTTACTGCATGATGTTCGCACAGCCAAGTTCAAAATCCACACCCCATTTAATCATTATAGTCATTATCCAAACTGAAGACTCACCCTGCCAGCCAAAACTCCAGTCTCTGCTCCATTAGTCGGGCACTGCCAGCCGGTCCAGATGGCCGTTGCCAGGCTCAGCCACCATGTGGCTGGCTTGGTCTCATTGAGACAGAGTAGATTATTTCGCCATCCCTCTCTGCATCCGTGCATGGCAAACACAAACACACTTTGCACAGACGTACTAGAACAAAAACACTGTGATGAAGACAAATGGCAGATTGCATCAGGGTTACTTTTGTTTAGGACCACGACTTTCTGCTCTGCACTGGTAGTCCGGTGTCCTACCAGTGTGCAGTGAGGCAATATGCCACTGAATAATGCTTCAACACATTCAGTGATATAAGATTATACAATGATGACATCGATGTATCTACCACCCAAGATTTTGACATACCATTTATAGCACTGTATCTACCCTTTTAATGTATTTTAATATAAAGTCACTGTGGACAATGTCACAAGGTAGTTAGTATCTTACTTTGTCAGGTATTTACATGTCTGGCTATTCTACCCACAACCCACTAATGATGATTTAGCCTCTGTGGGTTTCCAGAGTAAGCAGTGGACATCCAAATGATGGATAACTGAAACTTAACAACTTGAGATGTCAGTAAGTCTGCACATACAAAACTAAATCATGACCAGAAGATAGCCGATGCGTTCCACTTCTTTGGCTCTCCAAATGGACTGTTTGCTTGGATGCAACCAAAGTCCGCTTAAACATGATTGAACAGTACTACTCGGACTATAAGCGGAAACCAGAATGCTTCCCACACCAAAATCTTTTCCCCTGCCTACAGATTCTGAATTCATATGCAGACATCTGTTTAGAGCTATTGTTCTATCCATAAGCAGTTATTGTTTTATCCAGAAGATGCCCTCTGCCATGATGTATATCCATATTGTGGTTGAATAAAGTTGTTGTTTATGGAAAAATACCCTATAAGACACTCTTGTACCTTTGTTGAAAGCCCTGAGTCCTACAAGTACATATAGTTGCATGCATAGATTTTTTTCTATGAAATAGTAGTTACAGTAAACCTTGAAATAATATAATATAGCGTGCATTGAGGAAAATATACAGGGGCATGTGGATAATGGTCTTAAAAATGGCATTGAACCATAGACCAATCAGAGTAATTGGAAAAAAAATACATTTACTAAAAATAGAGAAGCACATATTTTTAAATTTTTGTGACCCAGCTGGACTTGTCAGTTGGCTGATGCAGAACCATCAGTCTCTTAATGACTGCTGTCCATTGAACCCAGGTAGTGTAAAACGCAGAGAGCTGAGTTGGAGACAATGAGATAGATCAGAAAGATCTCACAGGGAGCCATTAGAAAGATGATGAGTTGTGGAGAGTGGACGCGCTAAAAGAAATGTTCATCTCATCCACATCTTTAACTTAAAATGCAGAAGTAACAGCGTATGTAACGTACTAATTTTATTTGCTGACTCGGAGGACAGAGTGGACAGAAACGAAGAATAAACAGCGTTGATGTTTACACAGTATTTGCCAGTCTGATTTCATACAGTTGCGCAGTATGAAGCCAAATTGAAGCACAGAAGAACCTCAAACACGATCATCGAGTCAGACATCATTTCCTGTAGTCGTGTTGTATGTTCCAGCAGCAAACCATATGGGCTGATTCACATAGCTCAGCATCGGATTTGATCATAATGGGGCTGTTTTATGCACTATGTGCATAAAGAGTGTGTGTGCATAGGCATGGACCTAATTAGGATTCAGGCAGTTAATGGGCACAGGCCTGATGGTGTGTGATTGCCTGGGTCTAATGTGCAGCACACTCTTGGGAAGCATCAACCTTCATGTCTACACACACTTTAGAAGAACATACTGCAGTGGCAGAGTGGAGTTCACTCTTTCCCTGTTTTTTTTTTTTTCTTATGGTGGGTTTTTTTTTCTTGTCAAACTTGTTTTCCTGTACTTTTCTGCTTTCTGTACACTCACACCAACTTTCCCCTGCTAACACACACATAGAGAGACACACACACACACACTCTCACTGCCTAATGAATAATGGCTGAAGTGAGGGGTGTAGAGGTTATTCATTTACAAAGCACTTCCTCTGCTTTCATCTCCCCGTAGGCGCATCACTCTCACGCTGAATGAATCCCAAGAGACACAGAAAGGTAGAGATGGAGAATTTAATATGCTTAATATATTGTATGCAGAGCCAACTTAGGCACACACACACACACACACACACACACACTCTCTCTCTCTCTGCTGGTACTACTGTTCTGGCATTCATCTCTGGCTGGTCTGCTGGAGCAGGTTCACTTCATACGAAAACATCTCCATAGTCATACCACTAGATGATAAAACATCTGTCCTCCTTGGTTTACAATACTGTGATGGACGGGTAAATATACCGATCAATCATATTGATAACCAGTCCTAGTAACTCAGATGGTATTTTGATGTTGTCACACTCAGAGCTCATATCATCTGGCCTCTGAGGCCAGAGAAATTAGCTCTGATTGGTCTATGGTTCAAACGACCTGATTCATAAATGGTACATCTTCATTTCCAGAGCTGCTGTCGCCAAAACGTTTCAATATATATAATAAAAGAAACTGCTGCTCTGCACTAAATGTGAACACCCATCGCGTTACTGTAACAGTGATCTAACATAAGGAAAAGTTTTCATCATTGTATCTGTATTTATTCATAGTAACAGTGCCATCATGAAGCCAAACAAGAAAACACAACATTACCTGCTATCCCTTCACTTCCATCCAGCATACTATGAAGAAATGAAGAAACAGCTCTTACACACGTAAGGTGTAAGGTCTCTTGCAACCCTATAAACATTTTATAACATTGTTAAAGACAAATAATTAGAGAAATAGTAGGAAGCTGAGTGCATAATTGCATCAAGGTGTATCGTATTCCCGAGGTATGCATAAGGGCTAAGCTAACTGCATGATTTTCAAATAAAAGCCCATTTGTGGCTCCATATGACTGACTACTGTAGCACACAGAGAAACTGGCACTTTGCTGTTTATAAAAGCCTCTGGCAATCAGGATGTGATGTCTTTGCTTTTGTGTTTGCTTGGAATGAATACAGAAAAAAAAAACTATTTTGTTCATATAAGCATCTATAGCCACCATGACTGAATAGAAAAAGAAAACAAAGCACCTGTTTGATTGACAAGTGACCTCTGGGAAATACAAAAGCACAGCAGAAGCTATTTAGCACTAAGATAACAGGATAAACAAAGGATTTAAAGGATTTACCCAAGTTAAAGATGCAGCATGGAAGTTTGCATAGAGGACAGGGAACAAATAGCTTGTTAGCAGAGAGCAGAATAGAGGTCATAACTTCCACAGTTACTTGAAAGTACTGAGGAAGCCAGTGGAGGGGAAAACAATCTCTGAATTTCTGCTAAAGAAAAAAATAATAATAAACTGACCTTCAGATGATTCACTCTACGCTTTAATATGCAACAGTACTGACATATCAACATGATCTGTAGATGAAGACCTTCTTTCCTTTTTGTTTTGTTTGTCAGAAATGCTGAGAAAATGTTTTCTGTCATTCAAGTTATTTGCTTTCTTTGCCCCTACCACACACACACACACACACACACACAGACCTTTTCCCTCCCCTGTGACTCTGCCTGCTGTGCCAATGTGTTGCTGTTCTAATTAAAAGGCATATTTCCACTGGGGCACGGCGACTGAGGTCATAACACCGTCTGAGTGACAATAGAGCTCAGACGGTGTTGTAACACCATCAGTATGCTGTGAAAAATTGCACCGCCGTCCCCCACAGAAACACAAACACCTATGCTTATTAATAAAAATCCTGTGACTGAGATGGAAGGGAGTATTGTTTGCGTCTCCATAAAGTGTTCATGTAATTAATGTGCGTTTGTGTCTGGTGTTGATAAGAGTGTCTGTGTGCGTGCGTTTTTAGAGTGTGAGCAGTCGGATATGTATGCGTGTAATTACGTGTGTTTCACGCATGTCATGTTCCTCTCTTTAACAATATGCTTCTCCATTGGAGCAAGACCTAACACATCAGTAACAGCTGTACGAGAACCAAAAACTGTATTTCACACACAATGGTTTTCATGAGAGCAAAAAGAAAATGCATGAACACAAGTACATGTTGATCACAACAGAGACCAGAACGATCCGTTCAAGAAGAAAATGGAAAATTTGAATCTTCAGTAAACCACCATGATGTGAAACCGCCCTCCATACTGAATTCATGCAGCGTAAGTGTGTTTAATGTGGCATTTGGCAAGTAGTTTGGGTAAAGTACATGTCTGTGATCAGCCTGAATCATTAAATGGGGCTGCCCTAGTGAGAGGCGTCCCATCCCTACTAATTTCAGATGCAGTGGATTTGCCCTGTTTACTTGAAGATTAATTACACTCACCGCGTGAGCCTCTGACTACTGCAAAATTATGAAAAATACGTCCTAGGATGAAAAAGGTAGAGGTGTGAAAGAGGAAATGTGTTTTCTTGTTAGATTTCAGTCCATCTGACATCAGAGTGATGTGACTGATTGTGACAATTCATCACTCTGATAAAGCTTGTGAAGCTTCAGTGCCAATCTGAAGCACTTCTACTGCGTCCTACCTCAGAAATTATGATTTATAATATATTTGTGCATCTTTGCGAGGACAGCAGCAATGACTGATGTCTGATCAATGTATATGACAATAATATATCATTAAATATAAATATACAAATTTCTGGTGTTAGTATGGGTGTATGGTATGCATTTTCTTTGCCATATTTGGCTGTTGCAGCTCTTATTATTTCGCTCGAGTGCAGCTGTACAATTATTTACATTTCTTTAATGAGGTAGCAGGAATGCCTTAAAGCGTATCAAATTGTATGCAGGGAATATGAGGTATAATCCCTCACAAGGGGCGCCGCAAATATGCATCGTAGACGGTTAATTGTTGAGTTGTAAAATATTTCTATAGGATTTTTCACAGGACGTTGAGAATCACCATGGTACATTGATATTAATGTAAGAGGGACAACTGATGTTTCGCACATTTATTGCGAAAGACATTTATTGCCACAATGCAGCAATAGATGATGCTCACTGGAGGCACGACAGTTATGGTTTACTACAAACAATAAACAGAAAAAAACAAAAATTGCAATACAGTTACAGAACGTATAACATCACACTTAACAACTTGGTGTCTAACAATGAACATTAATGCTCTGACCAAGGGGGCGAGGAGCGGGCCTGCACACTCACACAGTCTGTAGTCTGAAGGCAAAAATAACAAGGTAATGATTACAGCATTTACCAATATATACTGGTTAAACACTCAGTCGCATGCACTCTACAAATAACTGTTTGGGTAAAGCCACACATATGAAGAAAGCAGTAAACACAACTATATGTGTGTATCTGAATCACAGGGACAGAGGGCCCTCCTGTGTTAATTGTGTTGCTGCCAGCCAGAACAAAGGAAATGTAGACCACTGATTAAGAGAGAGTGAGATCAGGTGAGGATGGACGGATCCACATCACAACATTCAGCAGCTGAAGGATTGCTGGGAAGCACAAGGGACATACCCTATGCCTTGTCGACCTACAGCATCAACCCCCAATCACAGCTGAAAGTAAGCTGAAAGTCCCCGGTGGTTCAGATGGCAGGGAAGAAGTTCACTCCACATGAGAATCCAGCGATGGAGGAGGTGAGCTTCTTCCTGATCTCACGTGGCAGCTCAACGAGCTGATCTGTCTCTCTCTCTGTCAGCAGGCATCAGGGTGATAACATCTTTGTTCACCCCCACTTGGCTGGTTGTGATGGAGTCAATCAGATCAGAATTGATTGAATTCAGAGCTCTTTCTCTCAGACTTGGCTGGATGCTGGCCTTCAGCACATTCACCGTTGATTCGGCTGAGTTATGGGCCTGTCTGCATAGGCTGGGAGTTCAACCCAAGAGAGCAGAAGAGTCAAGATCAGAAAAGCCTTTTAACATTCATGGTTTTATATTAACCGTCCAACAGTCGCTGTGTCCAATCAAACTGGTGCGAAACTTCAGTCCTCCCATGTTAAAGTTCACATGTTTAATTCGCCCATGTTTGAAAGCTTGGCTTCTGGAGCTGCTTTGCATGTCTCTGATCCATGGACCCTTACCCACATGATATCATCCACTGATTGTTTTTTATAGACAGTTACAGCATCTATTATTATGACACCTGTGCACAGAAATATCACTATTGCAAGACCTCTGTAAGATTTGGAGAAGTCCATTCAGTTCTCTGTAGAGAGAATTCCTTCCCATCACACAACAAAGATGTATCATTGAAGAAAATACCTTTTTCATAATTGGATAGGGGTGGCAGTAGTTAGCGCTGTTGCCTCACAGCAAGACGGTTCAGCCTGTGTCAGTCCTGTGATGAACTGGCGACTCATCCAGGGTCTACCCAATCTCTTGCCCAATGACAGCTGCGATCGGCTCCAGCTGATGAGGATAAGCAGTTAGTAAAAATGGATGGTTGGATAATTGGATGGCATCTGTTAAAATTGTCAACATGTCATCACAATTTTTTTTTTTTTTTTTGTTCCAAATCAGTGCCTTTGTATGAGCAAAATAATGCGTAGTTGACCCAATGAAGGAAGATGATGGATGAGTCAGAGCAGCAAAGCGCTATTTTAATGCCCCTTCCCTTACATTAGGAGACTGTACTGGGACACTTAGTAGACATGGCACAAACATGTCAGTACTGATCCGCTGTTTTTAATGTGTTTTACATGATGGCCTCCATGTTGTATTATGCTGCTTGATGTACATCATTAAGTAACTAAGGGTTTAACAAAAACAACAACTGCTTTACAGAACAGGCTAACTCTGCTGAAGTCTGTCCATTGTCTCTCTCTGCCCATCTGTCAGACTAGCTGTCTGTCCACCAGCTCTCCTCGAAATGAATCCTTCTAAGACCCCTATTGTTCACGGTATGGCTGCTCCACAGTTTATGCTGTGGGATTGTAGTCATTTATAGCACCGGCTGTGCGTCACCCGAACTGGGACGCTTTTCAGCAGAGCTGCATAGAGAGATTAATCTGGTAAGGAGAAAAGAAAAAAAAGAGAGAGAGGATAGTAGCTGAGAGCCAGAGAAGTGAAGTGTCCCTCCAAGGACCCCAGCTGTGCACCTGTCTGCATCCTGATGTGATTTATTTTGTGGTGGGATGATAATACAATTATAATATAGGGCAAAAAGACTCTGTGGTACCATTTGACAACTGCTTGCTGAAAACAGAGAGATAGCAGCAAGAGAGAGAACAACTGTGGACAAAACTTAGATCAAGTAGGGGTTCTGACCAGATAGTGCTTTGTATAGCGAACATTCTGCACCTTCAGTCATGTTACATCCTTGAAGGTGGTGTTTACTTGTAAACACACAAAGGTTATGTTTGCATTCAGTGTTTCTCATCAAAAAGCAATGAATATATTGCCCATTTACTGCTTTGTTGACGCACTGCCGATTGTCAGAATAGCATGAATCACTTTGCAGGACTGTGTATCACTGCGCGCTTGTGCGTGAATGCATGTCCTCGAGAGTGCATAGAAAACTTCACTCCATAGTGCGACTTGTGGTCCACAGTGTACCATGAAGATGTTTGCACATGACAAGCGCCAAAATCCTTCAAGTGAGGTTGATTTCTACAGTATATCTTTTTACACAGATAAATTGAGTACAGTAGTCTACATTCGCCAGCTGTATTTGAAGTAGCAACAATTTCTAACATTTATATTTCTGTAATGATGAATAACACCTCATTGTGTGCAGGACTATACAGTTTGCTAACCGCCACGTGCATGCACAGCCCTGAAATAAGTTGTGTTTAGAGAGCAAAGGAAAAAGAAAAGTCTTTTACCTTTCACAGTGTCCTGTGGAACAAAAAGGAAAGGAGGTCTTCACCCACAGATCATGTTGATTTATCAGTACTGTTATATATTAAAGTGCACAGTGATCCAAATCATCTGAAGGTCAGTTTATTTATTTTTTTGACTCTAGCAAAAATACAGAGATTGTTTTCCCCTGTTGACACCGGGCCACCTCAATACAACATCAAAGTATTCTGCTCAGACTTTCTGCAAAGTGCCCTTCCAGCAGAGTCAGCCTTTGTTCTGTTGGCTCTGTTTGAGTAAACTGCGGCGTTTCTGCACATCACATACAACACACTTGTCTTATGATGCACAGAAATATGGACATGCATTAAGCCCACGCAAACAGAGCATATGCATGAGCACACTTTGACACACAAATACAAGACACTAAGCTAACAATATGTACCACTGAAGAAGAGGAAGAAGACTGCTTTCCTTTTGAATAAAGTAAGAGATCCAAACTTGTGAACGTCGAAAGGAATATATATATATATATTTTTTAAAAACACCATCCGCTGCATTTTCTGTAAGACTAGGTTAATGCAAAGGTAGAGCAGTGACCCACTTCCAGCTGATGTCTTAGTTTACCATACTTTTTTTTGTCAGACATAGAAAATACTGTATACTGTAAGTGCAGTTAGAGCAGCATCCACAGTATTCATCCTCCATGATCCAGCAGACCAGAAGGAGCAGAGAAGGAATCTTTTTTCAGACTTCAGTGGATTTTGTCCTTACCCTCATTGGGCTTTACTGACGTTAAAATATTTTCTCCGCTCAAGATGATTGTCAAATACAATATGTCAGAGAAACAGTCGGTAGACACCAAAATGGAAGTGCAGTGTTACACAATCCTGAATACCTCACACACTCTGCAATGACACAGACAGTCTCACTCTCCCGTCCTTTACTCCCCCTCAATCAATGAAGCGCACAGGTGATTTGGTTTTACCTCTATCAGTCTGACTGACCTCTGTGATTTGCTTTAAGTGGACATTCAGCCTTAGTAACATCTATGTTTACCTCCCTCACTGAAAACTTACAGCTCAGCCTCCCTCCGCCTGCTACTAAAAGGTCTCTTCAGAGGAGGTGACTGTAATCACTATGGAGCCCACAGCCTCATGGTCGGATGAAGCTGCAGGGTGCCGCATGCTGCGTCTGTGACTGTGGTGAGATGACATGATTGTAGCAATGTTCACAGGGGCTTTTAGTGAGACTTTTATTGTTGCACAGCACAAGATGTTCTAATCTTCTGCAGGGGGCTGATGAGGGACGCTGGGTTAGAACAGTACCAATAGCTTCACTGTTGCTAAACCAGGTGATGAAATTTCTGGACTATCAAGACACTCTTGATTCCACCCACTTGAGTTTTTATCTGATCATAAGTGGAGGACAGGGCTGTCTGCGAACGAGCAAGAGCAAAAAGCTTCAGAAGTCATGAAAGAAAAAGATAAAGCAGTATTTTTTTCACTTTGCATGATAAAATATTTCATCTTTATCATTTGTTCATCTTTTCACCCGGGCTTTTTCTTATGCAGCTAACGTGACAGTATCAGTCTGGCAATGAGACTTTGTTTTGTATCAACTATAGGTCACCTGGAATTAAATCAGAGTTTTTAAGTGGTAAGGCAGACAAGAACCGCTGTAAGTCTCAGATGTCTATATTGCTTACATCATAAGGAGTTTGACCTCCTTCCCTCGGGGCACCAGGATAAAACAAAAATGGTGAAGTCTTTTATTTGTGTAGCTTCTGAACGGCTAAGTCTCTTTGTGTAATACAGAAACATCCACATCTACCCTTTATCCCATTTAGAACTGCAGTGAAAGTTGTTATATACATGGTGTTATTGTAACACTTAAATCCAAGATGGTTATTCTGCCACCAGCACTTATTTTTTTTTGCTGGGTCTTCTGTTGCTAGTAGCAACCACTTCTGGCACAGTGCCCTATCAGACCAAGTAAATATGGACAGGTATTGTTTATTTATCATTTATTAGACTTGTTTTTATGATTGTTGATTTGTGATTTGTCAATTTAATTTTTCTCTGATTAGTTATCTCCATGTAATCTTTAAGTAATCTGTGTTACTACCATTAGTAACACGAAAGTAACACAGCCCTACCATTACTAGTCATCTGAGGCTAATGTGTAGCTACTACAACATTCTTAGTATTGGTCCAAATATTAATTTAGTTAGTGGTGATATTCACTTCTTGTGTTTTATCCCATGCTGTTTCCACTGTCTCATAATTACTTCCAGTAAAAACTTTACATTTTTAAATAGGCATACAATATAACCATGAAATGTAACATGAAATATCCATCAGCATTTTTAGTATGTAATTAGCTTGAAGGATACAGCTGATAAAATATGGCATTATATATGTCATTTCAGGTGATAAAATGAAATGAGAAACATGTTTTTCTTTTTTGAGTGGTAAATGATGGTAAACTGTCATACTGTACTGACGTAGAATCAGTAACCATGTTGGGAGGGGCTTAAATTCTATCTGTCTTTAATTTTACATCTCTATATATTTTATGTTCTTTATATCTAATTTTATTTAGCTAGTTTTTGACTCTAGGTTGTTGTTGTTGTTTGCAGTCATTGCTGCATTCCTGTGATCTACATGATGGCTTACGCGGCCACAAACAGAACTTTTTCTGTGATTAACAGAAATCCAAGTGCAGGTCTGACTAATCAGTTCACAGCATACAAACACCACATTAAAATAAAACTTACATTTCCTACATACAGATAAAGACAAATTGTTATTTTCCATTTAACACTTGAACCTTGGTGTGTTTTCCTGAATCCTGCTCAGTTTTACTGTCATTTGCAATATCTTCTATCTTCTTCTATCTAAAGATTTTTTGGAGGTTTTTGAACGTTTATTGGATAGTAGAGTGACAGGAAAGTGGGGTTAAAAAGAGGGGGAATGACACGCAGCAAAGGGCTCGACCCTGGGCCACTGCAGCAAGGACCGAGCTCTTGCACATGGGGCACACACTCCAGTTGAGCCAACCGGCAGCCCCCGTCATTATATCGTTATTCTAGCCTAGACCACTATGGTCACAAATCCATAGACAAAGTGGGGGAAATTGGAAAAAGAAAAAAAAAAATGTTGGGCTGCACTGAAGAGCTTTTGTCTGGATGAAGGACAATCTCACAATCGAGGGGACTCAAAAAAGCAGGCTGGGAGCCTTCAGGGAGACACAAGAGCACCATCACCCACAGCTGAGGGCTCTTAGGAGGACAAATACGTCCTTAATAGAGCAGTAAGAAAGAAAACTCTTGTTATTCCTGGTTTTGCTCCCTTTGTAGGGAGGGCAACATTTATTATGCAATGCATAACACGAGAGGAAGGCGAGAAGAGAGGAAAGATAAACAGGATGACAGCTATGTAGCCTACCATATTCAGGCCCCGTTTCTAGTCATGCTTCTTTGCTTCATGAGGATGATATTTCAGCTTGTCTTTGCCAGTTTTATTGGTGAGATAAAAATAGACCTTTAATGGACGTTCAAAATGCATTCCAGTGACAGCTTTCCCTTACTTCTCCGTATACACCTGCTATATACATGCAGTACCATATGGGAAGTAAACGCACCATTAGTCTAGTTAGCAACTGAAGGCACACGTCAATGTCACAGCAAACTGAATTCATTCATGAGTTCACACACATGTATGTTTAAAAATTCACTATATATTCAACACTATTGAAAGTACATAAAAAATGCACACAGGAAACATTTATTAACCTCACATTTTCTAACTCAGCTCGTCTCGGCAAGTCGTCCGACTTACTGTCAGACATACTCTTGAACATGCATAGTACATGTGCAAAACATTTTTTTTGTTTAAATGTGTAACATAATTCAAACAGTACAAACAATATCTTTAAGAAAATCACGTCTGAAGCTAAAACAGCCGTCTTTAAAGGAGGCTGATGACACTGAATCAAGCCAGATTCTGTCTGGCTGTCAAATCAACACAATCAACAATGACCTGAAAGGAGGATCTGTGATAATTCTCTGTGGGTTCATCACTGTGAGTGGCATCCTTTCACATAACATGTAGTCATTTAACCATGCGTGTGTACATCTGTAGAGTCATTGAACCAAGTGTTGCCCTTGTTACACCTTTCCATGAACACTTGTAAAGATAAAGGGTCCTCATGTAAGTGCCAGATATTTTCCAACAATGCCTGATTATGAGGAATAATTAGTCCTAGAAACTGATAGAAAGTCTGACGGTTGTACAGCTCTCTTTATATGACAATGACCTTGAGATCTACAGCGATTAAGCCATCTTATTTAAGTACCACATCCAGTGTGCCGAGATCTTTCGAATGTCATCTTGTGAGGGCAGCCAGGTGTATCTACGCCTGGAGGCATGTAACGCAACTGCACTGTGCTGTGTGCCATGGGGACCCTCCTTGAAGTGCCATGTGGTTTCCTGGATCTCAATAACTGTTTCCACAGCTGTTACAGCAGTAAAACCTTTTCTGTAGCTGCAGGCCAGCATATTACTTTCCCTGGAGCAACAGAGGATAGACAGGAGGTGGGCATCCTGTAGCCAACATTTGTGATAGATGGCACTCTCATTCCTGTGTTGCTCAGTGAAAATTACCTCTACAGCTGCCAGAGAATTTCACCATTATTACCAGTGTTATTTACAGGGTGCCATCGCATGTTTTTTTGTGGGGGCCAATTCTGAATTGGCCAAATACACAACGGACAGCGGACAGGTTCACAATAACCTGCAGGGTGGTGAGGGTAACCGGCTGTTGAGCTTTCTGCCGCAGCTGAACGCCACCGCATGCTGTGTTGTTGAGGTGGTGATAGAACGTCTCCATGAATGTTAAGCCAACATCAGTGTGTCAGAGGAGACTGCGCTAATGTGTTTGTTTACTCACACACAAACAAGTTGAAATATTATTATAAACTATACATATTCACATATTCACATATATATATTCACATATATTCACACATATTCATAAACTATACTTTTAATATAGTTTATTCTACAGTTTATTTTTTATGTGCCTAACATATTAGAAGCTACTGTCTCAGCTTACCAATTTAGATATTTCCCACCTGTGGCTCCTCTTGCATCCCAAGTTATCCGAGGAGGCAGGGTGCAAACAACAGGGGAGCGAGGTGTTGTAGAGAATTTTATCTAACGATGGTCAGTTCAGTCAGTGGAAAGAAAGCGCACAGGAGTCCAAGATGTCTTATCCTGAAAGCTTTATTGAAGCTGGATCAAAGAAAATGGAGGATTCATCAATACATTTGCCACGGCATGATGCTGCCTCATTTCTGAAGAAGCTGTTCTCTCTGGCTCGTCTATGTGACTCTAGTGACACAGCTACTCTGTGTCCTGAAGAGGTCATTAGTCTACAGACCAGCAAAAAAGTTTACTCTTTCTGTCCGACTTGTTCAGGAACATAATGAAGATGGAGGACGACACATGTAACCATTAAAGTGAATAAAATAATTTATTACAGACTATATATACTGTACTATTATTATATACTATCTATCTATCTATCTATCTATCTATCTATCTATCTATCTATCTATCTATCTATCTATCTATCTATCTATCTATCTGTCTGTCTGTCTGTCTGTCTGTCTGTCTGTCTATCTATTTATCTATCTATCTATAGTGGACACTGAAGATAATGATGTCCTCAGAATTTGTAAGCCACAATGAATCTCAAAATAATAACAAGCTACTAGACAACTTTTGACTGACAGACAAAATGAGCAGTCATCTGTTGCTGAGTTAGAAATTAATATTCAGTCCTGGTTTAAATAAAGAAGTTTGTGACTTTGTTGTTTTGAGAATTGTATTCAATAACCCTACTGAAGGAGAAGTTAGCATGTCAGCCAAGGTAAGGAAATGCTGTATGGCCTATATTTAACAAAGAATTGACAAAGTAAATTAGATATTCAGTACAGGATCAGAAGTTAAAGCAGTGAGATTTTGTCTGTGTATATGTCCAGGGGGAATGACAGTCCTCAGGCAAATGAGAACACGAATGGCAAGCATGTCAAAGACTGTGTAGTCAGTTAGAAAACCCCAGCAGAAGGAAAAATACATATTGGGATTACAGCCACCACTCTGAAAAGATCAGCGAGGTGCATACAAAGGGAATCTGGAGTTCGATGTTTCTCGTGTGGCATCAGCTCTGCAGACTTCTGATTATTTCCCATCTCCGTGTCAGAAATCTCCAGGGACAGAAAAGGGCTGGGAGCGAAACGTAGTGAATGTGAAGGATAATGTAAGAGAAAATGAATTGTCTCGGGTGGTTGGCTTTGTCTCTCGGGGAGGGACAGCATCTCAATATTGTTTTTCCGCAACACCAGTCTACACCCGAAATCTGCAAACAGACGACAACTTTTCTCTGAGTCTGGGGTAAATATAAATGTCATTATGGTGTGTGGAGTCATTTTGTGTAAATCAGCTCTTATTTTTGCCAAAACAATTAGTCAAATTTAGTTACAGAAAATGTGTCTCACTGCAAATTTGAAATGAACGTCTTGTAATCATTTTGTATGCTAATAACTTTGTAAAGCATTAAACAACAAGATGAAAATGGGCCCTTTGTTCCCTCAACAATGCCTGTCAGGCAGCTGCCTACAAGGCTGCCAATCACATTTTCTGCGTTGATCAGCAGCAAGTGATAAGGAAACTGCACCACGTATGTAGGAAAAGGAAACACTAAAGACTGTCTGTTTGGTACTGTAGTCCTCATAGTGGCAAAGCTGATACTTTCACATTTACATTGCAAGCAGTTTATATTCAAGCACTGAAAGAAGTTTAAATAGCAGTTAAAATGGACATGCGTAAAGACGTTATAGTGTGAATTTTATTCATGAGCGCTGACAGCGCAGCAAACCAAACAAGAAGTCCAAAGAATCGAAAAACAGGACTGTATGTGTCCATCATTTTGTCCCCCTGTGGCAGACTCTGAACATACTATCCAGGCTCGTTCTACAGAAGCGTGTGAGGAATCTGACAGTGAAAGGTCTTTTCAGGCACATTGCAGTGTGGTGTTGACAGTTTCAAAGCTATTCATTAAGATGGAGGCTTTCTCTGCCCTTGGAGTGGATGACACGGAGCACAGGGTTAACAAGAAACATATGTCTGGAAATAGAAACACGGCCTTCTGTGTCACCTTCTGTGTCATATCTTTTATCCCAAATCAACACAGTGGCCAGAGTGTGCTGAGCCAAGAGGTTGCCGAGCCAACTGAAACCTTGAAGAAGAGAGTTTAAAGAAGTGAAAGATTATCTGAAGATACAACCGAGATATCAGAAAGTACTTCAGAAGGCAGCCTTCCTGCCCTCACACATGCTGCTCTCGTCACCTTAAAGCAAAGGCTTTAAGTTTTGTCACACCCACAAAACCTTTCTGACTTTGACGCACGGAAAAATTGCTGTACGGAGAGTGAAATCAGATGGGCGCTGATAAAGGTTGGAGCAGAAGACTGGATGATGTTGCTGCAAAGGATTTGATCCTGCAGGTCACGCTGCGGTTAGGAAATCCCCCTCTGATGTCTCCACAGTATCTCAGACACTTTAACACCCGCAGGGAAAATATAGATCCGTGTATGGTTGTCTCATTGTTTCTCACACTCACCGTGACGGTTGCTTCAGGTGACAAAAAATATATATATATATATATTTTTATGGATTATTTTTAATCTTAATAAAACTTTCATCCAAGTCACAAGAGAGGCTGTCAGCACTGGTGTCTGCAGAGAGGACAGACAAGTCCGAAAGTCACTCTCACCGTATAAAACTGTCGTGGGAGCCCCAGTATCTTTAGCATGGAACTCAAAGGCACAATCCAGAAAACAAAAATACTTCACACTGGGAACATGCTATCATTTACGGGAAGGACAAAGCGAGGTTTATGAGTGGGAGGGAGAATTTCTTTTATTTTGTAATCACAAAAGAGCAGAAAAAACAAAACAAAATTATCCTCATTGTGAATTAAAGCAGAGACTGCACAATTGGCACACATTGTAATTACACTAGATTCATGAGAGAGGGGTCATGAATATGAATACTTCCACACGCTTGTAGATGCACACATGCATGCTTACGCAAATCACACAGTAACGAAACGTATGGCATGTTTCTGTGTGTAGTACACACACACAGTTTGTTTCGTTTGGTCCACTGCAGACTAAACAAAGTGAAACTCAAAAGCACAAGATGCTGAAAAATGACTGGATCTAATGTGTTGTGACATTATTGTCCACCATCTGCGTTGTTTGCTCATGGTCACGTTGTAGAGTTTTTACGTTGGGTGTTGACATTTATTACAGGCATTTTTAATGAAGAAAATGCAAATTCAGAGCAGCCAGCTGTCCTCCTTTGTACTGAGGCAGAGAGACTACAGGGAATATACTGTACAAATAAATAGCCTGAGGCTTTTATACATAAACTCGCTAATTAAACACTTGTGTTAATATCACCTACAATGAGTTTCATTAATGTTTGTATCAATTACAGTGATTTTGTGCCTGAAGCACTTATGAGGCAGGGTCACCTCATAAGAATGTAAAACGTCAACTTTGAATAAATGAAAATTTACTGTTGTGAACAGCCCAAAGTCAGTTTTTAGGCCTCGAAAACAAAGATCGCATGGTCTTGGATCAATGACAACATGACCTTGATACCAACACCAGTGGGTTGCAAAGTGGGTTCAGTATAAATACAAACACTGTTGCTCTGAAAAAGAGGAAAATTAGTTCATAACCTGGTTACTGTGGTAATTTTGGGTCAATATGTGGAGAGTCAGGTGTTAAAACAAATTACAATAGACTGCAGTGAGGTTAAGTCTGTCCTAGCAAACATTGCATTCTGTCATCGTTATACGGACTATACACTGGACCAGGCCAGCATGGTCTCATTTAATCATAAATTTGATTGTAGAGTAGGTCAACACTACTCTCACGTCTGTGGTTTAGTGGACTAAGTGCAGAGTCGAGCAGAAATTAGCATAGCATAAAGGCTGAATGAGCTGAACTAGCTTAGGTCTCTGTAAAGTTTGTAAATATGCCTACCAAAACTTTTAAAGTTAAGCTAAGCTAATCGCCTCCTGGCTCTAGCTCCATATGAAACTCCCAGACTAATCTCTGTAAACAGATATCTGCATATGGATGCAGAATCTGTCAATGAGGATGACTTTGGAATCAGAAGTGTTCTGGTTTCCGTTTTTAGTTTGTTGGCTTTGCTGCAAGAGGCTAAATCTTCATTAGATGATAGTCGATAGATATTGGCATTGCTTCCAGACACTGAAGTGAATCTACAAGCAAGCAACAACGACACAAGTCTCTCGTATCAACTCTAGCTGGTTTGTATGTCCTGCTCTTCAACTTGTTTAGTGGCAGTACAAGAATGTTAATGTTGTACCCCATGCTTTGCTGCAGAACATAAACATACTACATTAACTAGCAGTGTTAAGCTGCATGATTTAGGACTCAAGTTGCAAACACTAACCAAGACTGAACAGTTTAAGATGACTGACGTCTGAGGTGGATCAGGGCTGGTGATGGCCGGAAGCCAAGAGCGCAATAGAGAAGCAGCTGCCATGGATGAATTACAGCAGATGGGTCTTTCTGAAGCATGAGGAAAGTTAATCCAAAGATCAAAAAGCTCACAGGAACAGCGTTCAAATTAACAAAGTTGGCCATAACACCACTATGCTGAAAGAAACAACCTGCTGGTGTCTGAGAGGAAGAGCTGGTCTTTTATACACAGTCGTTGTGACTGGGGAACAGGTGGTAAGGCAGGTGAGGGGGTAATTGGAAGCCACGCCCAGCAACACACACATAGAGGGACAAAACAGACAGAAACAGGGGAGTGGGACACAAATGGATATGTATAAGTATTGTGAAGGGATGCGAGGCAATGACGAGCAATGAATAAACTCAACAGAGCAGAACTAAAAAAATGATAAACAACATAAAAACTTTTACTAATGTTTACACAAACAATTCTGGCACTTGCAAGGTAATTTGTATGCTCAGTTGAAATTACACTGGTTCCCTCTTGACTATAATATATTTATAAAATAAGTTTTTGTTATCTCCTCTTGTAACTTCACAAATGATGGAAGTTTGTATGATCCAATCAATATGGTGAAGTTTTGAACCATCTGCTGTTTGTATAAAAAAACAGCTTGACAACAGTACAGTCTGACAAGACTTTATTCCAAAACATTGTTCAATGTTTTTGTCAGCTGGACGCGGGATCAGCTCTCGGGACAAAACTAAACATTAACAAAGGACTTAATTACAAGTTTTAACAGAAAAAAGTGAAACTTGGAAACTATAACAGATTCGTTTTTTTTTTTTGTTTTTTTGTTTTTTTTTTAGCAAAGCATCATTATCCCTTCAGAGTGTACTGTAAACTCAGATACTCTGAAATTAAAGGCCCAAACAGATTGAAAGCAATAACGGACGCACTTTCTAATGATTGTGATGTATGCTGAGCCATTTAAAACAAGAAGTGTGCTTCAAAAGCTCATCAGATGATTTCAGTGTGTTTGGGCATTCAGGGAAAACTGTTATGATTCTCCAGTATATACTTAAATGCCCTAGAGACCAAAATGCTGTATGGTATTTGGCAATCAGTCATATTGGTTTACTGTTTCCCCAGTGGCAGTTTGTTGCCTCCAAGCAATCACTTCGTATCCATCTGTACTGTCATGAAGAGATGTATAGCTGGTGTATTTGTGTCTCATGCTGTCAACACGACAGTCAATGTCCATCACACATCTCCCGGGGTTTATAAGACCATGCTTTTTATTTTTAAGCTGGATGTACCAAGTGTGTGGAAGGTGAATTTGTACATTATAAAAGCATGAGAGATGAAATCAAAGGATTTAACCGTCCCTGACAAAAGATGGTGAACCAAGGCTACTATAAGTGTCTAGTGCATTCCAGTTTATCTGTATCTACCCATCCAGCTTAATCCACAATTTCTCTTTCCATGTAGCCTTGGGCTGATCAAAGCTCCTTTCTGCTGTGGAAGAGTCCCCAAGGTTTATGCATGAATAATACTACACACACACACACACACACACAAACAGTCACATGGCCACACACCCTCTGATTCATAATAATCCCAGCTATAATTAAAACCACTTCTATTTTCTGAGCAGAGCACACGTGAAAACGCGTCTCGCTCCGGTGTTTCATAAACCAGAGGTCACTACTTAAAATGGGTCATGAACATGCTTTTAGTTTGTAAAATTTCATTAAGAAGAGAAATTGCCTGTAATGGCATCAGACAAAGGACTCATCTCTGTACTTGTCCTGTTAGATCTTAGTGCCGCATTTGACACCATTGACCATCAAATTCTTTTACATAGACTGGAGCATCAAGTTGGTATCAAAGGAACCGCCCTAAGCTGGTTTAAGTCATATTTCTTAGATCGATCTCAGTTTGTTCACGTCAATGATGAATCCTCCATGCACACTAAAGTTTGTCACGGCGTTCCACAAGGTTCTGTACTAGGACCACTTCTATTCAGTTTATATATGCTTCCTCTAGGGAACATTATTAGGAATCACTCTATTAATTTTCATTGTTATGCTGATGACACCCAATTATATTTGTCGATCAAGCCTGATGAAACCAACCCATTAACTAAACTCCAAGCATGCCTTAAGGATATAAAAAGTTGGATGACCTACAATTTTCTGATGCTGAATTCAGACAAAACTGAAGTTCTTGTAATTGGACCTAAACACCTCAGAAATTCTCTTCCCGGAGAATTAGTTACCTTAGATGGGATCACTCTGGCTTCCAGCTCCACCGTAAAGAATCTTGGAGTTGTTTTTGATCAGGATTTGTCCTTTAACGTCCACATAAAACAAATTTCGAGGACTGCATTCTTCCACTTACGCAACATTGCCAAAATCAGACGCATCGTGTCTCAAGCGGATGCAGAAAAACTAGTCCATGCATTTGTTACGTCTAGGCTGGACTATTGTAACTCTTTGTTATCAGGCTGCTCAAGTAAGTCTCTTAGGTCTTTGCAGCTAATTCAGAATGCTGCTGCACGTGTTCTGACAGGAACCAAGATCAGAGATCACATCTCTCCCATTTTGGCTTCCTTGCACTGGCTACCTGTTAAGTCTAGAATTGAATTTAAAATTCTTCTCCTTACATACAAAGCTCTTCATGGCCAGGCACCATCATATCTTAAAGAACTCATAGTACCTTACTACCCCTCTAGACCACTGCGCTCTCAGAATGCTGGGTCTCTTGTGGTTCCTATAGTTTCCAAAAGTAGATTGGGAGCCAGAGCTTTCAGCTATCAAGCTCCTCTTCTGTGGAACAAACTACCGTTCTGGGTTCGGGAGGCAGACACAGTCAACACTTTCAAGAGTAGACTTAAGACTTTCCTTTTTGAAAGCGCTTATAGTTAGGGCTGACTCAGGTCATCCCTTAGTTATGCTGCCATAGGACTAGACTGCCGGGGGACTCCCCCCCACCCCCCCGCCTGTCTCTTTCTGGGTTATGCCTAGCCAGGCACGGTAATGGTTGAAGATGCAGTCACATCTCCCTTTACTGAAAACCCTCTCTCTCTCTCTCTCTCTCTCTCTCTCTCTCTCGATCTCTCTCAATCTCTCTCTCTCCCCATCACCATTACCGTCAACGCATGTTACTAACTAAACTTCTTCCCCGGAGTTTCTGTGCTTTCTCGTCCAGCAGGTTCTCGTGGATCATGGCTGCTGCTGTGGTCTGCTGCTGACGTCCACTATATATAGCATCACTGTCATAATTGCTACCACATCTCTCCTATAGTTTATAGTCTGTTAATGTTTCACTGCTGCTGTGCATCTGTGTCCCTCAAACTCTATCACAAGTTCCACTGCTACTGTAATCATACTATCATTTATTGTATTTCATTGTAATTGTACAATATGTTTGTGTTGATTTGTTCTGTACACGTGACATCCATTGCACGTCTGTCCGTCCTGGGAGAGGGATCCCTCCTCTGTGGCTCTTCCTGAGGTTTCTTCCACCTTTTTTCCCTGTTAAAAGGGTTTTTTGGTGGGCAAGTTTTTCCTCACTCGAACCGAGGGTCTAAGGACAGAGGGTGTCACTCCCTGTACAGATTGTAAAGCCCTCTGAGGCAAACTGTGTTTTGTGACTTTGGGCTATATAAATAAAATTTGATTTGATTTGATTTGATTTGAAGTATGTCCTCGGTTGGAACAAGCTGGAGAATCATTTGAGATTTTCAATTTCCGTTTAATAGCTCTGAAATTCCCCTTACTTTATCAATCTGTGATGTTCACTACATCTCAGTGATGCTATATTTTATATTTTTTGTTGTGATTCTCTGCACACCCTAAGTGTCACACATAAGCTCGCAATAGCGCAACTCAGTAGTAGCTCAGTAACTCAAAAAGGAACCTCTGTACTTTGATTCCAGCAAAACCGGCCTTTAGTCTTGTGGTTTTATTGGTCTATAGAACATAATTATGGCTGTCATCTCCTTCCAGATACTTTTACTGTCGCCTGCACTCATTTTTTTGACGTGTGTGAGAAGTTGAATTTTTACCGTTTACCGCATTGGTTTCACATCCAATCACAGAAAGGTTATAAACAAACACACTAATTTTAATCCCGTTGTTTGTGGTTTTGACCTGTCTTGAAAAAAGTTCCTCTTTGTCTGAGACCAAGACAACATTGAGAAAAACTCCATGATGAGACTGTATACGTGATCTTCTCTGTGATCACATGACTTGAGATCACATATTCTAGTTTCTGTGGACAGATGAGTCCAAAATCAAACCATTTGGTCACAACCAAAACCACAATGTTGGGTGAAAAGTCCCAACCTTCTCCCAACAGTGATGCATTAACATCTGAGCCTGCTTCTCATCCTTGGGGTAGGGAGACAATTCCCTATAGTCCAGAGAATCAGGATTTTTGATGAATATTGTAAAATGTTGGCACATGATCTCAGGCTGTCGGTTGTGAAGTTAAATTTTTGCCAAAAATGGATCACGCAACACGATAATGCTCTGAAGTATTCCTGGAAAACCACCAAGGAACGGCTGAGAAAGAAGAATATTTGTGTTCTGAATTAGCCAAGTCAAAGACCAAACCTGAATTCAATCATAACGCCCCGAAGCAGGCAGATTCAACCTCACTTAACTGGCTGCATTTGCAAGGTGGAGTTGGCACAAATCCCCCAAAGCAGATGTGAGAGATTGATTAGTCACTACAGAAACCATTTATTGCTGGAGAAGGAGCTGCTATAAAATGTCAAAATGTCTGCCTTGAAAAAGAAAGTCCATCTAGGAGGTCCAATGAACCAAAAAAAATTAAAATCACTTCTCTACTTTAGATTTGCAGGGTGTTTAATCTGTATTGACGTGAAATGGGGACAGACTCTGTACCATAATAACTAACAGAAGAGCTATGTCTGGATTAATTAAGATAATTGCCATTTCGCATTACCTTGAAATGTTTTTCTGTGTATCACGGTGTTTAGTGCTAATTCACCAGGCAGTTTTGGGATAAAACAGAAAAAAAGCTTTACGCTAAAGTGAACAGAGCTACCATTAACAGAATACAAAATGAGACTCTTGATGGAAAAAAATGCAAATGTTTCTAGCCTACACAAAGCTCCTATTTGGGTTTTGTTGATCTTGTTAATGTTGCCTATAGACTGCGAGTGAGGCAGAGGAAGTTTCAGATTAATAATCAGGGTAATCCGTATTATAGATAATTATGTGCATGTGTGAAAAAGAAATGTTCTGACATCTGGGAAAATCTAAGTTGAGATTTTGGAGGATATACCGTACATGATGAATGAATTGCGGGTTCACGTCGAATCCCGCAACCTTAAGTTTAATTAATACAACTCTACACATGCTCTGTATTGAGGGGGTGATTTGGTCTACAATGAACACTTGAGGTTAGTATTTTTCAACTGATAGCTCTCTGTAGGTAATTGCCAGTTTCAGTCTTTGTGTCTTTCTTTCATTGTTTACTCGCTGCCCGGTTTGTTAACTTTCTTGTTACGTGATCTGGTCAGCATGGGAAGTGACAGGCGTTTAAGGTTGAGACATCAGACGGGAGGCGTTGGATTAATGTTGAAAGACGCTCTCGCTCCCATCCTTTTCAAAAGGCGGCCTCTTCCTTTTCTCGACCCTCCTGCTGAGCACCCTTACTGGGCGGAGGGAAGCTCAAGGCCAGCTGCTCTACAGGCTCTCCTTGTCTCTCATCATCCGTTTCTCTCCTTTTTCCTTTAAAACACGTTCTTCTGCTTTAAACACCATGACAGGAAAGAGACAGTTAGCAAACATTTCTGCTTAAATCCTCGCTTGTGACTGATTTGACCTGGTGTTTTATTTTTCAAATGTTTTTGCTTTGATGCTCGTCGACGTCAGAGGCACATTTAACAAAAGTGAGGTATTCCTGTCGCATCTAATGACAGGAGACGGTTTGGAGAAAAGTGCCAATGATTTCGAGGAAACATTTGTGCCTGTTTTTATTTCTGTCTTTTTGACTTTTTGGCTCTTTTCTTCAGAACCTTTTTGTTTAAATATGGCACAGAGAGTAATGGAACAGGAAGAAATTGCCACAGAGCGAAGAGCAGAGTGAAGAGCTGCAGGTGACAGGCTGCTCACCTCCAACTTTACAGTACTCTGTTATTATGTGGAAAACTATAATAATAATAATACTTAAATATATATATATACCTTTCAAGAGAAGACATCACAAATTGATTCACACACACAAAATAAAATGAGACAGAGCAATAAGCAGCCAAAATGAAAAGGCAAAAAATAATAATAAATAAATAATATAAAACAAATTAAATAAAAGCACGTCTAAACAAATAGTTCTTAAACTGATCAATATTGGTGCAGTCTATTTTGCTCTAATCCCATTCATTGCAGTCTTTCGAACAACTTGGGGTGGGCTGCACATCGTGGCTTTAAAGGGAAATTGAAACAAGTCGCAAAACAATGCCGGAGCTGATCTTTCATAAAGCTCTTATTCATGCCTTTTGAAGAACGCCATCCACACTTTCCCCAGCTTATTTATTCACCACCTTATCATGGCATGTACTTTACTGTGCGTTAACTACCACCGCTGAAAAACCTCTTTTGAATCAGCCTTCTCGTTTCCGCTCTCTCCCTCCGTCTCGCTCGCTCACTCACTCACTCACTCATTCTCTGTACTCATTACCGCAGCTCCCCCGAGGGCATCCTTATCTGTTTTAGCCGGCCTCACCTACGCCGCTACTGAAAGAGGCTGGAGGGAAGGGAGACAGACGTGGAGATGGAGGGGATGATGTGAGGAGAGTTGGAAAGAGGAGTGTAGAAAGACGAAGAGGAGAGAAAGAAAGAGGAAGAGGGGGAGAGGGCTTTTCTCTCCCTCTCTCACCCGCTCACCCGGGGCATCTCTCATTGATTTGCTGCTCCTTTTGAGCGGCTCTTTTATTTACACACAACTTTATTTATTCAGGCTCACATCGGCACACAGGAGGAGTCAGCCAATTACCTATGCATTATTGACGAGGACGCTGTCGACCTCTCGTGGTTCCCATCTCCTCCTCTCCTCCCCTTCCTCCTCTCCCTTCTCCTCCCATTACACCTTCTCCTGCTTTCATTTCTTTCTTTTTATACCTCTTCTAATCTCTGCATACTTAATCACCTCCTCCTGTTTTCCCTTTCGTCTCTCGCTTCTTTCTCCTCTTCCCTTTTCTTCTCTCCCAGTACGTCTGGAGGTATTTTACTACAAAACAAAGGTCAGTCTCCATCTTACTGCGGAGATAAGCAATGAGTCATGCACATAGGTTACACACAAACACACACTGCATATTTAGATCTTGCTGTTGTTCTCAATAACTGTCAGCCCTGAGCATACATGCATAAAAAGACAATAGCCTTTTTATCACTACAGTCTCCCAAGTTTGAACCTTACTAATCTTCAGTCTTGGCACACTGTGGGAGATTTATTCCCAGAGAGGAAGACACAAATAGCAGCACATCTAAAGCAAACAGGAAACAGGCCCGCTCCACCTTGATGTGAAAAGCCCAGCGGGGATCTGACCACATGACTAAGGGCGCTGGATCTCTCCTCCTCCTCCATTTCAAAAGGATGTTGGCTTCGTTAAAGAGCTGCGCCAGGAAACGAGAGGAAGTACTACAAAGAGATGAGTGTTTGTCTTCGCATCTGTAGGCGAGCTCCCAGTCACTAACACGCACTCATCAACGCGGTGGGGTTTACATTGTTAGCGTGTAAATAAAAATGAAAACACACACACACACACACACACACACACATATGCTGTTGTATTATACAAGGCTGAACAGGGACAGAGCAGCGTGCAGAGGTAAAAAACCAGGAGGAGAAGTAATTAGAGTCACACATACTGTAGCAGCTACAATGTACAAACCGACCGACAAACAAACAGACAAACAAACAAACAATGTGTGTGTGTCAGCAAGAATGTTGCAGCAAAGGTTTGGCAGACAAATTGGACCTCCGAGAACTATTAGGAAAACGGCATGCAAAAAAAAAAAATGTGAACAAAAGAGACAAAGGAGGGAAGAAAAAATAAATAAAAAATGAGAATTTGGGTTGAAAGCTGACAGTGTGTGTGTGTGTGTGTGTGACGTTATTAGGACAGACTCCTCAGAGAGGATATACTGAGTGTGTGTGTATGTGTGTGTGACTGTGTGTGCAGGCTAGTGTGACCGCACGTCCGCACGTTTGTCAGTCTTCAGCTGAGGAATGGCAGGTTCTGACAAACACGTTTCCTGCGAGTTATATATTTATTATCTCCATTGACTCAATAATTATTCAGCTGTGTACATCAATCTGTTCCTGTACTGATTAATTATTGTTTAAACAGCATAAATCATATGCTTGGATGTGGTTCTAATTCAAATTCCTCAACAGCTGACAGACCACATAGGACTGATAAACTGATAATAAGCTCATTAATGCTACTTTGTAGACACAGTCGGCCACACAGGCTGCAAACACACACACACACAGGCAAGAAGAAGATGGAGACTTGATGCGGACAATTGACACAACAAACTAGGTAGAAATATTTTTACCACATTTATCTTAAAGCAGCATTATGGAGAATTGTTTCCCAGTTTCAGAGTAATGCCACTGTGGTAAACACGGACAGCTGTACACATGTATTTATTATGATTATATTAATTATGATCAAAAACCAGGAAGCCTATAAATTTTGCTGAAAGACAAACATCAAGCAAGTGCAACAACATGACACCAGTCCAACGCCGAGAGGGCCAGCTCGACGTCTGTCTTTTAGCTGTTTATTTCACAAAGCTCTCACCAACAACCAAAGTCACTGCCAGATCTACTATTGTCTGGCTGCTTCTCACTCTGTCGCTCTCGCTTTTTCTCATCCTCCTCTTGGGTCTCTTGCCCACTTTCCCAGCTACAGTTCTGGTGCCCGTTCTGGCATCGCTCCCCGTCAGCATTCCCTCACACTGTGTGGCTGAAAACCTCTTCCCAGTGGTCCCAAACACCTGCGGCACAGTCCGGGCAGCTCAGCTAACAAACTCAGCTAACATTAGTTAACAGCAGCTATCGTTCATAGCAGTTTACTTCACTGTCCATCAGGGAACTTCGTAAATCACAGAGAGTTGAGGCTGAGCGACATCAGAATGAAAACCAGCAAACATTTCCTCCAAAAAATATGATCCGGCTCCACCAAAATCTGTGAAATACTTGATTGTGTGTCGCTGGAGGACAAAGTTACATACTCTGATTACAAGTCAGTGTATCATTAAAATCCCATCCCATCTCAAATCGATTATTTTCTGGTATAAAAGTTACGTAATGTCGCTTAAAGAGATTGGACTTAGTGGTTACTTCAGATATTGTATATACAAAATACATGTATGAGATGATTTTAGAAATTACAGATGAAACTTTCAACTTTTATTAATCTCACAATTATTCTCTCAATTAACTGATTAATCATTTGGTCTTTAAAGCCTCATAAAATGGTGAAAAATGACTCATATCCTATGAGACGAAGAAAATGGCAGGGGTGGGAGATCGCTCGACAGAAATCCTGAGTATTAATAATTTCAAATCTACAGGTGACTCAAGTTCAACACCTCTGCACGAAAAACTAGATTCCGACTAAAATTTAATCAAGATCAGATGCATGGATGAAAAAAAATCATCATCAGTTTCCCTCGTTATAAGCAACGCAAAACAAACACACAGTTTGCCGCCATGCATGTGAAGCATACTGTGGAACATGATACAAACAATTAAAAATTATGCATGCACGCTCTTCTCTGTTGGAGAACAAAAAGCAGCGGCAGAATGACTGTTCAGTGAGAGTCTTCGTCACACATGAACCCCCTTTAAACAGAAGGCAGATGAGCTGTTTTCAGTGAAGGAGGCTTGATTAGGCATCGCCCTTGGTGATCAGCCACTTTCAGTCTAAATGTTTCCCAGTGTGAGCTCACTGACGTGCAAAATATATTTTCCCCATTTTTATCAAGAAAAAAAACTAGATATCCTTTTGGCTTGGAAGTCCTCGATGACAGGATAATAATCCTCTTTGATGAAGGTGCAAGGAAACGTGTTATTTTTATGATATCACTGAAAGGCAGAGAATAAATATGGACCAATAAAGCGGCTCACACTGACATTAAAATTTGCTCATTACCTGTTATTTGTGCACGATTTGTTTGTTTCTCTTCACAGAGTGTTTGCGTCGTTCTGCCTCGATGGAGCCTTCAGTCACAAAGAATTATAGAAACTCACAGCTAAAAAAAAAAAAAAAATCTGCAGGAAAAGTACCCTGAAGGCATTTTGAGGACTATTTAGGCTCATGCTGTGCAGCGGATCTTCTCAAACACACACACACACACACACACACACACACACACACACACACACACACACACACACACTCTGTGTCCTTCAGAGGCAAGTCAAGAGGGTTTTTTTTTAAATTATTTATTTCATGGCGGTTCTACAAAAACAGGAAATACAGCTGTTGGAGAAAAAAAAAAAAATTCCCCATCTGGTTCTTCTTTTAGCAGCCATGTGTAAAGTTTGAAAGTCACCCTGAGAGCAAATTAAGACTTTCAGAGAGAGAGAGATGGAAACCTCTGAGTTTATAGGCTCAAATTAATGTCTGACGGTTGTAATAAAACATGCTCTGTCTTCAGTGGTTTAGTTTCATGGGCAAGCATCTACCATACATGGCCTCTCACACAGTCACGACCTGCACGACTATAAACCTCATCTCCTATGATTTATACTCATATTTAGCCAATTTGCATCGGTAATTTTTATCCATTGCCAAGCGCGATGCAATGTGAGGTTCATGCAGCAAAAAGGACAGTGAGCATGGGCATAGTCAGCATTTCATTTCCTCAGTGGAGGCTGTGTTCAGGTCCTGTATCGTACTGGAAAGCCAGTGTTGACATTTAACTGTTTAACCATGGCCACAACCTTTCCTCAACCTCAACTGGATACGTTTGACATTTTGGGGGAAAGAAAAAACCTTATTTACATTCTTGCACTGACTTCCTAGACCCTCCCCACTGGTTGCCTGGCAACTTCACTCTAAAGAAGTGCACAAAGAATTAAACTAATATAATGTGTGGATTTGTGAGCCTTAATGATTAAAGGTGGGGTAGGAGATGTTTTCTGGAGCATTTTTTTTTTGGTGATACTGATTGAAAACCTCTTCACGACCCCATTGCAGCCAGTAAAATAGAAAGTTTGTCAAAAAAACAAAATGTTTTAGTCCAGTCTAGAGGGCGAAATCATGGGAAAACACCGTCCAATCACGTTGATGGGGCTACGCATTACGATTGGATCCTGACACGTCCGTCAAACTTCAGTCCGCTTCTCCCTCCCCCTCTGCGCGTTCACCCATTCGTGAACGAATAGAGACCCTTCCATTACTTTGAAGGCGTGGTTTCGAGGGGAGGTCTGAAGAAAAGGCATGGGTGTGTATTTTCAAAATATAGCTTGCTGGAACCGTTTTCCCAACATCTCCTACCCCACCTTTAAATTCAACAGAGCCAGGCTAACCATTTGCCCTATTTCCAGTCTTTATGCTAAGCTAACAGCCTCCTGATCCGTCATCATACAGACTGAAATAACAGTGGTAACAATTCTCACTTTCTACTTTGAAGCATATTTCTCAAAATGTTTTGATTTCTTTAATTAGAAAGTCTTAACCGCACTTTATTTCTTACATTGTAATATTAACAATTGCATAAACTAGATTTTAATGTTTTGTCTGATATTTTGATATAAACACTAACCAAAACATATTCGGCCAGTGTGCTCATTTTTTATTCTCATGAATGATCACACATGCTCATGGATTTAACACCATAACCGCTCTCTCGGCCGCTGCCCGCTCTGATGTGCTGTTCATGGAGAGAAAGGACTGATTTTCTGTGCGAGGCTAAAGTGCTTTTTTATGATCATTGTAAATATTTCACTCAAGAAGATGGATGAATTGTGGAGATGAAAAGTATTCATTGCAATTTGAATTGCCTCTGGTGTTAAATTGAAATCACAGTGAGCCGGTGAATGGGGTGACATTTTTTTTTTTCCCCATGCTGCTGCAGGTCAATGAGGATTTGATGAATCTACTTTGGCATTCACACTTGTGATTTATTATTCATTGAATTCTGCTTTAGTCACTGGGATTCAGACGGGAGCGGCTCTGTTTCTCTTTTACAGACACATACGCATGATATGTATGACACACGGGTCATCATTTAATAGTTAATCAAAGAGCTGTGTATTGATTATACAGATGGCCGTCACGACAGTTGTGCTTAATCTAATCTCGCTTGAAAAAATACAAAAACAAAACAAAACAACTAAAGCACTAAACAAGCAAACAAAACTTTGTACATCAAATACTGAACTGAAATGACTTTTTAATGTTTTAAAACTAAACCAACTATTCTAGTCTCAAAACTATAATTTACAAAAATACCCAGAAATCAAAAGTTTACATGCAAATAAAATCTGTATCTGTTTGAACAGTGAAAAATACAGCATGGAGGTTTTTGGAGCATGTGGTGAAAAGGAGGACAGAGATGTGAAGGATTTAGGACACCTGGACGTGGGGCCATAAATCGGGACCGACCTGGACAAACCAGGACATTTGGTCACTGAAGACCCACTGAAGGTCTCAGAGAAACTCTAGTTTGGCTAACACTGAGGGGCCCTCGCTAACCTGCCTGAGAGACTATCAGGTGTAACTTCTTATTAATATCTGGATCATTCTTTTATCTTTTAACAACACTCACAATTCAATGTCAAAACAGCAAAGTTAAGCAATGTTTGGAGGAGGTGCAAAAGGCTCTGCCAAAGGATCTCAGTGTGACGAGGAGTATGCTGAGGGCGCAAATCCCCTTAATAAGCACATAAGTTTTAGTTAGATCAACGACATGAAATACCGCGTAAAGAGGTGGTCGAGGCAGTGGAGGGAGTTGCAGCAGCAAACAACACTGGACTTCTGTGCTGTGACAAATGATGGCCGGCTGATCATCAGTTCAGGGTCATCAGATCAGAAAATACGTCGTTCAAGAAGGTGAACTCATTTTTAATTTGGAGGACTCGCTGCAGGAAATGCAATGTATTTGAGGACGATGCCGGCCGTGAGCATCCATCAGAAATACATTTATGAAACTAGAACTTGTTATTTTTTACATTCTCAGATAGTTTTATGTTCAGGTTTTTCAGTGACGGATGGAACAAGAAGCAGCTGTTGGATGAAGAGCTGCAGGAGACAAGTTACACACTCGAAGTGTACTCAACAACTCCATTCACGATGTCCTGCTGAGGGAAATATCTGATGTGAGCTGTAGACTCACTGTAGGTTCACGGGTCATAGATCTACAAAATAAGACCACATTATTGGACTTCTATTTTCACTTGTTAACCATAGCTAAAAAGGTTTTTGCATAATATATCTATTTACATTTAACTGTGTGTCACTGAACAATAATCCAGACTGTCACAGCTGTCTTGATTCAGTAGTTCAGTTACTAAATCTGTTACCAAACTGATGATTCAGGTTTTGATGTGCAAATTGACTCCAGCAGTCGTCCTATTCTGTTGTAATGTCGTGCAGACAGTTCTTAGCTTTTGTTTTTTTTTTTAGCTTTTCTAGTGATTTCTTGTTTCCCAGAATGCTGCTGGACAGCCTCCAGGATTAATGGACCTGAACACACCACATAATGGAGTACATGACCACAGTTAAAACAACTAAATAGTGGATATTACTGCACATATTGGATATTATTTTCCAAGTAAAAGCCACTGGTGACCATCAGTAAAACACTTTGAGGACGTTCAACATCTGATTTCTCTTCCCTCTTTTGTCACTTGCTCCGTCACTTCTTATCGACAGGTTCAACCGGTGCTGACTGTCGACTCCGTGTGACAAAGATCAAACATGTCTGCCGCAGTCGGATGAATTGATCGAAATCCAGATGAACGTCAATGGTGGGAGGGTGTAGAAGCAATAATAGATGAAACACTCGAATCAAAAAGGATAGGAACTGAGTGAATATGGCGCACAATATAAAAACCACCTCAACGCTTTGATCTGTTCAGATTTTTTTTTTTATTTTATGATTTGTTTTTCCATCATAAAGCCAAGAGGACTCTTTAAAAATCCAGTTGAGAGCTCTAAAGGCTTATTTATTGAAAAATAATCTTGTACCCTTTATCTTTGTCCTCTGTCCTCCTCCTCCTTTCCTTTTCGCGACCAGAGATGATTGCATTGACCGATGTTGCCTCAGACTTGGGGTTCAGTCTGATAAATGACTCTGCCCATCATTGGAGGAGGGGAGAAAAAAGTGAGGGAGATAACCTGGTTGTCCATCATCCTTTGTCCAAGTGCAGAGAGGAGATTGGATATTGACCCGAGGTTGCCTTCTCGAAGCCAAGATATTTGAAGTCTCTGTCATGGAATGACACTATAGTCAGAATACTGAGTTTCTCTGCAGTTCAAGTGTTTATTTTCCAACTTAAACCCCCTATTTTTGGTTCCAAAAATGAAATGTTGTGTATCAAACAACATAAACATCTTGTAGAAACTATGATCCTGTAGTCAGAGGGTTAATGTGAAAGTTAGTTGGTAATAAATTCCTTTGCTCCGGCTTGTAATGACACCTAGTATCACTGGAGCTCTACAGTCAACCAGACTATTCAGACCTACTTTCAGCTCTTCAAATCCATGCATGCTCCTCATCATCCTACATTTACTGTTTTTGAGGCGGCGAGCTGCCTCTCTGCACCATCAGGTTATTTGTCACAGCTCTACACCTGCTCTGGCCTCTGGGTGCCCTTTTCCTCCCCCTCGCCATTCTGCGTCTAATTCGTCTGCGTCTGTCCTTCACGTGCCCCGTCATTATAGACAGTCTCTGCACAGCGCCACCTGGCCGCGGCGGAAGTCTCTGCAGGGGCAAAGACGTCTGTATTTGGGGGAGTGTCCTGCACAGCTAAAGAGGAGGGGTTCCCGCTGGAGGCCGCACTCGCGCCGCACCACCGAGAAGGCTGGAAGGATGTGGTTGATCTCGGAGTCTACCACCTCGCACTGCACCTCCAGCCTGAGGGGTGAAACAGAGAGGCAGAGGTCTGAAAACAACACGAAATATGAGTTCACTGGGTTTCACCACAGGGAAAATGTTCTTCAAACAAACTTCGAAAACACACGTAACACAAGTTATTTTTATTTGACACAAGTAACAGGAAAGTGGAAGTGGCAGAACCCCAGAATAAATGGAAATGCAAATTTCATCACTTTCATCACGACAGATGCCAATTTAAAAAAAAGAGAACGATGAAATTCAGTTAAAAAAAAACTGTGAGGCAGGTATGAAATGTCAGTGTGAGATGTCAGAGAAGAGACCTGAGCTATGAGGACGAGTAACAGAACAGAAACAAAGGGGAGCGGCACTGTAAACCGAGACACACGGAAAAAAAAGAAGAAGTAAACACAAAAGAGACCTGGAGGATGAAACAAAAGCAAAAAAAAATGAAAAATAAGAGCTGAAAGCTGATACCAGTCAGGAGGGAGAATGTTTGGAGGAGAGACTCAAACACCAACTGGCTTTCTAGTGTCTGAGCTCCAGAAAAGGCAGCATCTGAAACTTAAGTTTCTGGTTCAAGTGCCTGGAGCTGGTGCAGTAAACTAAAATAAATACCTGGTGAAGTTCAGCCTGACTTGTTCTCAGTGCCAACTAATATAAGAGAAGCTATGCACCCAGTGCAGAAAGGTGTAGATGAAGTGTAACCACTAGAAGCCTTTTAGCTACAGAGCTGAAAAAACAATGTTTTGTTTCCGTGTTGTCTTTATATTTTTTGTCAATGTGAGTGAACCGTCATCTTCATGATTTTAGTGCAACACATAAAGTATCTATTGGTAGAAAGCACATAAACCAGGAAAATGACCAAATCTGAGTTAACACAGTCTGACGGGCTAAACGCTCCACTTCTGAAACGCTCCCGGTGGGGTTTGAAGTCACACGGAGGACGGACCAAAACAGCGACAGAGACGTGTCTGGTAAGGTTTCAGGGTCAGGAACATCTCTCTGGGTAAATTAAAGGAACGGTAACTAAACCTCAGATGGACATTACTTCAAGCTGGCTTACCCGTGCAGGGCGTCCTTGTTGTTGATGAAGCGGAAATGAGCAGGCTCGCAGATAAAACTAGCTGAATGGCACGCCTCCACACAGGACTGGCCCTCTTGAGATACGAGCAGCCTGAGGGAGCTGAGAGGAGGCCAAGCAGGGGGGGCAGTCACGTTGGACGCCCAGCCAAGGGCTGTGGAATTGGGCAAGGGCACAAACAGAGGTCCTGTAATCCGGCTGCCAGAGGCAGACCCCTGTCTGGAGAGGTTGGCGGGGATGAAGGGAGACTCTGGGGCACAGAAGTCCTGGAGGAGAAAGATACGGTGGCATTAGTTTGTGAAATCGTATTGTTGTGGTAGACTGTTGCACAATGTGTCTTTTATTGTGTTTACAGGCAGTTTATAAAACATATCATATATATATATATATTTCCTTTTCCTTTCCTTTCTGAGCCGTGGCAGAGAAATGGTCACATACAAAAGGGAATTTCAAACAAAGATAAACTTTGGAGTGTATTTTTCTACAGAACAGGCACTGTGTCTACGTCCTGCAACACTTCAACTGAAATCTCTCAAGAGGAGATCTCTTCATGTGAGGGTGCTCCAATCAGGATTTCTTTAGGCAGATTACCAATCGCTAGAAGCAGTATCGACTGATACCAATCACAGGGTCCATTTGAAGCTTTATCGTGTAGCATTCATAATTTAATAGAGTGTTCATAACAACACTGTATAATGAGTATAATAATTCAGAGATGAGAAAGTTATCATGAAGAGATAACAGTTTATTTATTGGCAGGCAACATGTGCAAAATATTGCACACACACTTAGAGACGCAACTTAAACCAGAGGAGCTCGCAGCTTAACAAACATTACAGTCACTTTGTATATCAAGTAGATTTTTTCACCACTTTAATTCCATTTAATTCTCCACCTTATTTGTTTTATAGGATTTACTCACAAAATACTTTAATCTGCTCATCTCGCTTCACTTCACTTCAGTTCTTTGCCACACACACACACACACACACACACACACACACCTTTATCTCTGCCTCTTACTGCATACACACATCAGCTTGCCTCACCTCCTTCTGTTTCTTTCTTGCTGTATTATTATACAGGGACGGTCTGTGTGAGTCTGCTCTGTTGACTTTCTTGATCAGCAGTATGTTTTATAAAGTTGGCCAAAAAAAAACAAATCACTTTTTGGATTTTTTCACCTGCAACTCTGTTTTCACAACAGCAGGCGAGCCATGGGTGGAGGAGGCTTGTTGTTTATGACAAAACGAAACTGTTTCTCTTCAACATGCTAAAACGGGTCACTGGACATGAATATACCGGGCAGCAGGACCAGGTGAAATCCGCATGAGGGGAAGACTAGATACTTTCTTGAGGAATAAAATAAAAGCATTATCTGATTGGCGCTTATAGAGACCATTGATCAAACTATTTAGAGCGACTATAAGCAGATAACGATTGGTGGCCGATCAATCGGAGCACTCTTATCTTTATGTCTGGTTTGTGCAGGAGGAAGCACTGCAGCAAGAACAAAACTGGTTCAATGTTTTTATGAGCACTCGACTCTTGTTTTAAGACAGACTTGAAAAAATGTGAAGCTCTCCTTTAACAGTGAAGGTTCTGCATATGTGTTTATTAGGCCAGACTGGATGATTGCAATTCAACACTGATGTTACCTCAAGACAATTTTTGGTAATTAATGTTTGCTCACTGCTGTTAGGCTGTAATTTGTCTTTATATGACATCTGAGAGCATCGCAAAACACGCTGATTTGTACAGTACCTTTTCAACAACAAGCTGTGCTGTATTTCACATATCAACAAAATACTTCAGAAAGGAGTGGATAAAAACAAAACATCCAAGAAAGTGTGAGGCAAATTACAGGTGGCTCATTTAGCCATAGCTGCAACAGCTGACTAATGAACAATTTTTTTTTGAAGAAGTATTTTTAGTGCAGCAAAATGAGTGAAAAACAGTGTAAAAACACTTGATTGACCAACTATGACCACTGGTCTCTGTGGTATATCTTGTGGTGAACTGGGATCTAGTTTAAGTTTCTCCTGTTTCTCTTTTCCTCAGTATAAATGCTGTAGTAGAGGTTTCTGTGTCCACACCAGCTGCCAGTCAGGCGCACACGAAAGTTGCTCAGAAACCCTCTGCAGTTTGTCTGACATCTAGTGTGGGATTATTAAAAAAAAAAAAAAAAAAAAAAAAAACTCTCCTTCCTTCATCCCAGTCCTCCATCACCATCGTGCCCACTCCTCCTCCTTACTCATCCTCTTCTCATTAGTGTCAGTAGACCTTCTGCTTTTGAGCCGCAGGGCAGATATGCGGTTCATAATGAGAGCTAGCATGTAGATTAATCATAACGTCTACATGCATGCACATGTAGGGAGACGCTGACACGCACACACATAAGCAGAGAGATACACAATGTTCCGGGTGTCGAATGCACACAATGATGAAATATTGAGCAGAGTGGGGAGTCTGAGAGCCGGTGAAAAGAGAGAGTGGGGAGAGGACGAGCGACTGAAGGAGAGAGTGTGTGTGTTTTGTCCAGAGCTCTGTGTGTCTTCGCATGAACTGGACCTCACCTGATGTTGTATGTAAGAATGGACTCTCTCCAGCATCCCCTCGCAGGTGTACTCGTAAGGCAGATATGGCTCAACCTGAAAAACACAAACACGGTCCTTACCCCATTATCATCTACATAATATTTTTGGACATATTTAAAGCGTACCTTGTTGTAAACGTCGTTGTTTATGCTAATTACAAGAAATTGCGTCTTTTCCTTGATCATTTCAATAGATGAATGTTTCTATTGTCATATTTCTGTGGGGTCTAATCACAGTTTGTCACTGCATGGAAACTCATTAGGATTTATTTGCATACCAATAGCTCATCCCCTGCTGTGATGTGCCGGTTTTATAACTAAAGCCCACTTTTGATTGGCCTAATTAGAGATGAGCTGGAAACAATATACATATTCCTTTGTGTTTCCCACTCATACAAACATGTTCAATACAATAACACAAAACCGGATGAATGTAAAATGACTACAGCTGCAATGCTAGGATTAAACTGAATTAGCTGATTTTTATAAAATGTTTTGTATTGTTGATATCCTGTTTGGAAGTCAGCCACGCTGTGAAATAAAGCTTCAATATTGTTGATACGAAAGTGTAAAATATGAAAAAGACTTTTCTCCAGGTTTAGAGGCAAACATCAGACTTCAGAGAGATCGAAGTAGCATGTCTTTACACGCTAATGCAAAAAGGCTTCCCTTTGTAAATGATACCCGACTTGCTAAATTGCATTTCCAACTTGAAATCAAAGCAGTCTAATGCTCAACCATGTGTGAAATCAGACTTGGCCCATTTCAAGTGAAAACCTTTGAGAAGCAAGTGTGCAGGGATGATGCAATTTAAAAAGTTGCGTGCACTAAAAATCTGATCAAAGCCTTGTGTTAATCTACTTTGTAAGCTAGGGCGGAAAGTCAGCACGTGGATACACAAGCTCTCCGCGGTAACAATCGACTCTGTGCAACTCCTCTTCTGTCACTTCTCTTGTTTAGCTTTAATTAACCAGGCAAGGTGACTCAGAGCATGTCCTCATTTACAGGAGTGACCGTGGGGACCATAAAGATTTTTTATTGGTTTCTAAAAGAAGACAGTTGACAAAGTTTAAGTTTTCTCAACTATCAAACTCTTTCACGCGCTGTTTGAAAAATACGGTTTACCTATTCTAAAGGTAAATGTCAATTCAGTCTACTGTGGCAGGGAATATCGAAGCATAATTTGGCCAAACACTGTGCAAAAGTCTTGTACTGGAAACAATAAGTCGAACAGAAACTGAAAAATGCAAAGACAGATAACAGTGGAATGAAAGGAGATAAGGATGAGAAGGAAAGAAAGAAAGAGAGAGAAAGAAAGGATTTATTGGAACATGAGGACTTGTCAGACAGCTAGAGATTGCTTTGTCTTGCATGACTGAACAGAGCCTCTGCTACACACACACACACACACACACACACACACACACACACACACACACACACACACACACACAGTGTGTATGTCTGAGAGTGTGTCTTGTCCGTAATGGCTGTTATGTGCAGGTAAATCCCAGATCTTTGCAGTTCTAGTGTCTCTCAAATTGTGGTTATGTTTGGATAGATGCAAGGAGAAGAAAATTATCTGACTCTCTGTGTGTGTGTGTGTGTGTGTGTGTTTGCTGGGGTATTGTGCCTCCAGTGAAGGGTGAAGAGGTCCATCAGCTCTCTCTCAGTGGTCTGACAGCGCAGACGGAGACCGAGCAGTCAGCCAGTGCTGCTGAACTGTAGCTTGTCTGACAACACAGACAAGATGGAGAGTGCCGACACACGCAGAAAACACACACACTTCACGACAGATAACACCTTTCCTCTAATCTCCATGCACACTACTTTATAATCTGCTAAATGCACAAACTATTATAGAGCGTTTAAAGGATCATGCAGATAAGCTGTCTTCCTGCAGCACATGATCCCTCAGTGTCCTTCACGCCGTTGAGATTGATGCTTTGCTGGAGTGTTACTGGGGCTCAGTTCCTCTATGAAATACAATATGGAATTAGCTACATGGCTGAAATGGAAAGAAATAACGCCAAAGCCATGTCGTGACTCATCTGATGACATTTGGCAAGAGTATCATTTGCAGTGAGCAAGATTGGGATCGGGTTGTAAAGACAATTTCAACAAAAAAGACATTACCTACTCTTGGTTTAATCTGTCATTTAAAGTGTCAGTTTCAAACATTTGCAAGTGTAATGTTTGAGAATAAAACAGTTTGAGATATAAAAGGTTTATGCTCTGTTTATGTTGTAATTTTTGCCTGGGCGGCACATCAGTCTTCCTCTTTAATGAGAACAGAAAGCTTTCGTAACCACGCAGACGTTTAGTCGATTTGGCCCTCAGACTCTCTCTCTTTCTATTTCTCCATCTGTATGTTCATTTCTCCTTTTTTTTCTCCATTTTCTTCCTCGTTGCTGTGCTTTCCAGAAAGATTTAATCTCCCTGGTTGACTCCTTAATTAACCCCTCTCCCACTCTTGGCATTTCCTTGCGTCCTCATATTCTCTATCAGCCCACATTTCCTGTGTGGAAAAGTTCAGCACTCTGCAATATTAGACTGCTACCTACATGCTGGCAAAAGTCTGCTGTGAACAAAGCTATTGTTCTCTTGTCTCATAGTTTAAAAACCTTTTATCTCAGCTAACAGCGACAAGAGGTCTGGAACTTTACTGTGACTTCATCACAACTACCTGATAGCAAAAGCAAGTAAAGAACAAAGTAAAAATGGCAAGTAAAGAACAAACACTAGAAAACAGAACAAGGGCATCTATAAATCTAACCTAAAGAGTACAGTCATTTATTATCATGACACAAAGTTGTAGCCTTTCTTATCATGAAGATGCTTTTTTTCGTCACATGTACCGTATGCTGAGGAATCTGTATCAGTAGTGATGGCTTTTCTATTTCAATTTAACGCCATTGTCTGAGTGCTTGGTTACAGGACAGGGAATTATAAGGACTGTTACACGATGCACAGGTCTTGTTTCCTATCCCCGTGAGCGTATGAGTACCTTGGTCCTCATGATTTCCCTGATGGCAGAGTCAAACTCTAAGGAGTTGTTGTAGTCCACTGTCATGACGTGAGGTCTGCCGATGTACTGCTCTGCATACGGGTGCTGGGAGGACACCTACAAAAAAAACCCAAAAAAACACAGACATACAGTGAGAGCTCTATATGCCAGACATAAATGTCTTAAACAGACCATTTGTTATGGAAACAGAAGATGTATTATGTGTGAAGCATATTGACGATGCTGTCATTAAATAAAGTATACATATCATCAATTATCATTTTACATGTTAAAAAATAAAAAAAATAAACATGCATCATGTTTAACCCAGAAATGTTCTCGATTGCGATATATCTAGACCAGGGTGAACAGAAATTCATGTTTTTTGTATTTTTACTCTCAAGCCTTTAAGGACGCACATGGCCAAAAGAACGTACTGCAAGAATTTATTAGAAATTTGTTAGAAGTTGTGCACACAATCATTAGCAGCAACATAGATCTTGTTGGCTTGTTCCAGCGTCTAATCAAGCACTAACATGTGCTGTCTGCATCTACGCCTTGTGCCAGTTCCCTGAAAGGATCTACTGATGAATAAAGTTACTTGGCCGGTTGTGGAAAGTGCAGTCGCCAAAATATGCTCATCAGTGAGTGCTGGGGAGTAATAAAAATTAACGAGCTTACTTCTCTAGAAGTGGGCTTGCCTCTGAAGAACTCGTGATTGAGCGAGCTGTGAGGTGGGCGGAACTTGGGCTGCAGGAAGATGCAGCCATTGGCTATCGCCTCCAGAGGGGCTGGGCCTTCGTAGGGGAAACCAAAGCCAATGAAGAGCTAGAAAAACAATCAGGAATGTTATTTTGTCATTGTCGTAAAATAAAGGACCAGTGTGTAGGATTTAGTGGCATCTTGCTGATTGCAACATCCTCGCTTCACCCTCTCCTTCCCTATGTGAAGGACAAACTCTAATTTGTCTATAATTTGTCTACGGTAATGAAAACACAGCTGTGCATATTATATTAAATTTCTGACATATTGTGAAAAAAGATCTTACACACTGGACCTGTAACTTCAACATGCCTTTAGTCAATTATTGTAATGTGTTACATGTCTTTCTGGTGGGCCGTATATGAGGAGAAAGACAGAATTGAAGCTGTGGACGAAGAGTCTGTGTGCCCTCAGGATGACACCGGCAGTGAGAATTCAGCAGATTAAACGATGTGTGTAGGTGATATTTTCTTCATTGTCTTGCCTTGGCCTTCCGCAGCAGTTGCTGCAGCTCATGCTGGGGCAGCAAGCCGTGGTTCTTCACAAAGGCCGGGACCTCTGGAGGTCTTTGGGTCTCATAATAGACTGTGCCGTGGACCTCCATGTACCTGTGGAGAATCTGCAGGAAACCTTCCTTACCCTGCTGGGAGAGGAGGGGAAAGAAATGGGTTAGCGAGATCGAGGGCGAAGGGTGAAGAGAGGAGGGTGTGTGAAAAGAGCGGCTGTGATTAAAGAAATGCAGCGGTATGTTTGTTTTGCCTCTGATCTTTGGGTGAGCTATCTGCTGTCTGTGTACATAGCTGTGAGCCTTTCATTGTCAGTATGTTTGTAGAGTACTGTGTACCGTGTGCATGTTTCTCCCTAAATCTGGAACTGCAGCTGTGATGGACGTATCTCATAAAAACACCTTTTACATGTGAACACAACTGTGTCCACAATAGCGCTTTTCACGTCCTTTTCCTAAAGATTTCTGTCCACATGCAACTGCTACAAAAAACGGCACAACATCTAAACTCTTAGCTGTCGTCCTCTTTCATCTGTAAAACAACAAAACTGTACAATCAAGTAAACTGATCATATAGTCTTCCCTACATGTAGGATTCCTCATTCCTAAGTCAGGGAGATGATCGAATCTTTTTTTTTTCATGCCCTAATGAAAAATAAAGAGGAGAAACTGACAGGTCTGTAGGCTGCCAGTAAACAGGCAAGTGATTGAAAATGGCTTCTGTCTAATCGCTGAACCACTATCTCTACTACTGCTCCCCTGATTTCTCATTGTGTTCTGATTTGTAAGACACCTATTAGACACGTAATGGGCAGCTGTACACTGTTTACTCTGTTATCGAGTGAGAGGTTTCTTTGCTCACTGATTAAGCTTGACCCTGAGATGAAGAATCTGGTCTTGAAACGTTGGTATCAAAGGAAAAAGAACGTAATTTATTCACAAAATCAACAGGTTATTTACTCAAAGAAAAAAAACACAGATTCTTTGAATACAATAAATAAAATGCCATTGAACTCTTTCAGCAGATATGTATCTCCCTTACCACCAAAATAATATGGTGAGGCTTGTGTGGGTGTGATAAAGCAAAAGACACTTACTCATAGCTGTGCATTAATCTCTAATTGTATTTCTAAGGAAAATTAGTATTCACCTCCAGTGTGACAGAGCCAGAGAGGCACATGTTTAAAGTCAAGGTTGAGTATGATGCCTGAGTGAACAACACCAAACCAGCACCAGTTAATAACAACCCAATCTGAATCATGTGAACGGTGCCTTAACCCTGGGCCGGTGTATTGACCGGCCGTCTGGTGTTAAGCAGCTTACTGTATCCCTGTGCTGTGGTGTTGCCCCCCGCAGTCGTAATTGGAGGCTGTAGCGATCGATAGCTTCCTCTGCAAGGATTTTCCCAGCCAATTAGGAGATTAGCTCAAGCGCTAAGTGCAGCAGACAACATGAATTAGCAGGAGAAACAGAGGCGTGGAGGAGTGCAGATTCCATAACCTGCACTCACAGCTCTCTCTCTCTCTCTCTCTCTCTCTCTCTCTCTCTCTCTCTCTCTCTATCTGTTCACGGTAACTCTCTCAACACTGGATTAGGACTATAATAAATTTTGCGGTGCTGGTTTTATTCCTCACCACATTTCATGTCATATAGATTTAAGGATTTGTTTGCAGGACATTAACATGAGCTTGATTTACATGGCATGTCTGAAGTGTACGAGGACAAAAAGAAAGAATATTTCCTAAGCTTCACCCTCTTTCTGTTCTCGCCTGCCACACGCGGTATGTGCTTTACAAAGAGAACGGTGGCAGATTGACATGAGGTTCTTGTTAATTTTGGAAACAATGGGTCCTTGATTTCAGAGTGAGGCAGACAGAAGCAGCAGTTGAAAGCTACAAAATGATGAAATAAAAGCCATAAATAATGTCTGAGCTACGTGAGAAGACCAACATTACCATTAGTGCTACATTAGCCAAGGAACTGAATCATTGTGTTACAACACATCCTTCAAACGACTGGCTGCCTGACCAGCCCTTCTGCTTTCTGACAAATGAAAGGATAAAAAAGATAATCACAGTTATAGACAAAACTGTAGGAGTGATTGCTGTCCCTGTGAACGCGGTGTGTATTTGTGACACGTAGCTCATCTCATAAATCAAACCCAGATGATAGCTGTGTTTGTATAACAGCTCGTGTGTGCTCCCTGACATGTCAACAGCTGGAGTAACTTTTTTTGTGCATATGTATGTAGGCTGTGAAATGGATATACTGTAACAAAAAAAAAATACCTGGTGGAAGTAACAGGGTCTTACCTGAAGCTAATGAGCATCCAGCCGGGTGCACGAGAATACACAAGAAAGACAGGCAGAAGGAAAAGAGAGAAAAAAATACAATCAGATAAAAATATAGCTAGACAACAATATAACAATGGGGAAACAAAGAGAGGAGACGTTCTCTGCCTTTTCACCAGGCGTTTGCAGATTACAGTATTGTACCTCTCTAACCCTTCATCTCTGTTCTGCGCTTGTCTCTTTCACGAGCCGCGACTGTAGAGAAATCCAGGGAATTGTACAGACAGACGGCAGAAAGAAACGGCAGCAAACAACATCTTTATAATCATTTTAACAATGGAGGCACAACTGTGCCCCTCTGCAGTGTTCAACGGAACAGGCAGACAGCTTTTGAGAAGAAAACTGCCTGTAAATTAAAGCTGTACAATTGTGTATATAGAGCCACGTGAAGCTGAGCTGTAATGGTGCAAACAGCGGGGTGTGCAAAATGCTGCCATTGGATTTTTCTGTTAGCACTGCAGTATATTGTCGGGGGGTTATTGTGTGTGTGTCTGCATGTGTCAATGCTGAAAGAGACTACTGTGTGAACAACTTAGATTTAATCTCATTTTTAATTTAAGAGAGGAGCATACAGTGAAAACTTTCCCTGCATGTGTATGCTTTTCAGATGTTTTTCTATGTATGCATGCAGGTGTAAAATATGCGCATTGGTGCATGACTAGTATACTGCTGCATACTGTGTAATACAAGAATATACTGTATGCATGTACACATGACTATGTGTGTGCACATTTGCGTGTGTATTTGCTGTACGTACTACCTTCCACATGCTGGCCTCTTTGCCGTAAACCACAGCCATGTTGTTCACTTTGTTCTGCTGGATGCTTCTCTTCTCCGTCTCATTCAGTTCCTCCGAAACGAAGCCCATGAATGAGTTGTCTGGTGTGTGAGCTGAATATGCGTATATGTGTGTGTGTCAGTAGTAAGGAAAGGCAGAAAAGTAGTAAAGAGAGAGAAAACAAGGGGAACAAGGAGAGAAAGAAAGTTTCATTGTGAGACAGAGGGGAAAGACAGAAAAAGAGCAATAAATTCTTGTTTGCTTCGGTTCAATGGCTAAGTCAGATTGATTATTGGCTCCTTGAGTATTATAAATAGTGATTGTCACCAGGCCAGCTGCTGTTGTCTATGTGAGGTGGTTTTGGCAGTGACTATTACAGCACACCTTTCTGAGTTCTGACTTTAAGTTTACATAATCAAAACCAAGTGTTCACTGCATCCTCACGGTTAGACACTTTGTCATAATATTTTATTGGATAAAAGTAATAAATCAAATTATTATCCAGCTGCTCTATCTAATGTGAAGCACTTGATAAAGGTTGAGTGAGTTATAATATCTTAGAACAGTTTGAAACGTGGGCGTCTACAGCAGGCCACGTATTGACATTATGAAGATCCTGCTGTTGATTGCCAACTACAGCTGAAAGTTGACACTGTTGAAAACTGAATATGAGAGCAGAGGTAAGTACTCAGCGAGTGCTTGGAAAACAGCAGATCAGACACATTGCAGAGCAGGTGAAAAAAAAAAAAGCAAAGAAATAAAGAACAGCAGATAACAGCTTGAAGGGATACTAGAAGCTGTGGTGGTGCTGAAAATAGCTGCATTAGACACATTACTCCAAATTAAAGTGAACAAGCAGCCACACCTGTCAAAGAAAGTGAAAACATCGAACTGGAGTCATTTTTATCATCTTTAGAATAACTGTCAAAACTGATGACAGATCTGTGTGACAGTTTTTTATGTTTTTAAGTTATATGCTAAAAATGTTTGCACGTCCTATTTATTCATGTGTAAATCAATACTATGAATTCTGTAAAACAACCATTAGTATACAGACAGTATATTGTGTATATTTTGGACATTAGAGGTATAAATTCAGATTTTTAAAGATCAGAGAAGTGGGTTTGTTCTTACGGAACATGGTCATGTACTGCCGAGCGTTTAGGTTCCAGTAGCCCCAGTTGGTCCGGTAGCCGTGCAGTGTTGCGTACTCCTCATGATTGTAAGCCGGCTCTGTCCCAAACGTGTCAATCACACGAATGTGACATCTATAAAGACACAGAACAACCAGTACAAAGTCAGCTGTGATTGTCAGGACATAGGACAGATACAAAGATGAATACAATGACAGAGACGAACAGGATATGATCAATGATTGAGTGGATCTAATATCAGCAGTTATACCTTGATTGATGGCAAGTATGATGTAACACCGTCATCATGACCACTGAAGACATTTATAAACTGTTTTTGTTTTTTTATTTCACACATGTAATCATATGAAATTGCATTTATGTTATACTTTGTCATCGAGCAGTCTGGTTTAAGTAAGTAAGGTAAGATGATACAAAATGGAGCCGATTTTTATGAAGTTTGTTAATGTCGATTGTAATTTTCTGGTGTGGTGCAACTGAGAAAATGAGACATTTTCCTGAATCGGCATCACAGCTCTACAACTGTTTCTTTTTGACCATAATCTCAAACAAGTCTGAGCTCTGTCTCACTTGCAGGATATAGATGGAGAGTCGTTCCAGGTGCTGACTAAATCACATGCTCATTTTACACAGCTTTATAGAAACTAAAGGCAAGGTGCAGCACAAATCTGTCTTGCACTTTTATTGTACAATTATTCAATTTGGATCTCTGTGGCATGAATCGTTCTGTTTTCAGCTTTGACAAGAGGCTTAAAGACAGGAAACCATGAATACATGTAGCACAATACTTGGTACAATAGCCAATAGTACATATCTGCAGTATTGTCAAAAGTGAAAAAAACATAACAAAAGTTAACAATGGAGTAGAAAACAAAAAAACAAGAGTAACCAGCAGTTTTGCCTGCAAGTTTCCAACTGCAGTGTGGGAGGTTTGACAGGAATAATAAAGAAAAAAATCACTTTGAGGTTTAGAGGTTGGAGTTGCGATAGGGCACTGATAGGGTTTCCAGGTGAATGCTTAGTTGCACAGCACTGAAGCACTGAGGCTGTGCAACAGCACATACAACACAATCATACAGAAACAGACCTGCACACACACACAGAAAGCTCACTGTGTCCTTGTCTGTAGCAGTGAGTGTGTTTAATCTCGCCAGTCTGTGAGCTCAGGGGGATTAACAAGAGCTAAAGGTGGCAGAGTCCACTTCCTCAGTTCTGAGACTCTTTCCTGGCAGATAACTGTGTTTGTGTGTGTGTGTGTGTGTGTGTGTGTGTTTGTGTGTGTGTGTGTGTGTGTGTGTGTGTGTGTGTTTGTGTGTGTGTGTGTGTATGTGAAAAAAGAAAGTGTTAGTCCAATAGTATTCTCCATTAAAAAAGTCACTTAGTGGTTCTGTCACATCAATGGCCTTGTAGCTGTACGCAGGTATTTGTGTTCTCATGCTCTTGTATACTGGATAAGTGACATTCTGCACATAACCCTTTCACTGTCGCCTATTTCCCTCAACCTTGTGTGTCTTCTTTTATTTTAGTTAGTAATCTCCAGTATTTCCTGAAACTGTATTGAAGTGGTTGTGGTTGTGGTTTTAAACAAATATGTAAATAAAAATGATAATTGTTCTGTTTGATGAACATGTAATTAGAGGCAGGTGCAGTAATAGTGATTGTACATGTGAGAGACTGTTATTACATTGGTAAACTGCTATGCTACAATGGCTACATTAGCATTATTGTATCTGAACTCTGGCTTTACTGATACTTCTTCAGCATTGTGAAATAATATGTGGGAAAATGTACAATGGTTATACTGCAGTATTTTCAACCTTTAAAGAAACCTGTGCTGTCTAGCTCTTCATAGTTTACACTTTTATGGCTCAAACTTTAGATTGAAAGTAGCATAGCTAGCAAGGCTACGAAAAATTAGCCTACGGATGCAGTCAGCTGTGTCTGTCACATTGCACTTCAACATCACAGCGTTCCCTCGAGACTCTTCTGATCAAACATGTTTGGGACCAGCTCCTTGCTCAAATACAAACGTGGCTTGTTATTTCATTTTGAAGCTGCTCACGGTGAAGAAATTGGTTTTCCTGTCTGTTCGATGATGGATTTCTTAATGTATACTTGTCCGACATTGGTAAAAATAGTGAGTTGCACTTTGATTCTTATGAGCTGACAGCTATAAAAATGTTTTCTTGCCTGATATGTCACATGCTGTGTTGTTGTATCCACCACCCACTCACAAACAATATATATATAATGCTTGCTCTCAACTGCAACCTCCAATGTTCACAAATTGATTTCCAGTAACTACATTTAGGTGTCTGCATGCCTAAATGTTAAAGACAGGATCTTTGGGAGATTGCTACAGAAAACAAAAATATTCTTCCGAGGGCATTTCAGTCTTAGAGACAAAGTGACACCCTAGTCTTGTTTGACACTTATCAGATATTTCTGTCATTGACTGCACTGATATGTATTGAAAGAACCTCGTAAAAACAGGCTTATCTACAAGAGAGAGTAAAAAAAAATACATGCACTTGTCTATGCAGCCGTGTTCTGAGGCACTTCAATTCTGAGGAAAATGTTGAGTTTCTATTTGGAAGGGTCATAGAAAGCTGACAATGAATTATTAATATCAAATGTTAGTTTCACTTGTCTCTGCCCTGTCTCCCTTCCTCCCTCTCTCCAACCTGCACTATCACATATCGCCAGATCTGAAACGGTGAAAATGTTTCTGCCCACAGATAAGAGGTCTCGAGGGGAGGAAAAAAAAAGAGAGAAGGAATGGAAGAAGAGGGGATAAGCGAAGGAGTAGCTGAGCTGAATATCTATCGGGAGATCAGAGTATGGGGCTAATCTGGGTTAAACGGCTGCTCAGCAAGGCTCAACAGTCCTCTGGGGTGAGGGGAATATGGCAGGGTGGTGTGTTGTCACCCACAGTTTTAGCTTTAGCTATGGGGAGAAAGAAATCCTGGAAGTCATTAGACGACGCACACTTTAAATTTTGATTTGAAGCTGCTTTCGTTGTTACGTTTGATGAGACTACATTATTTCAATTTTCATTCCAAATAATTATCCCTTTACAATACTACTCAGACACACTTATGTCAAGGAATTGACCATTTTGTAGAAAAGGCTCTGCTGTGCACAAAGAATTCAAGCAGCAAAGACGATTCTGCAAGAGAGAGAGAGCTAATCCCCCTTTAATAAACAAACATGATGATTAAATCTATTGTTTTATTAACAATACCAAGAAATTAACAACCATACTGTCCACCTGTATGAACATGACAGTCAGCTGGTAGTGAAGTAGCTAATGAATTGTCCGGACTGTGGACTTTACCAGAAAGTGGAAGAGGAGAATCAATGTGAACTCACTGAGGATAACACATGGACAAATCAGACCAACACCATGGTGAAGGAGGCACGCCAGAGACTTAGCCGACTCAAATCTCCCCCACACACTGTACTCGTACAACATTTTGTAAATAAATTCTATTGTACAATCCACTCCACAGTAATGTAACATGTCACTACTCACTATACATGCATAATAATGTATGTGAAAACATACATTTGAGTTAATCTGTGACACAGTTTGTGTCTCTGTCCAAACCAACGTTATGCTTTATTCAGTTATGATTCATGCTGTATTTACATAGAACATCATGTAATAACATAATACTTATGTTATGTACTGTTATGTACATGCATCAATCTATAATAGTGACATCTGTTTGGATAATTAGCTTTAAAACAGTCACTGCGCCTCAGGACATGTGGTTATCTTAGTGTAAAGTGGCTCGTGTGACTCAGTTTGTTACAATAAAGGCCATGTGCTCTTATAGAGTGATGTTCAACGGCAGGTTAAATTGTGAAGTAGAAATTATTAACTTGTGCTTCAGGCAGTTCAAAATTTTCCATGTTATGCTGTTATACCTTTATCTTTGTGACAGAGTGCAGCGATGTGTGCAATACTCCCTCTTCCATCTATCATTTATCCACCATTACTTTAGCAGATGCTGCGGCTTACTCACTATGCTAAACCCATTAATCTGCTTTCGACTTTGTAAAGTAAAGATACTTGCGCATGTTGTTGTTATCGTGTGGAATTTGAGCCATGGCGTTTCTTTAAAACGTCATTTTCATTTCAAAACCGAAAGCAGGGTCTCCATTTTAGCTGGGAAAAACCCTGAATGGTAGGAGTGTACAGAGCTGGGAAGAAGCCCGTGAGCATGCCGGGGATTATAGATATTATATCAGAGGAGCTGTTAAAGTGTTGTCAAAGGGGCCTAAAGGCTGTCATGGTGACCATACATACTGTACACACACACAAAAAAAACACAAAACTCAACTAAAAGCCAGACCATTCACGTTTTTTAAACAATTCCCCCTTGAAAATAAGAAATGGTGTTTTACTGTTACATGGGACAAGAGGACCTATCTGTGTTCAGAGAAGTATTCTTAAAGAGCAGTTTTGACCAAGATGACAGCTGTACCAAAATAAAAACAACCAACTATTGACACCTCTATGAAGCTTGTTCTTCTGTCAGCTAAGCTTAACCTAAATTGTTAGTGATGTGTCCCCAAGGCTCAGTGTATTCCAGTTTTTTGTTTGTTTGTTTGTTTGTTTTACTTGCAGTCATTCTCCTGGATATCTTCCCTGATCCGCCTCTATCAGAGCAGTAAATTCAGCATGCGGAGGAAATCAATATGTCAGTCCTATTATCAGATGAGTGGGTGTGATTTAAGAGTATCTCCTATTGGCTTTCAGCATCTTTAACAGCAACGCACATGCACTGATACACCCTCGCACACACGCTCACAAACACAAACAACACACCCGACAGGACAGCACTGCGTTGTCCAGGCATAATAAATGAATGTGGACGTCGGTGGGAACATAAAACAAAAGTAATTAAAGGAAGCTGAAGGGCCCCAAAGCTCAGAGCACTTGATTAATGATGCCTTTCAGCGCACTGGGCTCAACTAGACTGGACTAATGCCTGACGAGGCGTGTGTGTGAGAGAGAGGGAGAGAGAGGGGGGGGAGAGAGAGAGAGAGAGAGAGAGAGAGAGAGAGAGAGAGAGAGAGAGAGAGAGTGTGTACGTAGGTATGTCATTGACCTGACCTAAGCCTGGGGGAGAGTGGAATTGTTGGGTTAAGATAAATGGGTGAAGAGGTTGCCTGGTAAGGAAATACTGGGGAGTGGCTTTACAGTAGATCAATACAAATGACTGGTGCATGTTACTTTGGGGAGTGTGTTAACAAATATGTACCACAGCTCTCAATTTTTTCTGCTTCATATATTTAAAATGGCCGAGGCACATCCTCTTGTTAAAGTGAGGATGGATGTCGCTTGTTCCGTCTGTGTCGCTGAAACATTCAGATAACTCCTTCATTGTGAGCTTCTTTGACGGTGAACAAAAGACTGTGTCTTACAAATACGAAGTCACATTCTGTTAGGGAAAGCAGAAATCACAACTCCACGTGGTAATGATGGAGCCGAGAACCGCTGACCTCAGCAAGCAATTAGGTGCAGACTGCTGGCTGAGTGGCATCTTGTCTGAGTGGAATTGTGGGATTGTGTGTGTGTGTGTGTGTGTGTGTGTGCGTGTGTGAGACAGCAAAACAGGTTGTGTGTTGGGAAAATAGGTCCCCAGCCCACCCATAATGCGCAATTTCTCTCTCTCATAATTGGATTTTAAAAATACATGGAACGTCCCTTTATATGTGATGTCAGGTTGACTCCAGACAACTTCCACTCCTCTGTTTTTGCTCTCCTTCCTCCTTGTTTTATCTCTTACTTTTCCTGTCTGTTTCACTTTAACTTGGCCTCCTCCTCACATATGCCTTGTGCTCTTTTACCTTTCACTGATGCTTCTTTACACTAGTAACAAGAACAAGGAAAGCAAAATGTCAATTGCTGCCAACACATACAGGGGGGGTAGACAAAGATGCCAATTTATTGGACCAGGATTTATGTGAGTGGGACAGAGGGGGGTGCCTGCAAGCTGTTTTTAAGGGGTTGGAGAGGACAAGGCTCAAGCTGAACTTTCAATTTTATGTATTTCTGAGGCAAAAAAAATGGAGGATCTCTGAAGATAATACTGCTGTTCTCTGCAGAGTTGTGCTGTTGCTGTTGTTTTATATTTTCAAATGCACCTTAAATTCTTGTTTTTGTGTATTACTTTACTGTTTTGTTGTTTCGGTCTCATGGCTGTCGTGGCCTACTTTCCAAGTTGTTCCATCTTTGTAGCAATGCCAAAAGCCATTAAGCACATTTTTGTAACAACACAAAAAAACCTCTCCGCCTGTTTCTTCTTAACGTCTCACTAATCTTTCTTCTTTCTCATGAGGCAGATGTCTTCTGTTTTTTTTCATCCCTGTCTTCCTGTCTCTTCTCCTCTCTCTGTGTTTAATCACCACTCTACCTCAGAGTGCAATAAAACAACAGCAATAATCAGGTGCGGAAACAGGGTCTGATTGTAAATTTGTGCAAGGTGTGAAGTGACATTTATGTGTCTGTTTGCGGGTGTGTAGTGCGTTGTGATGTTGTTTCATTATATCACAACATGCAAAATCCTGTGTTTGCATTTTTCATTTGCATTTTAAAGGTCTTTAACTGGATGGAGATGAAGTGAAAGAGGGAGTGTTTGTATATGTGTGCATTTGTAAGACAGATAGAGTGTACGACTTTAACAAGCTGATTGAGTTACAGTCAGACATGTACACCTTATTACCAGCAATAATTAATCCATAAATGCAGCCAATAAAACTACATGCTGTCTTGGAAATTGTTGACACACACCCAAAGACACACACATAAAGACATCAAAAATATACGCAGGTAAAGCAGCGCACACAAACACAATGCCCATCCACTAACTTGTGTTTCTTGAGTGAGAGTCCCATGTGTTGCTTCATCTGCTGCAGGCCATGGTAGTCGGTGTAGATGAGGTCAAAGGGCAGCGGGCCAGTCAGTGGGCAACTGCCTCTGCCTGGAGGAACACCGAGGAACCTGCAACACACACAAGTAAAACACAGAGTTTAGACAAGCAGAGGAACATGACAGACAGAGAAGAGAGAATATTCACTCCAAAAATACTGTGAGCGAACTGCACTTCAGCCTGCAGAGCCACCAGAGCATCCAAGCATGTATTATTAACTTTAACAAAAACATTCTGGTTTTGTTACAAAAAGACACAGTAAAAGAAGGTGCACATACAACAAGCATTGGCTGGAAGTCAAATGCTTACATCGGCATTTGGAGTTCTAAGAGTGTCACCTTTTATTTTACAATAATGGTCTGAAAAGCTTTTTTTCGGGAGCTTTATGTGTATTATATAGCTACCAGTGGACAAATAGGACTCTAATTCTTAGAATTATCATCGTTATTCGTCTATTTATTTTGAAAATGTGTGTTAGTCCTCTAAAAATGTCTTTGGTGAGGTGACAAGTGTGTCTGAATTAAAATAACTGAAGAGGACATGAGTCAGCGTCTACCTGCCTATGCTCCATCTCTGGTCATCTGTCAGCCAGAACACTAATAATAGAGAGCTGAGTTCAGTTCAGTCACATACAGCAGCTAATTAGCCAGAGTTGAATCCTGCAGTCCACATTGTCAGTAATTACTGCTGCTGTGCACTGCAGTGCAGGTACATGTATAGGTCATTTTCTCCGAGGTTTGAACGTTTGTAGTAGGGGATATATTCACACTGTGCAGAATTTATATGGACTTTAATAACCTGATAATGAGCCTGTCCTCTCTCTGTGTTGATTCTGCCATTATTACCCCTTGATGCTTTGAAAAATATGCATTGTTGCTTACTGCTGTACTGTTGTATAAAACATGGACAGTATTGTAATAATGGTTGTATTACAGTGATGTAAATTACCCATTAACATTTTGCAGCATTTGACAGCCTCATATACTGTCAGTGACTTTCTCTCAGCACCCGCTAATTTCTGTTGCCTGCTGCCATCTGCATACTGTATATAGTATATAGGATAATTGGTTTAGTTGGCTCCAAATTTGATGCAGTGGTGACCCAACACTTTGGCTCAAAAAGAAATAATATAACTATTTTGTACAGACATTCAGGGTCCCCAGAGGATGAACCCTGGCGACTTTTACTCTAGCACCACCTGAATATGACATTTTTGATTTTGAGTGAAATGTTTCATCAAGTTTTTTAATTGATTGTCATGACATTTGGTTCTTGTTGAGATCACTTTGGTGATGCCCTGATTTTTCATCTAATGTCATCATCCGGTCATTTGTCCAATACTTTCCATCAGCCTCAGCTATACTTGGTGTTTAGTGCTCAGATAAACTAAGATAGGAAAAAAATAGTACACACTATATTTGCTAAACATCAGCATTTCAGCATTGTGAGCCTTACATAGTACACAGCTACACAGTGTTGCCAGTCTAGCTGTGGTGTTGTTAGTGGTTTCCAGGTAGGCAAGGCAATTATGCCAGCAAGAAGTGAGAGGTAACTTTTTGAAATCTAAAGGCTTATTTTTCTACAAATGTTACTTGACGTCAGCTGGAATCAACCGGGAAACAAGGAGTGCTGAATTACACATACCCATCAGCAGAAAAACTGAGAGGTTAGCATGAGCTGTGACAGCTGAATAGACAAAGAGTGCCAGCTACAGAGACTAAACTTCATCAGCAGAAAATCCTGTTTGATTGACAGTTGATCTTTGAGAAGTGCAGACACCACACTAGTGAGATCTTAGTACTTTTTTCTTTTCTTTCTTTTTTTTTTTTTTTAAAGAATCACACACACCACACACACAAAACCGCAAAACACCAGAAGTATATGTTTTTTAAATGCATGCAACTTGTAGAAATCAAAGCTGTTAATGCTGGAGCTGCTGAACGCTTGACCTGTCTGCTGAGCTAATCAGCATTACAAGTTAGAGAAATAGCCTGTATAAGATGGCAGTATGAGGTCAGAGCTGGAGCACAGCATGAAGAGGAAATTGAAAAAAAAAAAAAACTGTAGTAGTCACAGTCGAGGGAACACCTTGCATTGTGTGCCAAAATGATAAAGACCACCAGCATGTCCTTCAAACCAGGAGACACAGTAACCCAACAACTTATGTGAAATGATCAAATGCCCATCACTCTTTAAGGCTCCTCTTGCTTTGGGACTTTCTCGTATCAAAGTTAAAAATCTAATTCCCCGGAGTGAAAAAAAAAAAAAAACTATTAAAACTAAAATTGTTTTGACTGAAAGTAAATTAAAAGTGTGTTTGTTGATCAGATAGCATCATATGGGTAATGCTGAATTCAATCAAAGTCAGGGAGGGGGGCACCAGGGAGGCCTTTGGCAAAACATAATTCAAACAAACAGGATGAAAAGAGCTGAATGTGTAATGACCTGGCTGTCATAACCTTACTGCAGCAACAACAGCAGCTGCAGCAGATGGTCAATGAATGGAGAGGTAGAGAGAAAATAGAAAGAGATGAGCTAATGTACGGATGTTGTCTGTGTCAAGTGCTTGTGTGTGTATGATCTTTACTTGCTGTGTTGTGAGATCCAAACGTCAGCCTGTCTGTCTACTGATACACTCCTACGTACCACTTCCCAAAGTCTACTTTGGTTACAAGAAGACCTTCAAGACACCCGCACACAAGTACAAGCCAGAGAAGAGAAGAGACATTATTATTATAATAAATGTGGTGTACTGAGTCCCGTTCCACATCCTTGTTTGACTCAGTTTCAACTCACTGATCGACTGGGGGCCTCTCTGTTACCGTGTCGACAGAGCTGCTATTGGATATCTGACCTGTGAGTGGTCTGCTAGCTCTTACTTAGCTCTTATTTCTGTGACAGATGAGGCCAAAGGCTAATGGAGACTGTAATGCAATTCGTACCCCCAGTGAATTTCATCTCGCTATGCTACTTTTACACTGCAGTCTTTTTGGCTGTGCTGCTTATCCAAAGGGTCATTTGATAGTGTTTGTGAGGCAGCACTTACAGGATCTCTGCTGCTGGCAGCTGCTAACCACCACCGGACAGCAGTGGAAACACAGATAACAGAGTTTGATGTAGAAGTGACAAATTAAAAATGTGGTGCGACTGTTGACCAACAGATGCAGGATGTGGCGGTGTGGTGTGCTCCACTGCAACTCAGCCACAAAACCATTAGGAACTAACATTTTTTTCTTTTGCCCCCCCATTTCTTACATTGAAGGCATTTTAGTTAGGGATCTTTTTATGACTAGTATAGATGGAGACAATTGCAGCAACCAATAACTGCTTCAATGTACTGTATATGGATGAACTGCAATAAGACAATCTTGAAAAATTGGAAACCTATCCTCAGTTTCTAAGTGTATTCCTAAGTGTACTCGCAAAAAGTTTACGTCACTACATTTAACCCCATAGAAGTTTTTTTAAAAATCAACTAACAACTGAGATATTGCCTGTATCCAGGCATTTTAGAAGCCGGTCGCCATCTGTGGTTTGACGCTCGTAACACATTATGGAATAGCATGATGGGATTTCAAGTGCGCACTCTGCGCCTGGAGTGTGGTGCCCCTCAGTCTTGTTTCCATTAGCGATACAATGTCTCACTCCATCCTTATAGATAATGGAGAACTCTCATAGTTAAAGATGCCTATTTAAAGAGTCCACTCAATGAGAACCAATCACATTTCAGAGATGACAGGGCAAAGCAAGCTTTCTACAGTATTATTTAGACTTGGTACAGAAGTTTTATACATAAATATGCGTTAGGTCCTAAACCCAGCCTCCTTAATTTAAGAGTGTGGGAAGTTACACTGCCACCAGCTGCCACTGATTGCATTAGGATTGTTAATTATCTCTTTTCGTATAAAGCTTTGGTATAAACACTAAAACAAGTGCTTAGGGTGTCTCACAATGAGAGCCTGCTTTCTAAGACAGTATACTGTATTTCGTGGCTTTTCAGATTATTTATCAAATTATGTGAAGATAAATACTATACTTATGTCAGCCATACATCATTACTAAAGCATCTCATCACGGTCAAAGACGAGATCTCTGAGGTGTAGAAATGAAGACAGGGCAACACTGAAAATAGTAGAATGAGAGGAATAAAGGGTTTGAGCGGAGGATGAGGAGAGAGAAAATGAAATTTAAATGTCTTAGAGGAGGCCTGACAGTGTTCGGGTGACGTCTGTTGAGCAGTTGCTAACCCTCCCAGTGTAGCCTCAGGTTTTCAGATTTTCATATCTTCAACATCAGTCGCATTTCCACAAAAAAGTATGTGCAAATTCATTCAAATTGGCACAATCCTCCCTAGTCCTCTCCTCCTGTGAAAACCTCACTTTGGACCGGAAGGCTGGGAATTGTGGCAATGAGAAAAGGCTCAGAACAGCCTGGAGCAAGTTATTCCATGAAAAGTGTGTTTTTATTTCAGAAAACTGAATATGTTCCAAGTAGTTCTGATTTACAAGAAATGTGTATGCTGTACTGTTCTGCAACTGCAGTCTTGAAATTTGTTTTCATACACAACATTTTGTGAAATGGAGATATTGAACCAAAAGAAATAAACCAGATTAACACACAAAGGGTGTTAATGTAATTCAGGATGAGCTCAAACACCAGCTTTAACTCACAGCCTGTTTTTAATTCAATTCAAAAGTGCATGGCTGCCCAGCAGTAGAGAACACCCACATCATATTTTTTTCCTAATTAAATACTCTGTAATGTCAACGCATTGACATTTGGGCACCACTGACAATGTCACACATACTGCCAGTATGTTAATGACTCAGGACTGAAAAATAATCTGTTAACAGGCTCCATTGATTTCTCTTAATAAATTAAATTAATATATACCCTCATCATTTGTATCGCACACTCAATCCAGCACACAAAGCACAAAAGCAGAACAGCTGTGATTCATGATGATTGCTATACCATCCCTGGTTATTCTTTGAGGAAGCAATAACACAATATGTACACTCCGTTCTCATTAGGCGAACGCTGGAGATAAGTCAGTCCTTTTGTTTGCCTGCCGATGTCTATCAGTCTCCTCGTATGTCTGTATGTCTGTCATAGCAGACAGATGGGGGCAACTGAGGCCAGTGAGGAAGGGTTTTGCAGTACTGCTAATTGGTATCTAAAAGAATTAAGAAAGTAAGAAAATACGAATAAACAGACTGTAATGTACCGACAGCTTAGAAAACAGCAGCACGGAAGAACACGGGCAGCTCCTTGGTTCTTCATTTTTCATCAGCAGCTCGTTTCTCTCATTCTTTTCCTCTAATCCCTCTCTTTTGGCAGCTATTCAACCATGGCGTATTGGCCAGGAGTGAAAATGATTTGTTTATTGTTTAAATAGTCTCATTTTTCTCTCTTTTGTTAAAGAACACTGAAGGACAATTTTGCTGATGAACTGCTTTGAATACCCAATCTCTGGGTGGTACATTTTTACAAAGTCATCTGAACCAGCTGTCCATTAAAATCATCCTTTGATAGAGGTTGGTATAGTGTTAACACCTGCCCACACCTTGAATAGGGCAATTCAATGGCATTTGACTAAATTTAGATGCACTATTAATTTGACACACCACTCCTGTGTTAGAAACAGGCTTGTTATGAACATTAAAGTAAACACTGTGTGGTGACACTGTGGTGCCGACTTTTAGAATTAAGTGAAAAATTATTTTCAAAGCTGTGGTTTTATATTTAGTCCTTAACAAGTTTTCAGATTGTTAACACTGAAGTATGAAGTCAAAAGTATTAGTGCAAGCATATGCAGTAATGTCACTGTTCGTGTCTGTTCCTCACGTACACAGATGCTAACACAATTTTTAAGGTTTAATTTCAAATTATGGGTAAAAAAAATAAAAAATCTATTTGCAAAATGCTTAATTGATAATTGCATATTAAAATAATAGAAATAAATTAACATATACAAAGTCTATTAACAAAGCACAGCAACAATAAAACCCAAAATAACAGAACATATGACTATATATGATATGCCATATATGGACTATGGCTCAACTCATGAAACACACAGAGTAGTCATATAATATACAGTGTAATGCGTATCAGCGTTACACATAAACATACACTGTGCACGCATGGATGCTGACATTCATGGATTTGCAGACCATGTTCAGAGATTCAACATAGACATCAGTAATACACAGAAACACAAACACACACACACACATTTAGGATGGCAGCCATCCCAGACACAATTCTAGTGCCATGCAGGGCCACACAGGAGTCCAATTACCCAAGGTTCTCTTGTCTCCTAGCTGGCATGCAGTCAATGAGCCCTCACAATGAACACACACGCATGCACGCAGACAGACAGACACACACACACACACACACACACACACACAGACAATGAAAGGGCATGAATTATGGGAATACATGACTAAGGAAAGGGAGGAGAGAAACGTAAGCGTACCAATTAATTTTTCCTCACTAATATCTGTTTACTGTATTTACTGTGAATTCAGACTCTACATAGCCAGTTTAAATAAACAAGTGTTCACACAGTAAACCAGCAGTGTGGCCATTTGTTGACAATCTACCACAATCTGAGAGTAACATTGGCCTAGAGCTCATAAAAAACATGTTGACAGGCCAGTGTTCATTGTTGGTAGGACAAAAAGGAGCAAATTTGGAAAAACAAGGACATTTGTAGGACATGGCAAAATCAGTTATTCCACTGCAGTCATAAATCAAACTGAAGTGTTTTGGTTTACAAGAAGACAACTCTGAAGGGAGGTCCTCGTTTACAGCTGTGCTGAACTGATTCCTCAGACCTCCAAATATAATGGGCGTTCATTAGTTGATATTTAAATATTATTGATATTGTGTTATCTTTTACAAAATGTTGTTGTCTATATGTATTCTTGGAAGAAAGTCATAATTTAACGATACATTATCTGAAGTGAGGTGCTGAACACCAATTTGATTATCATCCTGATTCTTGCCATCTAGTGATATACAGCAGGCTGATAAACAATTATGATGTTAATTTCAACCATACAAAACTGCCGTAATGTTCAGGACACAGTGTATTAAATCCTTTCACACTCTCTGTATTTCCTTCCTTCTCGTCTCGTTATGAACTTTCTCAGCTTTAAAAACATTGGACTCTGCTTATTCGATACATATACAATCAATACAATGTGAAATGCTCTATGTATATTTAGAATTTCTGTGTTACCACTTGAGCATGATGCCATGGAGCTATTCTGTTCAATACAGAATGCCTGTATTGATCTCCTAAGGAGCAGGGTGTTATTAGGTGCACAAGAGCACAAAATGAGCAATTAAACCCTGTACTTGTGGCGAGCTAATATCTGCCATTTTGCCCATAGGTCTATTACTATATATTCTGTGTGTGTGTGTGTATATGCTTGTGTGGAAATACCATGTATGGACATAGAACCTTCCTGTTCCAGAAGCCACTGGGAAGATCGTCGGTTGGATCCCCTGCAGGCTGCGTGCAAAGTGTCCTTGGGCAAAATAGGAAACCTCAAATTGCTCCTGAAGGCTGAATCATCAGTGTGTAAGTGCACTTGTGTGACTGTGCATGTGTGAATGTGTTAGTTACTTTCTGATCAGCTGTAAGGACTTGGCATGGCAGCCTCTAGCGTGCTTTAAGTGGTCAACACTTCTGCACCAGAAGAAACAGGATCATCATGTTCTCAACGAGGGAACCATCTCATCGCTCATCTTTATTTTATGTATTTTTTATTGATTTGCATTTATGATGAGGAAAAAAGCAGTCATTTTTTTAGAAATGATTGCTTTTCGCCTCTAAAGTTCTTTAAGTAGTCAGTTTCTCTGCAGAAGAAACAATCATCATACTTTCTATGAGGAAACCCCTCATCTTCTTATATTTTGGCCTGGTTTATTGACCAGACTAATACCCCTATAAAAGTGTTTAAGTTTGTTGGTTTGGCGAAGTATGGAAGTGTGGGGCATGTAAACCTCAGCTCGGCTTTGTCAGACACCTCTGTAACAACAAACAAAAAAAACACTTATTATAAGGTGGGGACAGCACGGGGGCAAAGAGTCTTCCTCACAGACAAGGTCTGAAGAGTCGGGTTGTGACTCTCTTGTCTTCTCTGTCAGGAGTGACTAGTTCTCCGTGTTGCCGTGGGTTTACTCCGGGTTCTCCGGTTTCCTCCCACACTCAAAATGTTTTGGCTAATTTGGCTTTACTACACCTCTGCACTTAGGCAGAGGTGTAGATGAACTTGAATAAATGATAAAGGTTAAATGTAATTAATGGTTGTGTCATCTCTTTTGTGTTTACGATCAGAGTCAGAACTCTTTGAGAAAGGTTTATAAAGGTTTTGTTGAGGGTAAAAGAGTCAGCTGGTCTTCAGCAAACCTAATTCAAACACTAGACAGACAGATCCAGACATAAGAAACCACCAAGTTTCAACATCCTACTCCTGTTGCAGACAAAGCATTGCCTCCATTTTCACTCATCACTCTTCCTAAAGTTTTTAATCTTTGAGAAGCCCTCACAACTCACTGAGAACAATGGTTTAGCATAGACTCTTCCCTACTTCATGTGACTCTTCCGAAGATGTCCTTGCTGCTAATGCTTGGTTTACCAAAAACACCTTAGCACTTGCATCACCTTTATTCCAGTATAAGCCAGTGGAAAGAAGAGAAACTTGATGCTCAGGGCTTAATTGATTTGTAACAAGTGTCAGAGCTCGGGCAGAGATTAGCATACATGCTCAGAAATCTTGATAAAGTCAGGCCAAGGAATTGTTGGGTGTTATGCCAGAACCAGAGCTGGGCAAGCAGGCAATGTAACCAGACAGCAGCCTTTGTGAACATATTGACAGAGCCATGTTGAGATGTTGATGGAGCAAGCTAAGAAAAGAAAAGAAGGGAGTGACAGAATAATAAGAAGAAGCCGCCCACGAGATCGTTGACAAGAGCTTCACAAATTAAATTAATTTTTGCATGCTCTTAGCTTGGAGTAAAATTTCAATATTTCTATTTTTCTATTCTTTTTGTAAAGGGTTTCAGATTTAATATTTAGAAATAAATAGTTATTTCACAATCATTAATTTAGACAGTTTATTAGTAGTAGTAAATTTATAAATTGTTTGTTTAATACACGTATTATGATAGAGTCTCCTTGGCGTTGTGACATAAGGACTATTAAAAGTGAAAATCACAAACAAACCAAAGAAAGAAAGAAACCAAGAAATCACTTTTGCTTCATGATACGTAAAGTGTGAATGGAAAGAAATAGTAGTAGTAGTAGTAGATGGAAGACAGCACAAGTGCTAAAAGGTATGGAAGAAAGTTATAAGTAGCACAATAGATTTGATAGATTTGATTTTGCCAAAATAAGAGCATGCTAGGAAGAAATAGAGAAAGGACAGAAATCCCTGTTCGTCCCTGAAATAAAAGCTCTATCGATTTCCCAATGCAGATAATTTGGCGTTTTATAGGTTTTATACCTGTAGCTGTTATATATGAAGTGAGTGGATAAAGGTTGACTCTCACCGAGATGATCAAATGAGAGAAACAAAGACAGAAAAATCAAAAGAGAAAATGATTGGCTGTAATATTCAAGAGCGCAGAGAGTGGTGCAGATCAGCTAATGATGGCTCAAGTCCAAAACCAAGAGCTGTTACAGGCGTGCTGGTAAGATCTGTACACACATATGCATTGAAATCATTTGTCGTTTAATTTCAGTCCTAATGCTACACAACACCAACAAAAAATATAGATTTTTCTCTCTGATAGGGACAGAGACTTGATCTCATCTCTGAGGCACACTTCTCATACATAGCTCCACTGTAATTACAGCCCCCATATATGCTGACCATCAGTCCCTGAGAACCTTCTCTAGGTGTGTGTGTGTGTGTGTGTGTGTGTGTGTGTGTGTGTGTGTGCCACCAAACCAACAGCTGGCCACATGTCACTGTGAGGTGAAGAGATTCCTCTCAGTTGGCAACACATAACAGATGATCCGTACTGGTTACAGGGATGTGTGCAACTGTCTGTTGTTGTGCGCGTGCACGTGTGTGTGTGTGTGTGAGTATACATGTACAACAGTTGAAGGGCACCCCAATCAGTGCTGCCAGATAATGTCATCCCCACTGTCCTGGATGACAGAGGGCAGGATGGGGTCACCAGTGAGATGAGGATGGAAGCAGCTGAGACTATGACAAGCACTGGAGAGTGTGTGTGTTTCTTCTATTATCAAAGAAATGGCACTGGAAGAATGATCTCTTCATTTCATGTGTGATAACAGTTTGGATGGAGCATTTTCAACTTCAACTGTCTTTTTGTAATTTTTTATTATGATGACTAACTTGTAATTTATTGAAACAAACATTATGCATACAAGAAATATCTAGGTAGTCGTCACTCTGCCGGGAAAGAAAACAAACACAGAAAACAGAGTGGTCAAGCCAAAGGAGCACATTTATAGAACAAAGATAATGTGAAATACTATTCAGTCGGATTGTTTTGCAGCTTGCGCTTTCAGGGAAATGTTAATTTGGTATGCAAAATAGGTACATGTTTATAAGCCTTGTTAACTATTCAAAGAAGGGCCATGCAAAAATCAAAAAGTCAAACTATCCTAAATGTCATCCTAAATGTCATGAAAATGTTGCCTGGGTGTTGCATAAGGTAACATCCAAAAAGTTTCCGCCTTAAAACTTGAATCTGGTTAAAAAAGTTTATCACCGTGACATGAAGACAAAACTGTACAACACCAGTTTGATCCTCTTTGTGTGGACCCTGTAGGCAGCTGTAGGCTGGATAATACTCCCATTTTAGGAACACAACAGTCAAGTTACTTCAGTGTGTGATGATGTCTGTGTGCATGTGCGGAGATAGCTGGAAAGTCTGAAAAAGTAAATACTGGTGTAAATCAACCTGTTCTTAATTCTCAGCTAAATAAAATGATAGTTGGGCATGCACACACACACACACACACACACACACAGCATAATCAAACACTCAAACATCCATGTAATCATCTGTTTCCACATCCGCCTCTGATTACACCCAGGGGATGGCAATCTGTGAGCGTCTTGGCAAAGTTTATCTTACTTGAAACACACAAATGGGCACACACACACACACAAGGAAATACATACATACTATTCAACACAATCTTTTACACACAAGCCCTCTCATGCACCGAAACACACACACACACACACACACACACACACACACACACACACATATATATATATATATATATATATATATATATATATATATATATACAGTGGCGGTGCTAGAAGCAGCTGACAGGCCCCAGTTATCAGCCATGGCAGGGTGCACTAGATAAGGGAGCCGCGAGGCATCATAAACACCAATACACAGGAAGAGGGAGAGAGAGAGAAGAGAGAGAGAGAGAGAGAGAGAAGAGAGAGAGAGCAGCAGAGGGGAGGAATGAATCAGAGATGAAAGAAGTAAGAGGAAAAAATTCAACACTCCTGTCAGAGATAATAAAATTCTCAGATGAAAAGCTCTGGTGTAGAGAGGGAGAATTACAGACATGGGGGGAGAAGATAGAGAGAAAGATGGGTGAGCAAGGTGAAAAGAGAAGTGTCAAGTTAGTGGCACGAGGGCAGATAGTCAAAGAGAGAGAGACAGAGAGGGGAAAAACAAAAACCAAGTGGATGTGAGGGAGGGGAGAGTAGAAGAGGAGTAAAATGGGATGAGGAGGGAGTAGAAGGCAGGAAGAGAAAAAGACATCATGTAAAGATTAAGAGGCTGAAAGTAGTAAAAAAAAGGATTCAGGAACGGGGGATATCAATTCCTGAGAGAGGAAGTGTGTGTTTCTGTTTGTTTGAGTTAAAAAAAGGGGAGAGGCAGCTTCACAATAAAATGATAAAAGACGGAAAATACACCTCTTTGACCTGCCCAAAAAAATGTGAATTTACAGATAAACATATTTACGGATACGCACACACACAAACACACACAGGACCTCTTCATTACACTCTTGCACGCGCACACACACACACACACACACACACACACACACACACACACTGCATATGCACTCTTTGCTAATAAAGCCAGCTCCTACTTTGCCTCCCAAGACGTCAGGCACTCTGCTCTTTTCCCTTTGTCAGCAACTTTTGATCTAATCCCACTAAATCAAGAAGAATAAGAGTCTGCATTGGTTGTGACGGAGGAAGTCGAGGGAATTGAAAATGCGCGCGCACGCAGGCTGATACACATGTGAGACCACACACACACACACAAAAATGCACATATGAAAATACATATGGCGGGATATGCGTATGTAAATAGATACTTTGGCAGATATACAGATCACTCTGCTCTGACACATGCTGCAGATCAAATAAATCCACTTTGCAACCTGCCACCAGCACTCAGGAAGGAGTGAAACAGAAGCAGAGTGCTGCTCTATGATACAGCAGGCAGATGCCTTTCGTTCAAGTGTGAAGCTAATACACGCGTGTGGATGAATGTGTAGGAACAAACACTCAGAAAGCATCTCAAGTCAAGTGGATGTGTGGGTGCAAGTGCCATACCACATCCCACCACAGACACACACACACAGCACATTCAAGCGAACTCATTAGTATTACCCAGCTGACAGGGCAGAGCACCAACTGAACTAATTTTTATCGATGCGTGTTGTAGACCATTGACCCTCTGAAGTTGCGCTGAGCTGCCTGAATTGAGTTTGAGCTCACACGTGAAATTAGACTTTCAAACCCACACTGGCACTATACAAAATACTTTTTTCCAGTGGCAATCAAGTGACAGAGAATAAATCCACCTCTCATCCATGCCTCAGTGCCGAAAATGTCTGCAGTGTTGTTTTCTTCAACTATTATTCTGACTTGACAAGTGTTCATTAGCAACTTGTTTGTTTGCACGTTGAGCTGATATGACTGTAAGGCAGCCATGCAAAAGTATCCAAAGTCTTAAATCTGACGGGATGGAAACAGTGGCACACAGTTTAAGTGACACTGTCAATTTCACTGCGGGCTGAACATTTTGGCTGTCAGACTGACAGGAAATGCCCTAAAACAATATTTGTTTAAATTCTAGTGAAAAAGGTTGCTAGTCGCTGTTGGAATTATTGCTCCTGTCAAAGGAAGAAATAGTGTGATGCTGGTATAAAGCCAAAAAGTCTGTAGAAGGAAGAGATTATGTTGAATGAATTGGTGTTTGCTTTCTGTTTTGTATCGACAGTATTTATTGGCTTCTACTGAACATGATCACAATTAATCTATGCCCTTAACTAAGACTGGCGGTTGGTTGGGCCGAGACTTTAGTCGAAATCAACCATTTTAATGAATTTTGTACAGATGCATTCATGGTCCACATACAGATATTCAAAGTAGAGAATAGATTTTAACTTGGGTGATCTGCTCACTTTACGTCTAGCACCATTTTCAATTTTATTTGTCAAAATCCAATCAGCCTCAGCTGTACTTTGTGTGCAAATTAGTTAATGATGGCATGCTAATGTGCTAAACTAATATGGTGAACAAGCATGAGCTTAACATGAGTAACTCAGGCAGGGTTAAAACCCACCATATCATCATTTTAACTCAAAGAAAGATGCTGAAAAATAATATAAAAAAAGTGGTGGAATGTGGTTTCTGTAGGACACAGTAGATGTCATGCACTCTGCTCACCCCATCAGACAAATCGAGCAGAAACACAATGTCGGTTTGTTGGTGATGGAGCTGTAAAGAAGCTGTTAGAGCAGCGTCTGCCTACACCGATACTGCAGGCATCCACAAAAAGAAAGAAGCGCCATTGTGTTTTATAACTGCCTTTCCCTGCTTGAGCTCAGTTATTACCCAGAATTTGCTGCAAAACCCACAGACAGAGTGAGAGGAAAAGGCTAAAGTGAGACAAAGTGGGAAATCAAATACAAAAAGTAAAGGTAAGAGAAAAGACAGCAATCTATTTAGATTTAGTGAAATCAACACCTTTCTTCCGAAGCCTAATTTCAAGGCTGGCTGCCCTAAAATGGCCCAATTTTCTCCTCAGAGAGGGCACAGAAATATCAGGTGTAGTGACATCAGTTTGAGCCCGGCTTTGACAGCCCGTCGCTTTTTAAGCTATTAGGAAGAGAGGAAGCTGACAGCACCGTTGAACAAAATGTTTTGGTTTCTCGTGTTAACTCTGAGGGTGCCACGTGAGGGAGAGTATTGCGGGTACCAAACCCAATTATGCTGGACTTTGCTCACATAGCTGCACTCTCTTTTCAATGAAAGTTGAGATAACAAGGGCTCTGATATAACTAACAAGCGCTGTCTTTGCTAAGAGGAAAACGTAACTAATAAGAGGTTTCTGACCCCCATTTTTAGCAGTGCTTGTCACAGACATGATAAATTGGTGTCTCTGGTTAGAACGCAATTTAACTTACTTTAGGTTTTCAAGATGAAACTAAATATTCTAATGGTTAGATAAAGAATAGAGAGCTGACACTGAGCTAGTACACTGAACAGTCAAATTAATTAGTGGGAAAAACAAGGGAAAAAAAGCCAGAATGTGAGAAGACTGCGTATTGTATGCGATCATCCACCGACCGTTTTTACGATGCACATTATTGATGATGTAACTATTGATATTTTCTTTTAATGCATGACTGCGTACTTTCCCGACATCAAAATTGATGACGATGTGCTTGCTCTGCAGGTGCTACACACTAATTTGTCAGTAGTTGTCATGCACCATCGCACTGAGAGGAACCATTATGTGGTTCATAATCTTTCAAGCGGGGGCTCATTATTTCTCTTAATCCAAGAAGGAATTTTGTCCCTAACTACAGTATCTATGGTGTTTTGACAGATTTTTCATTCTCATGCCGTCTAACTTGGTCGCCCAATGGCATGACTGTATCACATACTATTTATGACAAACCTGTGTTGATAAGTTTGATGGGACAGTATGCAAAGAAATGCTGTTACAATGACACACCTCTGTTTCAAAATGCTTCCATACATCACTGAGATGGTTTGATGTCATTTTTATCTGGATGATATTGTGTTAGCCAAGACATCAACAAAAGCATAATCTACAGGTGGGAACAATGGGTTATGGGTCAGACAAAGCATTTTTGGAAAAGGGACCTTCACATCCTTCACCTTCTCTTTTCATCATTTTCCTTATTTCCCTTTTCTGTCTTTCTGCCTTAAGCAACTTCCCGTGAGCTATAAAGCTCACTGAGGGAAAGGAGGTTGATGAACGGCTGATAGGGCTGGCTTTACCTGAGCTTGGCTCAATGTGTCCCCAGGCCTTGGAGTCATTTCAGTGCCTTCCCTGCTTCCGTTCCCCAGTAAGAGGAGAGTGGAAAACTCTGAGTGCCAGAGTCTGCTCTGGGATGATGAAACACGCACAGTCCTATACAACACACACACTGTATCTCCCACACATGCTCTTACTGTACCTGTCTGTCTAGCTTTTCTTTTTCCCCTTACTTTATTCAGCCAGAGCCAATTGTTTTGGCCCTGCAGCCGATAGAGGCTGACCTCCCTTAGCCTTTCATCACGTAGTCAGACAACTGAGTCCGCCTTTACTGCCGTTACTCTCCACTCTCCACTCTACCCCTCTCTCTTGGTCACTCGCTGCTTTTCTTGAGCACACTAGAGAAAATGACTTAATGGGCCAAAATTATAGAGGAATTTGTTTCTCGAAAAGGCAAACAACTTGACATGTTATAGCTGGAAAAGTATAATTAATAACACTGATAATGGCTGCATTTTTTTTTGGATCATCAGGTCACGTTTACACATCTGTATACGTGTCTTTTATCTGCACATATCCAGATGTGATTGAGTACCTTTGTTTACACCTACTGTTGTCACAGATCAGTGTGTTCGCTAGCCACATGGAAATCAGGGCTGGCTCTACTCCAGTCCAGAATGTGGTGGTAATTCACCTGAAGATGATAATTCACAAAAATCATTGGGAGAATAACACTTTAGAAAAACACCATTATTAATTAACAGCTAGCAACAACTATCCACAAACTCACACAAACACATGGATGAATCACATTTCCGAGTGAGACAAAACCTTTATCTTCAAGGGTCCTCATTCTCGCCCACGCTGATCATTCAGTGGTCAAACTGATCAGGGATCAGATAAATGCTACAATGCCTCTGTGTGCCTTTTGTATGATTGTGTGTGTTTAAATTGCTGGAACCACTTTTGTCCCTGTCTCAAGTGACAGGAAGAGTGACAGCTAATTTCAGTGTTACTTCAGCTGCCATTGTCACAGGGGACAGACCATGTGGAGGCTAGTTTTCTCAGATTGCTTGTGATGTAGGGGAAGAGTAAAGATCACACATGATGGATGCATTTGGGTCTTCTTAACATCTGGCTAAACTTTAATCAAATGTTTCACTATCTAATCTGCCCAAAACACATAAAGTGACTAAGGGAAACATGCTATTGTACATGCTGGCTCATTGGAAAGGCTGAGTTAATGGAGATAAACACTAAGTTGTGTTTTTGGCTAAAGATGGATGTTAGATCTGGATGATGGTGAGAAAATGAAACATTGCAAATTGCTTTCTAATAACATTTTCACAAATTTACAAAACTTTGAGAAACAATGATTAATAATAAATGTAGTTACAAAGATCAGTTATAGCAAAACAGTCAGATACGATTTTTGACATTTAAAGACCGTGAAATGAAAAATACATTTCCAAAGTCTATGCCCCTGTGTTAATTGCTCATTTATCTCTTGTTACATGCTAAATACAGTAAGTGTCATAAAACACAAATATTTGGGTATTTTTACATCAAAATCCCTCTTTCTCTGTAAAAGTAAAACATATTTTTCATGACTCATCTTGAACTTAGAGGTGGTTACAGATATATATCCAATCAAATGCAGTTTGGAGCGATTAGCTACCCATCATAAAATAACTTACACTTAGCTGTAGCTAGCAGAGCAATATCCTGATAGGAGTTGTGTGTTTAGATTTCTACTGGCAAAAACCTTTTTTCACATACACACACACACACCCAACGAATGTGGTTGAGGTCTAATTTGTTCCCTGAACCCTTTATCCTGCACCTCCTGATCTCCAGACATGAATGAGGGAGGTGTGTGTGGAGGTGAAGAGTCCTACATACATCTTCACATACATGTATCTGTTTATGACTCTGTATAGCACTGTGCACTATGTCTGCTAAGCGATGCCCTCACTCATTTCACAACCCGAGGGGGTTTGATTTAAATCCTTCTCATAACTAAACTCATAAATACTTGACATTAATAAAGATGTTTTGCTTTCTAAATGATATCTAGTTTTATGTCACGATATTCAATTTATATAATTACATTTGAGGTTTTATTCGTCCTATAAAACTGCTTCCATGTTAAAAAAAAAAACACCAGCACACACAGACACACTCATGTAAGTACACCAAAGATTGTGCTTAATCAGCTAAAGAAGCATAGGCGGCAGCTTGTCCTATTTGTATTTCCGAGTCCCAGTTGTGTCACACAGACCAATTAGAAGTAATGTCATGCGGAGATATGAGTCAAAGCAACACCAGTAACTAAAGACAAAGTCACCCAGGGGCTACAACTGTTTTTTTTTTTCGCTTCAGTTCTTCAATTCTGAGACAAGGAATAAGGGAAGTCATTACCAAGTGTGTGTCTGTAAGGGGTTAGAAGCGAGGGTAGGGGTGATGAAATACTGTAAAAATCTGGGAAGTTGCTAACAAGCACATTGATTTGAACTTAGTGGGGAACAACTGGAGGAAGAAAGAGACAGAAACCAAGAGCTAAACGAGAGAGGGAACTGAAGACAGAGACAGAAAAAGAGAGGTGAGGAGGCACAAGACAAGAGATGAAGAGAAGAGAGGTGCGGTGGAGGAAGTATTCAGATCCTGTCATACTGTTACGGCCCATAAAGTTGGAATTATTCTCTTTTCAGACACATTCCTCTTTTTATTCCTATTTATACACATCGAGATAATTGTGGTTTGATTTTCACGGACTGCAACTGCAACTTTAAAAATGCTGTCACGACTACCCAGATGCCCAAAGTAAAACATTCACGATGCTTGTTTTGTCCAACCAACAGTTCAAACACCTCAAAATTATTAAAATACGGACATTAAATTATAATATTATAGTAACTGAAAAGGAAAAGCAGCAAATCATATTGGAGGGGTTAGAACCATGAAATGTTTTTGCATGAAAAATGACTCAATCACTAGAATCAATTAATTTTGTTTCAGCTGTACTTGTATAAACTGGTGGTTAGTTTAATTCAGAAAAATATATTTCATAAGCTTTCATAAGTCTTAATCTCTAAAGTAACTAAAGCTATCAAATGACTGTTGTAGTGTAAAAAGTACAGTTTCCTCTGTAATGTAGTGGACTGAAATACCTCAAATTTGTACAATACTCGAGTAAATGTACTCAGTTACTAACCAGCACTGGATGCAATTTCTTTCTGCTAACATAGACAAAATGATGCAGACGGAGCAAACTACTTATTTGCATGTTCTAGTTTTTAACAAAGAGACAAGCTGACTTTCCACCAAACACACACACACACAGCTCCCACAACTGATTAATGTTAATGTGCCACCATTTCTCTTAAAGAGGGATACCTCACAAGTCTCTTTAGGAGTTTCACACACCTCAGCAGGTTCTCTCGAATAAAGAGATCGGCTACGCATTCCCTACATAACTCAAAGTTTGGATATTTTTAATAGGAGACGCTTCTCCCCCGCACTTAAAGCCAAGTGCATAATAATGTTTCGAGTCAGCTGCTTTACAAGTTGTTTCCCCTTAAAACTGCGTGGTTGTTCACTTGTACACCAAAGTCAGAAGCAACAGCAGAGTATTAAAGATTTTTTTTTTTTTGTAAAAAAAAAAGGAAAAGCATCGATGTAAGGAAAGTGAGAACAGCCTAATTGCCAGGGAGAGGGAAGGAAAGCAAGATCAGGGTTTTAAAGAGGATACGCGCATGTGTGTGCTGTATGTGTGTGTGTTCTTATCTGCTTTGGGGAAACTATAATAAGGCAGCTTGTAGTCAGCCTGTGGGAGAGCAGGAGGTGAACTGAGGTCACTGATTCAAGTCTCTCTACAGGCTTCACTTTAATGATGGTGAAAGGTGAGGGAGTCAAGTTTATGGGGGGTGATGGAGGGCAAAGGGACATGCAGAGGCAGTGGGGGAAAGAGGGTTCATCAGACAAAGCGTCAAACGGAGCAAGGCAGAAAGACAGTAACACAACAAAGGAGGAGAAGTAGCAAACAGTAACTCCCACAACAACCCACACATTCATATTCACATTCACTCTTCACACTTACTCTGCATATCGCATAAGTAATAACTCTAGAAGGAAACATATCCGAGCTGAAGAGACTAACCCACACCTCTCACTACAAAGTCTTTGACCTGGTACTTTCAGACTTGCCACACATTTAACAAGGTCAGGCCACATTTAATCCTCTGATGTTGAAAAACGACAGATGAAAGCTAGAGACGTAACTGTAATCAAAACAGCTGGAGACACTGTAAGAAAATGGAAGCAAGAGGGAATAAAGTGTCCACAAAGAGAGCTGGCAGAAAGGCTGCGACGGTCAAGCTAATGCACAAACAAGTAAGGAGAGCAAAATAAAGAGAAAACAAGTGTTCAACAAGGAGAGTATGAGGACCAATCCAATAGTAGGCATTATGTAACCTCTGTGGATAGCTCTTTTTGCCTTAATCTCTTGGGTTATACAAACCATTTCTGGGCCAAAGCGCTAGATTTATAGCAGTGAGCTTATGTTGAAAACTAGCTTTAGTTCTTTTACAGCCTGCTGTAGTAGTAGATGCACACACACATTAGAAAATGTTGGATTCACAGGCACACATGGAGCCTTTTCTCAAACACTCCTCACACAAGACAGACAGCTACATGCAGAATGTAAGTCCACAGAACAGCTCTACTGAAAGGGCTTAAGGTTCAAAGCTAACACTCACTGTTTACTGCTTTACAACTAGACACCAGAGGCTCTATAGGGAAATATTGATCCATCCATTATCTATAAGCGCTTATCCTTTGCAGGGTCATGGGGGTCTGGCTTCCAGCTGACATTGGGATAGAAGTAGGGTGCACCCTGGACAGGTTGCCGGTTCATCACACACTTTTTCATTCAGAAAAAGCCCATAGGCAGCTGGCAGGTTCAAAACCAGAACCTTCTTGCTGTCAGGCAACAGTGCTAAGTACTGTACCACTGTGCTGCCCCCTTTTAATATTGATAACCTGTCCAAAAGATAAAGCCAAATATATAAAAAGTCAAACTTCTCTGACCAGCAGATTTGACCTTTGTACACTGAGATGTCTGGACTTTGATATTTCTGTGGTGGTGTGAGCATGTATCGGAAGAAAAAAAAACAGAAGTCAGCGTGAAAGGCAAACTGATATCATTGTACTAGATAAAACAGATGCCTGTTCACCTACATGCCCTAACAGTGAGGAAAAAGCTTGCAGCAACCAGTGGATTTATGTGAACGGTTGACTTCAGTGGTTTGTCTAGCAAACTAGAGAGGAGTGAAAGCTTGCAATGTACGGAGGCTTAGACTTAACATAAAGGTTTAATGACACTGATAAAACTTAAAGTGAAAAGGATTTGTGAACAGATGGATGTTATAGCGACTGTTAACTGTTAGTGAAGGTGATGTAAAAAGTCGTCTTGGCCGCTACAGAGAATCTTTGGACACACTGACTTTTGTGATGAAGCAAATGATAACTGCAGCTTTAACATATACCAGTAACTCATAACACAAGCATTAACTTAAAGCAGTGTTAACTTGTAACAGCAGCATTACTGTAACATTACTCATAATTGCATTAAGTAACTTATGATAGCATCATTAACGAATAACAGCAACCAACGGTGCAGGGGGAGCGCAGGGTTAGGTAAAAGTTTAGGTTTAATTTTTTTCCCCCCAATATCACACCAAAGCAGTAACTGAGCTAGTGTCTGATGTAGGCCTGACCAAAGGTGAAATTTTATGGACCAGAGGGGCACTCACGCATCCCTGTGGCTAACCATGAGTGCTGCAAGTGTGCATCAAGTGCCCTCCGAAGGGTGCTTTGGGGCCCACTTAGACAAACTAGATTAGCAGGTGGGCTCTCAGGTGTCCTTGTAGCATGATGTCAGGGTAGAAAATGTAGATTGTATGCAGCTTTCACTCTAATCCCCACTATAACGTCTAAATTCCCGATATAAATCAGGGAAAATTGAAAATATAATATCGATTAATTGAAAATAAAAGTTAGACTGGGCATGTGCAGGAGCCATGCGAACTATAGCACAGCATATCAGTGCAATCAGTGCAAGTGCATTGATTCATGTAGTCTTTGCTTGTAGTATAAACTGCTGTAAATCTGTTTTCATTTGGAGAGATGTGTCAACAGTACAAATTTTAAAACAGATAGTTCTGGTCCTTGGTGATGATTGGCTGAGCCGAGATTGAACCTGTTATAAAATATTGTACATACACACACCTGTGACTTCATTATATCTCTATTGATGAACAAATAGTTGCAAAATGTCGGATTTTGTTTCTATGAAACAGAGAGAAGTTTGCAACATTATCAAAAAAAGATGCCAGCAAAAGAAACAAAGGGAGCAAGGAACAAAAAGCCCCTCACACATCTGGAGTAGAAGGCTGGAACAAATGTGCATCCCTGTTGTGGACTTTGTGTCTGTCCAGTCACAACATCTAATTACCAGCACATCTTATCCTCTGGTTTTCTCTCATTCTCTCTCCTCTACTATATTGGAGGTGTTGATTGACTGTCTCTCTCCACCTCCAACACCAAAAACGCCTGGAGTCTGATCTCCATGGAAACTGAGACATTACTTGTAGTTGGGATGAGACTGTGAAACTTGACACCTCAGGTTAGAGAAAGAGATGGAGAGGGAGCACGTGAGATGGAAAAACAGTCTGAACATTTCAAAGCTGTGAGGACTTTGGTTCAGTTTTAAATGGGTAATTATGGAACCTGGAAAACACTAGGACTAGCATTATAATGGAAAAATCTGTTTCCCTGTTGTTGGCCAAATATGCTCATATATAATACTGCTTACTGTTTACCATAAGGAACACTACAGTGTACAAAAATTATTTACGAGAAGTGACAGATAAATCACAATTCATTTGTGCCTATTGGATTGAAGGAACCCTTCAGTGGAGAAAGACCAAATAAAAACCAACAGTCTCTCCTGGTTGTCCGAGTCTGGTTGGTTGTTCACATGAGGGAAGAGTTCAAACCATGACTCCTTTCTCACAGCTGGACAATAATCTCATGAAATAAGGGTTAATGCCCGATTACGATCACGTCAGAAAGGTACTAGGTTTGTTTGGTGGTGGTGGTGGTGGTGGCAGTGTTCTCATGTTGTATAAAGACCTTTTAATTCAGTCCAGGTTCCTATTTGTCTTTTTCATCTTGCTTTACTAACTACACTCCTGCCTTACTGCCTTTCAGTTATACTCTGGGTAGTCATTACATAAAGGCTAGTGTTTGTTTATGGATCTTTTATCTTTCAGTATTACTGAACTCTCTATACATCTTTTTTATAGGAGTGACAGGATCAGGCAGAAAGGTGCTGACCACTCACCTTCACATTGACAGCAGCAGCACTCACTGATCTGGGCCCTTGAGCATGTAATGTAGAGCAGGAGGAGCCCTGTCTTTTCTCCCTCGAACACTAATACATCTTAGGTGCCACGCCAATCTAATTGGCACCAAAATCAGCTTCATTTCCATCAAACTGCTCAGTTAGGCCACGTTGTGAGAACTGCACACTCAGCAGAAACAAGGGGATGCAAAAAAAAAATCTGTACTGAATTAAGTCAGGTTTGTGTGCAAGTAAGATTTCTGCTTTGTGCAGGAAATGAAGGACATTCAAATATCTGAAAACAAAGAGGTGGCATTTATCAGCAAGCCTTCCATAAAATAAATTAAAAAGCAATGCAAAGAACTTATTATTATTTGCATATTTGAATAACAAGAGTCCCCTCCGTGACTCCACAGATGTCAACTCAGCACTTTGCTGTACTCCTCTTTCTACCCTACAGGCTTCTCCATACACATTTTTTCATCAGTCCATCCACCCACACAGTGGCAGCCTTGGGACAGAGATATGTCTCTGCTCACTCACTCTCTACTCACTTTGGAGATTATAAGTGAATGAATCCTTGTATCATTAGGACCTACAGCCAGAACAACAAAACAAGAATCAACTTTAGATTTCAGTTTAATTCAGTATTTATCCATATAAGTATATTGCATCCTGAGTTAAATCAATAGCAGTTGTGTTTGTCCATATGCTCTGGTTCAATTTCACGCTCAGCTATCGCCTGTGGGCCTCAGTGTGTTAGTGAGTTCCTATGTGATCTGACCAAGCGTCTCTAGTGAATAAATTCCAGTAACCTGACCATAAGGTTGATTGAAAACTACAAATCGGGGCGTTTGTTATATACAGTATACAGTGGACCAAATCATCCCCTCAGTGGCCAATTACAGCTACCCTCTGCTTCCTCCTCAGCCAATTACAACTCTCAGATATGGCCATGAGAGCAATGTATCACAGGACATGTGTACACACACACACACACACACACACACACACACACACACACACACACACACATATACTATTGTGAAGTTGTGGAGGTGTTTGGACCCTGGGCACTTTTTGTTCAGTTTTGTTCTAGCGTTGGTCAGTGTTGCCCAGAGAAAAACAAAGAAAACTTTCTAAATCTGTGTTTGGACTCTGCTAAGCAGCCTCTTTGGGACAATTGTTGTCTGTCTGCCTGGTTCCAGATTGCCAGAACATTTGTCTGTATTTTTGTCTGTGTGTCTGGTTACGTCTTTGTGTGTCTCTCTGTCTGGTCTGGTCTCAACTCCTGAATTTGAAAGTACTCTTGCATATTGTTGACTGAGGATAGAGGGAATAAGTATAAGAGAGTCAAGTGGAAACATAAAAGTAGTGATGTTGCTTTGAAAAGGACTTAATATATAATATATACTTATATATAATAATATATAAATAATATTACATAAAATAATATAGCAGGATATTATTTATGTCACTATACTTCTTAACTCTGTACCACTATAAATTTACATCAGCAGCAACAATGAAATCAACATCTGTGTCGAAATAATGAATCCTATAACACTTCTTAAAGGTGTTTGTTAAACGCATGTAAGTGATATTTTGTGTGAAATGTTTTCTGTATACTACTCAAGGTGTGATCGCTATGTCTTCCTCCTTTACTTGTCTGTTTATTCACAAAACACAATGATTGTATTTGCATGACATGATGTGAATATACACAAGACCATATGGTGAGAGAATACTTTATCTAAGCATGATAATACTCTATACTGTATCTCTGATCTAATTCTTTCTCAAACAATGTTGTCACCCTGTGTATTTCACAGTGCCAACGAACAAAAGATCAATACTCATGCTTTCCAATAGGTGGATAGATCAATCTGCATAGCACTGACAGCACAAATCAGTCTCTCTCTAATAAAAACAATGTATTCTCCTTCAAGCAGTGCCGTTTTCCTCTGGTTTATTTTATTATAAATGGTTTAACTGAATGAACACTTGCATCATTATATGACCATATGTACCATGTAAGGTAACCATGTAAGATTTGATTATTATAATTATGACGAGCCAGGCAACATGAGAGGCACAGGAAATAAAATCACGTCATTTTTATTTTTATAGTAGAACTCCATGACAACCAAACTGCATTATCACCCTAGTTCAATCTTTCTTTTCTTTTTTTTTTGTCTTAGTGAAAGCAGGGACCAAGGGAAATGAAGGTGTGAGAACAAAAAAAAGTGACACATCAACAAAAAAACCATTGGACACACTGCATAACCCCTCTATGCTCCACTTTCCTGCAGCAAACCGTGTGGAAAGATTGACATCACGAGGCAAAGTTGATGTGCTATTTCTCACACCGGTGTTTTTAAAGGAACTGAGTCGGGATTCAAATGCAGTTTGAAGAATGATTAGACCGCTTTCCCGAGTAATCCAAAGGTAGAAGCTATTTTTCCTCTCAAACCCATTTCATGTGGACAAGGTGAACAAAATAATTCTTCATGCCGGTATGTTAGATTATACTGCTCAGTCCAAAAGAAGAAAAAAAAAGAAAATCACATCCCAAGACCAAATTTTAAATGGGGGTCCCAAGACACTACTGTGACACCTACGCCGTAAAAACGATCCTGCCATCCATTTCGAGTCCGACACCTGAACTCAGCCTTGTGGATGTCCCTGCCATCTCTAAACTCGTTTTTAAAGTATAAAACGCCTCTAGATTTCCCCACTCCCTCCTGCTCCCTGCAGAGGTGTTATATGTCTACAAAATGACTGCCAAAGGCTGGGGGTCAATATAATACTTCTTCTATGATTTGTGGGAGTTGTCGCAGGCATTGCCCAGTGTAAAAGAGTACAGTGGGGTCTCTGTAGACATCATTATATTGATCTATACGCTATACGTGTGTCATCACGGTGATCAACGATGGCAGAAAGACAAAGACTATTGGCCCAATCAAGGCTGAACAAAGACGTCGGCCATCTGCAGTACAATTCAGTTGTCTCCTCAAACTCATACCTATTCATAATTCTACTGTTCAACATTAGCCATCCATCTTCAGGGAGCCTGACAACCTGTGTGATTTATTCAGTCTCGGCAATGAAGTAGATATTGCGCAGACTGGACAGAACAAGCCTGAGGGATTGCTTCCAACAGGGTGGATTTACATCCATCCACCCGTCTGTACGTGTGTGTGTGTTGGCTCTACAGCTGTATCCGTCAGCAGAAACATGTAAGCGTGCTGACGCAGGGGATAAAACGACACACACGAATGCCGTGACACTGACAGGAAGATGTGGAGTGTGTCAATACGGGATCAATACAGCCACAAATAAACCAACAGGACCTCAAACCTGATCTTTAAGTTAAGTAGGAGCAGGGTGTAGCTAGAGCACAAGTTCTCTTACATATTTTGAGCACAAAAGTGTATTGTAGAAGGTCATCGGTATTTTGTCACAGCTGTCATTGGGGGTCGTTTTGTGGCAGACATTTTGTACCCTTCCTAATAAACATGTTAAGTGTCTCAACTGTGGATGAGACAAGTAATTTATACAGCAAATAAAACATGTAGGTGTTAGAAAGGGCCAGACTCTGGTTCAAGTAATCAAACTGTTTACTCATAGCCTCAACCCTGCCAATCAATAACCTCTCTCTTTTCAAAGCACCAATATCGACGTGATGCAGCCGGTTAACTGGAGAAATGTCACCTACTGGCTTCTTTAAATACCAGTTCAAATAGCAGTTCATTCGGGTTTTCAGCTGTGCCAGTAACTCTTTGATCTTCACTTGTACATTTATAGTTTGGTCTTTTCTGCAGAGAGGCAAATGCTGATTCTCTGAAGGGGAGATATCATGGTAATGATGACACTTTAACATACACAGTAACTCACCCCTGTAGCTCCTTGACAGACATGGATATCTTGAGGTTATGTCCCAAAACGTGGAGGGCAGTGAGGATGTCAGCCCACTGGACCATTTCTCCAAGAGGACCCCCCTTCAGCACTTTGGGGCTGAAAACATCTCCTGACTCCTCTGTCAGGAAACCCACATGGACCAGGATCTGAAGGAGGATGGAGACGCATAGCGGCAAAGAGTTAAAATAAAATGAAATAAAAAGCACATTAAATATTCAACCAGGCTACTTTTCTCTACCTGATATGATTTATAGGATTTATTGCAAATAAAATTTTAATCTTAGTGTCTGGGCTATTTTTTGTTCTGGTTAGGACAATGTTGTAGTCACTATGGTAATTACTAATCTGGGAATGTGGTGCATTTGCTACAATGAAGTCCAATGGGATGAAAACACAAGCAGAACGATGATGTTAACCACTTTATTTAAAAGTAAAACCTAAAATTTCATAAATAATCTCTAATAAAACTAATAATCTTTACAACTAATGCATAAAATATACGGTAAGTAAAAGCTGAACGAATCAATCTATAAACTAAGTAAGTTTGGTTAACCTGAGGGTTCACTTAAAACATGTACAATCTCCCCTTTATGTGGTGCACTTCAAAAGTAAGGTTTAAAAAGGCATGAAGACGCCTGAATAAATACTTCGCTAACATTAACAAAGCCTCTCCCAATACGATTTACTAATCCTTAATGATGCCTTGCTTCTAAGTAGGTCTTGCTTGAACTGTTTAACACATTTTGCAAAGCAGCAGCTCTGTATGCAGTAATGTGCACACAGTGCATGTAATGTATAATGTGTATATCATAAAGCACATTTAATTTTAATCAGATTTGCATTATATTGTTTATATATCCATGCGTACTGTGTAAAGTTAAGCTCCTTGAAAGTTAAGCTTCCACAGTGCAAACTCTTTTAATGAGTTTGAGGATTAGAATCATTAGAATTTCAGACTATCCCAAAAGAAAATTATGGAAACTGAAAAGTAATTCTTTGAAAATCCCCAACAAATTATCTCCTCGTGCACCAGCGGAATAGCATGTAGAAACCCATCATAATGGACTGTCCAACTCATTTCACATGCACTGTAAGGGCTACACCTAATTCCTGGGCACCCGGCGGAATAAAAATCCCCCTTTGTTTTGAACCATCATGTATAACACGTGTGAAAGCATTGTCACAGTTTACATGTGGTGCTATTTTACAACGAAATGACAGGGTACAGCATGCGTGTCCACCTAGCTGCTGCATAATCAGTGCAACCCACCGAGAAATGAGCAACATGTTGCCTTTCACAGTGGATTAGACACAGCCATGTCCAAACGTTGCTCTACTGAGTAATCCTGATTAACCAATGCTGCATGAACACCTCCATGCAACATGCATAATGAGCTTAAATCCAGCTGTGCTGAGTTTGGCAGAAAGTTTTGATGGTGACCGTGTCAGTATCACTATCATGCTATGTCTCTCTCTCTCTGCCTGTATGTAAGTGAATGTGTATCCTGTTGCCTGTACCTTCACAGCTTTGCGCACAGCATACGTAATGATTAGAAGCTTTTAAGAGCTTTTTAGAAGTGTGCTAAAATGCACTCTCTTCCCCTGTCCATCATGCTACATTAGTAACAATGCACTAATGTACACATACTGCTCCTACACATTTTATGATCCTGGAAAAGATTAGGTCACAAGATTATTATTTTGCATTGTGTATTTTTCTGAAGGAGAACATCACTAGTGTGAGTATCTCATCTTTAATAATGTGATACAGTTAAAACAGTGATAGAAGGTTCTTTTGCATTGCAGCTATATACATCTACTGCTTAACCCATTCGACCGATGTCCAACATGTGTGCAAGGTCTTGGACAATGGTTTGTATGCAGCAGAGTCAAGCTCCAGTGACACTCCAGCTGGTGTGAAAAATCCCCTGATTTAATAAGACTGCTCTATTAACTTCTGCTTCATAAAAAAAGATAAGTGAAATTTAATTACAGCTTGGGTGGCAGATGGCAAGAGTGAGAATTCATAGCGCCAGTGCTATTCACTCTCTTGGCTTGGTGGTGGCTGTGGTCGTGGTGAGGGTGTATCACACAAACACTGGCACCCATGCAGAAATGGAGGCAGAAGGAGACAAATTTCACATACTGGCAGCGGCACAGCAGCGCTGCTAAATAAATACGAGAAATATCACGCGGTGGCAGCGGAGCCGAATAACTGTGGATTGGAGTCTATAAAACTGGCATCCACACTGACACGAGTTATTAGGGAGAGAGGTAAGGGTGCTTTACAAAATCTGGCAACTTGCAGCGATGATCTAGACTGCTGAGGAGAGATTTCACTTTCTCTCTAATAGGCAGTAACTGGAGTTCAATGAAACACATCAGGACAACGCTGGAAAAGTAACCTTTACATCACAGAGTGATAATCAATAGTTAAAATGGAGAGAAGGGAGGAACTCGGGTGGGTGGTTCTCACTGTGTTTCAGGCAGATCAGTGCCAACGCACTCTCGCATATTTGCTCACACACTAGCTTGAAAATTAAGCTGAACGGGTGGAAAAGCCACATGATGGGAAACCGACAATAGAGGGAGTAAGACTGAAGCTAAAGCTGTGCTTCCTCTTAAACTCCTGTATCACGGCCAGGAGTGATACAGGAGTATCACTGCCTCCCCCAGGAATCTAGTCACACACAAGAGAGTGGAACACTTTATACAGTGGACTTATGGTACTCCCAGATGGTGTGTGTCTGTGTGTATGTGTGTATGAGTGTTGATTGATTTTGTATTTTGTTTGTTTTTGTTTGTTTGCGCGCATTTGTTTCACACTGACATACATCAATGAACTCTGTGTGTGTGTGTGTGGATGTTTGTGTGTGTTTATGTATGCTCGCTCGCTCGCCGCAAGCTTAAGGGATTCTCAAAAGGATCTGAAGCTACTCTCTACTGTTAACGTCCCCTGGGGATTGAACACAAAGCCCTGCCAAACCCGCTGAGACAGACATGGAGGTACAATAACACTGCATTCATGCTCAAATCACTCACTCGCCCTTACAATGCCCTGTCTGTTGGCGTGTGTGTTCACGCACCACTTCTCAAATCAAGGTCTGATCACAACATCGTCCAACTTCTGATTTGTTTTTCTGATTGTATAACTGGGATCAGCCGTAGAGACGGGAATCTGTTCTCTTTCATGTGACAATGTCAGGGAGGGTTTATGTAATATGAGTGTGTGTCTTAGTAAAATCCTTGAAAAGTCTTTGGTGCGTACATATGAGAGCACACTGCCTCTCAAGTATGTTGTAGCACTCCATTGCTCCGCTCTGCTCCACTCATCACCAACAGACTAACGACAAAAGAATGCTAATGCTCGTTTCAGCATCTCTCATGTGGATATTGCATGAATACATGTGTGCTTGAGTGAGAGCGTGCGTGTGTGTGTGTGTGACCCTGTTCGCTCATGCACTGTGGCCCTCATGAAGGTTGCAGCTGTCCGATGGAAGGCCACGGGTGGCAACACAAGCTGGCACTGCCAAGCACAACTACTCTACCCTTACTTTCACCTTCTCCGTCATCCTCCTTCTACACATCCGCAGACTCCTTTCCCCTCTTTATTTCTCCTCACGTCTCTCCTCCTTGTCGTTATATTCCTCCGGTCGCCCCCCACCACCCCTCATCCTCACTTTTACTTTTTCTTACCAACCCCGCCTCCTCGCTTCGCCCTCTATATCCTACAGTATTAGTCTCCCCCGCTGTGTATACTTCATCAGTCAGAGGTAAATTAACTCTCAAGAGGGCAGACACAGGAAAAAGGGAAATTACTGTAAGAGTTTGGCATATGCTGACAAACACACTAAATGTGCATGCTCAACGCACACCAAGAAGGCACAGATGCACACACATTCACCCGCTGAGACACTTGAACTAACACCAGACAGGTAGCGAATTCACTGCGGCAGGTTAACATGATAAGGTCAGTGTCTTTGATCTGCACTATCGCCTCTTAAAAACATTTCCATTATAACATGGCATAGCTGAATATGTCTCCTTTGATGTCTAGTAAAAAGAGAACAGCAATTTGTCACACACAAAGTGTTCCATCAGCAACGTTATAATGGCTTAATGGGTTGACCCAGGCTTTTCATTAAAGTTGATAACGGCACTGAAAAAAAAAGAAAAAAAAAAAGAATTCTCTTAAATGTCTAACAGCTTTGAAAGGGAAGTGCAGGTTGACTGTATTCTTTCTGAACTCCACGAGCACAGAGGAAATGGGCAGATTAGTCACAAAATAAAAGAGTTCCTAGAATATCTAAGTCAGGCTTCTACCTCATCACTCGCCGCAGCGCTCTGCATACAAAATCTCTCAAATTTATTTCACTGTAGAAATTTTCTTCTGCTGTGAATCTCAAAAACCTTCAGAATTACATTTCAACTTTCCAGTCACTCATATGCACCCACACACACACACACACACCTTCCCATTTCCTGTACTTGTGCCTGCCACAGCCGGTAAAAAGGAATCACCTCGCTTTATTCTCTCATTTTCCTCTCGATCTTTTCCATCCGTTCGCTCCCCACACTCACCTCTCTGCTCTGCTCATTTATTCTTTTTCTGAGTAAACATCCACTCCGCTTACAATCAAAGAGAAAGCCAAACAAGGAAATAGAACTGAATCAACAGAGCCCCACTGGAATTATAAAGACTGCACACTCTAGCAGAAAGCTAAAATTGCTATTGGAAACGAGGGATTTTGTCAAAGACAAAGGTTAGGAGAGTGCAAGGCCATAGTCAATTCACATCAGATAATGTTTCTTTTTTTATTCTCTCGAGTCAGAGTTAATTAAAATCAAACAGTGTTCTCCTTCTCAATGTTAGAGTGAGTGCTTATTTTAAAGTTTTAATGAAACGGAATCTTCCTTTGAGGGAGGAACGGACAAAATTGTGAATTTAACTGGCACAGGCAGAGATTTGATTTCAAAATCAAATGTATGCCATTCTGCCTCTTCATATTTATTACTCTGATATCCAATTAGCAGTCATGCACACACACACACACACACACACGCGCGGACACAGACAGGCACAAAGCACACAAATGCACACATTTTTACGTCCGTTTCTAATTATTATGATAAACAGCTTTTGACAGCCAAAGCGAACTCTTACCAATGCTAGGACATCTGCTGTTGAGATAGCAGCAGCACGTTGTAAGGCATATAGGCTGTTCAAGCAGCCACGGAGGCATGATAGAGGATAACAAATCCCCTCAGTGCACTACAAGAAAGGAGAACATCAATCTCGGTGACAGAGGACTATTTCCACCCTTGTTAACTTATTTTAGAGAGAGATGGGGGCAAAGACATTTTGGGGGAAAGAAGCAGACTCTGTGCTCAATCTGCCTTCTCACATTAACTCATTCATTTATCACTATTTTCTTAACTAAAAGATTATGAGTGTACTACGAGCAGGGCAAAAAGTGTAATAGGTAGGCAGGCTCGGCTCTGTGGTGCAGAGAAAGGTTACATGCTGCAAAAAGTTTTAATTTTGTTGACATTTGGAAAGGTAAGCGTTTAAATTACATCCTTTGTTTTATATCATTAACCAGTTTTTAATGAAATAGCCACCTTGGCCTTACAGTCTTTGCTGCTTGCTCATCTCCGTTGTGCCTCGCGACTCCCCTTTCGTCCTCCATCAATTCTTTCCTAATCCATATCATACTATACCGTCCCCGCTACCTTCCATCCCCCTCTTGTCCTTCCTTTCTCATCTCATTCTTCTCCCCCTGGCACCGGCAGATGCTTGGCGCTTCATCATAATCCCAATCATTCATCTTCATCATTTCTTACCTCCTTTCTCCCTTTCATTTCTTCTCCCTCATTCATCCTCACATCTCTTCCTTCCTTTCTCTCACACTAAGCCCTCAGCGCGTACGGCTCCAAGCAGGAAGTAGCAAAGTCCATACTGCGCTGCCTTAGTGCCAACTGAACTGAGGTTTAACAGTTAACACTATGATACTGCAGTAAATTCTTATTTTATAGTATACAGCTCTGAACAGCATTTTTGAACAGGTACATAAAGACAGACAACTAGACACCAATTACAGAAGAGGAACGCAGACAGCAGTGATGAATGACAACCTATCATTACCTTCTCTATCACTTTTCTTCTACCATCATTCAAATCTTTAAGAAGCATCTGAAAAGGCTTTTGAAGCCCAACTACTTGAGTGGAAAACTGTTTCCACTGCCTAGCATCTTTGAAATGAAAGACTTGGCTAACCTTGAATCCTCCATTTTACTGTTAGATCACTTGTAGACCAGAGTCCTGTACATACTAATACTCAAGATGGTATTATCAGGTACTGTAAGGTGCACTGTCTGTGTTAATGTTCTTTATGTTGTACACTGTGTACAGTGTTGCTTCTCCATTACCCCCCTCCTGTACCTTTTTTTAAATAGACGTCCACTGTTGTGCATCGGTGTGGATTGTAACACTCTTCACACTATTTAAGCTTTCAATTTCTTTATTATTGCCAGGTTTTTCTGTAGCTGCACGTTGCACTGAGCCTTAAAAAGTGTTATCACAGTACCTGATCACAGATGAAAGAATAAACACTTCAATCCTCTGTCTCTCACCTTCTTCTGGTCCCTCCATCGTTGCTCCAGCTTGGCATCCAGGCGGTTGGCGGCTGTTGCCCACTGCTGTGCAAGGCGGCGAATTCGGCGTTTCATGAAGCTGAGGGACTCTTTTCCTGTCCCAACCTGGTCCAGCAGTACAGAGAGGTCTGTGCGGAAGGCAGCCTGGAAAATAAGTGTAGAGAAGTGAAGAGAACGTGTGAGAAATTAAGTAGGAGTACTCATTTAAATGTTTGCTATTGATTAGCAAGAATGGTAGTGATGGCAGTGTTAGTGGGTCGGTCACTATAATAATTTTCCCCCAGTAGCTACTGTACGATTGTGATCCCCTAACTTTTCATCCTAGCGCTAGCAAATTGACATATTTGTTTCAGAAATGTCTTAAAAAACTGCTGAATGGATTTTAATGGGATTTGATGCAGAGATGCATGGTCTTTTTGCACTTTGGTGATTCTCTGACTTTTTTTATTTTTTATTTTTTTGCAATGAACATTAAATCCTCTTAGAGCCATTAGCATAGCTGCAGAATCTTTTAGTCTTGTTTCGTCTTTTTCACTTCAGTGCTGTTAAACCACACTGGACTGCAAAGCAACTGAAAGCAAGTAAGAAAAGATGTGAAAGAGGAGTATGTCATCTGCAGACCAGCTGATGTAACATGTGCATGTAAATCTTTTTTTTTTTTTTTTTTTTTTTGTGCGATTGGTAATTTTATTCTGTGCAAATGCAGGAAAACACTTACTGGTGGATATTTAAAACTATAAACTATTTTCCAACATGATGCAATATTTGCCTTGTCAACACTAATGTCTTCAGGAAAGATTTCTAATAATAAAAAAAAATCGAATAAAAGTGTGTCCAAAGAGAACCGTGTTCACTGCGCTATTTGTTTTACTATTTCAAGGCTGGCTTTAGTTTCCCCGGTCAAAGAAATGTTTTAAAAGTATTTACAACAGCATGCATTTTCTAACTAATGCTCTCGACTTTTCTCCTCTGAGAACAACCTTGGCTCAGGCCTGCCTGTGTGCCAGATATAGGAAGACTGTAAACCACAGTTCAGTAATTTGGGTCACGAGGTAAGATGGAGTTATCAGTCTTCATTTACTCTGACATTCTGCTTTACCTCCTGAAAATTTTACTGCTGCCACAATAATAAAAAGCGTAAAAAGCAAGGTGAAACCAGACACACAGGAGCACACATTACTTTAATAACCACTTGGAAACATTCATGATAGCTTTATACTCCCAAACAAACACTGTAAAAAAAAAAAAAATACATTTACAAACATTCAAATTCAAAGATCTTCATTATGTGTGGAAGAAAGTAATAAATATTAAAATAAAGGCATTTTCAACACCCTGTGATAAAAAAGCAGTCAATATTCACAGGAAAATTAAGAGTGGAGGATTTTAGTGTTCCTTTATAAAAGTCAGCCTGAGGAAGTGAAAACTGCTCAATTCATGAATGTGTCCATGTCACAAATTATGTTGCTGTTATGAAGCAAGAGAGATAGCTGTACTGTTCACACTATATTAGAGTGAATGCGTTTGTCCGTGTAAGAAATTCAAGAATTCAAGTTTTTGTTGCTCTGGGATCTCAAAGTCAATGAGAAAACTAGAGGATAGGGCATAATGATGAGGCGGGTCAGGCATATTTTAATTAGTGGAATAGTGGACAAGGGTCAGATGAAGGTTAACTATTATGTAGTAATGAGGGCAAATAGCTCACACTCTTATTACTGAACAGCATCTTTTGTGTGAAAGACTGTTAGCACTCCTTTTCCTTCTTTTGATTGGTGCCACATGACTGACAGTTTGATGGCCACCATTAATTACTTTCTTCATTTTGAATTTAACTGTCTTTGCTGTTATTAAAGGCTGTCTAACACTGAAAAAATGAAATAATATGGAGTGGAGTGAGAATAATATTCTTTTGATGGTATTCTTGTTCTCTAAAAACTCTAATTATAACACAATAATTTCTTGTTTGTAAATTATAGCAGTTCACTATTCAATAGTGCTCGTCTAAAATGATCTTATCTTTTCCTCACTCTGACAGCTTCCTCTCCCTCAATTCTACTCTCTATCCATTACAGGAGTGAAGATTCGAGTTTTAATCTTTCTCAACATTAAATATTAAAGCAAGCACTTAATTAAGGTTGCTGACTAATGACTGGATGTTTATTTAGGTGCCAACAGCACAGAAAAGTTTAAGAATAAAGGGTTTATTAATTTGTACGTACATAGTGTGATGGTAGTACCGTGAATTTCTTTTACTTAACACTACGCATTTGGTTGGCCTGTAATAAAAACCCTGTACATACTTCTTACCCAGAATGCACTACAATAAAAATCCACAGTTAATACAGCTTCCACAAATCATTTACAGTGGCCAAAAGGGGACAGTAGTTACCATAACTCCTGAATATATGACAATAAATGTGAAGAAGGTAAAATACAGCAAAAGCCATTCCTAATAAAAAGCTGCATTTTTTGGCCTTCATGTCTACCCTCGCAGTATTTTATTCATTTCCAAAGGAACTGTTGCCCTGATTGCTTATTAATTTGTACCACTCCAGTACTTAAGAAGTACTGAAGAAGAATGTGAACTGAGCATGCTTGGTATAAGCTAGCAGCCTGGTTTCTGAGGGCAATTTATAAGCAATCAAACAGGAAATAGAGCAGATTTGCAACTGCCTTGTGTTGTACATGAACTTAATAAACAGAAAATATATGGTTCAATTGTTTAACGCATCGCTTGTGAATGATGGGTATTAACTAGGAAGGTGAGGCGTCGTGAAAGTAATGGACACAAATGAAGAGACTAATATTCATAGAGCAGTACATAAAGGTCTTCAGCTCTGCTGGCAACAGCAGTCTCTGTATTAATTCTTCTAGAAGTTGCCACAGCTGAGTATTTTGAGCATGAAGCTGATAGCGCGGCATCAACAGAATGGTGACAAGATGAATCCCGTCCATTCTCACAGCTGTCTTTGACAAAACCATTTTAGTGCCATCCTAACTGTAGACAAACATCTTGTCCATAGCAGTGTATAGAGCTAATTACTGAAGAACAGATTTAGAATGGTGTTTCCAGGCTTTAAATGTTGAAATACAGTACATATCTCTTGGTGTGTATACTCAGACTGAGTTCTGCAGATGATACACCCACACAGTGCATCTGCTCTTTCTCATCACAGAGTGCTTTACCTCTATTCTACCTTCTGGGTCATACCTACTGTGTGGATGGTTGTTTTCAGCGATAATTAATTTCTCATTTAAAAATAATTGACCTATGTATGCTTTAATAATTAACCGAGGGCCAATAGAAATGAGATATTGCAATACCTTTTACTGTTGTAGGCATTACATCACAAGTAGAAGTTAAGTTTATGCATATATGTACAGTAACAGTAAGTAATAATGTAATTACTGCTTTTATGGTGCATGTAAGCAGTCATTTCGAGTTGCTTTCAGTTGAGGTACTGAACCAAGCTTTGTGTTTGTGACAACTTCCCTCACCTGTCTCTTGGGGGCCTTTGCCTGTTGTGCATGTTGGATGGGGGGGCTGCTGTGGTTTCTCCAAGCCAGTGGGGGGCAGAACCACTCAACCTCACTCAGGTAGATGAGGAATGAGCAGTCTGAACCGTCGACACCATAGAAGGCGTAGCAAGGGTCCGATGTCCAACGTGCACGCATCCACTGGATGTTGTACAGAGAACACATTCATTAAAGGGTTACTTAGATATTTTGGAGTGGGTTTGTATGAGGTACTTTGCAGAAGCAGACAGTAGTCCTGGCACAAAAGTGGATCAGCGGAAGATCGTGTTTCAGACACGTGAAAAAAGCCCAATCCAAAAAAACAAAAACAATCTGTTGAAGTGTACGCTATGTAGAAACATATTCTCACCACTTTATGTTGCCATGAGACAGCCCTCTTCCCTCGAGCTACAATGTATCAACCACAGAACTTACATATTCCTACACTTGAGGTCAATTGTGTGTATACCGCTGCAGAGCTGACAGATGTAAAGCGGTGAGAATATGCTCACTATAGCGTACACTGAAACAGATATTGATTTTTTAACGGGGGGCTTCTTTCATGTGGCTTAAACACGTTTTTTTTTTACCGCTGTCGACTGTAGGTAACACGCTCACTATGGACAAATACTATATACTAATACTTCAAACTACTCCATTTAAAAATACTCAAACAATCCAATTAACAATCCAAGTGCAATTAACATTCACATGTTAACAAAATCATCATATTCATGTCATATTAAAAAAATAAATAAAACACTGAGACACTCACATCTACTTTCCCTGGACACTCTGGAAAGCGGGGGTCTCTTGGTACTTCACACTGGCTTGACGTCCCATCTCTCACTGCTGAAAAGAAACAGTGAACATTTTCAAAACCTTCAATAAGGAAGCATGAATATATGTCTTGCAGACTGGACACCTTCTAGGAAAAGGCCAGCAACACACCAGGATACACTCCCATTTTGAAATATCAAGCTAAATCAATGTATGCCTCTTATGCATGAAATACATATAATATACTGTATATAAATATATATATATGTTGCAAACCTTTCTTTGCCCACAATCACTGCTTCATTAGTCTGTAGGATCGCTGGTTTAGCTCACTTAAATCAGATGGCTTGAATATGAATATTTATCCTCCAGTGCAAATAACAATTCCATCAGCAATCAACCAGTGTAATAATATCTATCAGCTCATTAAGCAGCATATGGTGCATGTCAAAGCCTCTTTAAAATTATTTTCTTAAATCAAATCATTTTCACAAAATGACTGCAGGCGTGAACTTGTTTGACCCAAAGGCTCACCCCTCAGAACCTCCGGGTTACAGCATCGCGATGGTTTCTTGCCTCATCAGTGGACATTATATGGCAAATTCACTTTCTCCATCATCATTAACATCATCACTCCGAGCATATGCGTGTGTGCGTGTGCACCATTGTGCCCATAAATCCCTGTGGTTTCCCCTTTGCAACATCACATCATATCTGCTCTACTGCAGTGCACACTATTCACTGGGCTCTGACAAAGCAGCACAGCCTGTCTCCCGCTGCTGCCAACCATCCTAGGGTTACACTAGCAAGTGCGTCTGCTCACTTAGGCTACACTCACTGCATTAATTGCTCCACTGACTTAGTTAACTGCCTCTCTGCTGCTGATGTGAGGAAAAGACGGGGAGAGAGTGACAGAGAGAGAGAGAGAGAATAGGAATGATATCGTCCGAGAAGAGAAGAAAAGCAGCTTCAATTGATCATTGTTCTCATACCCCTCTTCCTCCCCTCGCCTCTGCCTCTTTCTCTCTCTGGACCAACAAATTTGCCTTCTCTCTAGGTTGCGTCTGTTTCCATTTGCCTAATGAAAAAGAGACATTTCTCCACATAAGTCTTCCCCGGGGCTTCTCTTCATCGACTGAAAACACACACTCCGAGACGCACACCGCTTACAAATATGATTACAATAGCAGCCACTGTAGCAACAATTTGAAATGTGGTCACCTAACTAGATAAAAACTTGACTCCTGTCCCTGCAAGACAGACCATAAAAGCCTCATCAATGCTTGTGGGGAAGAAAATTCTAATCACGTCCTCTTTCTCTCTCTTCTGTCATTCCCTCTTGCACATGCCTGACCACGAGATAAATAAACTGCCACTGAGCCGTATGATAATAAAGTCTGCAGGCAGTGTTTCAATTCATCTGTGATTAGAGAAAGGAGCAGAGTTTTCATTTTGGCGTGTGCCGTCGTCCCTGCAGATGCAGCGGGGAAAAACAAAAGGAGATGTAATGCTCATTTATTCTCTTGTAAAGAATTGGGCAATTACCCTCAAGAGAAAAAGTGAGAGAGGAGAATAAGGAGGGGGAGAAATTATCATAATGGCGTTTTTTTGTGTGCACGTGTGTGCAGAACGGTCTCAAGTTTAGTATTATTTAGGTTTTGATTAAAAATGTGCAAGAGCCAAGACAACAAAAAAACAACAGGGTTGGATGGAAGCAATAAAGCAATATGAGATATACAGAGATGACCACATTCATCTTCTTACTCGCCTAAAAATAACATTTAATCTTACTATAAATTGTTTCTGGTTTAGATTTAAGTCAAAGCTAGATGTTCTGTAGATCTCAGATCTCTCATTTTTTAAATGCATGTTGTTGATAACCTATTTTTAACTTAACTGCTGCAATCCTACATAGCTTCAGTACTGTTTTATGTTGGTGTGTTTGGAGTGTTTTCTTGTGCAGAACTGAAACAATCACCTGTGTTATTCGACACAATGTCAGAAGTTATTTGTGTCAGAGGAAAAATCAGCAGTGTGTTTGTGTCTCACTCTGCCGGCATGTATGTCTGCAGATCTGTTTCATATTCTTGCCTGTTCTGTAGTTCTAAGTAAAAGCAGCAATTGAAGTTTCACAAGCTGACATGCACGAGTCGAGCCTTGTACATTTTTTTTCTCTTGTGATAAGATGTTTCTAAGTTTACAATCACCCTTCTCCCTACACCCGTTCTCTAATAGGATTACCTAATACACTGACAATGTAATTGTATGTTCTGCATCACATGTAACACTATACATCAGTTCAACCCAGTGATTTGTGCATCTGTGTGTACTTTGTGAGCAGTCTGTACTCAGACAGAGTGAGAACAGTCAGATTTGAATCATGTCCTTCACTCTGAATCTACCTGCAGGTAGCTGATGAATGAAGTTAATCAGTCAACCACTTACGGTCAGCAACTTTGTCCAATAGCATCAGCCAAATGTAACAAACAGGGTCAATGAGACTTTAATGTAAGTTGGGAATATACGTACATGTTTGAGATGAGTGGCTGGGATGACTGTTTCTTTACAGTGAGATGAAGCCCATACGCAGTCTACAAGAGTCATACACTCATGCCATCAATCATTTCTTCTCTCAAACGTGATGCTTTCCATATCTCACACGAAGTAATATGGGTAAAGGCATTTTACATGCTTGATGATGATGATTACAATGGGTACGGTACCTCTTCCTTGCACCATACTGTTTTGCAGTATCTGCTCCACCCTGATGGCCATGTTGGAGACGTTCTGGGCTATAGCTTGAATCCTCTCCACCAGGCCGGCTGGTTGAAACCTGCACACACACAAAACAAAAACACAAACGTAGAATGATGAGATAAAGGCACATCGAGATGAGAGGCACCTTTGCACGGTTGTCACACAATGTAAACTCAATTTTAAACAAAGTGCCTTAGACAAAAAGCACGCCTGGTACCTAAAACCTCCACAAGCAGCTATAAATATGTCCCATCACCCATTCTTTCTCTCAAGATGGTATCACCACCTTCTCAGTCATGGGCTAGTCGCTCTCCTCTTCAATTATTCTCGTCTTTTGTGTCTCAGTGTTGTTTCTAGTTTTTTTTCTGTCTTACTCTTTTTTTCCCAATCCTCTCCCATGCCTGTCTTTCTCAGCTTTCCCTCCCTCCGTCCCAACAGATGTAGAAGTGTTAGTGGGAGATGCAAATTGTTAGACACTTGGTTGGAGCGTGAAATAGAAAAAGACCAGTGCTGTTAATGCGACTTCCTCTGTAGGGTGAGAGACTTCCCATTCACATAATAAGATGTGTGGGGAATGTGTGTGTATGTTTGTTGTGTGAATGTGCTTGCAATGGTTTGTGTGTTCACTGTAGTTCTGCATATTTCCAAAGCATCTGACTGCATGATTGCACATCATGCAAAGCCAAGCCTGCGTAACCACACATGCTCATACCGCTGTGCCCATTATGTCCATTTAAATGACTTGATTTCAGTGTGTAGTGTGTGTTTGTGCCTTCCTGTCTCTATGTATTGTCTAATCAGCAGATGGTATTAACCCTCATTAAAGCCAGAGGCTTAAATGCAGCATAATAACACATCATCAGGGATGATGATCAGAATTATTGATCATGTGTGCATGCAAAGGATGAAATACAGGCTGCTTAACTAACTAAATGCCAACAGCAGTTGCATGAAAATGAAGTGAAATACAAAAGAAGGCAGCCATAAAAGTCACAGGAAGCCTCAACACTCCATTAACAGCTTTGTGAGTGTCACTTGTAAGCATCACTAAGTGTGTTTGCGCCCTGTTTAATATGGTTACTACAACAGAGAAGCTATTATTATCTAGTGCATGTATATTTCAGAGGCAACAGCTGTCTCCAAAACATTGTACACATTTGTAAAATTAAAAGTTATGAACTCGTTCCTGGCTAGAGTCTCCTATGCGACACCACTCCTCCACAGCCTTCACTGGGTATTGCTGGCTGCACAATCTGATTCAAGTCACAGGTGATTGCCTGCCATGAACATGAATGGCTCAGGCCCATTCTACATCCAAGACATGGTCAAACCATACACTCTAAGCCCATCAACTACAACTTGTTAATCCCTCACTATGAAGAGGGCACACTTACCACTCAACAAAACCCAGATTGTTTTCTGTCCTGGCTTAACAATAGTGAAATGAGTTCCACATTGACATTAGGACAGCAGAACCACTACACATCTTCTATCGCATACTGAAACCACCTCCACCTGAGACTGCACCTTGGCCCATGAAAAGAAACCCTAACTACAGAAAACTCTTTATATCTCATTGTTTCTAAATGTAGCACTTGAAACATTTCAGCTTGTTTGATGAATATGATATACAGTACTTGCATCATTCTTGCCATTTTGGGTTGTATTGATACGTTTGAATGCACTAAGTATAAGTCAGTTTGGGCAAGAGCTTTAGCCAAATTAATGTAATGTACTTTATGTTTCTGTTTTCACTGCTGTGTAACCAATTGCCCATGGTGAATGAAGTTCTTTTCAGGTATGCTTGCCATGGCCTGGTCTGGCCAGCTAATAGCTCTGTCTCCAGCTCTTTCTGGCAGACTCCAAGGTATTCCCAGGCCTAATGACATACATTATCCCTCCAGCATGTTCTGAGCCTTCTGCATGGTCTCCTCCCAATTGGATATGCCAATGATGCCACTAGAGAGAAGCGTCCAAGATGCATTTGAATCACATGCCCAAGCTCCCTTCACTGACCCCCCTTAGTGAAAGACGAGCAGTTCCACTCTAAGTTCCTTCTGGATGTGTGAGCTCAATCAATCTCCAAGGGTGAACCCAGCCAGCCGGCAAGAGAAATTCATTTTGGTAGCTTGTATCCATGATCTGATTCTTTTGGCCATTACACAAACCTGATGACCATAGCTTCAGGTTGGACTGTAGTTCAACCAGTAAATGAAGAGCTTTGCTTTAGGCTCAGCTCCTTATTCACCACAACAGTCCAATCTGCATCCCTGCTGATACATCAATCAGCCTGCAGAAATCCTGAAAGAGGGAAATCTACTCTTTTCCAAGAGAGTAGGACGACTGGAGACATGGAGGGGCCAAGGATCACCTCTGGCCCTGTTGCTTTGCCCTTTCAGTATTTTCCATAAGTGACTTTCAATTTTGATACCTGATGGGAACATATGAGAACATACTTTTGACCTTCACAGTGTGGGATCATTCATGTCCATTTGTTCAGAGTTGTTCTTGCATTCTGCACCAATGTGTTGGAAAAATAACTGAGAATGTTTTTATTTTTGTCATTTTGGTTATTTCGTGTGACAAATGGCATTCCTATCAACTGATAAAAGAAAATCTCCACAGTGTAAAAAAATATATATATAACACTTCACTTCCAAACACGCTCGGCATGACAGCACACAAGCTATCTAAATGAAAGCATATGACAGAACTAATTATAATTCCTCCATTCAGTGCAAGTGAGGCAAATACAGCATACATGTTATTACTTTATATTGTTTTATAATGAGACCCAGCATTACATTAGCCTATAAAATGATATTAAAACATTAATATTATTACATAGAGCATTACACAAAAGTACCCAGCTGCAGAGGATTACAGCTGCCATTGCCCTATAAAAGTTGCAATGTATTTGGCCTGAAGGACAAAACCTTGGTGTGTTAAGCTAGGTAACCCCTGCTACTGTAAAGCTCTCTTTGGGGGTCTTGACTATGATCGTACAAGTTGGCCTCTATAAGAATTTACCTTCTAATCTCACCTCTAATGTCTGCTACGATGCAATTTAATCCCAAGAGATGAACACACAGAGAAAGTGAAAGAAAGAGAGTCAAAGAAGGAGAGACTGTGGTCGAAAAATGGATGAAAGTCTGAGAAGGCAGTATTCCACATTGAGATACAAAGCAGGCAAGAAAAAAAAAAACACAATGAGAAACACACAGTCTGAAAGTAAAACCAGAATACAAGCAGGCAGAAAATTAAGTGAAGGAGATCAACCAACCGCAGCAAACAGACCAAGAGTACCAGTGGGCCTTTTGTGTTAAGAAAGAGAAATGATAAAAATGAAGAGATCCTCTGCGCCTTCATGTGGAAGCCAACAAAACAGCTTGACTAAAACATTAAACGATGATTATGATCAAAGAATACAGGGAAATGCATATTTGATGGCCCACTGTTGTGTGCTACTTGCAATGAAACTTCCTCCCTTTTGATGAATGTAGACAGTTGGCTCTTTTACAAATGAGGGAAACAAAACAGAAACGAGGAAGAGCAAAGAGACAACAAAATGGAAGGAAAGTATAGAGGGAGAAGAACTGAAGAGGGAAATCAACTGACGGATGCCAAGCAGAAGGAGAGCACTCTGAAAAAAGAAACAGAGAGAAGCGGTTGGAGAAAATCAATGATAACTAGAGGGAGCGCTTCTAAGGATACAATATGTTCTCGTGTTCTCATCTTATTTCTCCCTCCCCCTAATAAGCTCATCCTCTTAAGGGAAGAAGACAGTTCTGGCAGCATCCCATCAACCAAAGTTGTCCAGGGCGAGAGATAAATGTGACAAGGTGTCAACATGTGGGTTTGTGTGTTTGACTGATGTCTGTTTGTTTTACGTGCGTCCCAACTTATTATATCCCGTCACACTTAACAATGCTTATTCCACTACTTCTTCACAAATGCCAACAAAATGCACGCAGACACACACACACACACTCTGTGATTGACGCACAGATAAACTGAAATCAGAAAAAAAAAATTATATAAAAGAAAAAATTCTGTTTGTTGGCTATACTTCCAGCAAAGCTGGAGTATGACATTGAATAGAGTGCTGTGGAAAAGAAGGCCTCCTGGGATAAAGGTTGTTACTGACGGAGCTTAGATGGGTGCTTAAGGGAGGAGAAATAGGTAAAGCCAAGCCAGAAAAGTGATCTTCAGAGAGCGTACGCCTAAGGGGAGATTTACCAATCTCCCCTCTCATCTGCTGCACAGTAAAACGGAGTGAATCAACTGTGCATCCTTTCCCCCTCCTTCATCTCCCTCTCTCATTTTCTCAGGCTTTTTGCTGTCCCTGTCCGTCCCTTCCTCCCTCCCTTGTTATTTTCCCTCCGTTTTCTGCTCTAACGAGTGGCTGCCCCGTGGGCGAATCGCAGGCTGGGGCCTCAGACATCAAGTCCCATTCGCCACTACATGGGAGTGTGTCAGCACCAATGAAGCTCACACAGAGATGAGACTCCCACCCTGTGTGTGTGTGTGTGTGTGCGTGTGTGTGTGTGTGTGTGTCTTTCTGTGAATGCGTTCCTGACTGGCCTGGATTTGGGATATGTTTTTATAAAGCTCTCTCTTCCCATTTGCTTTTCTCGCCGCGGGCTAAAATCACACTTTACCGCATCATTCAAACCTGAGTACTCACTCACACACTCTATACCCTGTGTGTCAGTGTGAGTACGAGAGGAAAGAAAAAGAGTGCTGAGAAAATATATTAAAAAAGGGGGCAAGGAGGTAAAGGTAGCGAGAGTAAAGGTTATGAAGGGACAGACGGATGGAGACAGGAGGAGAGCAGAAATGAGTGATGGAATGAAAATCATTGGACTAAAGAGAGACTTAGGTCATCTGTGTGTGTGTGTGTGTGTGTGTGTGTGTGTGTGTGTATGTGTGTGCCATTAATCCTACAGGCTATGTCCTCAGCCAAAGGTCTGTGGCCTGGTCTCACTCCCAGACTGGTTTTAACAAGTGTAACCTCAAATGAACTACATAGACATGAATACATAGACAGAAAAATCCAATACGCATTTACACACAAACACAGACTCGCACTCATTAAACCCAATTTTTTTCTCCTTCTTCAGTCGGTAGTCATCAAAGAAACCTCATCAAGACAAGAAGTGTTTGTGTGTGTCTTTGTGTGTGCTCGCCACAGTTTCTTTAGTCAATATCCTTTTCATTTTGCTTCCTGAATCAAAACTTTCACTCCAGCTATTATAGCGGCTTAGCTCCAAGGATGCATTCAGTCCAAACCAAACAACACTGTACTCAGAAAAAAAATGGATTTCTTTTCTCATTCGTTGCTGTGTGTTCCGATTTTTACTTTGTATTGTTCACAGAGCACTGCTGTCGAAGAGCACAACTTTCAAGGAGAACTCACTTAAGAATTAAATAGAGAAAGGGGAACGTCTTGGTGCAGAAGTTTATGTGCCGATCTCTGAGCTTGGAAGAAGTTTTCTTTTGGCTCACTGGATGATGTTTGGCCTCTATAGTGAGTTGTTGGTGTTTAGTGTTTATAACCCATCAAAACATTTTATGGCTTGCATCAATTTGTACAAACAGACACGCCTTGAAATGCAAGTCCTGTTTACAAGTCATTTTCAATTCCAATTTTTGAAGCCAAGACTGAAAAGTAGCATCAGAATAATTTTTCATTCCAGTGAATCAGAATGACTCAGACTCAGACTATATGAAGGATTTTAATTTTGCCGGTGTGATCACAGATTCTGTTATGTTGTTGTAGCTTATTGAAATGTAATATTTCACAAACAATATAATGTTTTAAAGTGTAAAATGTCTCTTTCACATTGCATTATCAATTGTTATAAGACTATGAATGTTATTTTCATTAGGGGTAATGTATACACAGGGTAGTCAAACAAACAACAAACAAACAATTTGTGAAAAGGACCTTGAATTTAGAGTAACTTACTCAGCATTGCAACCTCTGCTACAAATGTGGCTAGGTTCAGTGTGATTGTAATGGGGCACCTAGCCAAGCTAAAGCCACTGCTGCTGGGGATTATGCCTGAGTCTCTGCAGTAATGGCTGAGTGTTTTTTTTTTCCCTGTGCCATTCAGGCACCATGACTAAACCTTCACATAACTACTATTTTGATAATGTGGACTATATTTTACACCCCCGAGACCAACTCTGCTAATAAAAGATGCAGAGCTACTCAGTGAATGTGAAAATTAAACTCTAATAGGCTAATACAAACACTGAATTGGCATCCAAAGGCATCCCACACAATGTGGACTGGACGCTGGTGTTTTTGGATGATAATGTAAGAATCATCGTCACCAATCATTGTTTGAAGAGCCACTGCAATACGTCCATCTTTTATTTATCAGAGTCATAGGCTTAAGTCTAGTGTCTAAGGGCAGACTGTTCATTAACCATATTTAAAACAGAATAGTCACACAACATCGATTTCAGCTCTTGTGTTTGACCCTAATTACACCCTGACTATAACCGTATCCACCCGAACTACCTCCTTCGAGGCAATAACTAGAAATTGATTTCTGTTACAGTAACGCATGCATGTACCATCCTACTTAGAGTCTATGACAGTAGACAGAGTCACACCCACAGCAGGGCACTCCCCAGCCATGGCCTATAAGTAGAATGGCTTCCCCCACATTAAACAGCCCATTACTAGACATTGATTGCAGTTAACACAAATGCCAGACCCTATTAATCGCTCCATCCTTCCGCTCTACTGCCTCTGTGCAGATCTGAACCTGAGCGCTTATCCGGGATCATTTAACAAGGTTGGAGGAAGTGAGGGGATTTCTGTCAGTGTGTATCACATCACTCCTGCTGCACTGAGTTTAGTCAGGCCGTTTGAAAATGAAAGGAGTCAGAATGAAGAGAATGTTAGATAGAAAAGACAAATTGGATGTTTTGGTACTATTGGGGCAAAGAGAAGAGCACTTTTATAAAAGCAGTAGCAGCAAGGTCATACAAGACCTGTCTGTTTGCAGCAACGATTTTCAGGTAATAGGTGGCAATTTCCACAAGCGATCGTAAGAGGGAAAGAAAATATGAGTGAAGATGAGAGTGAAATACAATAAGGCGAGGAGTAAAGAGGAGAGAAGACAGACGTTATCCCGACAGTGGAGATAGAGAGGTAATGTATGGTAAAATGACGATGAGGAATACATCTTCAGTATGATGGTGTTATTATAGTATTTCATGTCTAGCTGTCATAAAGGAGTAAGTACGTAAGTGAGGTAAGCAATCTTACAAAGCTCTCTCAGCTGCACTCGGTTAATACACACCTGAGCTAACCAAAGCACTCCTGCTACTGCATTATAAAAGAGCTGATTAGCATGCATTATCTCCATGTTACCAAGACACCATTTGTATTATTTTCCTCCATTCATGATAGGAAAGGACAATGTTCCGCCACTAAACCAATATTACGCATATTGTAACAAATTATTATTTAAACTGTAGTACAGAATAGTACAGTTTTGGTTCAGAAAAAATGTATTTAAATTACTACTAAATATGATCCATGTTTTACATTTTTTCCTGTTATAATTGTAAGCTGAACAAAGATTGACCTTGAATTGTGAGCACTGATAAAATGCATGTAAAGTGCAGTGTAAGTAAAATAACGATTTCTGTTTTGCCTTTTGTGTCATGGTAGTGACAGTTCATTCATAGTCTTTTATGTTGTGACTCTTGGTTTGTGGCTGTTGGGCTATTCTCTTGTGACTTTGTTATGTTCACTTTTGAGTTTTTTTTTTTCTTTTCACCTGATGATCTTGTACGTGCTGTAGCGGCAGCGGCATGGCAGTGGCAGCATGTTAGTTGGCCCTTTTGTGGTAACATCTTGTTTGTTCCACATTTGACCCAAGATGACATTTTTTTTTGTCAGCAGCAGTCCCACTTTGTTGTGTGATTCAATCGTCTATTGTTTGCTTCATATTGAGGCGGTGGTATGTAGTGCTGAAAGCTCAGGTTAAAACTGTTAGGTGTGAGGCTTGAGTGCAATCTAGAGCAGTCCTCGTGAACAGTCTTAGTGAGGTGTGGTGATGAAGCCACTACAGATAATGGATGGATGGATTTACTGAAGTGTAATTGTGTGACAAATGATTTAGTCATTGTTTTAACAGTAGGGGTGTTACAGCTGTATGTGTTCCCTATGCCATTTGTTCCTTTTCCTCTTCTGCCCTCTCTAGCTTTGTTCAGGCTGTGCTACATCTGATTGCTAAATAAGGTGGACCTGGCCTGGGAATGAAGCACTTAAAAGCTCTTGTGACAGCATCAGAAGTGAGAGTCTTTTGGCGTGGCGCTGGTCTTGATTTAGTGTCTTGGCTGTTTGTATGTCTTTATGTTAATAAATCACATGGGTTTGACTGTTTTAAAGGTGGAATGCTGTTCATCCCAGAAAGTTGCATTAGGGTGCACCATAACAAACAGTAGTGTAAAATATTGCCCAGTGATTTAAAGCTACATTATGGAGCTTTTCTACTATGAAATCATGTCTTATGTTGTGCCCGCTTTATGTTTGACTGTCTTAGCCAAACAAACAATCTGTGAAACGGTAAAGTAACTAACTCAGCATTGCAACCTCTGCTATAAATGTGGGTAGGTTCAATGTGATTGTGAAATGAATCAAAGACATAGTATACCTGTTGATAGCAGAGCTGAGCTCATCCAGGCGCCGCGCATCGGTGGTGGAGGTGTTGTCCAGTTTGGACAGGCTGTCCATCCTCTTCAGAATCACCTCCAGCATGTCACTGATCTTCCTCAGCACACCACGCGACTCCACGCCTCCCAGCACTGAGCGGAGTGACAGACATAGACGGAGAGACGGGAGATAAATCAAAAGCTGGACAGTGGGGCACGTAGCAAACTTGTAGAACAGCATGCACATTAATTACAAAGCCTGCAGCTCTTCTGGCTCAACATACTGTAGTTGATTTTGGCTTTGTTCTTGTTTTGGACAACTGTCTCTGTGCACTTCACTGCAATGCAGATCAAAAGAAAATTCCCTTCTGCTGGGTGCCAAACAAGTGTCCTTGATGAGGGACTTATGGGAAAACATTCATAGTCTACCTTCCCTCTGTATTGCCTATAAATGTTTCATGAGAAAATAAATGGATAGTTCATCTGAAATTAAATATCTATTAAAAAACTTCCGCTGCTCTCTATTGGGATTATAGAGCATTTTTTTTAATGTAATAATAGTTTTAGCTTATAACCCTAAATGACAAAATGGGGAGGCAATAGATAACAGCATCATATGTATGCTCACCCATTTACCCAGTCAAACACTGATACGGTATTTTGCTGTATTTGCTCCAAAAAGAAGAAAAGGAAGAGCTCAATGGGAATGTTAGTGTGCAATCGAAACAAACATTCTCTTAAACAGCAACAAGTGGATGGTGTTTCCCAAGAAAAGTGAAGTCACAAAGATTTGATCTTTTAGCTCTGTGCTGTAGTTTTCCAAGGCCACCTCACTGATCAAATTAGTTTTCAGACCGTCACCATTAATTAATTTTTGGGAGAGCCAAGATTGCAATGTTCCTGAATTAATTTAGTTAAAAACAATGGCTGCACTAAATGAATGAAAGTTTCAAGAACTGAAGCTTTATAACTACTAGATTCCATCAGACACGGCTGTGACGCGGCCGCTGGAGCTGTTCGCAGGCCGTTCTTGAAAATGTTTGTAACCCCACATGAAGTGCTGCGGTGCCTTTTAGAAGCATCCCAGAGGCGGCTCTCCGCTTTGCTATGCCGAGAATACATAGCTGTTCTATTTTTGAGGGATGGCACAAGGAGCCGCGTCAATCTGCAAAGAGCAGATCGAGCTGGTTGGACGTCAGACATACAAACAGCATAGAAAAGCAGGTCGAATTTTGTACTGTTAATATGTAAATAATAATAATAATAATAATAATAATAATAATAATAATAATAATAATAAAAATCTATTAAAATCTTGTTTCATTGGTTTCCTTGCCACAATGGCCCAGGGTTCGAATCCGACCTGTGGCTCTTTGCTGCATGTCATTCTCCCCACTTTCCTGTCACTCTTCAGCTATCTCTATTAAATAAAAGCTTGAAAAAGGCCAAAACATTATCTAAAAAAAAAAAAAAAAATCCTGTTTCACAGTTCTTTTATCGTTCTTTTAATAATCTCAATGTATTTTTCAAATTTAGCATTTTATAGATTTTTTTTATTATTAAAAGTGAAAACAAAGGTCTTTGGGGAAATATCAGTAACGCTCCTCTTTCTCTCTGCTGTGCTGTAGGAATGTGTCCCAAGAGAAAACAAGTCGGCATGTTATTAGTGGTGATGAAGAGGAAGGACCATGCCAGCGTCTAAGTGGACCAAAGTGACATTTGTAGATAAATGTTTACATGCTGTTTAATGTGCGGCAGAAACTAATATCTAACCTGCAAACTGATATTAGCAGTGCACTTTTCCCCACTGAATGTTGGGCTGCACACTCAACAGGGTGCGTGTTCATGTTTGTAAGTTAAGTGAAAACAAGCCTTTAGAAGGGAAGCTAATGTGTGTGGCTAGGCTGCTGTTAACTCAGTGTGACATCTTCTCTCATGTTAACACCACTGCTTTATGCAAGATTTGATTGCTTTCAAATTACGTTCTCCATTAACTTAGACAGTATTCTGAAGAAATTTATTATCTTGGGATAAACCACTTGAGATGTTTCATCTCGTTTTCAAGAGGGCCCCAAAGGGGTGAAATAAATTGGCCATCACATTCTGTCGAATTAATGCAAAATTAGTGGATTTTTTTCTCAAAGGACAACACAGGACAAATGATTTACAGATCAGAAATGTGCTGTAGCAGACAGAAAAATACAATTTAATTTCAGTTGGACTTGAATCAGTTGTTATTAAATCTTTTTTTTTTTTTTTTAAATTAGATCATCAAACTTCTACTATTCAATAACTCCTGTGTTTGTTTTGAGTTGGCGTAAGGCTGTCATATGTCATTTCCTGCAGCTGCACTGAAGACAGTCCTTTATTTTTAAAATAATTATTTCCCTAAAGAGAAAGACAAACTATACCGCAATAGAACTTTACCCTCATTAGAGCAGCTCTTCTTCACTTGAGCCTGTGTGTTATTCCTCATCCTACAGACTAGAGGCCAACAATTTGATTATCTCAGTCTTTAACCTGTATATCGTCGGCCTCTTCAGATCTCTCATTTCCTCTGCCAACAGCAGCGCACGTCACACACTGCTGTATTCTGATCTCTTGTCATAAACAGGCTTTTGTTGAGGCTAGACACTCTGGAGGCTGATGTCTGAATATGGGCTTACTTTTATATCCTTTGATACCCTTTGATATGAGAATGAGACTTCCACCAAGACAACGTATTATGAAAAGCCAGGAACTAATTACTCTCTTTCTTGCCTCTTTCTCAGTCTGTGGCAGTGTGATGGCCAATTTATCTCTTCCACCTAGCATAGCAGAGAGGGCTGTCTGTGGGAGAAAGGATAGGCTGTGCATGTAGAGATGAATAGATCGCTGGCCATCAGACTTGAAAAGTAACTCTTAATACATAAGCACACAGATGTAGCTCCAGAGACATTGAGGGAGAGAGGTATAATATACTCTGACTGGATAAAAGGTGTACAAGACCTCATTAGGATAATTACACCAACACTAGCAGGGTCAGAGTGTCTGTGAATCCAACTTATAATGGCCCAGAACGAGGAAGTGAAAGGCAGAAACAAAGATGGAGAGCTTTCCCATTTAGTAGAACTAATCTCTCCTATATTTTCTCTCCTCTAATCTCTCTTGTATTCACTTATTTTTTAAATCCTCAGAGAAAAAAAATCAACAGAAGAACTGTATGATATAACAACTGGAGACGAGAATGAGGAGAACTGTAGCTCAAGAAGTGGTGAATAGCTACTTCCTTTGATCAAGACTTTATCCTTTTTTGGGCCCGCATAATGTAAAAAGACACAAAGCAGATGGAGTGAGAAGTATTTGCCCTTTCTAGCAATAGAGCGACAGATCTTAAAACTATTGGGGATTTTTTTCAGCAGTGTCATCATATTGTTACAATCCAGTGTGCTCTGTGAAATGGTATGGCTGCTTTCTGTTGGACAATAGTTTTGTTTATTTCACCTCAGAGGTTCCTGTCTTTTCAACATTCAAAAAAAGAATTAAAGGGCATCAGATCAGATTTTGAGTGTTGAGTTTGTTGTCATGAGTATATGTTACTGAGCAAAACTTTTCAATCGCTCTAACACCAAGAAAAAACATGTGTCCTGGATGATCAGTGGTCAGAAAGACCTTCACAAACATGTGCAGGCCCCTCATATGCGGTGGCAGTAGTTTAATTCAATTTTTCAGTAGCGTGATGGTAGCGACACTGTTTTCTGAATAAAATAGCATTTCACTTGTTTAGCTCTTTAAGTGATCAAGTAGCACAGTAGCGTCAACAAAACCTAATACTACATTTTCCTGAGCACTTCCGAAGCTCAGACGCAGCTGAGAGAGTTCTCTCAGTCAAATGTTGGCAGATGGTAAACAAGCCAAATGAGGTGTCGAAACTAAAACTAGACGATTTTATTTTAAATTCAGGGGGAAGGGAAAGGTTTACACTATGCTTTGGTAAGGGAAATCTGATTTCCCAGTGTACACTGTAGATTTAATATCAGATGCATGTATAACCCAAAGTAGAGAGGGCCTGAGGTAACGTGTCCATTATAAAACCTTCAGTAACCACATATGATGCAGTAAACAGCCTAATAAGATACAGCTTGGGACATAAGGGACACAGAGGTCAGAGTGTATTCGTCTAGCCTCCCATCAGAGGACTTGGCAGGGCCCATATTGACACTGCAAAACACCTGGATTACGCTATCCGACCACTCTGTCAAACCCCATGTCTGCTGTTTGACAGGCAATTACAGCCAATGGGCTCCAGTGCCTAACAGCTCTGGTGCAAGGTCATTGTCTGCCTCGATCTCTACCAACAGCTGAAGGAATCTTAAGTTCAGTGAGTTATCTCCTCAATGACAGATGTATTCATCTCTGACTGACAGTGTCATGTCCTTTGCCCGTGATGGATGGCTGTGTAAGAATGTGCCGGTGGGTCGCTCCGCTGACAACTTTGCGATTGGCTGATAATGGATAACATCCATGTTACGGGTCAAGCAAATTGAAGGAATGACCATGCTGAGGAAATGACAACTTATTATTAGGATTACACAAAGACGGCTCGTCTATTATTATGTACGTAAATTACCTTTGTACTTTGCTGTTCATAAATTACTATATGAAATGCATAAAACAAAAGAAATGTTACAATTCTAAAAGTATGAGATCCAAAAAGGATATACACGGATAGATCGTTGATATGTTCCTATAGTCTAATGTATCAAATGTCATTTCGAGTCAGGGGGCTAATTGTTCTATGCACGTCTTGTCTTGACAAATCTGTGTGTCAAATTTTCGTCACAGTATCTGCACTCCCATGGATGGCAAATGACCAGCTGTTATAAATGAGGTCTGCCTCTGAAAAGCTGATCCTTGTTGCGGTTTCATTGTGTGCCTTGATGAAAGACACACCGGAAATCTTTTTAATGTGTCACGCTGAGGTGATAAAATGACAGATGCCAATATTCCAATAGTTTGCTTAAATTATAGCATTAGGCCTATATAGAAAATGACTGCCCTTGTCTTCCCTTGCGAAATGAAACCTCAATCAGAGCTCACTGGTGTAATATATTGGGGAGTGAAGGACACTGTGACCACAGATACTGTGCATAATGGACAGAAACGGAAAGAAGATAAACAGCAGCAGCATTACTGCAGAGATAGACATGGTTTGATTCGCTCAACCTCAAATTGCAGTGGAGTCAAAAACAGGAAACTGTGTGCGTGTCTGTGTCTGTGTGTGTCCGTGTGTGTGTGTGTGTCACTGGTATAACAGACAAAATAGGAAAACTGGAAGAAACTTAAACAAAGAACACGGACAAGAATCAAGATTAGCAACCAATTTCCTTTTCTGTACCGAGCGTCTCTGTATTGTCTGTAAGCTCATTCTGATCACACTGATCACAGATTTTATGGAAATTAATGCCAGAGCTCTCATAAGAACCAGACTGCTGTAGGAGTTAGCCCATTGTTTGGGCATCATATTGACAAGTTCTGACTTCTCAGGACAATAATAGCTCTGCCATCAGGAAAATCTTAGACTCAGTTTTAAGGGGGTGAAAAAAAAAAGTAATTTCATTGCTAATCACAATGACTTGACTAAACACAAAAGAGCCAAATGTAAAAGGATTCAAATAAAAAAGGCCAGCTTGGAATTAAAAAAGGTTTCTGACCTGCAACAATAATTGATGCGTAAATGCTGTGAACTAAGAGAGTCTTAGAATTTATCTCTAATATTCATAACTGTACTTAAAGGTGAGACCATAATTGACAACTCTGATCCTGCAACAGACCAAAGAAGTGAAAATCAACGTCTACTCGCTGAAAAGGCACAATGTCAGGGCCGTCCAGATAAGAGTTCCCTGATGAAAAACAGGTTTTAAAATCTGCTTCCCATTACTGTTAATGCCCGTGGCCCTGACATATGTTCGAGAAACCTTCCCGAGTAGAAGCCGAAGGTGTTATACCCGCTTTCACCCTCTGTTCCATCCAGTAAAATCCAATTCAGCCTCTATGAATATACATATTAAAGCACATTTGGAAATTTACTGGTGCAAATGCAACCATAAACATGCATGAGAGAGAAAGGTGGCTATTTCCTATGTACTTTGACACTCAGAAAGCAAATTTAGAGTCTGAGATGGACCAGATTTTAATAGTAAAGGTAGCATCAAGGAGTAAAATACCAAATTTAGCAAAGTTTGAGCAAACAAAGCGATCATAAAATGGAAATACAGTAATTCAAAGGTATTTGAGTGAGTTGGGCCAATAATAATAATAGATTGTATGCATCAGTTATTTGTTGACATTACTCATCTTGATCAACGCATGTATTTATTTGGTATTTGATTGATTCATCACTACACTACTACTCTGATCTTGCTGTAATAACACTTTTTATCCCAATAAAACAGAATGAAAGGTTAAAAATGGCATCTTTGTTCTTAAGAAAATGGTAAAATGGAAAATTGAAAAAGTTTAGCAAAGACTTCACCCCAAATATATATTCCTAATACGTATTGTTGAAAGTTATTCACGACACATGAAGGAGTGATCTGTACGAAGGAGTAAAACGAAAGTTAATTTTCAAGTCATGACAGTTGCTGTACTGTCTGAGTGACTACCAGTGTAAGATAAACACGGACTTAAGATTCAATGGAATTCAAGGCAGTGAACTAACAGGGCCAAGCTGCTGACATACTATTTCATGCCGTGTTTGGCTTCCCCCACTGGCATAGGGTGGAATAAATCAGCACATACACACGTACACAGTGCCCCGCTTTAGCCACCATATTGGACTGAATATTTAGTGTCACGGCACATCATATTTCTCCTGAGGACTGAAATGCGTGAAGCGTGAACAGAATCCTTGTTAGTGTCTCTAAACAGACTACTGAAAACTGAGAGGGAGTCTTTTTGTGTATGTACTGTATGTGAGTGTGTGTGTGTGTGTGTGTGTGTGTGTAAGTACTGTAGCCTACAGAAAAAGTTGGCAGTTTTCCCTCATCCAATTTCACAATCTCAGCAGCACAGTTTTGACAGTGGGAACAATTAACATTAGTGACTGGAAATTAAATCGCTTGCCAGATGCAGCTTCACCAAAAATCCATACAGAATACTAAATCTAGTCATTGTATGCGTCTGTGTGCATGAAATAGTCCATGAAATAGCCACAGCATGTCCGTCTGCTTGACTTCACAGTAATGGAAATTACACACACACACACAGGGTCACACAATTAGGGTTGTAAAGGGGTGGGAAATTTGTAGTAAGTTAAGCTGGGGAATTTTGGAATTATTCCAAATCGGAAACTTTAAATGGGAATTATAAAAATGTAGGGGGTGTGGCCTCAAGAGCCCTACAGTAAGCAGTGTGCTATCTGCATGTGATTGAGGAAAAGCATAGACATTCAAGTGTACTTGCATGAAATCTGGTTGTTTAAGTCAAGATTATAAAAAATATATTTTCCCCAACTATATTTAAGTTCCTTGTTAAGGGCCAGGCTTCAATTTTGTAAATTCTCGGTATACTCCTGCTTATTCCCATGAATTCCCTTGGAAAGTTTCCAACTTTGAAAATTCCTGGAATTTTGCACCCAATACAAAACAGCTATGACTTCTCTCCATCAAACCCTTTTTATGTCACCAAGTTTAAAAAGATTTCATCCAGCCTGGGAACAGTATTTGTCTGTGTCAACTGCTTCATCTGAAAAAAAATAAATAAATAAATTTCATGTCTCAGAACAGTAGGGTGCCACACTCAAAACAGCATTAGCAGCAGTGTGTTTCTATCAGTGCATACCTACAGTATGACTAAGGCATGTAGAGTGTGAGCAAAAACAAAAAATAAAAAGAAGTTACAGCAGTGGGGTTCCTTCCATTAAAAGAGTGTGATTGTGCCTCGAGGTGTTCTGGCACCCTGTCTGCCTGAGTGTGTGTTTGTGTATCTTTGTAAAAAGAACAGAGGTCATAGAGGGGACACTCTACAGCGGGGTGAACTGGTTGGATTTTTGCTCTGCGCTTTTGCACGCCTAATTGAATTAAACAGAATTACACTGCACACATGATGAAGGCAAAATATCCACCCTAACCTGACAGCATGGGTGTGCTCTAACTCCTTGTGTTACAGAGGTGTTTAGATTTGGATTAGCGAAGCTCAACTGAACAATTAATATTGACAGTTTTGAATTACAAATGGCATGATCCTGTAAAAAATAGCATTTCTAAAATGATGAAATCCAATCTGCACAGACCCAGCTGAAGGAAGTGAGGAATGAGTGTTCACCTGCAGAGGAGTGATGGCACTTTGAAAACGTTTCCCTGTCTCCACATATCAAGCACGATTGAGCTCTGTCTTTGAAAATGAAACTGTCTCGAAGCGAAGTCTCGATCATTTGATATGTGGTGGGTTTGTGAGACAGCTCTGAACTATAATCCTTCCTATGGTGAGCCCGCCAATCATTTGCGCACGTGTGTGTGTGTGTGTGTATGTGTGTGTATCTATACAAATGTCTCTTAAAGCTCGATTGCAGCTGCACACAACACACGATGTACGCATATGTGAGTACAGGCAAACATTGTGTGCACACACATCTGCGTGCATGAGGTATTATGTCTGCCAGAACAGGATGGTGTTTTGATTGGCTGAGGAGGTTGCATATTCATGAGAAGAAAACCATTTGTGGTTTGATGAATGCTGACAGAAGGGCCTGCTGGATAAGAGTTGACACAGCTAAATTAACTGGAGACCGATGTCATTTTGTCACAGGAGCACGAACGCACACACAGACGCAGAGACACACACAGATGCAGGGACACACACAGACACAGAATGGCAGAGAAGACTGAAAGCTACTTAAACAGGAAATCCACCCCAAAAACAAAATTGTGTTATCATTTTCATATTTTAAAGTCAAACTCTAAAAAATAACAACAACAACAAAAAAAAATCTCGTTCTCAGGGCTGAAAATCAGAGATTCAGGACATTAATTCAGATGTCACATGATACACTGTAGAGATGTTTCATCAGTGCTTAATAACTCTGCAGACCCATAAAAGTTTTCCATCCCAGCAAGTATAATTTGAATGAACGACTTCCAGCTGCGACTCGGAAAATGCAGCTACAAACCTTAGTGAAATCACCGTGGGTGCTGTCATGGCTTCCTGCATGTCGTTTCCTATTATTCATCGTCAGCTCCATTTTTTAATTTTTTTTTGGTTGTCAGATGACATCATCACCGCAGTCTGTCTCGGCTCCTCATGTTAAGTAGAGACTTTACCTCCCCAGCCTCTTCTCCCTCGCTTCTTCCCTACTTCATCTTCACTTTCTGCTTCTACTCTAAAACCACTTCCTTCCTCTCCCTCACTCCCATGCTTTTCTCTTGTTGTCCTCTTCGTGCCCTATTCTTTACTCCTTCACCTAATTCTTCATCCACCCCCTTCCACTTCACCCTCTCTCTCTCATCTGCAGCAAAGGAAACAAGACAATCACTAGTAAAACTGCTCTCTCATCCCTCAGTGGGCAGACAGACAGACAGACCGACTAGTGCATAATGCCCCGCTCCCACTCCAATCTCCAGTACATCTCCTCTCCTCATTTCCACACCCACATTCAATTACTACAAATTACAAGCAGTTTAATTATTATGGCGCAGGAACTCTACTGTTCATTAGCTAAAGAACGGCAGGATGGAGTGCAGACAAAAAAAAAAAAGAAAGAGTGGGATGGGTTTTTTTAAGCTGCACAATGGGAATGAAGTATACGGTGGGAGTGCAGATTTGGCAAATGAAAATGCAGCAAACAAAGCATGAAGGAAGTGAAATATCACACTGGCAATAAAGTAAACACAATGAATGACGATGATCTAAAAGACAATTTAATAAGATGCAAGACCGCATATGATGGGATGATCAATAAGCTGTTTCGTAAACCACGGAGTAGAATAGAATAAAGTAAAATAGAGCCAGCTGCTTCCAGTGCTCAATCTTAATTCTCCCTCTTGATTCAGCTTTTAAAATATTTATTGTTCATTTGGTTTTGACATTTTCTCACTATTCATCGAGCAATGTCAAGGCAAATTGGATTTCATAAAACCAGATGGGATAGATGAGGGGATATTAAAAGACACAAAGAAAAAGAGACAGCTACAGTGCCTATTAATGCTGACAGTTTCTGTCACTTCCCTTTTGGTGTGCTTCTCTGTTTCAAAGTGATCGCGAACGGGATGAAGAAAGACTCCGTGTATGGCTGTAATCTAGCGCTTTGTGTCCTAACAGTTCAACTTTAATTCAACCCTCATCATCGTCTCCCTCCTTCCCCCCGAAATGGTGTTGCTTACTTTTTTCATTTGAAAATGTCACATTCAAAGAAGCCAAGATCTTTTTGACATGTCCCACCCCTCGTTCCATCTACAATATCTCCACTCTTTCTCTTATCTTGTATTCTCTATCACTCTTTAATTTTCACAGTTCCCCTCTCTGCCGTCTTGATTTTTCATAGTTTATCTTACGATGATGAGAGGATGAAAAACCAGCAAAGACACGACCCCCACACAAAGCACTAGAGACAGGCAAATAAAAAACAATATTTGAATAGAGGGCAAATGGTATATATGGAGGATGAAAGGCTAAGTGCAGTGTTTCTGTGTGTGTGTGTGTGTGTATGTGTGTGTGTGCTGTGATGAAATGAGCTGATAGCGACGGCTGTTTCTAGAACCACAATTTCAAATGAAAAGACAAAACAATGGATTTCTTCAACAGATAGCATTATTCTTCTGGGAATTACGCAGGAATAATGCAGGGGGTTATCTGCTGAGCTGAATGGTGACATTTACGTGTTATGACCTTCCTTTTGATTTCTAACACATGCACAGACACACACACACACACACACAAACCACAAACGCAAGCCACCCTCATCCTCATGCACCATCCCGACAAGCTTGACAGACACAAGCCGTGGCCCTTATTACCATTTCCACAACCTACTGAAGTCACTGTCTCTCAGAAAACACTTCTCTGCTGACTTTCACTACTCCGGCACAGCTCAGACAGACACACAGCTGCAGGGGCTCCTTTCACCACAACCGCGTCAATGTGTGTTAGTGTGACAGAGCGTTGTGTTCTACACCGAGACCGGCAGAGATGGAGAGGTTTAGAGCGTGTGTGAGTGTGTGTGCGCCTTGGATGGGGGGGTATAGAAGAATTTAGATGGGAAATATGTGTGACCTTTTCACTGTTCTGGGTATCTCCGTGTGCATGTTTGGCTATGGTGTGCTCACAAAAGTGGGTGTATGTGTCTGTATGAGTAAGCTCTCAATGACGTAGAGGGATTTCCTGGAAGGACGAGGGAGAGGGAAGAAAATAAATGTCCCTGTTTATGAGTGTTTACATTGTATGATTAAGGAGTTGGTTATCTGGGTTAAGAACAGATATAACACCAAGAACAATGTAACAGCATATCCATGAAAGTTGGTCTGATTACCTTAAACAACATAGTTTGGCTGATGTTAGATATTTGTTTGGTTTTCAGACACTTTATTTAATCACAGTTATCAAACTTTCAGAAAGTTGTTTCACAGTAACTTAGATGTTGACACAAACCAGTGTAGGTACCAGATCTGCTCAAGGTCCTGCGTTTACAGATGCAGATAATTAACACATTATAATTGGCTGTATAAAAATTACTAAAAGCTACTTTCAGCTCATGATGTATAATGCAGAATTTTATTTTTAATGTAAAAATTCCTTACTTCTCAGTATTAGCTAAGGCAACATTAATAACTCAATAAAACTTAGGTGCCATGAAGTTATCTGAAATCTGTCGCCATGTATATCGTCGTGTATGAGTCATGTTGTCTCACATGTATAGATAGCTTGTACATAGTTATCATATATTCACCTATCATGTACCTCATCAGAAGTGCAGCTTCCTCTTTAGTCTTTGCCGTTATGTCCATAGAGGTTGCGACACCGGCTTCGACATCTGTCAACTTTACCCTGCACACTGGGCCTAAAAAATCTTCTCTTCCCAGTGATCCAAAAAGCCTGTGGTACAGCCCTAGGCAGTAATTGCATGTGCTGTATCATCTTTGCCTCTCCATTATCTTTCACTCTATCACCTGAAGGCCTCCTATCAATCAACATCACAAAGAAACATGGTTACATTGCAGCCCTGAGGGAAGGATAAGGGAAAGCTGGAAGAGCAAGAGGAGGACAGCAGTAAAACTGGTTCAGGACAAGTGGATTTGAAGATTCTTCCATTGGGTTTTTGAGAAATAACAAGATCATGCCAGAGGCCAGTGATATACTGTCATTATACACAAAAAAAAAAGCAGTGAAGCAGTGAAAGCATACGGCAAGAAGAGAAAATCTGAATTGTAAAATTGTCAGTGATGGGAGCTTTTCTAATGCCGTGCTTTTCTTTTCCTCCTCGTCTTCCCTTCCACATGAAATATATTTCATTGCACATGAGCACTCGCTGGCTACTTGTTTGCAGTTGTGCTTTCTAGAAATGCAGCGAGCTGCAAGCAGGTACCTTCTGCTGCCAGGCTTCGTGATGACTAAGAGGACGGTGATTCATTCCCAACTTCACCCTAAACTTTTTTACCCACCTTCTACAGTATGCGAAAACATTTGAGACTATGTGTTTTGGCAACTGTTGTGGAAAATCATAATATGCCTGAGGGCGCTTTCTGCGGTGATTATGTGTAAGGTGGAACAAAAAAGGATTTCTTCATCACTTCTTGCCTCTCCTTCAACTCACATTCATCCTGACTACAGTTAATTTAACAGCTATTCTGGCTACGAGTACATTCACCCTCCTGAAATCAATCACTCCTGTGACCTCTCAATAATCTTTCTGTCCTTTGTCTCAATTTTTTCTCTTCCTCTCGTGTGCTCAAAGACTCTTCATATTTTCCCTCCTGGCATCTGTCGGTTCCCCATTCTCCTTAAATCTTATCTAATAGTCTCTCCCTCTTTCTCTCTCTGGACCTATAAGTGTTTGTCTCTATAATTCAAACCTCAGCAGATACATTAGCATCTGTCAAGGCTTTGCTCCGTGCTGAGAGCTTTGGCAGAAGCTGTTTTTTGTTTTGTTTTTTGTTTTTTTTTTTTGCTCACTTGCACACTTCAACACCCTGGCACCTTCACTCATCCCTTTATTTACTCTGACTCACAGGTAATGAAGCAAAGAACTGGTGAAACTGTGTATCAGAGAGGAAAGACATACCACTCTTGGAGCCAGAATGGACATCTGGCCATGTGATACTGGGAGGCTGAGTTGCAAACTAGGGATTTACAAATGTTTACAGTGGAAATGAACAGCTGGGCTGGGGGCAGTTTAGGTGTACAGTGCAAAAGGTGCTTATGTGAAGGTTTTAGCCAATGCCAACAACTGTGCTGTGTGTTTTACAGAGCCAAAATAGAAAATGAACAGGCTCTAATTTGGGAACATTGGCCCACTGCACATATTTCATTGTTTGGTTATTAATGAGCTCAGTGTATTCAGACTGTGAAAATAAGATTTCACTACTGTACATCCAAAGAAATGTTTTGTGGCTAGCATACATCTTGTCAGAGTGCAAACAGCTTCTATACAGCTCCTAAAAAAGTGATAAACAACAATATTTTTGCTGAAAAAGCCATCAATGCTTTTTGTGCAAACTCTAAAACTTTCACTCGCTGATGGAATTTTAAAGCAGCAAATGTTGTTCCCCCGTCCCACGATGATGTAAATCAGAAAACAGAGGGAACTGTTTAAATTTTCAGGAAGCACAGCTAGCAGCAGGTAGCTAATCTCAACACTACATTAAATAATGAAATGAAACTTTTATTACGATTTCATGGATGACTGATACAACCCGGTACATATGGAAGCAAGCTTCTAATATGAGGGGCCGTTTGAGAATACGCTGAACATAGGAGTTTGTTTCTATATGTGATATACAGTAACTGAAGAGCCCAATATGATGTTGTAGCTTTCACAATGATAATATGAAAGCAATTTAAAAAAAACAAAACCATTGTGCTCTCCAAGATGTATCCAAAATCACCTAAAACCATTGAAAAATCGATCATATAAACTAAATAGTCATTTACTGCTACCTTTGTCCCATGAACTTAACAGTAAATGAATTGTACGCTACTCTTCCGACCACTCAAAGTGCTTTTACATTACATATCTCATTCTCCCATTCACACACACATTCACACACCAATGGCATGGCCTTCAGGAGCAATTTAGGGTTCAGTATCTTGCCCAAGAACACTTCGACATGCAGAGTGGAGGAGCCGGGGATCAAACTGCCAGTCATCTGATTAGCGGACAAGCCGCTAATGTATTGCTTACATTAAACAGCATCACTGAATTGGTGGCTCTGACTTAAAGTGTAAAATATTGAAATATTTTGATCCATTACAGGCATCTGTTAAAATCTCTAGCCAGCATGGTGTGAAATCAGAGTCAAGTAAAATGAACTGAAAGACCCAATTAACACACAAGTTTGATTAGATTTGAAATCAGCAGCTGAGTATAAGAACAGAGGAAAGGAAGAGGAGAAGAAACCAAAAGGAGGAAAAGGGATGGAGGGAAATCAGGAAGCTGAAACTAGGCCAAATGACAGAGGCCCTAATAGGTTTGTGTTCAAGTGGACTAAGACAAGAGCTTCGACCTCCGTTTCCAATTGACACTCCATTGTGTAATCTGCAGCAGGCTGCTGCATCTGCCTGCTCTGTCTCTGTCTCATACAACCCCCAAACCCTCACACACAAATCAACACTTACACATATACTAAAGCGGAGACTCTGATCATCTTCCTCCCAGCTTAATCTGACAGCCATGTCAGCTTCGATAAGCCTCTGTTTGCAGCTGAGGCTCTGCGGTCTCTACCTAATTGTATTATCTTTTAGCTACCTGAGACACTACTGTGTTTTATTCTGCTGATACAGACGCAGAGATGAGACTTTAGTTATTGGAGAGGGGGATTCAGAACAAAGCGGGTGCTGTGCTGAACATCGCTGGCCACTTAAAAGTGATCGTGAAGTGAAGTGTGATTATAGTTGGTACTGTAGAAACATCTACACAACACACAAATCATAACACCATGCATGCAAAGAACACACATGCTGAATCCCACTGGAATAGCTCATCAATCATTTATTCATTCCCCTGTGCTGAGGATGATGTTCTTGTGAAATATTGATGACAGCGACTAGACAGTGCCAGTGTGTTCATGTTGTTTCTATGTGTGCGAATGTGAGTGGCAATAAATATATAATTAGATTACCAGTTCTTTGTGTGCGGCATAGTTAATGAGATTGTGTGTACTTGGTCTATGCTTTCCAATGTATGCCCTGCAAAGTTTGTTTCGCTTCAAGCTAAAACTTTTTTCTGTTAGAAGTTCGAATGTGCTGACTTCTTCTGCCACCATTCAGTCTCACTGCTACAGCAGTCTACCTGTCTGACTATTCCAATAAAGTCTTTGTTGCACTTTCAACACTATTAACATTTTGAGGCCGATACCAATATCTAACGATACTTTTGTGAAGTTTAAAGTCAGAAAACAATTTGAATTAGCCGATAATAATTTAGTAAAAGATAAACACAATGTTTTGATATGGATCCCTTGTATGGTTGTCAAAAGTATCAACACTACGACACTTTTTCAATGCAGCATGTTTAAGACACTTTGATGCTATCATTCAATAATGAAGTCATACAGAAGCAGATTTACAATCAGAGTTCACCCAGGGGCTTCACAGATAAACAAAAGGGAAGGATATGAACATTAGCATGGGTGACCTTTTGTGCACCAGCACTGTTTGCAGGTTGTTCATTTTAAATAAAAGAAAAAAATATATATGTGTGATTTCTTTTTCTTTTTGCCGTGTTGTCAAAAGTGGCATAGAGTACCACTTTTTGTTTAGTATTCATCATGAGTAGGACATTTTGATGCAATAGTGACATCATTTCTCAAACCTATTGGCATCTCTGTACTGAAATTCTGCGTCATTATTGGCCGAGATAAACATCAATATAATATACTGTATATGTGTAATAAGCTGATACCATAACTGTCTTTCAGTGGTGTGGCTTCGGTTGCAAAGTTGTGCTGTACATAACAAAACACTGTGCTCTGAAGAGATGGCTGTAGTTTCACAGTGTCACAGAACAACATCAATATATTGGCAGCAATAGAGGCTACTTATTCCTTCCACACACCACCTTTGTCCTGCAAATGATGATATGTGGTCACTTAGGCACGAACAACACAGCTTAACCTTAACAGATTTTGTCTGGTCATTGACAGCAGCGACACTGATTGGACTGGTAATGGTCGTATGGTATCGATTTGTTCAGCTGCAGACAGCAGACATTGAAGGTAGAGGCAGTGGTCCATTTTCTGACAGCGTAGTGTCATTCATGGGGACAAAAGAAATAAGGCCTACTGTAAGTGAGGCAAACCGCTGAGACAATATAATGGCTGAAGATATGGGCGTGAAGCACTCTGCGCTAACTGGACGCTGCAGTTTGTGACAGTGACAGTGACAGACACCTCACTACTTCTACAAAACATCCAGAGCAGAAAAGTGTAACGTGCCAGCGTGACGATGGCAGCAGAGACACATGCATTTAAAGTGCAGGAGGCACTATGTCTGTAGATGGAGGAGGGGGACTAGTGTACACCTGCAGGAATAAAACAATGGACTTGGACAGGGGGTGGTAAACGCATCCATAATTTACAAAGACATAACACAGGTTCATACAGGATGCTACACAAATTGCTCTACAACTGGGTGCATTTAAATGTAAAGGACATTTAATTGCTCTGAACATTTTGTTCTCAATGTGAATGTAGCATAGATTTTATTTGCACAAAGCTGTGCTGAGGGGCTTCAGGCATTTACTCCATCGACTTGCTAAACTGTCTGAGCTCAGCTGCTTCGAAAGCTTGTGGGTATAGTTAGCTGCGTGTGTGAGAGAGAGTGTGGGCTGGTGCATACACATACGCAATTTGCTGTACATTAAAAACGACAGCACCACCGGTTTGTATGTGTAAATAATCTACGCCATGAACTACAGGGTTTTATGTGTTCTCAGATTCCACGACGACAGGATGCTGAGTGGGACACATTTCTTTCTTCTCTGTCCGATAGCCTAGTGGGAGCCGCAGAGACTGACGCCGCCTTGAGTGGGTCCATTAAGGAAATGAGCGTGATCAATCAAAATGGATTAATGCAACTTGATCTCCCAAAGGCAGATAAAGAAACATAAATCTGGAGCAACAAACCCGTATGTTCACAAATACAACATGTTGGCATGCGTGCCCACATATGTTCACGTTCCCACAAACATTTAGACGCGTACATACAAGCCATGCAGAGCAAAATGAAGTTATTTTAAGACTGATAATACAAGCCGAAAGCTATAATTAGGAACTGCACAACACTGTAAGTGTTTTAAGTTTTGCTTCGGTGACAACAGCTCAACTTGTGCTTGAAGTGAACAGGTTTAAACTCACACTATCATTTGTAAATCCCAGGAAAGCGACTGTACTCCACATCGATTGTAAGGTGAGTGTTTCTGACAAGGAAAAATGGTTGCCCTTGTTAAAGCCGTTCCCATTCAAACGGGATGCATTTCTCAGCAGACAAATCTTCTGAATGCTACATGACAGAAACAAAGAATGACAGATTTGGGAAAACCTTTTAGAAATTGCTTTTTCTGTTGTGCTTCGGCACGTCTTTTATTTACTGAGAAACGAATGAGCCCTATCATCTGAGCTGACAGGTAATGCCATTTAAACTTTCCCAGAGAGAGGAAGCGCCCAAGGCTTGGCAGTACAGACACACAACCAGATCACTTCAGTAAGCTGCTAAACAGATGCTTGAGTGAAAGAGTGCCGTCAGCAGGCAGCATGTAGGTCGAGGTAAAGCACTAACATACCATTCAACATATGGCCAACATAGTCTACAGATTTGTATAAATACATTCGTTAATTACTGTCTCACAATCGAGAACACCAAGTGGCTTATTATGGTATAATCCACAGTAATAAAATATATATTTCAGACTGACCTGCTGTAGACTAAATGCCATTAAAAACTCAATAAATGATAACTGTAAGATCCTGGGTTATGCTATCCTTAAATACCCATTTTTCCACAGATACTCTTGTGGGTGACATTATCTACTAAAGACGTTTTACATATAATTTGAACAAGTAGAAAGTGGTTTGGGACATAATGTAAATTCTTATGTCTGTAACATACAGTGAAGTGAGAGGTGAGATTAACTCCTCAAGAGTGCAAACCTTGCCAGTGAAAAGGAAGATTTCAACAGCAGAAGTAAGCCTCTTCTCCTCCTTCAACTCGTGACACTTCCAAAAAAAAAAAAAAAAAAAGTTGTCCAAACTGCAGCACCGCACAGGGGTAAACAGAAATCAGTTACGGGATGGTGATGCTGACAAGAAACTATTAAGGAGCATTTGTGTAAGTGTGCGGCAGCAAACATTGACAGCTTTCTGACATTATCGCGCGGCTCTGACAGATGTGTAGCTAATATCAATGCTGTCAGTCTGATTACTGCTTCCACATGATTATTGGAAGCAAAGGAAAGCCTGACGTGCGTTTGTATGCGTGTTTGTGTGAAGCAGATACACATAAACATATATACATAGAGAGAGGCGAAGGGGAGAAAAGAGAAAGTGCAGGAAGTTGACTGTAATTTCAACTGACTGTGTGACAGGTTTACAAAAATGTAGCGTTTATGCATTTGTCTGCTCAGCCCACATGCTTCTTAATTTAGTTTTGCACCCATGTGTACCCCTGGTTTCAAAATTAAAACATCTCACCTGCCCTCAACTGAGCTTTCTTCTCCTTTCTCCTCTTAAACTCTCAGCGATCACTCTCCCCTACTTTTAGCTCAGCTTTACAGCCCAGCACAGACACAGCTCATCTCCCAAGGTACAGCAAAAAGGGCCTTCTCTCTCCCTCTCTCTATTCACACACACACAGAGATAAACAAACACACACATGGATGAGGTTAAGTCCACCTGTCTAGTGTTTAGAGAGACTCACTAGAGCTCCCTCTTCCCTTTCAGGTGTTTTTTTTCTTTGGTCAAACAGCTTCTCTCATTCTCCGTCATTACTTGTCAGGAGGAGCTGTTTTTTGTGTTCATCTTGCAGGAATGGACGGGTGAGGTACTCACAGACAAAAGATTTAAGAAACCGTCTCGAGTGTGTGTGAGTATAGCTTAGAGAAACAGAGGGGGAGCGAGTGCATCCATCCTCGTGTCTAGCTGTCTTACAAGCAAGGCAGCCGCTATTATTAGCCATTATGTTGTTTCATTAGTGTTTGCAAAACTTGAAGAATCCTTGCAGTAAAACCTCAGACTAGATGTAAAGAAGTATATTTATTTTGAGGATTTTATGTCTTCATATTGACAAATCCAAATCACTCACATTTAGGTAAGAGCACTGATGATATTGTATACTTTGGTAGCTTTGTCTCTAAATTAGCAATGCATTATTTCATAAAACATTAACACTGATCTCATAGCACATCTAATCATACCTTATATTTCTTACATATTAAATCAATAAAGATTCTGTTGAATAGTGCTGAATTAAAAACTTGATGCTGATTTGAAATGCCAGAGCTACCACCAGAACCACCATGTTTCTAAAACAAAAAAAACAAAAAAAAACTGGCACTGCATAAAGGCCTTTGGCGTTTTTCCCAGCCACCACAGGTTCCCCTTCACGCTAGGAAGGAACAAAAGGGATGCACACTGGACCTTTAATTATAATAACGGATGCACTGATTGTGCCCCTGTGTGTCAAACTTGCAAACCTTCCAAACTTCTTATACTGCTGACAAATATTATGTGGACTGCCCTCAAACTAGAAGCCAGAGCAAAAGTAAAAACAAGAGGGAGAGAAAGAAAGAGAGAGATAGACAAAGATGAAAAGAGAAGTGCAGACAATGCAAATCAAACGGGAGTGAACTGCTCTGTGAGACAAACAAGCAGAGCAGAGTTAACTCTTATTAGAGCAACCTCTCTCATCCTTTGTTCTCTCCTCATCTGTCTATCTATACTGCATCTCTGCTGCCCTAAGAGACATGTCACTTCCTCCTTGCAGCGTTTCCTGAAATAGCGCCGGTGCCCTCATAGGCGTTGTGCTGCTACATAAGCGCCATATCCAACAAAAGCACTTCAGATACACTACATACACTGTACGGGATTTACTGTGCCACACTAATCTGAAATCAGTGTTGGTAACATTATATATTTATGGTAGCTTAGGCGTGCATTTCTCAGTTGAGTCCTGCTCTCCAAACAGTTTTACCAGCGGCAGTTTCATTTTCGTATTGCATACAATTAGAGCAGCGTGTCATATGCCAATCTTATAGCACTTGTTTACAAATCCCCTTTAGGCTCTTTTTCATGTGTATCTCCTTGTAACAAGGACATCAGTGTGCATCAGTCCACTCAGTTTTCATGTTTTAATTTGCTTCATTTAGCATTTTTCCTGCATAAATTGTCAGATAATACTGAATTAAATACCTCTTACCGTAATACCCGTAAAACAACTGAGACTACGATTGCTATGTTACGTCAAAATTAAACCCCCCATTTCCCATTAAACCTATTGTTTCCCGTGATAAACTGAATGTTACCACCCCTTCCATGGCAGTGCTGTGCAGTGTGTTTTCTAATAAATATACTTACCAACACTCTTTGGACTTTTAAAGCCTCAGCTATATTTATTACTATGAGAACAGTGCATCCTTTTTTTTCTTTGCAACAAGGCAATTTTCTTTTGTTTTTGTATAAAGATAATAGACTGTACAAAAGACAGACAGCTCATACACAGAAAGGTGCACTGTCACAATATATCATAATATAACAACACCAGACTGGAATAGTGATGGTTTGTCTGTGTTAAAATGCTATATTACTGGCATTAGCATCTTAGTATCTTGTAAGTGCTTTTGCACACACAGCATTTCATCTTTCAAAGCATCTCAAGGAAGATAATTTTAGATCGTTTTCAAGTGGCAAAAGGACAACAAAAGACGCAGGGTCTACTGCATACAGATTGGCTTCATGATATTGTCTCCAACTGATGGTTGTCTGGTAACCATCTGAAACTAAGCTTCATTATTTAGAGTCAAATCTGTCACTTTGAAGATAGTAAAATGATTCTGAAACCTTTATTTCCTCATCTTTTCATCACCCTTCCACTATACACTTTGCATGAAATAAATGAATGCTCCTGCATTGCAGCGATCATTACTGTCACTTTTCAGACAAAGACATGAGTGTTTTTTTTTTGTTTTGTTTTTTTTGGGCTGTGGAAGAATCGTCCAACCGCGTTCAACACAGGCACACATGTGAAAGCAGGAGAAAAGGGGCACAGAGGAAAAGGGAAAAGTGAGCTGAGGAAACAAAGAAAAAGCTACAGCTACCCTGCAATTATTCAGTCTCACACCAGACACTTAATATATTCATCTCTGAGGGAAAGAAATGAGAGAGAATGAGAAGTAGGAGGAGAAGGAGAGAGAAGTGGGGAACGAGGTGGCTCGAGGAAAGAAATAATCTCAAGTCATGCTTGGTGTGCCTTTATGACTTTATCAGCCCACACCAGTAAAGAAACCAGACAAACACAGCTGCCTTTTTCGTCCATACGGACATAATACAGTCGGTTTCAAAAACTGTCAGGCAACAGAGGCTATGGCTTCCTAAACACCATTAGTGTATATCTGTAGAAAGCAAGCACAGGCACGCTCGAGTATGACACTATCAGGGCTCGAGAAAATAACCAGCTTATGGCACAGGGAAACGATGAGTTAGCGACCTGTAGACAAAGCTTGATGCAGGCAGAGTAATTGAGACAGCATATTGCTGCAGAATAACCTTCCCAGAGACATAACCATAATATAATGTGCTGTGGAGAAATTTCTCATTTACGGCCGGGTAATAGCACTTAGGTCAGAACAATGGCCCTCTCTACTTGGAAATTGGATAGGCTTTCTCATTAATATGTATAGTGTAGGAATGGGTTCAGAAAGGAATAACATGGTGAATGGCCTGAAGTTTGTACAGAAGGAGAAACAAAGTTGGGGAGGAGAGTTATAAATGTGGACAGTACGGGTGTATAATAGATGCAACGCAGGTACAAACCTACTGTACAGCCAAATGTGGGTAAAATATGAAAGTGGCTAGTAGATTTGCTTCACAGCCAAAAAAAAAACAAAAAAACAATTGTAATCTGTTGAGTGGCTGGTAAAAGCATTCACTAGACATTTGGCTGATGGATAAAAAGGTCATTTTACACCTTGCCTGTGATTAATAAATATGTAGAGCAAGTGAGAAAAAGTGTATGCCTGAAGACATAATGTCACAACAACCAATGCAGACAGTACGTGGATGCAGTGTTAGAACTAGGTGCAAAGGGAAAATGTAGTAGTATTAATTTAGACAGGTAACTCAGCTTAGACTTACATGAGCTGATTCATCATGCTTTACCATTAGTGGATCGTTCATTTACATTTACATTTAGTCATTTAGCTGACACTTTTATCCAAAGTGACTTACAAAAAAAGGATGCAATTAAGGTACAGTGTTACTAGGACATGATAGTGCAGCAATAAGTACTGTGACAGTACTAGACGGGATAGATTATCCACAGTTACACAGTAACTGATTCGTGAGATAAAAACAGCCTGTATCAGGGGTTGGACAGCATGTTGAGTCAAGTAAGGCCTGATTTTTTTTAATATTGCGAAGTGCAAAGCAACACGACCTGACAACTGAGGCGACATGATTAGAGGAGGTTAGTTGGTCATCAATCATGACCCCCTTCTCGCTACCCTGGTGGGGGCAAGACATAGGAAGTCGATTTTGATGTTGATGGTTCAGCTGGACAGTGTGTGCCTTCATCCATTCAACATCTGCTTGGCTACCAGCTGACTAATAACATTCAACTGTAACCCAACGCTTGACATTATTATTCTACTCTACTTTCAACACCATGTTTGTAGCTTCTCCCATCACCCTTACCTGCTCCTTACTGCTAGGTTCTTAGCATTGTGCTGCTACTTTCCACAACAGCTAGCACAAGGTCAACTCCTTGACGGAGTGTCTTTGACTGAGCTTCATTTTCTGGACAAATAATATGGCAGTCATTTGGTTACCTTTGTATATCTACAAAGCACTGAAACTGCAAAGGCCAAAAAATGTGTTCCTTTTTAAATCAATGTCTCATTGGATATTGACTGAGCACCTTTGCTCCCTTTTCAGCAAATACAGTAATTCGTCACCTTCAAACCTCAAAGTTGTTAAGTACAAAACACAGTATTTTATTTCTCCCCACTGGGTAGGTCTATTGGAGCAGCTGGAGGCCGTGTTCCTTTTCTCTCAAAGACATGATGAAAGGGTTGTGAATATCAGTGAATTTCCAGTATTCCATCCATTTACTGTTTGGTTACCAGTCAGGGAATTTATACATGAACATCATAACTTCTACATCAGAGTGTGTTCAGTCCCTGGCAGAGGTGTTTTTGGATCAGCCCTTAAACACAACTGGTAGTACAACAGGTGGGAAGCTGGTGAGGGATCTACATGTCACAACAACAGTGTCTCCTGCTGGTTGGTCTATGTGCAATCGCTTCCTGTGTACTCCCGCTTCCCCATAGCAAGAGTGAAAGTAAACAAAGCAGCAGCAAGTTGAGGACTTGCCAGTCTTCTGGGTACAGACTACAAGTGCACTATTGAAGGGAACTTGTAGTGGTAGAAAAATAGGTCTGACAGGAAGATTACCATAATGTACTATGGTAGTCCTGCAGCAAACTTTTGTACTTCAAAAGTTCTACACTACCGTTTTCTTAGTGCTTTAAAACTCTCTGCTAAATATGTGCATGTTTCTACGAAGATGTTTGACTCTTTCATGACTAACAAATACAGCTTAACATTATTCACCAGCTTCTTTTAACCACATCCCTTAATCCCTGAAAATAATAGCTATAACACCACTGTGGAATTACATCAACCATCTAACCAAAGTCTAACTTTAACCTCAACCTAATCTAAAACCTTGTTTTTTTCTACTTACCCACAAACTTGTGGTTGCCTTTCTTATGTCTCTGCGTGCAATTTGATAGAATGATTTATGGCTTTGCTTAACTGAATTTTTGGATGGGGATCAAGAAGCAGCTCCTCTGTAAAGTGAGACAAACTAATAAATCTTCTCAAAATGCAGATGGCAGGAATTAAGTAGCATTTAAGTTATTTATACATTTATGGAGTCAAAGATGATTTGCTCAAACAGAAACATCACTGAAAAGACAAACACACACACAAACACACACACGCACAGTCCATTCAAACCCCCCAGGTCCTAAGTGCACACTGATAAAGGGTACTACTCGAGTGATCCCCCCTGCTGCACCTAGCACCAGTGACACGCAGAAGATTGTCATGCCAGATTTGTTGGACATGAAGCGATGGGAAGGAAACATAACTGCAGGGAATGTGTGATAGAGATGAGAACATTCAGTGTGAAAAAAACATGAAAGGGGACCACAGAGCGGGGGTGTCTGATGTGCTCAACCAGTACCAGCTACTGCATGCTGATGTACTGAAATGTACACGCGCTGAATCACACCCTTTAAGACAACCAAAGTATATACAGTACATGTAAGCTGCAGTCATGAGTGTAAAATCTCGGCTGAGGTCCTCTTAGGACACAAATAAAGATGTATTTTGGGAATGTGACACATTGGTGTGACATGGAAACATGACGATCACATTTAATATGAGTCACAAAACCATTAATCTTGGCCACTGCGTGGATCCAAGCACAGCAGCGTGTTCTCCTTGTGGTGATTATAAGTTTTCCATTTTATGAATTACAGTCTTTAATTGACAGCTTTCTCAAACAGTTAGCAATAAAACCTGCAGAGACAAGAGAATTGCAAAATTTTAAACTGACAGAGAAAAGCCTGGAGTCTTTCAACTAGAACAAATAGGGTAAAGGATTGTCGTGGGTCCTTGTAAATGTAATAAACTGTAGAGTATGTACAAGCTCCATAGGGAGTGTCTTTGATCGAGCTAACATCTCCCTCATGTCTGATGCATTTTAATCTAGAGGAAAATAAATTCTGTGTGTGTACCTTTTTATCCCTCTTTTTCATTTTGTGAGCAAAGAAACTTCTAGAAATCTCATACTCTTGCTTAATCACAGATACGCACACACAAACACATACAAACTCTATTCCACTTCCACCTCCGCCTCTTCGTCTTTCTCATTTTCACTATTGAGCTTCTACTTCTCCATCTCCGGTTCACAGCTCTTGATGAGTTTGTGAGTCACTGAGGAGAGACGGGGATTTCAGAGAAAACCTTGCACTCTGAACCTCCAGCGGAAGCTGATAATCCACGGAAGCGAGAGGTGGTGACGAAATTCAGCTAATACCCAAACAATTGCTATCGGTGCAACTCCCACTAAGGTGACAAAGCCCTACACAAATTTGGCTGTTATTGTGTGCAAACGGCAAGCTAATATCTGTGTAAAAATGACTAAGGCACAATGCAAGATGAAAGCCTGTGCATTTGATTTATATACAGAAAAGTAACTCGTCTGCTAGTGTGCCTGATGGTCTTGCTGTGGCCACATCAAGGATTAGCCTCAGATGACAGCTGCTGAATCAGTCATCCTCAACTCAGGACATATAAAGCCCTATTAGACAACAACATCTAAACACACTGTTACATGAAAAATTTGACAAAATAAATAGTGGTAGGTTATTAGCTGGACTGTCAGCTCAAAGCACCAGGGGAGTGTTAGTGTTTGGACCACTGGAAAGAGAAGGTTTTCAGGCCCAATGGGCGAGTGGGGGAACGCACGCAGGGTGCAGAGCTGGGCAAGCGAGCAATGTAACTGGGCTCAGTAGCCTCTGTGGACATAATGTCAGAGGCAAAAACACCTAAGGAGTGGTGGATGGAGGAAGCTAAGTAGAGAAAAAATATAATCTCAACAAATGCACATGTACATCTGTCCATATTTGCACAGTGGAGTTGCACTCTGACACCGGGGCTGCAGAATCACAAAAGTACCAAAAGCCTTTGACAGTTTGCTGTGCAAGACAAAGTACAACAAAGTAAGTATAATATCTTAGTAAAAAAAAGACTTTGTTTTAACTTGGGAATTAAGCTTTCACAGTAGAGAAATAAGCACACACAACAAAATGTATGGCACGAGTTGGGTAAAACTTCCTTAACATGGACCAAAAGGAAGAAGAATGTGCTTAAAAATGAACTTGGATATTCAGACAACTCTGTTCTGCTAAACAGCTGCTACTGCTCTGAAACCGACATGAGGCCATCAGCTGGGTCTTCTATGGGAGAAAAACCTTCACTCAAACAGCGAGAAGCACACAGCCCACTCCTTATTCTTTTCAATGATGTTTTCTGCTCTCACAAATCATCTTTGGCCAAATGTTAATTATACAGACAGACACACAGAGAGAGTGAGCATAAACAGCCAAGACTCTGTAGTTTCTCCAAGTAATAGAACTAATATTAATTTTCTACAGCTAAATTAATTTAGCTGCCGCATTTGTCATTATGGGCGATGAAATCATCAATCACCAGCTAAAACTTTGACTTAATTATGGAAATTGTAATTAAAAATTGTGGGAGTTGGATTTAAAAATTGCACTCTTTCAAAAATTATCTGCCAGTCACTCAGCCCCAGGTGCTCCCAGACCAGAAATCCGAAACGCCTTGTAAAATTATCATAAACATGATTATGCCTGTATGGAAAAATGTTCAAATCAGAGCAAAGTGAGTTGTCTCCGGGGCAAATGAAAATAACCACTGATAAAATAACCGTTTTTTTTTTGTTGTTGTTGTTGATTTTTGTTTTTTTTAATTTGGCAATGTTGCATATTTTCACATGGAAGGTCTGCCAGGAATGACATGTACTTAATGAGACACGGGAGTGGAACTGGGTGTGTACGTGTGTACATGCGTGTGTTGCTCTGCAGGTGGTGAGTGGAGGCTTAATGAAAGAGCCAGTTGTTTTTGCGGGGCTGATTTGCAGAGAGCAGATGGATTGGTCTCTCAGTCTCTCTGGTCTCAATCTTGTCCCACATTGCTGCTGTCGCCCCATTTAACAGCCGATTTCTTGCCAGCTCATCACAAACACATATAAACACACACACACACATATACATTCAGGGGGAGACAGCAGCAAAACAGTGTGAGGTAGAAGAAAAGAGGGTGAAACAGTGGGGCATACAAATAAATGTACCCAAGCACACTGTAGATGATAGAGTTACACGCACCTTTTGTGCATAGACAAGCACAAAAGTAACATACATAAAAGGGATACACACACACACACACACACACACACACACACACACTCTCTCACACACACACACAGTAAACTCCTATGGGGAAGCACGATTGGACACTATACAGTTTTTAATGAGCTTGCTCCAGATGTCTTCCCAGGCAGTGCATGAGTCGTTGATTAATCAAGTGCATTTTACTAAGAAACACTGACACACACACTAATCCTAATTTATCACACAAACACAGTAATCTCAATTTATCACAAATACACAAACACAGTAATCCCAAATGACCCCCCACCCCCCAAACACACACCCCACCCTCTCCCTCTCTCTCTCTCTCTCACACACACACACACAGCATCTAATTTTTAATATGCTTCTGCGTCTATCCATTCAGTTAAGTCTGCTATTTCCTGTTTCCATTTTCCCTGGTTCATTCTTCTCTCTGACAGATTACAGCACACACTCACGCACACAAAAACCTGACTGATTCACACTTAAAGTAGCACTTGCTGCATCTTTCAGATTCGCACATCCACGTAACTGGACACATTGCAGCCTTCAACTATTGTTGTGCCTACACACACACACACACACACACACACACACACACACACACACACACACACTTGTGGAAATGGCCTTCAGTACCAGGATTGCTTATTTTAACTCCAGCAGTATTGAGAAGTGGCTGGCCTCCACAAAAAGGTCTCTGACTTTCAATCTTCGCACCTTGTACAGCGGGAGGTTATAATGGCAATTTTCCCCTGCCTTGCCACTGGCAGTCAGCCTTCACTCCGGGTCATGCAATGACGTCGGTCAACCAGTGTGTTAATGGCATTTCACTGGTGAGATATGGACGCAGGTGTGAGATATGGATGCAAGGTATCTCATGGCTATTTGGGTCACTGTTTACATTTATTTGTTTGTCATTTATATTTTCAAAGCATTTTTTACTTTGCAGACTGTTCAGTACTAAACTGAGTAATTATAACGTGCTAATTCAATTTCCTGCTCCAACCTGTATAGGCATGCCTAACCCCTTTTATCTCATCCTATCCCATTTGTCTCAGTTCGCATAACCCTCTTCCTCACACCCTGTTCCACCTTCTCTCTCAATGCAGAAACCACAGGAGGATGATGAAGCCAAAGATCAGCGAGATGTGCCCCAACCCAGAGTCTCAAATGTAATGCCATTTTTGGATTCCTCCAAACCCGTCATCAATCCCCATTTGACGCTCGTTTCATGCCTCCGTACCCGATCCTCATACAACCCTTCATCAGTCGATCAGTTGTGCCAGTCAGTTTTAGCCTTCTATACTCAACTCAACCACTGACTCAAGACAAAGTCAAGAAATTCAATGCGTCATCATTCTTTAATTTCCACTTGTGGTTACAGCTAAAGTTATATTGCTTTAATGGACTTCCATATAATGGCGAGGCTCACAGAGGATCTTGAGAGGCTTCGGGGGAGCTGTAAAAAAGATTTTAGACTGGATTGCTTAAGTCATCAATGATAGTGCAAGAAAATACAGGAGTGATTTTTTTGTTGTCCGTCTAACAACATTAAGTGAATTAATTCTGTTGTAAATTATGCATAGCTGTAAAGTACTATCAGCTGAGTAAATAACGTTGCACCAAACATATACAGTATGGTTACTTGGGCTGACACTTGATTGTTGACTGGTTGATTGATGATGTGCTTTTGCCTGACCAAATTCCCATTGAACAGACAATCCATGGGGAAGGCACATTTGCAGACCCGATTTTTGAGCGATAGGTTTGACTGCAAACATTGATTCCGTTATAGTTTTATAGACTAGCAATGTTGAAATTTAGCACCTCCAGTTTCAGAGATCAATACTACTGTCATAAATATGGAAAGTTGTATGAATTTGTCCGATTATACCACAGATTTACTCTTGCTCTTGCTTGGTTACTCTCCCCCTTTTTTATTCTTAGCTTCCTCCATCAACGTCCTCTTCACTTGTGCCATTATGTCCAGAGAGGCTGCTGAGCTCCATTGCATTGCCTGCTTGCCCACCTCAGGTTCTGGCACAACACAGACTCCACCCCCTATCAGAATAACCCTGCAACCCGGGCCTAAAAACCTCCAGATCCCAGTGATCCCAGTGAAACACCCAGTGTTTACCACTGTAAATACAAACTCAAGGGGTGCTCTGAGCTCACAGTCTGAGCAGCCCAGCTAACAAACTGAGCTGACATTAGCTAACAGCAGCTATAGTTTGCAGCAGTTTACTCTATTGTCCATCAGGAAACTATAAATCACAGAGAGTTGATGCAGATAAGCCAGAGGACATATGAGAGAAAAAACAGAAAACATTTTCTCCATAAAATAAGATCCAGTTTCAATAAAATTAGTAAAATAGTTGGTGGTGTATGACTCAGTGCTGTAAAGTGTTACATACTGCACATGAGAGATCATACCAGAGCACAAAGTTCAAGAATAGACGTACGGGGCGCAGAGTGGGGATGACAGAGACACCATCCACCTAAATACACGTCAGTGAAGCATTAAAATTATGATTTGTGGTAGAAATGACACAATGTTGCTTTACAGCAGGAAGCAAAAACACCACATTTTCACAACTTTGAACTCACCCAACCAAATGAAGACTATTAGGCCTAACTTACTGAACATTTAAGCCCTGTTTTCACCAAAGAGTTTGGTTCAGTTCATGGCACAGTTTTTGCATTTCCATTGCCAATATTTGTGGATGGTACCAACAGAACCGCTCTACTCTGTCCCATCTTTTTATTACCCTTTTTTGAGGTACCTAACACGCTGAACAGGTCGGTGAGGTGGAGCTGAAAATACTGCAGACCACAGAGTCGTCTCATCGTCTGCATTCTGATGTAGGAACTCTCACTTTCCTGTATTTTTCATCATTTTTTTTTTCTTTTTTGTTTTCTCAAACTAAGCTTGTGTCCTTTTTGGAGGCTAATAAACAACCACTTTGTGTGTGAGAGCAGCAGAAAAGTGACTCTGAATGCATGCGGAGCAGAGGAAAAGGATGGCAGTAAGCTGTCAACCTGGCAGTAAATGTAAAGTGTAGGTTACAGTGTGCCAGTTTATAAATGCTGCAGTTTCAAGGGTCCAAAACCAAAACTGTTTCATGGAAACGCCCCTTTACTGAGCTCCAAACTAACTGACACCATGTCAGAGAACCTCAGACGACAGAAAATCTTTGTGGAAGGAGATTATTTTTTATTTGAACATGCTTGTGTGGTTGCTTTATGCAAATTAACTTAATAATGGATTGATTAGAAGAGTAGAATATTTTCATATACATGTACAGTATGCCTCACAGGCCCAGCATATACTATTTGTGTCAAATAGTGAAGAAGACCACCAATCAGTGCAGAATCCCTGAAAGCAGGGGAAGTGAAATAGACACATATAATATTAGCCACCCACTATGTTGTCACTGTCTTGGCTGAGACCAATAACTTCCAAGATGGCTGGTCTCTCTAGCTCACGTCCCACCCACCATATCAATCTTCTTTTACAAGCACGTTGATTTATCTCTCACCACTTGACTGCAAATATAGAAAAAGCAGCTCTTCGGCTTAAGGTTATATGAATTAAATTTACCAAACACACTGGCTCCGCAATGGAATTTACATTTACTTTACGATTTCTTTGCCTCTTCCTAATATTCCAGGCCATTTTATGCTTCCAGTGACAGGTGATGCAGCTTTGACAAAGTGGCACATGGCAGGGAAGCGCCAGCAGGACCATGGAGAGTTATAGCACAGCAATATGAAGTGACATTACAGCTTTTCAACTCAGTGAACTGCTTATACACAAACACACACATACACTGTCACACAAACACAGCACATGCCCGTACCTTCTGTGCGGATGGTGAAGGGGGAGTCCCCCAGTCTCTTGGCTGAGAACTGCCCCCCCAGAGAGGTCATTAGAAAGCACAGGCTGAAGAAGCCTATTCCCACCACAAATATCCTGCAACACAGGGGGAGGAGAGAGGGAATAGATGAAAAAAAAAAAAAGAGTTGAGATAAACATATTTATAGGGAAGGGCAGGTAAATAGATGTTTTGGGTGAGCAGTTTGGAACTATGAAGATGAGGATAGAGAGAGGGGTGGATAGTGAGATAGTCTGAGGCAGAGAAAAGGACAAAGAGTGAGTGAGGCTTGAAAAAACAAAAAGAGGGAATGTAGGCAGATAAGCAGGCCAACAATTATAGAAGACAGGTTTGCAGGCCAGAATGATCGACAGTGAGGGAAAAAAAGCGGGAGACGAGAGCATGAGGGAAAATGTGGAAGGCAGCAGAAGAGAAAGGGAGAAGACAAACGAAGGCACAGTCAAGAAACAGCAGGAAGCACTTGCAGAAGGCAGAGTATAAATATACCAATGATATGGAGAAAAGTAGAAACCTGAAGCCAAAGGGCACTTGAAGCATTTTTTGTGTTATCGGCTGGCATACATCTAGGACAACTGACAAAATAAGGGTGAGCAGTTTGTCCTTAAGTGCAGGCAAACTTGACGTGATTGTTTATGTAACATGAGAGGCGAGCAGAGGGGAAGGGAAGAAAAGAGGCAAGAAGAGGACAATAGACAGCCAAAAAACACTCAGGCTTTTAAAGGTGAGAATAAGAGTGTAAAGTTAGCTAAAAACACCAACTGGTCTCATTCTCACATGCCTGAAACACACAAAACAATAGGCTACACAATATACAGTCTTAACTGTGTGAGTTACTCCATACTGTGTCAGCTCGAGTTATGAAAAACATTTACATTCAAAGAACAGTTCTCTGGTAACTGCTTTGTTGTATATAAAATGTTGTGGTTGGTGACAGAGTGTTAAAGGATAGGTTACCGGTTTTCAATTCAAATTGTGTGTTTGTTTAAATGAAGCTAATGAGGCTGAGTTAGCTGATTTAGAAGTGTGTATTTTAATAGCCAGGACAGACAAGAGGAATGATTTGAGACACAAATAGATCTATCAATGCACATGTGAGCATGTGAGAATTGTTTTAAGATCGAAAAAAGGTGAGGCTATCCTTTAAATTGGTGCTTATGTTTGAAAATTCATGAGAATGTGTGCTCTGCAGAGATCTGAGCTTTGAAACATACTGTAAACTTCTGCTATACCACGCTTTGTGAAACAGATCTCATATTTGAAACGCTCCCGTACCTCAGAAGGGAAAATAAAATGAGACTCTGTGTGGGATCTCTCTTGTTAGGCAGCCATGAGAGAATCAGATCTTTCACTTAAAAGAGTTGAAAATCAGGTCTTTTGTATCTGTGTAAATCCTGCCCTAGTTAAGCTACTCTCTTCAGTATATATGGATCAAAGGTTATCTTATGATGCCGAGGCTCTTTGGGGAAAACAGGGAGGCAAAGCTGTCTGTGATTCTCATCCGCTGGACAAAATACCAGTCAGCCTCCATGACTAACAAGTCAAGTCCCACTTTAAAAATGCGTGCTGCTCTGCTGCTAACCCCCGACAAGGGAAAAGTCTTGGAAGATTTTGCAGAAGCAGTGCAGCGGGAAGGCTGATTTACAGTGTGTGACAATGAATGACTAACACTCCACTGCTTAGACCACATATCTAAGCAGCTAAAGATATTTTCTCAAATGTCCTCTTCATGTGCATTTGTTTGGGTAAATGTATTGTAAAATGTATAAGGTTCCAACAATACTATCCAGTCTATGAGGAATACATCTAAAGCAATGGTAGTAACAGTATGAAGAAAAGGAGCTTTTGCGATATAATTATCACAATTCACTTAATTTATGGCCAACCTTGCACAAGTAACCTTTAAACTTGTAACTTCTGCACAGGAGGCTGGAAAACTGAATCTTAACATAACAAATGAATGAATTATTCATAACTATTGCCTTCTATTCAAAGCCAGGCAAGAGCTGTTTGCTTGAAAGCCCGGCCCAGAGTGAAATCTTACAGCACTTTCCCCGGAACGGTACGGTAAGTAGCTCCAGTCACGTAAAGTTCTGGACGAAACCTCTTAATATTGATGAGGCCGTAGGAAATGAATTTCTATCAACAGCGAGGAAGAATGGCTACTTAAAAGAACATTTGCTGCAGTGATCTGATTGACCCAAAGGGATCAAGATGATGTTGAATAATCTGTTAAGTATAGACCGTTGTGGTTTGGCAAGCTCTCAGGGTGACTATATTCCAAGACAGAGCCAGTGTCCTGAGTTGTAATATACAAGCTTCAAGGACAGAGGGTGGGATGTGACTCTTTGATAATACAATACAAGATCATCAACAGTGAATAATCATCATCATCAAGACTCTTATTTAATGGGTCGCATCAAACATGCTTACAACAAACTGATCACTCCAAAAATTAAAACAGTTAAATCAGTCATTAATCTTCGCTCACTATACGTTTCATAAGTGATGAGATTGATTACATTTGCGACGAGACAAAGTGCAATTTGTGTATGAATACATGTTGAAATTAGACATCCCAATTCTGATTATCAACTTCATTTGCTGGTGGCGGAAACAGATTATTAGACAACACTTCAACGTGATGATGACTGTGATCAGCAGGTTTTGTGTCAGCGCGACAACAGGCCCTCCTGCATGTAGCATTTCTTTACTGATTTACACTGAAAACATCAAGGAAATTACAACCATACTGTATTTACATGGAGCCTCTGAGCAGCTGACACATGCTCGTTCGCTGTGGTTTCTCATTTACCTCTCTGTGTCTCCCAGGATACTGTAATATTATGAAATAATAAAATATTACCCCCATCTGTTTCAGGCATATTGCAGAATTAATTAGAATAGCTCAATCATTGTCAGAGGATCACAGAGCAGCAATACGTTAACTGATATGAATCTAATTTCATACAGTCATAATGATCAAGGAATTATTTGTCATGAATATGACGCCACAATCCGGGATACTTATACCTGCTTGGATTATGGATTGCTGGGTCCCTGTAAATAATATTACAGTTTTAAGCCCTCCAAGTCAAGTTCCATGGTACTGAAGAAGGGGAAAGTGATTGACAAGTTCCATTTTTCCATCTCAGGAACTGTCATTCCAACCATCACGGAGCAACCTGTCAAGAGTTTGGGGAAGCTCTTTGACTCAAGCCTGAAAGACTCTGCCGCCATCCAGAAGTCCAACCAATAGCTTGGAGCACCAAAACTGACAAGTCTGGTCTGCCTGACAGATTTAAAGCCTGGATCTACCAGCATTCCAACCTGCCCTGAGTCCTGTGGTCTATCCAGTCCCAATGACGACAGCTGAGTCCCTAGGAAGTTCAGTGGTTTTCTTAAGTGGCTGGGCCTTCCACGCAGTCTCACCAGTGCTGCACTGTATGGAACGAGTAACATCCTGCAGTTGCCCTTCAGTGGCCTCACTGAAGAATTCATGGTGGTACGCACCAGAGAAGCCTTACAGTACAGGGACAGGACAGGAAGGAAGTGGAAGGCTGGGAAAGCACTGGAGGCAGCAGAGTCACGTCTGAGATCAAAGGCTCTGGTGGGCACTGTGGTGACAGGCAGAGCAGGCTTGGGCTACTTCCCGAAGACCTTGGTCAGCCAGGCCCGCGGCAAGGAAAGACACCATCTATTCCAGGAAGAGGTCCGAGCAGCCGTAGAGGAAGAGTGAGTGAGCAGGGCAGTGGGATTCCGGCAGCAGGGAGCGTGGACAAGGTGGGAGAGTGCACTGCAGCGCAGGATCACCTGGACCAACATCTGCAGGCAGACTTCCATCGGGTCCATTTCCTTGCTGTCTACGATGCCCTGCCAAGCCCAGAGAACCTCCATGCCTGGGGGAAGAGCAAGACAACTTCGTGCCTTCTTTGCTCTGGAAGAGGCTTCCTAGAACATCTCCTCAGCTGCTGCCCAAAGGCTCTGGCTGACGGTCGCTATCATTGGGGCCATGACCAAGGCACCTGGTCTGCTGAGAGCTCAACCTCAGCCATCAGCACCAACAAACACCACCATGCTCCAAAGAAGGGAGTCCCCTTCATCAAAGCTGGGGAGAAGCCTCAGGCACGCCCACAACTAGCAACAGGCCTCCTCCACACTGCCTCTGAATAGCAGCTGCAGGTCAACCTGGGGAAGGAGCTGAGGATCCCCCAGCAATGCAACAACAAGTCTCCACCCAGACATGATCACTACCTCTGAGGCTTCAAGACACCTGATGATCCTGGAACTTCGGTGCCCTGGGAAGAGCGTACTGAGGAAGCTAAGGAGAGGAAACATGCTAAGTACCAGGAGCTGGCAGAGGAGTGCAGTGAGAGAGAAGAACCTTCTATGAGCCGGCTGTAGAGGCTTTGCAGGGCATTCACTTTGCAAAGTCCTCAGCCATTTGGAGGTTACAGGGGCGACCAAGAAGAGGACCATTCGATTTGTGAGCAAAGCTGCAGAGAAGGCCACAAGGTGGCTTTGGATTAAAAGGGCTGATCCGTGGACTGCTACTGGGACGCAAGTTGGGACTTGATCAACCCCGACTGGGTTGCCTGGACGAGGCTATATGATGTTGCGAGACCCAAAACACCTAATGATCCCAGGACACATCACTGAGGATGCATCCCAGTGCATCCATGAGATGTTTCTTGCACAAAGAGTCCGGCTCTATATGGAAAGTGTCATCCGATGACTATGATTTGGCACTATATAAATAAACCATATGGTCAGCAAGCTAAGTAGGAGGAAGCTGAAAAACACAGTCACTGAAGTCAGGCCTCATCCTCAGTATTATTACAGTAAGGAAAAGCGAAGAGGCTCAGTGACCGCTTTGGAAAATAAAGGGGTTACACAGAGGACGTGGGGCAAAATTGGCTGATTTTACGGTTAACCAATCCACTCTGTCCATTTTTCTCTCTGTGATCGAGGCATTAATAACGATGCGTCTGTGTGTGTGCAGGACCAGGGAAAAAGGCAGCAATTGCTTGTAAGCAAAGCACAGAGATTGATGAAAAGGGAAAAGAGGAAATATGATGTTGGCGAGCAGAAGCTGGCCTGATGCTGTCCTAGGGCGATCGTTTCCACTCTTATCATTGAGCCGTTTTCCAAAGTGGCGTTAGGTGGGTGATATGAGAGGATTAGGCCCTGGTCCTGCCTGACAAGTCTTTAATTAACAGGCTTAAAGTAAATGCTCTGCTCTCTATAATTGGATCAGAAGGAGAGATCTGCTATCAGCTAATTGGCTTCCTCGCACATATAGACTTATCAGATTTTGCCTCTAGGTAGATGATTTTGAAACGAGAGGAGCTCTTCCAGACATGGACAAGCTGGGGTGTCGATGTTAGTTGTGTTTTTCAAGAAACTTTTCCTGGCAACTAAACAAACCTAAACTCTGGAATTGTAATCTTATGGCGTTTATGCACAGATGGTGTTAATTTTTTTTTTTGTTTTTTAAAGATTTTATTTTTGGCTTTTTCAAGCTTTACTTTGACAGAGACAGCTGAAGAGTGACAGGAATGTTGGGAGAGAGAGAGATGGGGAATGACATGCGGGTAAGAGCCACAGGTCGGATTCGAACCCTGGGCTTCTGCAGCAAGGACTGAGCCTTCGCACATGGGGCGGCTGCTCTACCAACTGAGCTAAACACTGCCAGATGGTGTTGATTTTGAAATGTTTACAGTGTAACAAGCAACATTTTTGGTTATTAAAATATTAATAATTTGGTTCTCATCAGTAGATCAGACATACAAATAAATATTCCTGTTGCCCAATAATGAGGACATGGTTACCAATCTTTATTGCCTGAGGATGTCTAAGATGTTATAAGCATCTTCATCACTCCCAATGTTTTGTGTCTTTCATGTCAAAATAATCCAATAAAGGCAAAATGCCATGAAAATTATCTCCTCACAAATCTCTCCTTTCAAATATTCAGACTAAACTGAATGAAAAGCTCTGGGCTACAGCCATCATTGTGAATGTGATGCACGCATTTGTCACAAACTTGGTTAATTGACTGTGTTTGAATAAATGCTTGATCTACTGAGAAGACCTACTTTTATTTATTTATTTATTTATTTTATTTACAGTGGTTGCTGCACAGCTGCTGCATCACTGCTCCAGCCCGCTGAAGAAATTGCTTGGAAAATCCAACAGTCTTAGCAGGTGGAAAGTGAGGGTGGGGGATGTAAATTGCAGGTATCCACTGGAGGAGATCCTCTAGGTTTTGTAAGGAGAGAAAGAAATAGAGGGATCTGCTTGAAGATTTAGCCTCAAGCCTGCCATAACTCCTACCAGGCACAATCAGATAAAGCAGGTTTGCCTCAATGGACTCTAAAGTATCAACTGTAAGTGGTTAACATGTTTCCCTTTTATATCTCCACAATGGCAGTCCAGCCTCACAGTGATAATGAAGCAATCCACGCAGTAAGAAACTAAGTTATCGCTTGGCTGACTGGTTGTGCAGGCTCATTTACAATGGCTCTTTTTATGATTTATGGCTTTGTGTTATCCATGTGGATCTAAATCTCATTCATCTAGTGGAGGAACATCTGGTGTGTGTTTAGGAGTAGTAATACACATACACACCTCGGCTCCACATGACAGTGTCAGGGGAGTGTAATCTGTCAACTCAGTGTGGCCAGTTTAGATCAGCTGTTTGATAAAATGTACACAAAGCTAACCAACCACAATGCTGGAGGATAAATGGGAAATAGACAGAGGGTACAGAACAACGTCGCCAGCTCATTGTCTCTTACCTGAATGGTTTGAACGTTACTAGACATCTTCTGACCATTATTTTACCGTCGGTGCTGCCAGTAATCATTTTCCAAAACGGGCGACCCCTGACATTGTTGCTAACCTCCCAACCTGGGACTTGAAGTGGCCAAACATTTTATCCAGCGGCGGTCCACAGCGGCAGTCAACTCGGTTATGTTTTTTTTTTTTAACTGAACACAGCGCCCATAAATGCGTCTTTATCCCTCCGAGAGAAATGGGACAAAGTTTCATTCAGCAAGTCTCCTTTGCCGTGTCTGAAAATGTCATTTGAAGCGTTATTCCGTCGTCAGGGTAAACACTCTGAAGAGGTGAAGTCGCTGCAGGTTGTGTCGACCGTTGGAGTCGTATCCCATGTGACTTCTCTATATAAAAAAATAAAATGGCGTTGTTGTTGCCGTTGTTAAACATGCGGGTAAAAGTGCGTGTGAAGCCTGCGGAGAGAGGAGAGCTAGCTTCGTGGACGGTTTCAACTTCACAGCGAAGCCAGCGTCTGTGTGTTAAGTCAGCCGTGTTGCCTCGTACTCGTTCACTTCTCGACGGGCAAGTTAGCCTCAGTGAAGAGCTACACGTCCGGTTAGTCCTTTCAAAATAAAAGCTTTATTTATTGAGCAGCCATTTCTAATCTGTGACGGACACGAGGCAAAGTCAAATGTCATATCTTGTAATTTTCATTTAGAAAATCCAAAATCAGTTTGTATATCAATAATTCTCACTCTGAGAACTTTACAAATAATATGTTCAGCCTGCTATCACTATCACCCAAATGAGAAAATAAGACCACAAAAACAAAGTAAGAAAGACAGAATCAAAGAAAATACTTTAATAGTCGTAAACATCCTTGAAGAGTTTTCTACATTATATGTGTTTCTGTTTGTCTGTGTTTTTTCATTATACAGTACATGAAATATATTGTTTGAACTTATAGATAAGAACAATGTTCAGAAGAAAAATAAAAAGATAGATAAAATGTTCTTGTTGTGACATTAAAAGAGTAAATACAACGTGAATAAGCCACGTTGCTTTCTCTGTATCCTGCTGGTGGGATACTGGCCAGGATCTTTGTCACTGTGTCTCTGTTCTGGTTTGTTTGATATTCATGTGCTGTAAAAAACCAATAAACAAATAATTTTACAGATGCCTATTGGTTTTAAAAAGGGGGTTTTAATCGATTTCAATGGCACAATCACCCTAGAGGATAAGGGCTAAAGCACTTAAACCACTACTGAGTCCATACACATTTTGTTCTTTTATTTTGGGAGGCAAATTCATAGTATTTCCTGTTTAGTCGCAGCTTCCTCTGGCTGACTTGAATCCGATTCAGTGCCACAGTGATGGACAGATCCGGATGGTCTACAGGCTCCACGGCCGCATTCACCTCTGTATGGCGCCATCCACGGCTTTTAAGTTGTGACATGAAAAGCACTCAAGTAGCACTCAAAACTTCAACTTTCTTTAATCCTGCCACAGTGTGAGAAAAGCATTTACCACATCAATGCAGCCTACCTCCCGTAAACTATGCAGTTTATCAAGGAACCGTTTCTTTATAGGGCTCTGAACTGTAGCCAAGTTGGACAAGACCGTCGTTTTCTTTGATAACTAAGAGGACTTTGGGTTGGTTCCAGCAGGTGTCTGGAAGTGTGAGAAGAGTGATTTGGGTATTTCATATTTCTTTTGGCACTTGCATTGGCACACGAGGATTTATAGTCGAGGTAAATTGCTGTCTGTTTGATGGTGAATGATAGGAGGAAAATGTGGGAAGTACTATGTCGAGCATCACAGTTGATCATTTCAGGACCACGGACAGCGATTATGATCAGGATACAACAGCGGCACCCAGCGGCGGATAGTGTCACGGCAGCACTGACAGCAGTAGTTGTTTTAGTTATACTGTGTAGTATAAAACTGTTTAAAAGACCTAACCATACAGGGAGTTGTGCAGCTCTGACAGCCACAGTATAATATTGAATGTGATAAGCATTTTTATTCTCAGTGGCTACTTTGAAATTGTTCAAACTGCATCCACACAACACGCAACTTGTGGCACTGCACATAATTAAGTCAAACAAATGGGGAAAGACTTGCACTACAACTTCAAGTCTTATTTGTTCAGTTAAATGATTTGCAGTCAGTTTTAGTCATGGCACAGATTAACAGTCTTTGTGGTCAGCAGAGCGTTAGAGCAGGAATAGAGGCAGAAGGGGGGAGATCTGCAGGGGACCAGACTGAGGATGACAGTGAAATCTCCAACTCCCTTCATGCATCACTTGCCTTGGTACATGTGGATTTGACTGACAGCCCACCGCCCACGCAGGCTGTCCCTCTCTGCTGGTTGTGGGAATAGTCTTGCTCTACCAGCAGGAATCCACTGGGCAAACATGGGATTTTTACACCTCTTGTTTGTCTGTGTGCAGCATGCATTTTCGTCCACATAAATTAACACACACACCTGGATACCTGTGCACATGCACAGACTTTAGTAGAAATCAGTGAGGTTTAAAAAAACATTCTGTCAGACAGAGAGAAGAATACCCAAAGGCTCGTTGCCTCAGATATAAATATAGACATTATCCCTGGCCCACTTTTAATGGATAATTTAAAAAATGTTGAACTGTCGGAAAGATGAGTTTTTAAAATGCCAAGAGGTGCCCACTGCAGCAGTAAATGGTATTATTTGAATGGAAGAACTGAAGAGGTATTATGTCTAGTTCTAGAGTGGAAAAAGTGTTGCAGGCCCTGTCACAGACACAATACGCAGCTTTTTGCTTTTGCTGGTCCAGTCCTCCTTCCCCCTCAGTTGGTTAAGTTCCCTGTGCAGCACTTGTCACTATTCTTAATGAGCTGTCTACCTTGGGAGAAAGCATCTAGCCCCAGGCTGAGCTAACCAGCATCTGTAAAGCCACCACAGGCACAGAAGAAGAAGGCAATCTGTAATAAAAACAAAAGGCAGATGTTCGGAGTGTTTATCGCTGTGCATTTGGTGTTGTTGTATTTTCTTTTTGCACAGCCATGTCTCCGTGTTTATGAGTTAATCTCTTCCTGTGTCTCCTGTTTTCTCATCTCTCCGTGTGTTTGTGAGTGGGTGTGGTCTCCCTTCCTCACTCTGGCTCCTGGCTCTATCCTCCTCTATCCACACCTGCCCATCAAGTGCAATCAGCACACCTGTCCGTCCACCAGGTCAGTAGAGGAAAGTCTCTGGAATTTCCTAATTTTTCAAGTTTAAAAAGTGAAAAACATTTAAATGCACAATTTTCAAATGCACTACACAGACTCCAAGCAGGAAACAAAACAACAGTGTAGAAAACCAAGTTGGTTGAAAAGACTCTAATACACTAAGACAAACATACTGCCAAAGAGACACAGAGAAAGAAAGAAAGAAAGAAAGAAAGAAAGAAAGAAAGAAAGAAAGAAAGAAAGAAAGATCATTTCTGTATATTGTTTGATTTAGAGATTTTCTTGCAGGATGCATGACTAAACTAGAAGGGGGCACTATTCATCTATCTATCTATCTATCTATCTATCTATTTATCTATCTATCTATCTATCTATCTATCTATCTATCTATCTATCTATCTATCTATCTAACAGACAGGTACAAAAGGAGGAGAACATACAACGACATTTGTTTCAATTGTTTCACAAGAATTTCTTTTATCTGCCCCACCCAGTTGTTATCACATTTCTGTTGCAACAGACTTCCTTACCAAGAGGGAGGGGAGGCAAAGGTTAGGCAAGCTAAACCTGACTCGAGTATACGCAGAAGTGGTGGATAGAAATGCTTTTAATTCATCTGAGAAGGCATTAAACACTAAATCTTTCTTTCAAAATACATTAAATATGTTGGAAAATATTTGCTGAAAACATGTAAAGGCTATTTTACTGAAATGTTTTCAGTCCAGGATTTTGTGGGCAGTCCTAAAGGGTGTCTTGATGACACACTGAGGCTACCCTGAGCATACCCCTGCACTTTCTTCTTTGGCCTGACAAACTCAGAACACATATTTATTCTTACTTTGCACAGATTTGAAGGGAACTGCCTCATTGCATGCACTTGTTTTTGCACTATTTTGTATCTATGCATTTACTTTCACTTTCACTTCAACAGCACGGCTGGTGACCTGATTCTTCTGAGGCTGTTTAGAACCAGACACAGTCTAAACATACACTGACTGATGACTAGTGGTAAATCTTGTGGTGTGTGACGCTTTGTGTGAATGTGTGTGTGAATTTTGCTTGCAAATGTCAGGGCTCAGCTCAAATGATTATCTCAACGATCTTTGATTGTCGTCTATTAAATTATCCAAACAAATCTGAATTTAGCTAGAATTAGATAATGACAGAAAATAATCTACAGAGCAACAAATTATAACAATCTGATGGGTAATTATAGAAGTAATCAGCGCTCAATAGTCTTATACAGTATATGATGCCGTCAATTAATCTCGGTCTACTAGTCTCATTTGCAAATATGCTTTTACTTTGTAAAGAGACAGAGAGAGAGCGAGAGAGAGAGAGAGAGAGAGAGAGAGAGAGCGAGAGAGAGAGAAACTTAAATGCGTCCTGCAGAAAAATCAAGATAGTTTCTTCATAATATGTGATGATGCAATTTTACATGCGGGTCAAATATGAATTACAAATGTATCTTTTACGCAATCTCTTAATGGTGTAACAGACAATATGTGTTTGGATGAGGCTGATGATCCTATTTTTTGAGTCAATGCAGACACTATTTATGGGTACAGCAGCATAAATTGATTTTCTGTTTCTGGGGCCAGCAAAAGTCAAAGCCACTTCCACTTTTCCAAATGCATCTCGTCAGAACAAAGTGTGAGAAGTGTCAGCTAAACAAAATGTGATATCAGTTGAGTGATTTATGCAGGCCATTATAAAGGTATGGTGCTGTCACAAGAGGAGTTGAGATGAGGACAACAGACTGAGATCAAACTCTGATCACGTAGACAAATCGCATATCAGTGTCATGCACCCCTGGCAGCCAATCTAATTAAATTTTCTCTGGCAGTGAGGAGAAACTGCAAAAAAGAAAAAACAATGTTACTGTTGCAGCTCTTAAAATACAGCAAAACTCAGACAACACCCAGACGGAGAGCGATACATCAAGAGAAGCCATTAAAAGACTTTAGTAAACAATTAATGTAAATATATGCGCATGTCCCCATGTCTGAACAGTTCAAGCTGTAAATCCGCTGAATTACATGAAAGAAAAATATTGGTTTACATTTCTATGCTTTTTCCACTTCTGGCTACAACCAAATAAATTATGTCATAACGGGTGTTTTCATCAACAGAAAGGCAACATCCTGCAGCGACAATGACTGTTGTGAGGCCAAAATAGCAACATGCCTTAAAAATCAACCCAGACACATCAGAGCAACAGCAGTTTTCTTTATCATTTATATTTGTGGTGTATTTAGAATATATTATATTTACCTTTCAGTTACAGAATAGGATCAAGTCTTAATACAACACTCACAATACAATAATAAATAATAAAATAATACAACACGAGATACATATTTTGGATGAGTTGCTATAGGTGTTGTTTCTCATCTCCATACAAGCTGTGAAGTAACAAAAGTCCTTGTTCTGTGTAAAAAATATTAATAATTCAAAGGTTTGGCTGAAGGTAGTATGAGTTTTGGTGGTCTGAGATAGCCAAATTATTGAAGTAATTATCTTTCATATTTTCCCATATAAGATTCCCACTTACACTGTTTCCTTTCTGAGCTATGGTGGAGGGACACAGTTAAAATGTCTTTTCTCATAGCCCTCCTAGTTACACACTATTTTTTTTTTTTTTTTTTTGTTACTGACTGCATGACTGAGTTCTCACCTGTTGCTGAAACAGCAGAGCAGACACAGTGCTGTGTTTGAAATGTGTATTCTGCTGTTATTTATTGGAGGAAGAATTACAGTCGACTCTTGCTAAAAGTCTTTCTTCTGGTCTACAACACAAATCCTTCACCTTTCAGCAAGATAGACCCTTGTGCTAACACAGGTTGCAGTTCTGCTACAGGACCGATCTTCAAACAAAAGAGGAAATTAGAACCGACAATAAAATAAGCCTCCCCTTGTTAATTTAGACCCAACTCAGTATTTCTCTCAAACTCACTCTTTCCCTTCTAACCTCTCTGGTCTCCCGAACAAAGACAGGATAATTGGGAGTCTGGAGAAAAAAAACAAAAACAAACAAAAAACAATCAATTACCTCTGAACTGTAATTGAAAACAGATCCTGGGCTTAATTACTAATCATTAATCATCCCATTCACCTCCAGCTGCTGGTTGGCTTTATCATTTTTCATCCTAACCAACTTTTTTATATACCAATTACAAAATCTCCCTCTGGATGTGGTGGAGGGAAACTGCTCAAAGGAGGGATGAAGACAAAACAGTTCAGACAAATGGAAGAATGACAGAAATCAATGGAGGAATGGAGAATAGACAAGAGGAGAGAACATAACAATAAGGGAGATTGATTTATCTGTAATGAATGAGGGAAATAGCTTGGTGGAGTGATTTGTCCCAGTCGTGTTTGGGTTGATTGTGAGTCGTTGTGTGTGGGGTTGAAAGGCAATGGAGTATTGTGATGTTGATTGACAGCGCAGGTTGACACGAGAAAGACAATTTGCATTTTCATTACATCGGAGATTGACTTCCATCTCCTGTGTGGTTTCGAACTCTCACTCTCTCTCTCACACACACACACACACAAACATACACACATATAATACAAATGTTGAAACATCATGGTGCTGTCTCCTTGCGGAGACTGACCCTCAGTATCTCTGCAGTGTGTAACTGACAGCTACACAGTGAGTCTTTGTGGGGTTTCGGGAAAAAAACAACAAAACTATTATTAAAAAAAACAATTATTCACCATAAACAAACCCTAATATTGAAATAGGGATCAACATTAAATCATGTGTCAAACTTCATGAGAAACTGTGAAAAAAACTATTCTAAATGAAGATCTGGATACACCTGACTTGATATCATTATACCTCAGACTACAGAGGATGTTTGCTCTGATAATTTTGCACATAACTGATATTTTGGATATAACAGTTTTAAAGTTTCAGGAAATATGCTCTGATTTGATTTCCTTCCAAGTTGGACGAGAAGGTCAATACCATTTTCATTTATGTGGAAGTATGGAGCTTGGACATGATTGGCTCATCTAAAATAACACGAACATACATAACGAAAACAAATCAAGCAAATAAATAAAGAAAACTACAACACATATTACTATTTGTATTTTCTTTTGTGCATTTACACTGACATATATGTTACAGATGTTTAGTGATATGTTATTCCGCTTTTTCTACTTAATAGTTTGCCTTTGTGACACAGTCTCATTATTGTGAAAGAAGATGAAGAGGTGTACCACTATACACAATACTCATTGAAAAGCACCATCAATGACGATGAGGAAAGTTGCAGCTTCCAACTAACTGAACACCCCTCACCTCACCCTCTTCTTACAAGCAAGCAGGAGGCAGGCTCACGAAAAAAACAAAACTTGGCGGTTCAACACGTAGATATGAAAGATTCACAAAACAAAAACACAATGATTCTTATGATGCGCTAATGAAAATATGGTTCTGAAATCCTAAACTGTTTGCCAATAGAGCCCCCTAAATCTTACCCACTGGACCTTTAAAGTGTGAAATGTAATCTATACTTATTGGTTTAAGGTTGATTATCAGAAGTTGATAGTGAAGTGTAAAGAGTTCAGGAGTTCTGAATTCTGTAATAATTGTATATTGTAAACTGAGCACAGCTGCCAGCACATGTTCATGCTTTTTTTTTCTGTTATCTTATGTAGGTGTAAAGTTTATTTAAAATCTTTGAAATGATTAAATCAGTAATACAGTGCATATCCAGCATGTAGCTGTGACCAGTATTGAGATGGGTATTACACCATCATGATGCTTCGGGTTGGGATTTGAGGTTCATACAGACACACACACACACACACACACATACACACGCACACACACACACACACACACACTCACACACTGTTGTTTCCTCAGAGAAACACTTTTGTCAAGCAGACTGTTTTGACAGCCAGCAGCCGTCAGACTGAAAGGAGCAGTCATCTGAGTGTGGCATCACTGTGGAATGCCAAAAGGGAGAGGCCTGCGGGGGCCACCGAGGGCCTTAATACTGACACTGTGACTGACAGACCTACAGTCTCAGTCTGTGACAGCAGGGCAAGGATGATATATACAGCGTCAATGAGCTCCTGAAAGCATACTCCAGATCATTGCATTGTGATCCAAACAGAAATTCTCTTCATGGTTTACTGTCTCACACTGCACACACCACAGCCACAACACATACATCCTGTCCTGGCAGAAAAAAACTACTGGCAGTACATAAAAAGTTAAATTGCATTACAGAGTTATATAAGAGCACACACACACACACACACACACACACACACACACACACACAGGGCAGTAGAGCCCTCTCTGTTTGCCATCTAATTCCATCTTCTTCTCCTCCATCAGTCAGTGGGCAAAATAAATACTCTGAATGAAATGAGGTAACTCAAGTAATACAATTGTTTATTTTCATGGTTTGAGTTGAGCCCATTTTTTAATTGAAAGGATTTTTTGTTTACTATGGCTTACAAATTTTAGCAAGGAAGAGCCTTTCGTCTTTTAACAAGATGATTCACCCACGCAAATAAAGCTCCATAAAGAAATTAGGTTTCTGTTGTGGAGAAGTTACTGAACTCAATGGTCAGTGGTGAGGTCAGGAGGAAAGAAAATGTTCAGGAGCCTCTGATGTCTTATGCTGTAATATTTATTGAAGCTTGGCCAAGGAGAATTAGAGACACTCTCAAAGTTCATCAGAAATGCCTGAGTCGGTCTCACATTCTGCCGAATTCATGCTGGTGGTCAGACTTTAAACCCCAAGATAACACCACAAATATTACATGCCTAGAATTAGTCAAAGAGGATGTTTTTACCCATGTTAGTGTTACCGTCAGCACATTCTAGTCTGGAGACAGTGTTGTCAGTTTACGTAGATTGGAATGTCAACGGCAAGCCATCTATTATGTCTAGGAAGGCAGCAATAGGTCTTTTCAACCCTGGCCACCACAGTGTTGTGATAGACTGGCCCCTACTGTTCCCAATCAGAGCCAAACAACTAATACTGCCGAGGATGTGACCTTGTGTAACCTAAGGATAGAAAATTCCATAACATTTTTTCCACTTCCATGTTGACATGGAAGAATTTGTGTGCTGCACAAAGCCCTGACATAAACCTGATCTTAACAACTTCAACAACAATATGAGTGGCTGCCCTCAGGAAACTGCAGCCAGTTTCCAAATATAGTGTGGGAAGTCTTTCACAATGAAAGGTGAAAGATGTTACGCAGAACATTATTGCTAGAAAGTCAGAAGGAGATGCTCAACAGTCATGGATATACTAACTGTTTACGTTCTTTTGGTCATGTAGTGTTTAATTAGGATTAATTGGACCTCACAAAATAAAAACCCACTGCACAGAAATGTGTGAAATGTATTAATTTATTTATTGAGTTAAAAGGTTCAAATAGTAAATGTCTGTTTGTAAAGGATAGCAAGTAAAGAAACAAGATGAGGATTGAAATATTTTTGTAATCTTGGTGTCCCTCTCTTGTAAACTCTAAAGTCACAGCTTGCCCTACTTGCTGCTGTTCTCACCTCCTCTGGGGCAGTTTCACACAAGCTTACTATGACCCACCACCATCACATCTGTGTGTTCTGCACTGCTTTTGATGGGGAAGACAGTGCAGAAAAGGACGAAAGTCATGGAAATCCATTCAAGCAATAAAGGAACTGATAAAAGCCAAACTAGAAACCATAGACGTGGGAGTGACAGAGCAGTCGCATCCGTTTGGAGCTGACTTTAGATGAAGCTCTTATCTCTGCGTGAGAGTTGAGTCCCAGGACGACTTTGTCAGCCAACCACCATCCTACTTGCCACGTACAGTACATGTCAGTGTCCTCGTGTACTCTGAGAGTGAATCATTGCCATCTGAGGAGTTTCTCTCCCTTTCGTGTCTCACAGGTTTCACCAAACAGTGGCTCAGTCGCTGCGGTAGCTAGACACCATCCCAGTTTTGACATACAACTCAAAATCTCACAGAAATGAGAACAAAATCACCCCAGTTCCCTCACAGCAAACATATCTGGCAGGTGACGGTACTCCTCCTTCTACTAGTGTCTAAAAAGCCACTGAGGTCTCTGCCTTTCGGTGGTAAATGGACAAAAAAAAAGAGGAGTGATTGATCTTATCCACTTTCCACCTTATGTAGCAATAAAAGGACAGACCAGGGCAAAATCAATAGAGGTTTATAAAGGTTGCAGTTACGCCGTGGATATAATGCTATGACCACTCTGAGTTAAACAGAGTGAGGTAGAGGAAGAATGAGAGGGGGGGAATTGAAAGTTGGATAACCAGACAAACTGGCCTGTTTTCAGATAAGCGTAAATGACATCAATATGTCGGAAGATTCACCAGTTTCTGTTATATTTCAGTGATGGGGTCTATGAGGTGTGGGAGGTACAAGAAAGCCACCATCAGTGCAGGTGAAGTGGGGACGACCACATACCAATTTTCACAGCAATTCAACCTGTAGCACAGCCGTGCCATATTTTACCAGCTCTACACAACACCAGACCCCCAATATCTATATAATTGTGTGCAAGGGCAGAGACGGTGTCCTAAATAGGACAAATGGTGCGAGTGCTCTGAGAAGGCAGTGATGTGTCAAACCCTGCCATGGCTGGTAAGAGGTTGGAGAGCCAGAGTGATTAAAGCAATGAATCACTAGTGGGGAGGTTTCAGCTGCTGGTGTCATCTCACACACAAGCTGGCAACTCGCGGGGTGCCCATAAGCAGCAACACCAATTCTTCAATACAACTAAAGAAGAAGAAGTGTGTGTGTGTATGTGTGTGTGTGTGTGTGTGTTTTAGAGAGAGAGATGTTTCAGTGTAGACGCAATGTTTTTCACTGTGTTGTTTATACAGCACTGTATAAATGTGTCCAATTTCATTCTCATTCTTCGCCAGCCGAAACAAGACTCATAAATCTAGATAGCAGATGTGCACGGAGAGCCACGATCACTTTGTAATGCCGAGAGCAAATGAGTTCAGGTGTTACCTGCAGCTGTGCGTTGGAGTGGAGAGAGACTCTACAGTGTTTATGCTTAACACAGCGAGAGAGAATCAAGATTTGATTATCGTAAACTTCAACCAAAAATATGACAAAAACATTGCTGTAGTGTGAAGCAGAACTAGACTGAGGAAAAAGATTTATCTGCATGCCGAGCTAAAATAAAATACAAACAAAATGCTGTCAGAGTAAGTAAAAGAATGCATTTTAGGAATTCTTTAATCTCTTTACAGAATGCAATATGGAAACTGGGTGGCACTATCCTGTACACTGAATTGTTAAGGCATTAGCATATAACTAATGATTTAGAGGAAAGTATTACCTTACTGTCACTGTACTGTTCATCAATGTGGCGACAGTCTTGAAATTTTCAAAAGAAATGAGTGAAACAATTACTCCCATTCTTTTCAACTTGGTGTTAAATTAGTCTGTATGTGCAGCATGAAAATTAGCCAGAAGTTAGCTCTGACTCGCTCTATACTTTTTGGTCAGCATGACGATCTTCACAAATGAACACCACTTTTACGGTACTTGAAGACCAAATGCAATCGGCAGAAGTAAAAATGGTAGGCTATAAACAAACTACACCATTTACACTTTAATGTCACTACCACTAAACCACTTGGCATCGTGACATTTAATGTCCTGGCAACCTCTGTAGTCTCATTTGGCCACTTGTTAATCACCTCTTTAAGACATGTAAAAGCTTCACAAGTGAGTTTTATGTCATGAAGCAAAACAATGATATCTTAAGCTTGGGTTAATCACATATCTAACACAAGAAAAACAAACACATTACTCATTATTCCCAGGAATGGGAAGGACCCATTCCTGCCCCTAATAGTAACCTTGGATAAAGTCAGATCTGTGTATATTTGCCCCAAGGGGCTTTACTATATGTACAAAATATAACATTTTGTCCCTTGATTCAGATAGACGACATACTTTAAAAAGATTGATATTATAAGCAAGGGCTGCACTACTAACCGTGGCTCTGCTGGCCACATTGACAGAGACCGAACCAATCCATCCTTGTTCTTCATTTCACGCCTCTGCTTGCATCGTTTATCCTATTCAAGTGAGGCGTCAATGCCAATATTTAGCAACATGAACTGTGATTGATGATGACACCCACAGTCTGCCACAGTAGCCATCCCCTCCGCAACAAAAGGATACTTAGGTCTACTTTGATTGACAGAACAGAAACAACAAAGTTTCACAGCTTCTGTTCTCTGACACATGGCAAACTAACAGGAAAGATAATGGGTCAGTAGGAGCCACAGCTCTTATCAACAATAGGACCAAAATATAATATATTATTTATCTTTTACCACAGCAACACATCAGAATAAAAAAACCCTTTTTAAATTGGCTTTTTAAAAATTGTATCTAGTAGAAGTTTATTGGTAACTTATCACTTTTTCATGTACATATCTATCCATGCATGCAAACATGCGCTACTGCTAAAAAAGTTTGGGGTCACCCATTATATTGATGTTTTTCTAGTTCGAAATGTTGCAGCGAGACTAATCACAAAATCCAATAGTGTAGCAGAGTCCACATAATGGCTATATTAGCCATTGTCATTACCACTGTACCATTTCTATTTTTGCTCTCTTGCTATTTTATGTTTCCATAAATCACTTTGTAACTTGTTCTTGGTCAAAAGTAGAATAATTAAATGACTGAATCTTCAAAATCTTTAGCTGATGTCCCCATGGTGTTGCATGACAGGAGAGAAAACTGTAACAATTTTTTTTTCCCCAAAAATAATAATGAATTTGTTTTCCAGTCCAGAAAAGCACAAGTGACCCGCGATGACTAATGAACCACAATGGTGCAGTTAGCCTTTTTCTTTGACTGTGATTTGTCAGTCCATAGTATGCTCAGCTGATATTCCTTGATCTAATTCCAAATAGAGCTAACCCTAGACTAACCTTTTCTTTCTATTTTGACGTTTTAAGAATGGCTTTGCTAAAGCAGCACACCTGTTAATTACAGCTTGTTAGGCATTATTGTGCACTTGACACTGAGAGAGAAGTTTGTTAAATCTGCACTGATTTTGATACTAAGCTTCCATTTTTTTTCATGAATGACTGGTCTTTATATAACTGTTGCTCAAAGGTATCTTTGTTTCTTACTGCCCTTTAAATTGTCAGTGTGATTTAAACATTCTACAGTGTTTTGTTCTGTATAAAACATTACTTTTTTTTGCAAACCTGTCATATTACATTCTAATCCTCCCAGCAATCTGCAAGCTTTTGTGGCAGGCGAAAATAAATATATTCTGTATGGAGATAATTTGAATTTATTACTGTGTAGCATTACATCACTATAAGTTAAAGTCTGTATTTCAGAAAATGTTGCCATATGTATGCTACTTTCTATCTGTCAAGACTGCTTTAGTCGTTTGTTTTCAAATTAAGTCAAGAATAATAGAGTAGTGTGTGTTAGGTGTGCTGGAGTAAATCAATGATGTTATAGCAGATTCTTGAGTGTCTAACATACATGATATAAGGCTGAATGAAGTGGAAATGATGTTCCTGGATACCTGTAAATAATATCTGATCCCATGCCAAGCCTAGTGGTCCATCTTGGAGAACTTGAGATGCCCCCCCTACAGTGAGCTGCAAGATTCCTTGATCACAGGCCTGTGAACAGCGGCCAATCTCAGACTCAAACTGAATCAAATCTTATTTGTCTAGCCTAGAATCCAAATCTTATTAAAGGCAGATATAATTATTAAACGTTCTAGTGTGGGGGGTGTTTCAGTTTTGTACTGCTTGATTTTTAAACTGACTCAGCAGGAGAAGGATTAAATCATCATTTAAACAGCCTTTGTGATAAAATGAAAATGGTAGTCATGCTCCGTCTTGGCCGTGGGCATCAGTCAGTTGGCAGGATTTAGGTTTATTTGTGATGATGAGTCCAGACGGAGAGAGATCAGAGAATAGGAAAGCTGTGAACTGATGTCCATATTTCATTCAGCAGCACATTTTTGTATTTGATGCTCAAAGTCAAACAACTCAATGAAGTGGCTCAGAAATACACAGGGCCTACGAAAAAACAGTGTTAAAACTGGTTTGTTAATTTTGTGCGAGCATCACGCTTACATTAAAATAGATGAAGATACTGGACAGATATATGTGATACGTTTCCAACTAATTTGTCTTCTATTAAGGCAAACTATGTGTGTGAACACAACACAGGACAGTACAACAGAAGAACTGATGGATGGATAGGAAGCGAGGCCAAGCTTTAACTTGGCAGATTCACACCGCTCCTTTCCTTCTAATAACTCAAGGTATTAACTTTGGACAATGCTTATCTGTGTGCGTGCGTGTGTGTGTGTGCCTGTGCGTGAGCGTGTGTGCGTGTGTCATTGCTACATTAGGCAGTCAGACCTATTTCCTGTAAAGGTGAACTAGCAAGTTATCTCTGTGGTACAATTTGAAACAATGGTTTCATCCAAAAGTAGATAAAAACATGCTTAAAAGGTTGAATCTATTGTTTTTTCAAGCCAGAATGATGATGACAGATTTTATTAGCCAAGACAAAATCTTAAAAATGTTTTGTATAACAGGTCGCTTGTGAGCTGTCAGATTATAAGAAGAATTGCAAGATTAGACTCCTTTAGATATTTACTTTCAAAGTACAAATTAATTGGCTGGTATTATTTACACTTCATTTTTATTAATTTTCTGAAAATATGATTGAAAAATGAAAATGTTTACTTTATTTAGCTGTTCTAATCAAAACTGGGGGAGACTTTCAGCTTCCCTTGCATATTCAGATCATTGTTCTTGTTATGCGTTTTTTTTTTTTTTTATGTTCTATTGGCGTAAATAAATCAAATCAAAAGGTAAATTTCCCCAAATCCAGTAAAAAGCAGCAAGGGCAATGATATAATATCTGAAATAAAACAGGAAATTCATGAAAAAATTCAATCAATCAAATCAATCAATCAAATTCAATCAAATACCTGAAGCTGATATTACATTATGGGAGTTATTAAACTATGGGATAAAAGATTTCTTTCAATATATAAATGGAAATCAAGTCTTCTGTCATCCACAGTATAGGCCTTGATCAAAATATAACATTTACATTTTTTTTAAGTTTATTGTCACTTTATCTCATTGGCTTAAACTATTAAAGAGCTTTACTGAGCCTTGACTTATATACATTAGTATACTGTGTATATGAAGTAAAGTGAAATTATTATTTTTTTAAATTCTGTTTTTCTATTACTCTCATAATTTCACGCTTTATTCAGTAAGTTTGTTTACTCATTACCTGCTTGTGAAACCAATAATACAAGAATAATGTGAGATAACAGATCATGCACAGTCACAAAGTAAATATTCAAGAAGAGTCCACACATTGTAATCAATGCACCTGAGGTTCCGTATAAAGAGATGCATTTCACAAAATGTATTCAGTCACTTCATCTAGCTTGCAGGTGAAGAACCGGCTCTGAAATTCACTCCTGAGGGAGGACTCCATGTCAACAGTGATCAATCACTGAGGGACCACCCGTCAGACGATGACATTGACGAGTTGACACAGCTTTTCATTTTTTCTCTAAGATGAATGGAAGTTTGAGTTTATTGAGACTAACAGTGTCCTACAGCCAGTGAGGAAAGTAATTGCATTCATTTTAATCAACTTGTTTACATTTCTGTTACAGAAATCAGAGTATTTTTATTTGATCATGTAACCCATAAAGTGTTGGGTATACATAAACTGTTTTATTGCTGGAGGATTTTCAATTCTGCACCTCTATTTTATAAGACAGCACTATTCAGTATTGTTTGGCAGTCAGTGTTGGTTGGCTGCAAAGCAGTAACATTTGAAGAGCTGCAGACAGAAATAAATTGATTCTATTTTGAGACACCTGCTGTGTCTAGACAACCCAGATATGCCAATACTTGATCTGGCACACTGTCACTGCCTAAATATCTCTCATGGCCAAGAAAGATTGTACTTAAACACACATGGGTAGATGTTTTGCGCCCCTGGGTTGTTTGATGAGATAAAAAAGGAATCTTTTTTCAGCTTTTATTTAATCTCACATGCTTAAGGAGAGAAGTGCCCACTCTCGGGGGTGTCATCACGCAAAGTTTTCCCTTCTGCTCCTAGTTCTGGTCCAGAAATACTCAATATCCACACGCTTGCACAACAGGCTTTGCCTTTTTGTGTGAAAATTCAAAAGTGTGGAAAATACCACCTGCTTCCTTACAGTATAAAGATTGTGCATCTTTCTTGGCCTACAGTTGACCTCTCTCCTCTGATTGCTAGAGGTTTCTCCTGCAGCACAGAGAGGAACTTGTCTGATTTGGTACTGTCATATTGGCACAAACTGAAAAAATAAATAAATAAATAAGTAAAAAATCTACATTCATGCTGACACGTTATTCTGCCCAAAATATTTTAAAAATCCCTGAGGCAATGTCATGCTGATCAATAAGGCTCTCATTACAAAGTCAATTTAGAAAGTTATAAATATTGACTAAGTCTGAAACTAAACCCAAGGTGAGAGATGTCTACAATTACTGATGCTTAGCTTTTCTACAAAATAATGACCGTAAAGGAAAACTTAGGAAAGGAAAACTTTAAAGCCATTTGAACTTAGCACACAAGGACACTGAGGTTGATCCTCTTCACTTATGTTTTACTATCTACATATATCTTTATTTTTGTCACCAAAAAGTGTATATATTGTGCTCATTTCTTCTTTCTTTGTATACTCTTTCTTCTTACAAGTCTCTATTGTGTAGAGGAGGCCGAATGGGCTCCCATTTGGTGACACCTGAAGTCATTTTTGGGGATTTCCAATTTTTCCACTGAATTGAGGGTTTGCACACTGTCTGAACTGTAAAGGCAAATTGTAATTTGTTGTAATTTGTAATTTGTTTTTGACTTGACTTTACTTGACACATGGAAAGATGTCTGAAGAGGAGGGTGTCCAGTTTGGGAACCTTAGGATTTGCATCTATCCTGTTTGCAGATGATGTGGTTCTGTTGGCTTCATGGTACCGTGACCTGCAACTGAGTGTGGTGAAGTGGCCAGGATGAAAGTCAGCACCTCCAAGTCTGAGTCCATGGTTCTCTGACGGAAAATGGTGGAATGCTCCCTCCTTGTTGGGAGCGAGTTGCTGCCCCAAGCGAAGGAGTTCAAGTATCTTGAATACGGGTGATGGGAAAATGGAGCGTCAGATTGGAGCACAGACTGGCAGGTTGGTGTGGCGTCTGCAGTACTGTGGACATTGTTCTGGGCCATTGTGGGGAAGCTGAGCCAGAAAGCAGAAGGTAGTGACTGAAAAAATGAGCTTCCTCGACCGGGTGGCTGGGCTCATCATTAGAGATAGGGTAAGAAGCTCAGAGATCCAGGGGGAGCTTGGAGTAGAGCCGTTGCTCTTTTGCACCGAAAGGAGTCAGCTGAGGTGGTTCGGGCATCTGATCGTGGAAGCCTCCCTTTGGAGGTGTTCTGGGCATGTCCAACTGGGAGGAGATCCCGGGGCAGACTCATAACCTGCTGTAGGGACTATATAGCTCATGTAGCCTGAGAACACCTCAGGATCCCCCAGGAGGAGCTGCAATGTGTTGCTGGGGAAAAGGCTGTCTGGAGTGCCCTGCTAAACCTGCTGCCACCGCAGCAGACCCAGGATAAGAGAAAGAGAATGGAATGATTAGTGGCAGAACTGAAAAAGTTTTGACGCCTGTCTGCCTGTCTTCTTGCTATTATTTTAGAGTCCAATTTTGTAATTCTGGATTGAATTCTGCATGGAAAATCTTATCTGTAATCATAGGGCTCTAATGAGGATTCAGATGCCCAGCTATTGCCTACCATAATGTATATTTTATGCAAGATTTAGTCTTGGCTAAAATCTTGTCCTGGTTAATTTTAGAAAAAGTTGCAGAAAATATACAGCACGTCAAAGTTGTGTACCTCTCGGTTCGGCGTTCTCTTTAGCCACTTTGAATGACTATTTGATACTGACAATGATCTACTGTAATGGTCATTGTATCTTCTACAGCTGCCTCATGCTATTAGTGTGAAATAAAGTAAATTTAAATGTAGTGAGGATAAAATGTGCTTCTGTTCTAAATGAACCATACCATAAGAGCTTTGGAAGGAAAGAAATTTGCAGTGCGTTGCCAAAAAAAGTCCTCCTTCAGCTACAGGCATATGTTTGTCACCGTCAGCTAGTTAGCGTTACAGTGGAAAAATAAGACAGAAAGTGTCCATTTACATGATGTTGCTGTGCCCCTGTCTGCCTGCTCCTTTCTCCCTCTCTGTTTAAACTCCCATTAACCATTCACACTTAATGGCTCTGGTATTTCAGACAATTTAAGGGCCCTCTCCTACAGAAAGGACAGCGCGATCGAGTGTGACGGAGAGCTAATTGAAGTCCGCTGACACTATTAGCAAACTGCCATCAGTCTGATAGCCAGTCGTATAACAAGGGGCTGAGAGGGCCAAGGAAGAGAGACACAGCGACAGCTGATGATGAACAACATAACAGTGATTTCTTTCTCACAGGTCAGCCCACGTCTCCTTTAACAAGCTGAAAGAGAGAGGGAGGACATGGCAGCATATTTACACACATACAGCTTAATGGTGTATTTTCGCAGGCTTACGCACTGAAGGCTCGTTCTCATGCAGACTCACAAACATTTTTGAAATCTCTAATGCCATACAATCCCATGACTAACTCACCTCTCAGTTGTTATGAAGCAGCACTTAAAATGCTCCAGTATTCTGCTTCAAACAGGAAACAAAGCTATTTCAGTTTATATCTACAAAGGTCATTGAATACAGTGACCGGCTGGCTTCGGTCACGTACTGGCCTTTATCTCTGTGGCCCATGCTAATGCACCATGACTGTTGCCTTTGCTGAAAGGACTAACAAGTGTAGTATTGCTGAAAATGGGCTCTGTAATATTGAGTCTCAAAGAGAGGAGAGTGAGACTGTGTTTGTGTGTGTTATTCAGCCTTGTAAAGGTGCATTACAGATGCAGACAATGTATTAATATGCATCATGTATTATATTTGGTTAATGACTTTTTTAAAGCGTCTTCCAGAGTCATCTCTGGCAGTTAGCCACAGTGGAAATCAAGCCTGCAGCTTTGGCGGTGTTAACAATATTAAACCATTAAACCACCCCCGGCGTGGCTCAAGAAGCACCACAGAAGGAGCCTAAACAGGCCAGTAACATGCTGATCTACTCCCACTGTGCTGTGGATTTGATTTGGCTGCGACCGTCTTTATTTCCCCTGGGCTACGCGGCTATCACAGCGAGGCGAGGAGGTGAGCCATCTTGCTGAATGGAAATGCTCCCATAGATGTGCAGTATGTGAGAGACTAGCCCTTGGGACCAATACTGCCTAATGGCTGTCTGATTGACTGGGCAAAGAGAGGAAGAGAGGCAGAGAAGTGAAGACAGGGAGTGCAGGAAGGTGACAAGCCTGTCTGTCTGTTTGTCTTCCTGAGCACTCGAGTATAATACTACGCAGAGCATGTTTATGCATCCTTATCGGTCTTTGGTGTGTCCCCTTATGTCTTTCAGCCTGTGGCCCTAATGAAGGCTGCTTACAGTATAATGAGAGATGTGGTCAGATAATGGAGGAGGTAATTACTCCAGTGTGCAGCAGCCGCTGGTTAAGAATTACATTATTGATTGGCCAGATGCAGCAGCATGACAGGCCAGGGAGGGATGCAAAAATGGAGAAGGGAGAAAAATCAACTCCTAAAATAAACAGCTCGTCTCTCTGGCTCCCAATCAAGGCTGAGGAATGAGGCACACAGGTGAGTGGAGAATGTGTATGTGCACGCACAAACACAAACACAAACACACTCCAGCTGAGCAGCTCCCCTCGGCAGGGAACATCTGCAGTGTGTGTGTATTGATCCAAACAGCTCCACTGAGCAGGGAAATTTGTAGACTGCAGCTAAGCCTAGTTAAATGTTAGTGTGTGTTTTCCAAGCATGACTAAAGAGAGAACTACATTCAGAAAACATTTCATTCACGTTAAATACTGTACAGCTGATTTAATTTGCTCCATGTGGCGGGAACAACCACCCAATCTGACAACTTTGCCTGCAGCTACTGCGCTGCCCCAAGCAGCAATTTGCACTGAGCACGGTACTTGTGTACATACTTCAAATCAAAGTTTAACTGCAATTATTGTTGGCCAAAACTGCAGATTTCCCCCTACAGACACATTTGCTTGTTAGAGCTTGATACAAGCAGACCAACCCAGCGCTTTTTATAGGAAAGAATCCGGCAACACTAAAACACAACATGTTTATGGGTTCAGTCAATATTTATACAATACTGTGCGGCTGGCTGTTGGTTAGTGGTGGTGTACACATCCTGTTGATATTAAGCTGACTGCCGGCCTTTATTCTAGTTATACACTGCTTAAATTACATATTATGTCAGCAGTGCACAGTGAACTTGCACAAACATGTGCTGCGCTGTGCACGCAAAACACATTATCTTAACCTACAAGCCTTCATACTCAGCATTAGTCAATACATTATATTGATTTACTCTTAGACAGCAGCTTGTAAGACATTAGGATCTTCTCTAGTCCCCCCCTGTTCGCCCTACCCTTCCCTTGTTAGATCATCTCCTCACTTTAACAACAACAGCCTACTATTAATACATTTGACTTTATTATTATTATTATTATTAATACATTTAATACTATTAATATATTAATTAATACTATTAAACTTGATTATTTATACATATAAACACAACAAGCCTCATTTTTACCACTCACATTCCCACATAAATCTCCCATCCAGCAGGCAAACAAGGTGGTAAACTCCAGTTGTTAAATGCCAGCATGAGTCCCCACAGCAAAAGTAATTATGGGCTCAGATAGGCCCTCTAGCTAGCTACAGGGTGTGTACATATGTTTGTGTCAGTTCATATGTGTGAGAGCTTTTTGTGTGTGTGTGTGTGTAAGTGTGATTGCTGGGGCTTTAGCTTTTCATTAAAACAGAAGGCCTTGCAAACCCATGCTTCAATATACGTCCCCTGAGGCTGCCTTTTTCCAAGAGCTCAACACAATTAATTTGCCAACCTGGGGAATGGAGAGATGGATGTGAAGGGGTGGACTGAAGGATGGATGGATAGAAGAATGGAGGTAGAGACAGACAGGGACTGAAGCATTGCAAACAGGATTGATGACAGAAAACTCTAATAGCATAGAAATCCCTTCATTTTTGCCAGGAGGTCTCCTGCGGGTGACGGGTGAAAGCAGAACAAAGTCAGAGGAGAGAGGAATACTGAACAAGGATGGCAGTAAAACTCCTTCTGTCTTCTATCCATGCCTGTAGTTGTGTCACTCAGTGGTGTGTGTAATGACCAGAGCCACATATACTAAATGCTCACACTTCCTACAGCTGCCTAACACATTCATACTATTATTTTTTTTTCCCATGAATCACTATGTTCAACTAATAAGGCATGTACTGTAGCACTTTGTAGCATTTATTAGTCTCTCTGTGGATAGAGAGAGAGGGGGGGAGTATTTCCAAGGAGTAACAATTATCGTCACACTAGCCTGCAGTGGTATTGTCACATTTGTGACTTTGTCAACTTGCTAATGAATGAATGAAAGCATTCAGCATTCAGCATTGTCCATCCCCATTTTTTGGCTTTTTTTTTTGCTGTAAGAAGGTTACACTTCTTTTACAAGTCAAGAGACATAAAATCAACAAAGAGAGGAAGATATGTCTTTCCAAATTCTTGAGTAGTTTAGCAAAAGCAAATTTTCAGTTTTTATACATGCCAAACTGTAACACACTGGCAACACTGAGACACTTCCAGGGTTCAGAGAAGCTGCTGTAGAGCATGAGTATAACTCTCTAGTACTCTCATGGCACAACAAAGTCTTATTGACAGAAGCCCATTAAAAACCTCATTACATCCCCAGTCATAGAGTAACAGCTGCACATTGTGGCCAAGTAGATTGTGCTACAGCTTGCTGGTGTGGTTGCACGCCTAATGGAAAATCTGAAATCCTTTCAGTGCTGAGAGTGAATTCAAATTATGGTGACTGTGGCTTCATCTGAATCTCTACATCTCAAACCAGCCCGGCACATTAATGTGCCTCAATGACAATTGTGTTTCAAAGTTTTTAAATGTTCTAGTTTTAGAAAATGTTGTAGTACTAATTACTTATCAAGTCTCAGTGAAAACACTGAGACCTGAACAAAAGGATCAATAAAACTGAAAACATTTCTCATTTCTCTTTATCTGAATGATTTTATATGGATTTTAACCTTGGATCCGTGAGTCATAAAAAGTGCCCTTTAGTTCAGCGTACTGTGGCAAGGGTTTTTTTTTATGTTGTGGCAATGCACCACTGTCTACCTTGGTTTCTACTGCAACTATTGTAAAGCTTTGTTGAAATTAAGGATATCAATGGGCTTTAAATGTCAACAGTGGTTCCTGACACTTGTGGCTCCTTAATAGAAGGAAGTGTTTTCTTGTGACCCAGCATCACTGCCTCATTTTGTGGCTTATGACTATAATTCAAATATAAAGCAAAGACTAGATGACTTGCTATTAGAACAGTTTTGAATGAGGTAAATAGTTTTGTTACTATTCAGATACATCTTGTGACAGACCCCACTGTTCTACAGCATGTATTTCAAGTTTTCTTTCAATCACCACAAAGGTTTGGTTTGACACAGGTGCAAGCTCACCAGTTACAGAGGCATTCCACTGATCAAGAGGAAAGCAGCTCGGTACAGACATTCATTAGGAACAGGAAGGCAAGCCACAGAGACAATAGGTTCACTGAGGGAAGTGACTAAGCAGTGAAAGCCTTACAGTAGATAGATAACGAGGATAACAAACATTCCAGGAGACGTGTGCACTGGAAATTGGATCGGCCGTCAGACAGAAAAGGCAAGAGGTAAGAGGAAAATTACTTTTGTGATTAGCAAGCTGGTGTTGGTGCAGCAGATAAAAGCTTAATGAAATAAATAAAAAGTAGATTTGATTATGATGTTATGTTTTGAAGTGTATGATGATATGATTACAAACTGACAGTGATAGCATGACTCATGCTAATGTAATGGGGTGGTTATTTACTGTATGTATAATGTATTTCCCCTCTGTCTCCCCCAGTTTGCTTATGTCACGGCAGGTCTGGCGGCCGCGGCAGGTGTGTCACGCCCCTTACCGTTACCTGTAGTGCAGCCGCTTTATTGGCTGCTAATGCAAACCTGTTTATATAGGCCCCGTTGCATGCAGTTGCTCTCTCTCCTCTGCCTGGGTGGGTGCTGGCCGGCGTGCAGCTCCGCTGAGCCGTGGTTTCCCCGATGTACATGCCGTGTGTTTTGCTTCAGGTATGTAGTGCAGTTTTAAAGTTTAACAATATTGTAGGGTTTACTGTTGACGACTGTCTGTCACAGGTTGCCGTGTAGAGCCGCGAGGGTGTGCGTCCTGTTGGTTAGCCGCTGCTGCCTCCGTAGCTTCTGTTAGCTACCCTATTTGCGGGTGTAGGCTACAGTCTGTCATGCAGGTAACCAGTGCCACTAGTACTTCAATGTTGCCTATTAATGCCGCCTGCCTCCACGTAGTTTCATCCTTGCTTCTCGAATCAACTAGTCCGCTGCTCTGCTGCGGCCGGTTGAACGTTTGTTTTAAGACTGTAGTTTAGGACTGACGTACCATGACTCCTTAAGTAAGGGGGGTGGCAAATCTCAGCGTTGTAGGACCTGCAGAATTATGCATGTATTATGGCTTTTGGTTTTCTTGTGTTGATTTGAGTTGTTTGTGTAAATAAGATTTTGTTTGGTTTCTTTTTCTTTGTTTTTTTGTTTTTTGCAGTGACCTCAGCTGGTACACTCCTCCTTGAGTTAGGATAAGTCAGATGGTGCGGACTAATGTGCTCAATAAAATCTATTGTTTTTTTAGAAGATGAGTAATTTAATGATTGTCACTAATAAAACTTGTTAATTGTTAACACCGTTGCTTGTATTCATTTGTGAGCCTTACCTGTGTATGGGTAATTTGGGAAACCCTCTGTGGGGGGAAAAAAAAAAATCTTTAAATCTTTAGGTGAAAGTCCTAAGGTGGCGTTGTCGGTTCTTTTTAAAACTCTCTAGATCTGCCACTCGCAGTCCTTCTTTCGCCACACCAAACTAAGCATACACAAAATCCAGGACAGGATAATAATTAGATAAGGAACAAAAATTACAATCATCAGGACTTACTGTAACTGAAACATTTTTTTTTTAAAATGTTTTGTCTGACTTCAAGCACTCAGGCTAAAATCTTTCAACAGCGGTTTGCCTTTTCACTTTTGCTGGCCAATGAACTGAAGCCCTGAAAGACTTTCTCAAGTGGATTAAAATGACATTTCTGATGAGTTTGTTTTGGCCCAAAATGGCCATGGAGTTCTCTTGACACCAAAGTAATACAGCCAACTTCTCTAAATTGACTCTCTCAGAATTGCACAGCTTTATACTGTATAAGTGTAATTTTGAAGTGGTAGGGAAACAGGAAACACTCCTGGAAACTTGGAACACTAGACCATCTACCATTTCCCTTACAAAAATGAAAGAAATGTGCACTTAACTGTTGCAGGACGCAGGATTATCAAACGTTTGGTTATATGTCATAACTCTTACATGACTTGTTTTTCTAAATCTAGTATAGTCTACTTTTTTTTGGTACAGGATCAGAATGATTTACTTTACCTTTTGCATATTAACATTTATTTTAACTGACACATTTCAAAGACAGACATCGCAAAGCTGGTGGCAGATCATCTAAATCAAATTAGATAAACCAAATCAATGGAGGCGTTCCAATAAGAGCTGCTTTTCCATGCGTGTGAATTAAATTCAAATGTGTGCATTCACCTTTCTCCAGTCACTTTCAAACTAACTCTTCTAACTCTACTTTATGGTCAAGTTAGTTGCACAAATGTTCAATTTAACCTGGAATTATGCCTCTAAAGCTGCATTTATAGATTTACTGGTCACTTGGGGGCGGCGGAAACAAGCTGAATACAACATTGACATTCTCATTACCATTTAAGTTGATATTGGCAACAGTCACCTTTTTACACATCCAGCGGACACAGACTAACAATGATATTAATTTCAAGTTGTGTTTCTGCCCAACTAACAAATGTCAGTTTGATATTTGCTCTCCTTTTGCCATGTTTTGAGGTCCACTACCTCCTGAGAAAAAAATATTTTTATCCTAAGCCGCTAAATGCTCCACTGTGCTAACTGTTCATCTGCTGTCTGGTGCCGAGCAGGAGGTCCAGTTCATTTTTAGTCCTTTTTCACAGAAAACAGCTGCCTTCTGTGGCCAAAAGCAACGCTATGAGAGCGATTAAAATGAACCAACTGTGGGCGGTAAAACCAAAACAATTGGTTAAAAGATGCTACAAAGCTCTCGAGAGCTGAGGGCAACAGCAGAGTCTGGTGATAATTCTCTGGGGCCTTAACACTACAATATCAATATAATATGATCAGTTATTAATATAGAAATTGATTATAGCCACTTTAAAGCTGCACGAGTGGATAGAACCATAGACCATATAAAACATGAACGTAGTATGCATGATGTCTCTCATAGTTTTCTAAAGATTCATGAAGCTCAGAGTGTGGTAGTTCTAGTTGCTCCCATCTTGGTAGTCCTGCCTCTGAGGTCTGCCAGCTAATCCAAAATGTAAATAAATAAATGCATAACTTTAAGCTTCAATATAAAGTTATATAAAAAATGAGACTCAGTGCAGTTGTCATGAACGGGGAAATTAGCTACAGAGACCAAAACTCTTCTGTAAACATATTTATTTCTGCTGTGAAGTTGGGCCTCAAGGGGCCATTTGAGGAACTGTCTTCTGAAATCAGACTTTATTATACATGGCATCTTTAAAGATCTGTCTCTCTTCTTTGAGTGCCTGTGTTATTCAAGCAATATGAAAATGCAATTGCCAACAACTGCTGTATCCCAAAGGAAACTGGATAAGTGTCAGTAACCAATTAACTGATGATCTTTCCTCCTATAGCACAATTAATCTTTTTTTTTGTTGTCTGGCATGATGGCTTTACCTTCTTGCATTTACTAAGCCAGCCCTGCGGCATTTCTGTCTATTACCTTAGTAATTTAACGTGAATGATTTGATCAGCCAGAAGACTTCCTTCTTTGGTGTAAAAATTACGACAAGGAAATAGGAAATTACACACTTCTCTGTCAAGAACAATGGTTGCCAGCCAGTAGACCTTGACACATTAACATAGACATGTGTATATGTGTATTGGATGTAGGGAGCATTTCTTGTTTTATGCTTACAGGGATTTCCCCTTTCTCCTGTTTCCTGTGTCCTTTGTACTACCCCATTCCTCTAACTAACCACCCTCAGGTGGAAACCGCTCTCATCTCCAACAAGGACACCGCTTAACACTTTAAGTCCACCGTACTTGTTGTCACAGGAACATATTATTGATGCCTGTACTGTATTTTTTTCACGTTGGTGACCTACAAGGCAAAGATAATGGATGACACTTCCTTGGCGCCTTCTCTCACTGGGGGAATGATCCTCAGTCACAGGGTCATAGAGGTCATTTTCATCAGCAGTCAAACAGCTCATTTTATCTACTATCACTAATGGACAGGGCTATCATTGATGAAGGGTAATGCCTTTAAAGGAGGCATGAATGGAAGCTAATGATCTGACTGGCACTCTGTTAGAAGCAATCTCTTGTTGGATGATATTTAGGCTCATATTTTAATGGTGTGCTTTCAGTGATGAATGCCGAGCTGTTTTCACTGGTTGATTTACGATGGAGATGTGTATCCTTCAGGTAAATAAAAGTATTGCAGTTTGTAGTTTCCATCAAGGGTTTGGCTTTCTACAGCACATTTCTGTTTGACCACACGGAGCATGGCTTGTGGAGATCAGCTGTCCTGTGAAATACAAAGACTTTTCCTCTCCCTTGTGAATTCCCAATTTTCTCACTGCTATAAAAGTCCCCCCCCCCCCCTTCCTTCCTCATGCACTTAATTATTTATCAGAAATCAGAAGCATAACACTTTCTAAGCACTTTCCCACACACACACATATGAACACTGTAGACGCACCCCTCTTTCTCTCATCAGTGGCAGATTAAGGTCCCTACAGCAGCCTGTAAACAAAGGCATAAATCATTTACGCCTCTCCTCAACTGCCTGACTGAAATTCATGGATCTCAGCTCCACTAAATCACAGTGGATGAGGGCCCAGAAGAGGCTAGAAGGCTAATACACACTCCATGAATATCATCAGCAACGAGGACCAGTTATATATGTCTAAACATAGTCAATTCAGAGATGGAGTGGCCTAAGATGAGCAGCCGTAGAGGAGCAAAGGGGGCATTTGATAATTGTAGTCAAGTTAATTTTCTTTGTATAGCCCGATATTACAAATACCTCAAGAGGATTTATTATCTGTACAGCACAGATATCCTCTAACCTTTGATTCAGATAAGGAAAACACTTCCCAAAAGAAATGGCCAATGGTCCAGCACAGAGTAAGTAAAAATAAAAGAGGACAAGGAAGAGAATGTACTTCTGGGACAGCAAACAAACAGAGGTTTGGAGAGATGCAGCGGTTTCAGGAAGTCTACAGCACTCTCTTTGGCAGCACAAACATGAACTACAAGCACTAGGCCAATAGATTCATTGACACTGTGACACTTCCACAGGAAGGACAATGGTAAAGGCCTGAAGTCTTCAAAGAATAAGCAGCTTAAAGTTTAGAGTTTTAAGTTTGGCTCCTCGACAGTCAGACTATCTAATATCAACAGTGATATTATTCCAGAGGAATAACATCAGGAAAAGTCCCTGCAGTGTGCTGACTCATTGTTAACTCTGGAGACAGACGGAGGCCCCATATTCTGAAAGCAGAGAGCACATTATAAGCAGATCATATAGGTATGAAGGGAGGTGCCTATTTACAAGTTTGCATGTCACCAGAAGTAGCTTAGTTCAGTTATTTTGAAGTGGGGTTGTATGAAGTACAACATAATCAGTGTGTGACCTGCAGTAGATGGTGGAAGTTATACTGAAAAAGGCTATAACAGCAAGGTAAAGTGGTGAAAATACTCTTAATATTGCATACAGTTTAATGAATATTAATTTTTTTGATTTTGAAGTGGGCCTTTTTATGTGGCTAAATTAAGTTATTCTGCTGACCCTGTCCGCAGCAGTGCATAGCTGTGCTTTTGTGCCGGGAAACCAGAGGCGCACTGACTTATGGATGTAAGTACTTCTTCCACCACAGGACTACAAAAGAACAAAGAACAATTTTGATGCCTCACAGAGCAGCTAGCATGGCTACAGATTCTTGTTCTTGTTGACTCGTCTTGTTATGATTCCTCCTGCTGTTTCATGCTTTGTTTCTGATTATGTTGCAACTGGGATGCAGGCTCACGTCCAATTCAAGGTGAAGCTCTGAGGCACAATCAAGGGAAGCTGTAGTGTAAACACCAGTACGTGGACATCTGTACAGTCTTATTGTTAAATAGAAAATAATTAGATATGGATGTCTTATGAGGGGAAGAAATGCATAAAGATCCGTGCGTGCTTCCACTGTAATTACTATAATCATTTCGTTTTTATAATTAAGGCGAATACACCCACATTAAATCTCAAGCAGCACTCTCTCTATAAGCACTTCAGTGTGAAGTGGTTGTCTAAGTGTTGTTAATCACACAGAGGGTCATCTTTTTACTGAGGCAGGCTGAACCACATGTAATCGTTCTATCATAAAACACCTTTAGAAGCTAGAAACTCATCTGGGAGTCGAGCCAAAATAAAGCATATGTTCAGGTCCAGTAATGCTGCAATAACACATCAGCAACTTCAGAGTGCAAGCAAACAGAAGAGGCTAATCTTCTGTTAGCAAACACTGGCGTCAAGATTGAGCATGGCTCTACATTTGCTAAGAAGGCAGGCCAGCTACCCTGTATGCTGTGAGCCAGATTAGCTTCCTGATTCTGCAAAAACATGCCTCTGATCTCCTCCGAGCTGGTTTCAGAGTGATAAACTCTCCCTCAAACATAAATTTGTCCTGCATCAAAGCTGCTGACAACACCACCAGGCTCACAGGAGGCACAGGATATGTATCCAAATATTCTATTTTACCCATTTACTGTCCAAACAAAAGATAACAACCTGACATGGTTGTTCTTTTGGAGATAACAGAGAATTATGGCTCAGATAAATTTGATTATGCAAGACAGAATGATGTTGAGTTGGTCAAGAACAGCAGCTTAAATTTGATCAACCTTAAATTGCTTATTAAACTAAATGTGTGTCTTTTCTGTTTGTTTGTTTGTTTTTACTTAAGTCTAAATATGACTAAAATGCTTCACAGATGTATAATATTCTGCAGATGGAAGGCTTGAAGTAACAATTTACAAATCAAACCTCTGGAAGAAAGAAAGAAAGAAAGAAAGAAAGAAAGAAAGAAAGAAAGAAAGAAAGAAAGAAAGAAAGAAAGAAAGAAAGAAAGAAAGAAAGAAAAGTTCAGTTTTAAAGGGCATGAGCTTATAATTTGGTGTCAGTACAAAGCCAACAGTTGTGCTAATGCAGCTGGATTGGCATTTCCATCAAATCAAAGTTTAAGAAGTTCTCTGCATGTCAATGCTAATGAAACTAACCCAAACTAATTAACCAACCCAGGACACAACTGGGAGCGTATCATAGTTTAGTCCATGAACTCCGCCTTGATCACTCCCAGTTTCAGTGATATTTCTTGTGGTGCAGATTCTGGTGTGTTATGCTAGTAGTGCCGAATGTGGCCTTAAGTGGCTAGCCACAGGCAGAGATGAGGATTTGGCTACAGAGGTCTGAAAGCTCACTGTGATGTGATATCATTTAGGGCAATTTATCATATCTCGTCCTTTTGAGTTACAAAATGCTAAATATAACATTTTTCACATATGCAGTAGTACTCCTTAAAGCCTGTAACTACTCTTCAGTGTGTCAAATTGGCGGAGTTCCCATTTAATCATAATGTTGTTGAAAGAAAGTTAAAAGCACAGTCAGGGGTTTTGGTGACTTGTCTATTATCACTGCTCTTGTCTAGCAAGTGGGGTTGGCATTGCAGTGAATCAATTAAAACATTAGATGTTTAGCCCCTCGTACAGGTTAATGCAATGAGTGACAAGCTGATAATGAGGCCGTACAAATGTACAAAGGCTCACGCACATGACGAATAGGAATTACATGAACTGAAATAATAAAATAGATTAAAAAACAGTATGGTACTCTGCTGTACTGTTGGTGGCACATCATGTCAGTGACAAAATAAAAGATATGTTGTTACTTACATGATGGTTTTCTTTCCAGTTTCAAATCCCTCAAAGTTCTGTTCGTGCCAGCTGCAGCAGGCAGCTGCACTACAATCAAGATTATTCAATTGGATCCTTTTGAAGACTGTAACAGCCTGTAGATTATGCTGAGATTGATGTATCATGAGGCCACAGATGGAAAAGCACAATGCTCCCTAATGTCTCCGTGTTCGTGTTGCTGCAGCTGTATCAAACCACACGAGGGTAATTTCTGCTACAGTACAGTGTAGCTTTATCTTTTCTAACGTTGATGTTGAGACCTTCTAAAGATGTTAAAAGGAATGACCTTTAAAATTGTATGATCCCACAGCGAGATCCAATTATCTGCATTCATGGCTTAAAAAACAATGTCAAGAAATGTTTCATTGATCTGATGGCCTTTGTGGATTTTCCCACGGAGATGTGATATAATGCTGATGAATTGCACATTGTCAAAAACATTAAAAAAACGTAACGCTTTTTAACAGTTTGCCATTAACCTTTCCTGTCTTCATTTTCTTTCTGGTCTGTCACTTGTCTGTACGTTTAAGTTTTCGCTCCTTTTCACTGTAAAGGTCATTTATGACTGCCAGGAGTAAGAGCATAGAGCATCAAGAATCATTCATGATATCTCCTCGTCTTTCTATCACACATGGCCCACACGCAAAATACATTTAAGAATACATACACCTTTGACATCGTGCCTGTTAAAATGTAATGTTTTGCTCTTGTATCTTGTTAAATTACACAAGACTGAGTGGTGCCTCTTAACTTGAAAGGATCCTGATTTCTGCTCAGTCCAAAACTGAGCACAACATCCCTGTAACGTGTCAGAACAGTGCATCCCATTCCTGCGCACTCTCATTCTCTACCCTCTAACAAACCTTCCAGTGGACATTAACGGTGTGATAGCAGTCTTTATGGGTGGAGACTGGGTTGGGTGGTGTGTTTATGAGTGAAGCTTCCAGATCCGGTAATAAATGTGATTCATGATTGTGTGTGATGGAGATGTCCTCAAAGTTTAAGGGCTCAAACAGAGGGCACAGAGTGAGAGGGGAGAGTGAGAAGGGGCACCAAGGGAGTCTTATTATGTGTTGGTGAGGATGTTAGCAGGAAACACTTCAGGCTCATTGGTAAACTGGAATTACAGACACCGTCATGTATTGCTGAGTCACAGAATGTGACTTGTTTTGTTTGCAGGCCCAAAAAATGACCACATAAATGTAAGTGTTTAAGGGCACTGCAGAGTATCATTGAATACAAAAACATGTCATGTGGATAATAATGTTAAAATTCTCAAGCCGTATGGTAAGTGTGCCACTGGTGGTACTGTATGCATGTTACATATACATGTCCTCCCTCTAGTGGTATGTGGCGGGATCTCTGATATATTTTGTTAAATGTAAAGAATTCATTTACTTTACTGTGAAAATTCATACATACATGATTAGTTTTAGACAGTAAGGCGGTAAACACAGATAAAACTGTTAACAATACTTACTAATAAACAATAAAACAAACTGTCCGTAGCTGAATGGGGTCAATCTGTGTTACTATACTTTTATGTCATAATGGCAGAACATGCAGAGCCTATTATTTTCTGAGGTGGTACATGGTGTAAAATGCTCTAGCTGAAGAGAAAGGCTGCTTTTGTGCATTTTAAACGTATTGGCTCTTACACTTAACAATCCTTGGTCTCTTTGTCTTTCAGCTAATCCATTAGTTCTTTTAATGTGAAATCTCTTTTACTACCAAATCAATAGCGAGCAAAGACTAAATGAGGCAGAGTGATTAGTAGGGGTTTAATTGCGTGTGTTGCAGGAAGAAAAGCTTCGTTCATATTTTTCCTTTAGAGCTTTTGATAATTATTAACAACTGAATTTACCCTGTTCATACACCAAACTTGACCATTACAGCTTTCCATTTTAGATTTCCACGTTGCTCTAATATTTATAGAAGATATAACAGGAAGCCAAATGAGGCTGCATAAACATACTTGTTTGACCTCAACTAGAAGTCATGCATGGCATTAGAAGTGCTTGAAAAATAAAAGAAAAAAAACATATTTAATACTTATAACCAATATTGGATTCAATTATACACCACAATGACTTGTCATGACATGTTCATGGTAAAAATCAAAGGTGAATTGCCTGCTCAGTCTTGACTACATAATTATGCGCGTCGCTGCATGTTCCTGACTCTGGTAAACAGAATTGACTTGTGTTACAGGAAAGTCCCAAATACACACCACGCCCCACAGTTCAATTCGAAATCTGCATACATGAAACATTTTTTTACAGCATTTATAGACTCAGTGTGACAGGAATAAGAATGCTGTTTGCTTCAGACTTTGACCCTAAAGGTACAGTAACAGCTAAAGCCCACAATCACTGGCCTGCAGAGATTCACTGAGGCGCTCCTGTGACAGTTTGGGAAAATTGACACAATTTTATTTGAGTGGCAAGTCACTTGCCACCTGCGTGCAGCCACTCCAACAAAGAAACACATTTTTTGCTCAAACTGCTTTGCCTCTTTGCTCACAAAATTCTGTACAATTTGGAGCCATGCTCCCTTTCTGCTGTGCTCCACTCACTTACGACTCTCACAGGAGGAGAGGGTGGCATTGATTGCATCTTGCCATTTTCTGGATGTCACTAGTCACCACTAATGGCTGTACTAAGCACTACAACCATGCTGCTGATGGCTGGCATCAGCAGTCACAGATGTAGAAGGGCTGAACGGGCAAGGGTAATGTGGATCAGTGCTTCACTGGGGAGACCTGGTCAGCAAGCTCTCCTCCCTCAGCGTACATTGCAACTGTTTTTTGAGGTCTGGCTGAAACATGTAATACATTTCAAACTGCTGAAATAAGAATCAAAAAGGAAGCAAAAAAAACTGGCTATTAAAGAAACATTACATAAAAACTGGTACTTGTGTAATTAAGCACAAAAACTAGTGAGTCAGCAACTTTGCTAACAGGAAAACACAACAACAACACAAGACATAGCAGCCAGTTAATATTATCTACTTACTTGTCCAATGGCAAGAAGCCTAGCTTTGTGTCTTTCAGCCTTTTATTTCACAAAGCCCTCCTAATGACTGACCCAAATTTACTCTTGTACCGTGGCTTCTTGCTTGGTCACTCTCTTCTCTTCTTAGCATTTTCCATCAATATCCAGCTCTGGTTCTGGCACGCCACGGGCTCTGATCTCCATCAACACTCCAGTGGTGGAAACACTAATACTCAGGCATGTGCAGGGGGGCACTTTGATGCCCAAAGTGCCCAGACATGCCCTGTAGATAAGCTCTGCTGAGCTGCTAGAGACAGTCACTGCTAGTCTAGAAACCAAAGACCGGAGGTAGTACTTAATCATCTGGGGACAGACTGGGTGGATCCACCTAAAAAGTCTACAGTTTTACATATCTGTGATTATCTCCAAAACTGTTTATGACAGAGAGATGTGTTTTCTTGCACTGTTTTCCTGTGATTCCGCTGAAGACGGAGATGTGTGTCTCTGTCGGAGACACTTCCTTGTTGTTCTATCTGCGTAAAAGGCCATTCGAACTCTGGGACTCTGGGGTCTTGGAGGGGGTGGGGTTCTTTAGTGTATTGTAGACTTTTTCTTCTTTCTTCTTCTTCTTCTTTTCTTTTCTTGAAATTCTTTAGTGTATTGTAGATTTTTCACCCATGCATCCTTTATAAGCACATTACAGCGGTATTTGTTTGTGCTTTGAGCACCTGCCCCTCCAAAGGTCTCTGCACGGCCCTGCTAACACTCCCTCAGAGCTCTGAGCTCACACTCTGGACAGCAAAGCTAACAAACTGAGCTAACATTAGCTAACAGCAACTATAGTCAACAGCAGTTTACTTTACTGTCCATAAGGAGAAAACATTTTCTCCATAAAATGTTTCATCAAAACTAGTGAAATAGTTGGTGGTGCGTTCCTTCTCACAGATGATTGTACCCAGAATACATAACAGTGCAGTATTAAAATGATTTTTTTTTTTTAATTTCATGGTGGAGAAGTTACACAATGATGCTTTAACCTGACCCAGAAAATACTGTGCTGAACTAAGAACAAAGATTGTTTTCAAAGTGACGTCACTTGTGTGCTTATGACCTGTTATCTGGTCTGATCCAGAACAGGGCAGTGTATATTTACTGGCCAAATGAAATGGACTTCAAAGATTGTTTTCGAAGTGGCGTCACTTTACAAAGGAATATTATCTCAGCATAAAGTTGGCAGCTCTTTGGAGCTGGCCCAGATAAGAATTCTGTGAATATCTAAAAAGGAAGTTAAATCTCAGCACTTAACCACCTCTATAACAGGAAGAAATAGGAATTTAAATGCATGAGCAAACATGAGAGTGAATGATATAATTCCTTGCTCTTGCTCATGGAAAGAAAACTTGGTTAGTGCGCTGTATTTCTCAACTAGTATTACAGGCTGTTCAAAAGCTGAAAAATTACACCATGATACTTTATGCAAAATTTGTTACAACATGCCCATGTTTTGGTGATTCACCTCCTGCTTGGGAAAAGAGAAAGTATTCCAAGAAGCCCCTTCATATAATTTTTTATCAGTGGGTATCACTGTTTCCATCCACTGAAGCATTCACTTTTGGAAACACAAGTGATTCATCCAACCGAAATGACGTCTAGAAAAGTCCCCATATATCATTCTTGCTTTGAATTTGATGACATTTTGACATTACCCAGGCTCTGTGGGGGGAAAAAAAGTTAGAGTGTTACAATTTTTCAGTCCTTACATCTAATCCTTCAACTTCACCAATCAGTAGACAGGGGATGTAACATTTTGACCTTAATGCAACAAAATCTATATAATCACCAGAGTAACAGGTCCAGAGTACGACTCAACTCTCTTGATCTTGGACATCCTGTCAAACTTTATTTTCCAGTATGCTAAACAACTTCAGCAATGTATCAGACCCACTGAAAACCATGTTAAAGCCACAGATAAAACTCAGCATCATGGGTAATCTGGTCCGCACAGCAATTAAGTACAGGATAAAACCTGACACGCCATGTAACTCTGCCACAGCACTCCTGTCATGCAGGGCAGGGAAGGATGGATTTAGTTTTCTCTGCAATATGAGAGAGTTAAACAAAGTATAACAGTTTTGTGTGTGAACTGCACATGTGTATTTATGTGTGCACAGATAGCCAAAGATTACAGCCAGGGCAAAACTTGAACTTGCTCCAGGGCTGCAGAGCCCCACTGGCCCAAAAGCCCCAGGTGTTATCTCGTATGTTTATTGCAACACTAAAGCACAACATCATATCAGCTGATATTGAATGCGGCCTTCATGTATAAATCTGGTTAATTGCAGCTGTACACTCCCCAGGTTAATTGCTGAGATCTGGGAATGCAGCACAATCACTAAAAAGAAGTCAGATAGTGATTAGAGAACCATACAGGATTTAAAACAAACCTTTTATTTATTTGTTTGTTTTCTGCGGGTCTCTAGTTTCATAGGCATTTCCTAATAATCCCTTGTAATTTAATGTCAATCAATTATAGGAAGAATTTCGGAAGATCTATTGCTACAATATGGCACAAATGGAATTTAATATTCACATAAAATTCAATTTTTATTAGTCTATAATCACCTGAAAATAAAACTTGTTGCGTTTTCTCTTCCCTTCTCGACAGAATCTGCTACGTTGCACCTCCACGTGTCTAAAGTATCCCAAAACAAATAAACCATTATACTCTATTTAGCCAGTACCTTTCCTGTTTTGCCCGTCTGCTTTGTCCTGTCTGTGTGTGGATGTTTGAAATGTTAGAACTTTGTTTAAGTCAGTCTTCCGGTCTGCAGTCTTTAACCTTAAAAACAAAGCCTTGATTTTGACACAGGGCAAATACAAAAAGCACAGAGAATAGTGAAAACAGGACGCCAGGCAGTGCCTGCTATTTAATTCACCAAATCCAGCAATGAAACGAATTCGAATGCCGAACTGAAAGAATACAGCAGGGGATGTCAAAGGAAGACATATCAGACAATGGAGTTTCCACCAATAGTTTAGAGCAGATTTCAAGTCTGCAACACTGAGAAAAGGCCATACAGCACTTCCAACTGTGAGCTGGACACAGTCACTGTTTGTGCAGATGCTCAAGCAGGCAGGAGACACAGGCTGGCTGCAGAGTGTTATGTAGATGATATCAAGAGACGTGTCTACTTGGCTTATAGAAATTATTCGCTTGAGATGAGTTTGTCTAGAGAAGATGTCTATATTCAGTTTTAAGATGAGGACCAAAGGTTAACATGAATGATGTTTTGTTGTTTTGATTGATGTTATAAAATTCAATAAAAACTGTAAGTTGACTTACTTTAAACTGCTATGGTGTACAACTGCACATAATCTGCCAAAACAAGTTATGTTTTTGTGAGTTTCATCTCTACTGTAGTTTCTGATACATGTTGAGAAGCAGAGGGGTATTCAGTTAGTTGCAATCTGCAACCTCACTGCTATATGCCACTAAATCCTACATGTTCTTTTTTGAAATCAATTCAGCAGAAGACATCAGTCTTTTTTTTTTATTCCTGTCTTCTTCTTGTCAAAAACTACTCCCTTCATTACCCACAATGTAACTCACTCGGCAGTTCAGTTACAGATACAGATGTGTTGTACTAGTAGGGCTCAGTATCCCAGCTGTGCCAGGCTAGTGGCCTCAATGAGATAAATGAAAATGTTGGATTCTTCATGCAGTGCTGTCGTCTGCATGAACAACAAGACGCTGCTTCCATTTGGAGAGGGGAAATGATAATTATGCATGGAAACTCTAGTTCTGTAATCACACCCAGAGCACTCTAATTAGACTGTGTATACATAGGATTTCTGCATCTTTGTGCATTCCTATTTGCATTTGTTCTACATACTACAGCGGTTTTTGCAGCAACCCTCACCAGGGGTCCCCTCAACCTGTGAAATCCACTGTCACATTTTATTCTTGTTACTGATGACCCTGTAAATAACCACAGCCATGTACGATCCAGGGAAAATAACCAGGCCTCCATTTTGTGTCTGGAAAAGACTAATAGGAATCAAAGTGATGTTTACACAGAAGAGGAAAAATCTAAAGAGCACACACACTAAAGGGCATCATAAGAACATTTGTGGAGGCGCAGTCTAAGGAAGAGAGATGTGACCCCACTGGTTTCAATTCTTTTGAACTTGTTTTCGGTCACAAGATGAGGAGCCCGTTGCACCTTTTTAAGGAACAGGTAATTAAACCAACTCACCAAGTATGTCTTGGGTACTAAAGCCAGAAGGCCGTTGACCTTTGGGATTGCAGGGAAGTACCTGGTACAGACCAAAGTCTGCATGGAGTACAGGTATGATAAGAAAACAGTATGGATTAACACAAGGTGTGATCCAGCAGACCAGTGACAGCGTGATCTGTTGGGACCTGGTTTTGCTGGTCAGTACAGAGTGTCAAGGAAGGTTGGGACAAAAGCCGTATGATAGGAAAGCTGTACGACTCACTTTTGATCCAGGTGACCTTGTGTTAACGTTGGTTCAAGGACTACGTTTTCTGTTGGGACCTGGTTTGCCTGGGTCGGGAAACAGAAGTTTGCAGAACAGAGTTAGTAAGCACCATCTTTTATAACAGAGGCCTGAGCTGTCTTTACAGTAAAGCTCGAATAATCTACCTAATGTCATGTACAGAGAACCAGCCAAACAGAAACGTGGACAATGTTGATGGTGATACCATCCCTGTAAAACAGCACCTTTATTGTTACCCTCCTCATAAAAAGAATATAGTCCAGGAAGAAGTTGATTATGTCCTGCAGATTGAGGTTGTTGAGTGTTTACAGCTTAAGAAAGAAAGGAAGGCAGTTTCTGTGTGGATTCCAGAAAGGCCAACAATGTGACCAAAGCCGTGTTCCCTTTTCCTCGTCCTGAAGACTGTCAATCAGGTTGGTTAGGCCATGTATGTAACCAAGGTGGATCTCTTGAAGTGTACTTTCACTAACATGTGAGCGAGATTTCAGGTTTTATTACTTACATTGGTCTGTACAGGGTTAACTGTACAGTACAGGTGTACTGAATTTTGTTTGTCTGATTGTCATGGAGCTTGATAAGCCTTGTTATCTGGCTCCAGATTTGTGGCTGCCCTTCCTGCTTGTAGTGGATGCTTTTGACTGCTCTATGTAGTGGGGAGAGTAAAAAATAAAGAGTATTTTGAAGTCTAAGTTGCCAGCAGTGAGAAGGTTGTGTTATACTCTGACCACAATCCTTTGTTTTTTCTGGTTAAATTCAATAGTGTCATGGCTCTGATTTGTTGCCTGAGTCTGGTTCTACAACGGTATAACCTTGAAATTAAGCACATTGCAGATATGTATAATGTTGTAGGGACTCCTGGGCAACTAGCAGACCGGTGTGCAAGTCCTGGTACTGTTTGCAACCCGATGCAGTGACAGCGGGGACCGCCAATCACAGAAGAAACGGCAGAGCCAATCGAGGAGCTTGTGGGCGGGTCTAAACTGAGGGAAACAGGCTTGGTCCTAGTGCTTGACGTGTCTCCGTTTACTATAGCGTAACATTGTTTTTGGACAGAAGCATCTAAGCTTTTTTCCTATAGGTTATAAACAAAACTAAGCTGCCATGATAGGGAAACTGTGACTTGTGTTTGTGGTTTAATCAAGTCAAAATCAGTGATAGACGTCTGCGGACAGGTATGACAGGATCAATGATGGAACATGCTGCATCTGTCGCATGTTTTTTTTTTATGTACTTGAGCCCGTTTTCATCTTAAAATGTATGTAAATGTAAAGCATCTTGCATATAGGGTCCCCAAACAGCTAGAAAGGGCCCTGATGATTGTGATGAGTGAGAAATGTGATATGAGAGAAGAAGAAAAAGTACAATAAATACGATACATTCATATGAATTGATATTGTTAAATTAAGCATATTGAGGATTAATACATGTTTAGTACATGTTTGTTCGTCGCGCACTATCCATTTCCAGATTGGCCCTGGATGTCTGTCAGGCTAGGGGCGCTGGCTTACCTGTTCATGAAGACTGAAGCGTCTAAGTTGAAAAGCGGGTGCAAGAGGTCGGCTTTAGAAGAAGGTGTGGCCCTGGTTTCTGAGTGCTGAGACAGAGACAAGGGAAGTTTTCGGTTTTACCTCCGGCTTTTTTGTTCCAAAAGTTTTGTATTAGAAGCTCGTTGAACCGCGTCTGACCAAGCAAAGCCAGCCACGAGGCAAACAGGTGAGCCCATACAGTACACCTTTACATTTGGCCTGGCAGCAGAGCACCTGTTTCTGGACTGTAATATGCACGGGCGGGCCGGCCTAAATTTGACAAACATATAAGTAAGCGATCTGTTTATGGGTGTTAATGCTGCATTTAGCAAGATTTCCAGGCAAAATTACACCTTTTCCACCATATTTGGAGTAGATAATTTTCCAAAATTCCCATAGAAAATGAATCAAAGCTGATCAGCTCAGCTGCACTATGTCCAGAGACTATGTATACATATATTTTTTCTTGAGATTCTTTCTTGAGTTGGAGTGTGCTGTTTGAAAATCACGAATATGAGTCACTGTGAGTGAAACATGAGCGTCTGAGCAGTATATATCTGCCAAAAGAACAACAAATCAGGGAGATCAATGCCAGAAGTTATCAGAGTAAAGGATAAATTAAATATAATTTTAACCAACATTAAAACAAAGTGCCTAAAGCTACCTCAGATTCTGCCAAAAAGGGGAAAGAAACCTCCGAAGTAAAAAAACAAAAAACAAAATTTTATTTTTTAGTGGACTGCTGTGAAGTTATGCACTTCAGGTACTTTGTTTTAATGTTGGTTAAAATTATATTTAATGTATTTAGAAATGTGTACCTTTTTTGAAAATGTGACATATTCTTTAAATATTTTTAGCATTTGATTTGAAGTTGGTGAAATTTTGTAATGTTATACTGACAAAAAAAAAACGTTGTCTCACATTACTTTGACAACTCACATTACATACAAAATTCTGTTTACAGTTAGTTTATCATATTATCATTTGGCAGTCTATAAAACGTTTGTTCCCAAATGTTTTTCACGGTCTGACTGATTGGTACAGCCAAAAACACGGCAATAATTCACCGTTTTCCATGAAGACGTTCAGGATCTGCTTCAGTGAGTACCTCCGGACTGATGATGCGCTGATGATGCGCCATGAAAACCACCCTCTATATGTTTTTGTATCTATTACTCTCCCATGGCTACTTCCAACGAAATTAACAGTACTTCCTTAAATGATTTAGAGTGACCGTTGGAACCTGGTAGATAAAAAGGTTTTTCCCTGTGGTTGATGCCATGGAATCTGTTCTCATGTTCATAATGATCTCACTGGGAAAATGTGCCTGCTTGTGGCAATTAAATGAGTAGAGCCCTCCCTCCCTCTCTTATTCACAGTCAAAGAAAGACAAACTTCCTCTCACTTTCCATTGTGTCCATTGTACGCACCACCTCAGTGCTAAAACTCTAGGGACTTCCCTCTTATAAAATAAGTAATCATTAATGTTAGAAATCAGAGCATGAAAGCGCTGGAGAAGAGCTGCGGAGAAGCAACAATCCTACTGAGGTCAGTTACGCTCCAAGACTTAACAAAGCTGTGGCCTGTACAGAAAAAAAAAAACTGTAGTGTGTGTATATATACTGAGAAATGTTTTAATTTCAATGTTCTCTTTGTTACAGTGAAACGCAAAACCACTGACAATGAGGATCACAGCCATGCATATACTTCTTTGGGTTCTAACTGCAATCACTCTTACGACACAAGGTATGTGAAATCATTATTGACTAGTTTAAACTCAAGTGTTCATTGTAAATATTTTTGGAAGGAAATGTTTGTCACAAATATATCACAGAAGGAAACTGTGTTATGCAGAAGAGAAAGTTTAAAAGTTTATAGGATGATCACAGTGTCATGATCATATCTCATTATAATAACGGTATCTTTGTCAGCAGAGTTGGTGACACTAAGTGTCAGTCCCAGTATTACTGCAGAGCGTGGCAAACAGGTTACCCTCGACTGTGACGTGTCCTCATCTCTAAATGGATTATCAATCATTCGCATGCAGTGGTGGTATGGCAAATCACTTCTTTGTTCTGTGGACAGTGACGGAAATATAACCCCACACAAGGAAAGCACTCCAAGACCTTTCCATTGTGAATATAAACATGGACATTTGTCCCTCATCTTTGAAAGAATTGTGCCACTGGAGCGCGGAAACTACACTTGCAAACTACGTTCTAACAAGGGAATGCCGAATGCTGCTACATGGGTGGATTTACAAGGTCAGAGTCCACTTTTTGTTTTTTTTATGACGGCTGTCATGAATGTACACATTACAGAAAGACTAACCTGCTTCTCATTCGCTGTTTTTCTTCATTTGCACTGGTGGCATTAAGTATTCAGATTCTTTACTTGACGGTGCCCTGTGGGGTTTTCTAGTAACAGTTATGTTTACATTCAGTGTTACTCACCAGAACGTATTGTGTGCACCCTCGAGGTCTAGATGCTAAATGCAACAAAAAAAATTAAAAAACAACTTGTTTTAAATACTTTAAAGCAGCACAAGGGGAAAAAGCTGGGACTGACACATAAATATGTGCTCTGTAGTGCTGCTAGTGGTCCCAAACTCTGCAACTCTGCTACTGTAAAAGTAGCAGAGTTGCACTAGGACTGTGTAAAATTACTCCATATACATATGAAGAAGTACATTATTTACAGCTTAATGTTCTGATGTCCACATACATAAAACCCTCAAATATTATTCCCAATGCATTGATGAAGGTAATGGTGTAAGAACCACTTTACATGAGAGAACCACTCTAACATGACAGCAGCTCTCTAGTTAACTATAACCAAAGGCATTGGTAAATAGATAACAAATCCAATCATAAAAAAGAACATATAAAAACAACCTTTGAGATTTTCTGGTTATAAAAGTTACACTGACATTTGCTTTTCCTTTTAACAGCAGATTGGCTGAACAAAACATAATAACAAAACTTACTTCCTTATGTCGTTGCACACTAACTGTGTATTACAAAATGAGAAATCTATGAGCCCTATTATTAATGGCCCGCCGGTAAATCGCACTCCCACCACTCATACTACAAATCCCACAATGCACACTTCTAACCCTGCTGCTTCGGTTCAGTGGTCCAGTGTTGACAACTTAGCGACTTTTCAGACCCTCAAGCGATTTGTTTTTTTCCCAAAAAGTGACTAGCAACAAATCTAGCAACTTTTTCTGGAGTTATTGGAGACTTTGACGTGACGACGTCAATGAGCAGCAGGAGACCTGGACAGAGGGAGAGGAGAAATGTGAAAAAGTGAACTGGCGGCTCAAGGGAAGAAATGTATAGTCAATTTAATGCAAAATAAACTATATTGATATAAACGATATGGTCTCATGCTATCTCCCGTTTGAAAATATATTGATATTGATTCAAATATCGATATATCGAAGACAAAACATCATAATGAAGTCATCATGTATAACACTGACATTAGTTACAGCTTATCTTATTAATTATTACCTAATTAAAATGTAGCAGCCAATGTGAACTTTCTATACTGTCGGGTAGTAGTGTGATCTATGAATATAAGCATCATATAAACTCACCATGCAATTTGTGTGTAAGATCTCAGCATACAAAGTAACTAGTAACTTTTCAAATCACTGTACAGGACCAGAAAAATACAATTTGTTCCTCTAACAATGTAGTGAGTAAGACAGCATTTAAGTAAATGTGCTTTGTTGCTTTCCACCAATGCTCCGTTGTGGTTGGTATAGATTTGATCATGGGGTGTGGTGGTATTAAGTCTTCCTAATATTTTGTACATGAAGTGCCTTCCTGACTTCTAAACTCTTTATGGTCTTCTCCACAGAGTGTTGTGGGAACGTTGAGGACTCTTCTTCTGGTGACAAACACATGTGCACCTTCCACCATGTCTACCCAGACGGGGATGTACACTGGTTTCACGGCTCCCACAATCTCTCAGACTTGGCTAAACACACCACAACTAAACAAGTGGACAATGAGGGTTGGCTGACCGTCCGTAGTGAAATGCCAATGGAACATTCAGATAAGCCCTACAACTGTTCCTTGATGAGCACCAAATATGGTAGATACATTGGGAGCACTTTGATTCAGATTTCACCTATGCCGTACACAGATCTGGTCAATAATGGAGTTGAATCACAGGGACATGTGTGGACATTGTTGTGCATTTCAATCATACTTGCTGTCACAATGAAATAATGAATTTTCCTGTAAAAATCCCCGACATGGAGTGTGATAAGATATCAGAGTGCAGCTATGATAACACTGATTAGGAACAATGAGGGACAGTGAAATATTGTTATGTCTGTGTTTTCTTTTAAAATCTAGGTCCGCATTCCCAGTTAAGTGAGGTGAAATTACAGACACAGATGAGGACAGGGCATGTTGGTTTAAAGAAACAAATACACACACAGATACAACACACATACAGAAACACACGCTCATATAACTGGAAATGTTTAAGGAGTCACTTTGGCTACTGGTTAAATTCAGTTCAGGAGTATTTATTTCTGAGCCAGTGAGATAAAAATGTCTTGACACGTGTCCACTATGTGTCTGTCTATTGACTGCTGTGTGAATGCATGAGAACTATGAAAAGACAATCTGTCCATCTTGAACTGAATGAATGGACTTCAAGAGACATGTGAAATCCCCTCCAGAAACAAAGAAGCCTTTCTTTGCAAAATATCAAACAGTTGGATACAGAAACCCTGTCACCCTACCAACAACCGTCTGTGGTTTGTGGGTGGATGCTGCCCTCTGATGGACACATTGTGATCTGTAAGACGTGTGGCTGCTGTACAACTCTTTCAGAAGCAGTTGACTGCATGCGTGGAGCATTTAAAGCGTTTTACTTTAAATCAATCATGTCATCATCATCATGTGGTCTTGTAGATAGCTTTGACTACACACCCTCTGAGATTTCTGATAACCCTGGGTACACTGGAGGTGAATGGTTTGTTTTGCACTAAGTAAAAAATACAAAAGTAAAAATGACATTTAAAAATAGAAAAATATTTTTTCGGTAGAAATCAGTCCAGATTCACTGATAATTCACTTGAACATTTGAGTTGTTCTCTTTAACATGTTAATCAACAAGTTTTTTTTGTTATATATATATATATATATATATAGACAGAATATATTATATATAATATAGTATATTCTGATTCAGAACAATCTCCATGATGGAACTGTTTTATGATCTATTACATTATGACTAATGTGAATGCTGCTGGAGGCAGGCATGTTGTTGATTTGTTTGTATTGTATCTTGTGTAATGGATGCACAACAGAGTCTACTGTAAGCTGTTTTGATTGTTTAAAGTTGTTTTTATTATTATTATTATTATTATTATTATATTTTGGCTTTTTAAATCATTTTAGCTGGACATTTGAAAAATAAATAATAATAACCTACTGTGAGCTTTCACAATGGGGCCTAAAAAGGGAAATAAAGAACAAGTATAAATAAAATGAGTTTGTTTACTCATATCATATCATGATGTGATGAAAGTCTTGATCTTCCATGACTTGGAGCTTGATTTGGACAAAGGCGTCTACCAAATGAACAAATATAAATGACATTGTAAAGAAGTATGCTAAAACATCAGTCTTTAGAACTTGAAATAAAAGATTGAATTGTGAGTATTACAGGTACAAAAAATCAGGAGCTGGCCTACTTTAAAAAGCATCTATGGGATTACCATTCCTGATAAACTTGAAGCTTTTTATTTCCTGAATCTAATTGCTTGGATAGATATAATTTACTGTATGGGGTTTTAATTGGTTACTTAAAGTCAAAAGCTATACTTCATTCTTGACTTTGTAAACAATAGATCTCTCAGGTTCAAGCTCCATTGAGTAGCTGCTCTAGAACTTTTGGCGAGAATACATGCAGACTTCATGCAGGAGTTCACTCAGTTGTCATGGGATTGCTGATAGATCAAATTGAATTTTCTTTCTGATATTTTTGTTGGCTTAACATGGACAAGAAGTCACTGATGAAGAAAAAAGTGTTATGAAACAACAGAAACTGCTGAATAGACTTTGAGATGAGATTGTTTACCTGTACTTCCTCCCTGTGTACTTGTTGTTTTTCTCTGTGTACTTGTAGCGTGTCCTTCTTACCACCAGAGGGAACAGGTGTCACATTTAATCCTCTGGACAAATTATGATCTTTTCATTTTGAGGCTGCAGGGTTCAAAATACCCAAATTACTCATGAGTGAACTCAGTGAACCATTTTTACTGTGCAACAAATAGTTTGCTGCGTAATGAGGGTTACACTTGTGTTATCTTAAAGCATCCTACAACACCAATTTATCCTGAAACTCACAAATTTGTTATTTGAAACTACAGTTCTCACAGTAAAAACGTCAGATGTTTGAATCAGATGACCGTGATTGACCATCAGGACTTTTAACATGGCCATGTTTCTGCAAGTGGCCCTGCTCCTTTGTTACATCATCTCTCGATGTTTGAAATTTGTTTCTCCTGCGAGCACCTCATCTGGGCAAAGTACACAGTGGGGGGTGTTCACAGAGATGTGTGTGTGTGTGTGTGTCTGTGTGTGTGTGTATGAGTGTATACTGGGGCTTCAGGTCAAGTTCCCATGGTAACTGAGAGGTGTCTCGCTGTGTGCCCCTGGCTTCATCTGTGTGTGTGTGTGTGTGTGTGTGTGTGTGTGTGTCTGGTCAATTATCCCAGTGGGCTGTTATCTCCTCTCAGAGAGGTTTACATTATCACCCTGACAGCCTGGTGGTTATTGGTCAGGTGAGCGGCCACAGATGGTTATATCATACACACGAGCAGAGGGGTGGGGGAGGTAGACAGATCAAAAGAGACAAGATAAGAAACTGACCAACAAACAGCGCGACAGGATGGATAAATGGGACAGAGGAGGAGAGAAGACAGATGGATGGAGGAATGGAAAGACAAGATAACAGCGGAAGATTTATGTGAGGCACTTATAGCCTGTTACCTAACATTACGGCAAATGGGAGTCATCTTGGGATTAATTGTCCCAAGAGCCGATGTACACAAGGAGCAGTGTTGTTGGTGGCAGTTTTCTTTGCTGCGGCTACTCTCTATTAATGATCTTTAGATCATTCATTACACACACATACTATGCAAAATGCATGCAACAAATAGCATGTCACAGTGGGCAATTTTCTGCATTTTTCTTTTCATAACTGTATTTTTAGTACTTTATTATACTTCATTTTACTTAAGTAAGATTTTCACTTTATGACCTTAACATGTATTGGAGTATTTTTATAGTGTGCTATTAGTATTTTTACTTAAAGTACATGAAATACATTTGAGTACATACTCCTTCCATCACTGGAAGATACTATAGTCTCTGTATGTAGTCTGTAAATATAGGTAACAGAGGAGGTTACATTAAACACTTCATCCCTCCTCTGCACCATGAACATAGTCTCACAGATCAGAGAGCATCGGTGACTCAAACATTTCCACCGCTGCCAACGTGAACTTAATTTTAACACTTAATATTCTCATCAGAATCTTTTCCCTCCTCCGTTTCTGTGTACGTTCAGTGATTTCAGACTACTGAAAGCCCGCTTTATATAACAGCTGTTGCTTCATAGAGATCAATACATGAATAACCCAGCAGGGAAACTGAGCGGCGTCTCAGCTGCTGAGAGCATGTGATGTCTTAAAGGTTACAGCAGGAGAAATAGAGGTGTTAAAAGGTATGAATATGAATAAACGTCAATATAAATTCTGAAGCTATGTGCCAAGGCTGATGCCCCGCTTATTCACAGCAGCTGGAGACCAGAAACAAGGGCCGTTATGAGAATCAAAGATGAACCTGTTCATCTCAAGATACAGCCTGTGGAAAGCCTCACAGCAGACAGAGTGTGAAGTCTTCTGAGTGCTATAATAAGATGCCAAAATGTTACCGCTAAAGCTGAGATGCAGAATGCTGTTTATTAAGTCTTACATCCCGCTGTGGCAGCTAAGATCCACTTTTTTTTTTGACAGACTCAGTTTGAAAGTTGGTGGAATGTGTCCTCATTTGATCTTGGTATAAGAGTTTTATTGCACTCCTTTTGTATAATGTTTGATTCAGCCAATGTAGATAGAAATAAGGATGTCATATGGCACCTATGTCATTCAGTGCCCAAGGCCTAGCACCCATATGTGACAGTTCATGTTCTTCTCCATGTTCCTGCCAGTAATCTGTGTGGAAAGCTATATGGTAAGGGGGGGGGCTGACTGAAAGCTACAATAAAAGGATGAGACTGTCCCTACAGCACACAAGTCAGCCAAGATGCTGCCGATAACAGTCATCGTAAGGCTCTTGTGTTCCTCTACATTGTGCATTTAACCTTTCAGGCTTTGTACAAGGACATTTCACATCTAGCCGGTGCATTCATACAAGTCACAGATAGCAGCCAGACATGTTTGTTTAGTTTAGTTAGTGTGTGTGTGTGTGTGTGTGTGTGTGTGTGTGTGTGTGTGTGTGTGTTGTAAAGCGAGTATTTCGTGTAACTGCATGCACTCTTAGCCTTGGTTGCCCTTGGAGACCACACACACAGTTATAATCCTCACCTCACAACTGAGCTCTCATTAACATAATGCTTTCCACAAAATTTGCAATATGCAGTAGAATTACGATTGTATGATGTTGGTGTATAACAAGAGTAAAAGGTCGTGTCTGTGAATACTCAGATTTAACATACATTACATATATTTAAATGATTCTACTGCAGGATTAACCCACTAAAGGGCCCGGGGGCACAGACAAGCTGTGTGGCTCCACTGATCCTCCGCGTTCATTAATTTGATCAAATACAAATTATTGGAAAAAACCTTGCACTGTATACATTTTAACAATGGTCAAGAGAGGTAATAATAATCTCATGCAGCATTTGTGCGATATTGGCAAGATAGGAAATAGAAAAACAAAAACTTTTAATCAAACAGTGAGTTATACTGTAGTAAATAAAATACAAACAGCTTTTATATTTTCTTCTCTTGACTAATATAGACTAAATATTTGATTTTATGTAACTGCCTGTGATGGTGATGGATTTTTTTTTCTTGTTGGTTGATTTTGTGTTGGAAACAGCTCGCCTTGCTTGTTTGTTACACTTAACACCGTCTCACGTGCGATTGGCATTGATTTACGTCATTTACAATCATTCAGTTTCAGTTTCTCCCCACTCGGCTAGTCATAGTTAAAGTCTGAACCATATGATGTGAACATCTGCTATAAAGCCTGATTCATTTGTACAGATACATATTCCCAAGCAAATTTGCAATTAATCAAACTGATACAAACTATCTTATGCACAATGAATTTCAGGCTGTTAGGTCTCGGGACAGTTTTATTGCCAGTCCAGCTGTGCTTGTAACAACCAATTCAATAGGTATGTCTCATGCAGGACACTTTACTTGTCGTCGCTGGAAAAGCACGGGTGTAATCAATAATAATTAACAATGATTTCTGATTCCATTTGTGTGCGGCAATGGACTGGTTTGGACCATCACTGTTATTGGGAGACTTGATGGAAGGGAGCTGTCGTTACTGTAATTAAGTCTACCTGTGTTGTGTTGCCTGTTGTGCAGCCAGCCCATATCAGGTCTGTGGCCGACATGCTAATGTCAATGGAGTTCAAAAAACAAACAAATAAAAGTCACAAAGCAAAAGTAGGCAAAGAATGAAAATGAATCTTTCATGCTAACAGAAAATGATTCATTATGTGAACCAGACATCAGTCAGACATCAAATTGTGACCGTTGTGACTGACAAAGTTCAGCTCGAACAGGGTCAGGGTTATCCTGCATTATGTAGTACAGTATTACTGAATGGACTAACGAGAAGATGAACAAAATAAAAAAACAAACGGCTTGTATAACTTGTCAGTAAATAGTGTTCCACGTAAAACATACTGGTACTTTAATTTGTCCACCTCAAGTCAAATTTTTATATATATATTTTTTTCATGTTATTACTTCAGTTCGATGTCTTTTCACTATGCAGAGCGACATATGTGCAGTTTGACACTTGAGGCTGTTTTTCCATTTATTTGCTGAAAGTGGAAAGTGTGTATAAGATGTGAATGTAAAAACATGAAGACTGAAACATCTTCATCATGTTTATAAAACTGCATTGGACGCATTATTATTTTGTATTTTGAGATTTTTTTTGTCTGTAAATACTGCACTGAGCACATACAGTGCAAAAATGTGTATTTGCTTCCTCTGTTGAATCTGATTGGAGTTTGATATGCAAAACAGTAAGACCAAAGATACAATAGATATATAGTTTGTTTTTTTTATACTTTATAGTTTATCTACATCCGGACACAGAGTAGTGTGAGTTAAGGTTTGGAGTTAGAGTTAGGCACAAAAACAACTTGGCTAGGTTTTGGGAAAGATCACAACATCACGAGGAAACATCTGGGTACTTCAGAGGCCAAGGCTATGGAAACATTATTGTTTCAGCTGGACCTACGACTTTGTTAAGGGTCAGGCACCTTCATCGTCATGGTTGCTATAATAAACATGATTAAGGTTATGCAACCATCATGGTCATTAACTCACAGACAGAAACAACAATCTCCTGTGTGAAGGTCTTTTGTTAAGGTTTTGTTGACCCATCGATGCACCCTACTGTCTTCTCTGTGTGGACATAGTAGCATCACCTGACCTCCTCCTTTGTTCCTGTCATTATTCCAGTGGTGGTTAGAGAGATTTGTCATTTCAACATAAACATAAGTCGTGTTGGAGCAATTAAATGTTTCTCACCAATTTAAGTGTTTACAGTTATGTAATACAGGCTATTAATGATCATAACAATGAATTGTAAATGGAGGAACATTATTATGAATTAAAAACAGGAGACTCTAAACAACTCAGACGCATTGTATGATGAGGGCATTTAGTGCATTAAGCTAACTGTGCACATCTCCAGCAGTTAAATCATTTTTCACCACAAAGTTGATGCCCAAAATGGGCTCACCTTTTCAGCTATTGCAGCTGTTGCAGTTATAACAACAACAGCTTGATAACTGTTGATTTTTCACTGTTTAAGAGTGTCAAACTGACAGCCTCCCATTGTCGCTGTTTCGAGTCTTTTTTTAAGATTGGGGCATTGAGTGGTCGCCGTTCAATCAACTTTTAAAACGACTAACCGCTGTCCAATAAGTGTTTGAGAGAGGGTACGGTTGACCTTTTGCTTTATTGATTGCTGTTGAAGTAAACATGCAGAGGGGATGGTGTAAGGAGGGTAGTAAGTACAAAGGCAGGGTTTTATGAAATAACAAACTGGTCTATGTGGGCGATAGAGGTAGGTAGGTAGTTAGGTCCAACATGTTTTACCAACAACAGGTAAAACACCAAAAGTCATAGTTCAACAGTTGAATGGGAAGCTGCACTGGCATCTGTTTGCATGGGCTCGGTGATCGCCTGCTCCAGTGGGGCTCTTACTCACATCATCAAAGAAAAAAAACATTTTTTATGTATCTAAAGACCAAATGAAGTGGCAATATTGAGACTGTCCACTGTTGTTATGCCTATTAGTCTCAGCTGTGCATCCCTACCTTACCCTCACATGGAGCAGGTATTGGTATTTCCTGGATCCCATCATAAAATATGCATATCTTATTGAACCATTCTGAGTAATACAGAAGAATCAATATCTCATTCCTCTTGCTGTGTAATTGCATCTAAACATATGAAAGCGAGCTAACAAATGGAGCGTCTTACCATATAATTGATAACAGTAGCAAGTTTGTGATGGTGGACTGTAAGCTAACAGACTTAAATCAAGCCCTTTTGAATCATATATGGATTGATTCATCTACCGTGCTTGTTACATAACATGCTATCTCTGGGGGAATGCAATCCCTTCCAGGTCTCGAATGAATGGGCGTTGATGGCGTTGATTACCTCATGTCAAAACGTCATCTCTGTCTTTTCTTCATGCATATTACTTTTCCATTTATCTCACTTCTCAGCTCTGAGAAGAAATGGAGGAAGTCTTTGTAATTTGCGTTCCCTTCAATCTACAGGTCTCACTGCCCACCATCCATTCTCTGCATGAGCGGACGGGTCTATGCACTAGAGGCAAAACTGGTGTCTGATTGATATGGTTCAGTGTACTCGCAGAATAATGCCCAGATGGTTCTCATTACTCAGAGACCCCAACAGCTTTACAATATGTTCCACCGCTTCAGTTTCCTACCACTGTATGTGTGTCTGTGTAGTTATGTAAGCTTGGATTTATGTAACACCTGGCAACCCTAACCACCAAACTGGCTACTTTTAAGTAGTTGAAAGCTAGGGATGCATACTTGAGATTGCCATATCCATTAGATCTGAGTGCTGTATACTTGTGATTTCCAAGTACAACAGATGACTTTGAAGTGACTGAGGGCGTAGGAGGAAAGAGAGGTTGTTTGGTGACTGGGTCTAATGTGATTGAAAAAAAAAAGTGCAACTGGAGAGTCCCCTTTGAAGTGTAGGGAACCTTAAATGGAGGTGCCTTACACTTCAAAGGGGATTGTCCATTTTAGCGGCTCTTCCATCTTTCATAGTGCAGAAAAAAAAAATGTCTTGAGAGTTTCTGTGATCAAGTTTTGTTTTCATATTCCATCTGGCGGATGGCTCATTCTTAAGCTTGTATGAAAGAGTGAAAAGCAGCGAAAGTTTCTTCCATCTCATCTCAGTTTTCATTTCCCACATTTTGTCCACAATAAAGATCTGATTGGTAATTAGTTCTCGTGGTATGTTCTAATCTGATCATTTAATAACTGCAAATGAAAACCACCTAATTAATGACACAGCAATCAGGTGCCATCTGGCTTGATCTTTCACAGATGCTATTTGATTTTTTTTTTTTAGTTTAAACTGCTAAAATTGGATATTCTCTGGCACAACCGGTAAATAAATACAGCCATTGCTTTCTATCAAAAGTCTGGTAAATTAACAGCCATCTCTTCTTCTTTCAGTTTCTCCTGTTAGGCGTCACTACAGCGGATCATCTGCTTCCTGGCAAAATGTGCCCTGCCGGATGCTCCTCCTGATGCAACCCTCCCCATTTCCAGGCCCTTATCTGGGCCTGGAAAAGCAATTTAGGAATGCACTGACTTGTGCATCCCCACTTGCTGGGGACCAACGTGGGCTTCGATGTCTTGCCCAAAGACACTTAAACATGTGAAGAGGATGAAGTTGGTGAACCGCCAACCCTGTGATCAGCTGACAGCCCACTCTACCTTCTGAGTCACACTCGCCCCTACTTTTTTAAGGTTTAAAAAAGAACATGACACATAAAATATGCTGCTATTCTGGCCTTGTGTTATGCAATTTGAGCTATACAGGAAAAAGAATATAGAATATCAATATTAGATAGTGAATGGAGTGTACTTATATAGCGCCTTTCTAGTCTTCCGACCACTCAAGGCACTTTTACACTACATATCTCATTCACCCATTCACACACATTCATACACTGATGGCATTGGCTGCCTTGCAAGTTTTAGAGCTAACAAGATGGCGCAGCCTTCGGGAATAATTTGGGGTTCAGTATCGCAGACTGGAGGCACGAACCGCCAATCGTCTGATTGGTGGTCGACCCGCTACCTCCTGAGCCACAGCCGCCCGGGGATATGTTATTTTTTGTACTGACAAATTCTCCATTCTTCTCGACCAAGCTTCAATAAACATTTCAACATACGACATCTCGAACTCCTGTGCAATCTCTCTCAATACAATTTACCCTTCCATTTGTGTGGTCATTCTGGCCCCATCACTGAGTTTGTATTGATATATAAAGAAATACTTTATATCAATGCGAGATATACAACACCAAACAAGATACTTTCATAATGTCATAGTAGTTTCAGACAAACATATTATGAGTGCACAAAAATGATAGAAAAAAACAAAACAAAACAAAGAAGACATTCTGTGATTTTAGATTAGATGCAGATTCATTCATTCTTATTATTATTTCTCTGTGAATTAAACATTAGGTCAAAGTGGAGCTCATAAGATAAAACTCACGGCTGCGTAAACAGGTACTCATGCAGAGCCCAATGTCAGTATAACCCTCCTGAACAAGACAAACACAACGAACCTAAGGTAAATGCCCAGTTAGAGACTGCGCAGCAGCAGAATAAATGAGGCTGAAGAGGTCTAGAGAGGACGATCCAGGTTATTCTGACCTCTCTCCAAATAGAAATGTCTGAGACGCGATCAATCATTCCTACTTATCTTTGCAGAAGCCCTGCAGAGCTTTCCAGATGGATTAACACCTCAGAACTATAGGTCATCATCTCACACACATGCATGGATGCCCGCACACATAAACATACACACACACACACGATGATGAGGCAGTGCTGTCAAGACCCAAAATCTTCATCTCTGTTTGACATTTTATATTCATGCTTGATTGATGTTTAAGGACATGCAGACTGATAGACGAGAAGAAAGGAGGATGTTTGAGTATTTTAGCGTTTGTTTTCAGTTTTTGTTCAATTTTTTCATTCATTTTTTTTTCATTTAATCACATTTCTGTTCCGGGTAAATAAAAGCCACAAAGAGAGTGTTGGGAGCAACATGTGCTGTATTTTTCCCCAAACTACTACACTTCCTGTAAATGATTTCATAACCATGGCGATATTCATGAGCTGGAGTTGACATATGGTTGGATGTAAATATCCTCTCTCTCTTAAGTAGAGTGGTAACAATCATGCAGGCACAGCGTGTACTTTTTTGTATCCCACTGGCAGAACATCCATCACATACTGTAGGAAAGAGCCCACTGGTTTCTTATATATCTATAAAGCACAGATGTCAGTCACGAGTGCTGCAAGTGATACATTGGCAATAAACTGTCCAGGCAACTTGTCACAGGCAGTAACATCACACAGTGTACACAACAAACATTGTCCTACTACTCCTAAAACAAAAACACTGGTGAAAAATCATAATGCATACTAGGTTGGAATATAAAGTTTGCAGTATAAACTGGTGGCATCAAATAACTACACTACTATTTCAATGATCAATGCAAAAAGCAAGCGTTTACAGCTGTGGGGAGTCTTATTTGGTACAAGAATTAAATTGAGTAGTGCCAAACTGCAGTCTCTATTGATTCTCATATTCTGTTACTTCTTCTTCTTCTTCTTCTTCTTCTTCTTCTTCTTCTGACGTTAACTGTCAGGGCCAGACATGTCAATCAGATAAACTTATAGAGACTCACTCACCTCCCCGGCAATTATTAACCGCTGTTACAATTGTCAACATGTGTAGCAGGTACAACGTTTACTCTGTTCACCACCTTAGTTTAATGTGTTAGCATGCTATCATTACTGATTAGCACGCACACAAAGTGCAGCCGAGGCCGATGGGATCATCGTTATTTGGCAGATATTTAGTCATAAAGCGTAAATAAGTTTGATCTTGTGATGGCGCTGGATGAAAGCACATTTGTTCACTATCATATGCCCTGATTACGTTTGTTGTGGTGTTGCTATCCGATACTATTACTGCAATAACCAGAGCACACTGTCCTCAGTCTCTGGCCAGGTGGGCTGTGTTTCACTTCATTATCCCATTTGTCAGTTAAACAGGCTGGTACAGAGTTTCCATGGTGAGTGATAACTGTAACAGGTATCGACCGAAGTGGTGGAGACTGTGAGAGTGAAAGAGAGAGAGAGAGAGGTGAAAGAGGGTAAAAAAATAAGCATGGTAGCACTGATTGCTGCCCAGAGCTTAAATATGCAGAAAAAACACGGTGCTGCACACTCCATTAACACACAAACATGGTAGAAATGACGAGAATGAACACACAAGCTTGCTTTTCATTCATTTGGTGATTTTTTTTTTTTTTTTTTTTTTTTTTTTACAATTTTACCACTGCTACACAAGTGTGTTGTTGGCTGCAGCTCACTATACTTACCCCTAAAAAGGCGTATTCATCATGTACAACAAAAAGCCCCATGGTGAAGGTTGCTTGCTGTTGTTTGTCTTACATGCCCCCTCCCTAAAGGGTCACAGCATAGACATCTCACTTCATAATAAATGGAGGATGGAGACTAGGGCTTACAGATAGTTTCATCATACTTTAAAGATCCACAAACGTGGGGATGGGCAGGGCTGCACTCACCAGGGTTCTAGTATTTACTTCAGGTCTTCTTCTAAGGGTTATTGTGTGACTGACAGCAGTTTATTGCAGCATTCATCCCATTGCAGTATACAATAGATGTGACCTTCAAGATACTTTCATCCAGTAGCTTGTAGCTGAAATTACAAAGAGAACAACCTTCCAGTTCTACATTATAAACCGTACAGATAAATGTGCCAGCATACAGACCTGTGGTGAGTTTGTCCGTGTGTCTCCGCTTCTGTGTGAAATCAACAGTTCCCATCTTTGCTGAAAAAAAAAAAAAAAAAAACGTGCTAGATGATAATAAGGGACATTAAAGCATTAGCATTAAAATGCGCTCGTGCTGTTTTTCCTTATCTGAGTGGATGTCCTTTCCTCACGGCATGCAAGCCCTTCTCTGATGTCTCCCCTGCATGCTGCTTTAAATCACGTGGTCTGTTCAACATGCAGAACAAATTTTAACTTATTCCTTCTCACCTTCCTCATCTGTTCTATGTCATATCTCACATACGGCTTTTAATTGCAGGAGCAGTGGGTCATTCATTGGAAACTGCACGATTAGTGATCGCAAACAACAATTCATTACTGTCCTATAGGTGAAATTTGAATAATTTCAGCCATCTGCATGTGTTTAAGTGTGTTTTACATGCTGAATGCAGCTGTCGGGACCAGCACAGCAGATGATAATTATGTGGCCTGAGGAGTATGAATACGTACTGTGCAAACAGTTTCACATAGCAGCGAGACACCTACTGTATCGATGTGGATTTGCATTTTGAGCTCACTGGGTGAGTTTAAAAGCAGCCTCCATTCTCTGCTTTGACATTATTTTAAAATGAGTCCTCCTCTGTCTGCTGTATAATATACAGCCACACTATCAACCTGGCCAACTCTGAAGAGGGCACTTTACGCGTACTGTCGTGAGAGTGGTGATTTTCACCAGAGCTGAGGATGCATCAGACTTTTCATCATAACAGTCCCCCAGAATGTATATGTACTCTATACCTTTGAGCAAGTAGTTCATGTTTCTAATCCAGGGCTGTGAGTGGGCTGGAGTCGTGAGAACCTCAACGAGGCAACTAGATGGCTCCACGGTGGGATGGTCATGAAAAGAGCAAAGCTGTACCTCAGTGTCCACCCTTCAGTTTCCCACCTATCAGTCAGATAGTCATTTAGCTGTCTCTTTCCTTCTTTCTTTGGCCTATGTAAGCACATATGCACACATTTACTCTGCTCTATTAAAAGCACTTCTGCACTATTCATATGACATCAACATTACTTTTTTTTTTTAATGTTTTTTGACCTTGGCAGTTCAATGATTGAAATTGTCTTGACAGCCCTAAACGACTATATGTTTTGTCTCATGATGATTATTAGTTCTAACACTGGCTGTAACACTAGTTTGTAGCCTAGAGGAAATCCAGAGCAGGCGGCAATGCAAAACAGTGTGGTTGGTCAGCCTGTGTCAGTTCTTTCATGCTGGCAGGGACTACTCCGTTCCTTTGTTAATAGCTTTATAAAGAAGAGGCACGCAAAACTTGGGAATAGAAGACATGGGAAAACAGTAACCTCAGTCGTTGGCAGCAAACTCTCTTTAAGTGAAACTATTTTTACATCTGCTGATCACATTTTCTCAAAACTGTGTCAACTCAACCACCAAAGCCAACAGCAAATTAAAGAAATCCTTGTTTTGGACCAAAAAAAAATGTATGAATACATCATTTAGATAACCAAATTTAATTCCAATATGGCTCTGCAAAAAATGAGGAATGGGAGCATTAAGTGGAGTAAGATTATATTTCCCATTATATCAATGCCCTTTTGGCTTATCAGCATGATGAGTCATTTCTGTCCATCAGGGGTTTTAATTTGTGTAATATTAGTAATACTTGATCATCTGGGTCATCAGTGGTAATCATATCAAACCTTTCACTAATTTAGAGGTATTTTTTGCTGTAATTGTTCTTCATGTCCCTCTTGGCCACAAAGAAATCCCTTAGTATCTTAAAGCAATGTCAATGTAAGTAATGTAAGTCCTTGTTCTGAGTAAAATGCTTTCAGGCTTAAACTAATATGGGCTCTCAGCAGTCTGAATTAGCCATTTCTGATGAGTATCTTCCAATGTTGCAGTCATTTTAGATATTTTTTTATCATCTTTTCAAAATGAAACAGATTCTGGAGGAAGTAAATCTTTGGATTTATAATTGTATTTGTCTCTCCGTGCAGTAATAGATAGTGAATAAATACTAAATTAAGTAACAAGACAAATAGGCTACATTGAATCATGCACATTCAAAGAAAGTCTTGAATTCAAGAATATAGAACATTCTTAAATTGAAAATGATTTTTCTGTTAATTGAATGCACACCCGATGGTGGGAAATCTCCTCATAAACTAACCCGGAGAGAGACAACTGAAATGCATGAATGTCTTTATGTGAATGGGTACGAAACCTGCTGGAAGTGCCATGGAAACCACTGCTCACCGGGGCTCATTATCTACCTCGCTGAAGAGATGAAGAAGGAGGTGGGGGTTGGTTGCAATAAGAGATAGGAGAAAGGATGATGAGGAGGCACAGAGGAGTAAATATGAAACGGATTAAGAAAGAAAAGGAAAAGATAGAGGAAGGGCTGTGAGAGAATGTGTGATCAATATTCCCTCTGCAAATAAGTCAAGGCGAGCCAGATGTAGAGGTTACAATGAGTTTATACAAGGGAGGAATGATTCATTCTGTATGTGGTGTACACATACTTTGAGGCATCCTGTATGGAAAACCAGCTGTGGGAGGGGAGATAGTCTTATCATTTATGGAAAGAGATTTATTCATGAGGTATAAGTTGGATTATTGATTTAGGAACCTGCACTATAGTGTGCTCTGGGTTGTTCTGGGCAAAAACATTGCATTATGATAAAAAATCAACTTTTTTCACTATAGATCTTCTGCCTTATCACTTCACATATAATACATGTACTATATTGTTTTGTGAGACAAATTTAAGCTCATATAAATTATTATATTGAAATTGAATTAAATAACTTTGTGTCTAGTGAAAGGGGTAAGAAATCATCTGAGATTAACCTCCCCAACTCTATGGAGCTTTTTAGCTTCTCTTTTTACGGCACAGCCACTGAGTGGGTCAGTCTCGCTAATTTCATCGACCTTTCTAGCAACGGCTTTTGATAAACCTTCCCTAGCACCAAACCAGAAATAGACAAAATTATCAACAAACTCGTGAAAGAAAATCAAAGTCCTGGCATGCCAAATAAGACCCAGACATTGTTCTTCAGACTCGTGTCAAGGATGAGGAGAGTGAATTTTCAGACTTCAGACTTCAGATGGCCAGAAACTCCAGTGGGACAATAATTTTGCTCTAAAAATACATTTGTGCTGTAGCAGTGAACACGGTAGTTTCTTGAGGGGGTGACATCTTGTTCCTGAGTTTAAATGCACTCATTATACATCACTTAGAAAATAGTGTCTGCTACATGATCGTAAAGGCCTTTCACTTTGCGATTCTGTATTGTGATTTTAGTTTGAGGAGTGGACCCACAGAAATCAGACACACAGATGACCTAACAAGGGAAAGCAAGGAACACTCAATTCACAAGGGAAGATAAGATGACAAGTCACAGGTGATTATTCAGAGACAGGTGGAACTAATCAGGCTGTAACAGATTATCAAATGTGGCGGGAAACACAACAAAGACAGGAAGTCAAACCAAAGACAGGAAGAGGGGAGAAAATCCGGAAACACTAAACAAGACACTCAAAACCATTTTGGCATTTTTGGCTGACCCAAACTAATTGTCAGGGTCAGTTGTCAATTGAAAATTGTGGCTTTAGATCGTCCTGTGAGTTCACTTCATTGCCCAGTGAAATGACAGACTGTGACTAAACAGATTTTTAGGGCCTACAATGTGTCTGCTGTTAGATTCCTCAAAATTCTGTCACAGTCAGTCCCCTCTCCGCCTACTCCAGTCTTCCAGTTTCCTGCCTTGTGTTTGTCACGCCCCCAATCACCTTCACCTGTGTATTTAAACCCTTTGTTTCCCCTTCCCCAGTGCCAGATTGTTAGTGTACTACATAGCATACTACTTTCCAGCGTTTTTCTTGTGTGCTTTTCAGTTTTGACCCTTGCCTGTTTTTGGACCCTGCTTTTGCCTTGCCCGTTTGGATTGTTTGCCTGCCTTACCTGACTAAACTCCAGCGTACCGAACCTTTGCCTTCGTTTAAAGACTGGTTACCTCCTGTATCTGCCTCCCCCCTGCAGTTGAGTCTTGTGTCTGTGCCGTGTAATAAATTCACTGGCAAGATGCACAATAACTCAAGCTCACTTTTCAAAATCAGCATTGCATGTTGTTCTCTTTCCCCAGACAACTTTTCACAATCTCTTTACTTTGAATTTTGTTGATGGCAGCGGGTGGAAAATATTCTGACACAGATTGGGGCCAAGACTTTATTAGACCAATCTCATACAGTGTGACATGTAAAACACTTGAAAGACTGTTGCACAGTGTGAAGCCATCTTTAGATTTTTGCCTGTTATTAGGATCATGTCATGACTGTGAGTCTGTCAGCTTGTTCGGGAGTTGTAGTATCAAAAATTCATGAATGTAAATTGGTTTGTGAAGAATTAGTGAAAGTACGAGAGACAAGAAGTTTGACTGCTATCACCAAGAGGAGCTTAAAACTGGGTTGGTCATTTGTTTCGAGAAGCTGGTGTCCTCTTTTACATTTTCCCACAGTATCACTGTCTTATACATAAATTACATGGACTATTATTTACCCTTGAAATTAAATTTCTCATTTCCATGGTGAACCTGTAGAAAGCTATATACATTTATGTTATGCAGCAGGTTTAGTGAGTTCCCTCCCTTTACAAGAATGACCTCAATTTTCAACAAAGACCCCAATTTCCATTCCACCCAGGAGCAGAAAAATGCAATTCCAGAGTCAGCATCACACTAAGTGTAGCAGACCATTCATCTTAAAAAGAGTGAGTGCCGTCCATGTCCTGTGAATTGTCACATGCACTTGATTGCTTCTTTTTGCCTTTGGGGCCAATTGAGGGACTTGCATTTGTACAGCGATATGGAGCTTTTACCCCATCACTGAGGTACTGGAGAAGCTTTTCATCACACAGTTCAAGTGACAGAGTTGAGATAGCGTGATGTAATTCATCTCTTTGTGCTGGCAGGAAACTCTGTTTTGTACCAAAGTATATAGGCGTTCCCATACACCCTGATAGCTGAATGACTAACAATGCACTTCAACACAGTGTAATAACCTTAGAAATTGAGCATAGAGGGCAGGATAGAGCTGTCACCTGCTGCCTTCCTCCCCATCTTTGGGAAGTTCAAGGTATTATGCATGAGATGGATGGAGGAGAGGGAGAGAGAAAATGAGGAGTCAGAAGGAGAAGAGATAGGATGAGGAGGGGGCAGAAGAGTGGAGGGGAGAGGAGTAATCTGGATTAAGGTGGACAAGGTGAGTGTGTGTGTGTGTGTGTGTGTGTGTGTGTGTGTGTGTGTGTGTGTGTGTACGAGCACATATTTGGCATCCTCTACCCTGTGCGGAGACACACCCGTTGTTCAGTCTATGGGGGTTTTGAGACTAACAGTAAGGAGCTGTAATCTTTCAGCAAGTGAGGTGTAAAGAGGCCCTGCGGGGCAGCTTGTTGTCAAGGACAACATCATGCTCTGCCATCAACGCTGATGGGAAGCTTACTGCAGTAAAACTCTTTTGAAACGCAACATTTTGAGTGTGACTGTGCATGCAAACACCCTCTGTGATTTGTAATAGATCTTTTTGAAATAAACAAAGAAATTTAGATAATTTAGATAGTTTTTCACAAAGGGATGTTCATTATTTTCAGATTGCTTATTAAACAGTCAAAACCAAATTCAGGAATTGGCATGATCTCAGTTTGGGACCAGTTCATTTTGTAACCTAATACATTTTTAATATCTTACCAAATAGTGATGTGAACATATAATTGTGGCCAGCGGCTTAATAACAAGGGCTAATAATAATGAAGACAATGGACAGCCTTGTCTTTTTCCCTGATGACAGAAAGAAGATGAATGCCGAATGTTTGTCTTAATGATTGCCAAAGGGTAAATAATGCGGATCCAGAACATGAAGACATGACATCTTTTTTAAATTGTTGTTTTTGAGGGGGTGGTATTCATGCTTTTATTTGACAGCACAGCCAAAGGGGACGACACAGCTAAGGACCACAGTCTGGAATCAAACCTGGGTCACTGGAGCAAGGACTTTTGCATAGGAGGCACGCTGTAAGAGAAATCTTGATAAGAAGGCTAATACATATTCCCAAGTGCAAATGGATTTTCAGCAAATTCAATTGAAAAAGCAACCACAGAGGAAGTATAATCTAAAGTGTGAAAAAGAGTCATCAAAGTAGCTGCGTATACTGTCAGTCCCAGAACAAAACCTGTTTGGTCAGAATAAATATGTGAGACCAGTGATTCGAGAGGAAGAGTAATGGTAGTAATCTCGGTCGATCTTGTGATAGACATTTATGTAAAGGAGTGTTGTTCTATGAGAGAAATAGTACATTTATAAGACAAAGTTCATGAAATGAACACAAATTTAGACAATTTAGCACTACAATCCAGACTGGAGCCCCAAAAAAACAGGGACAAGAACGAGCACAGACTGTGCGGAGTCTATTTGTTGTCTTAAGTGACTTTGTTTCCCATGAATGTTTATGTAATGCATTTATTCATAAGCCAAAAGAGATCTGAGCAGACAGAACTGAAAACTTCAAACACATCTTCAGAAATGATTTCAGTGCTGGAAAAAAAGGATTACCTCTTGCTGATTTCTTCTGTAAGTTTTGGTACTGGTCACAGAGTATGGTGTGTTATTTGTCAAAACATAATGTCAGAGTATTAAGCACAAAAGTGCATGCAGTCAGCACCGCGTTCTCATTAGCATTCATTACTAAGATTAGACCAGCGCTCCTTAGCCTCTGTACTTCCATGCATAAACTGATAAGGCTCTACATTTTCTCTCTGTCTGATACACACATTGAGAAACAATCTGATTAGCTTCTGCTGAGTCCTTTGAAAAAAAAAAAAACATCTGAATAAACTGATTTCCTCTCCAGGCTTTACTGTGATAGCAGTGTGCTGTGTGTATCAGGAAACAGTGTGTGACATTCGTTTCTCTCTTTCAGGTGCCAAAACACGCAGAGGAACACATCCTGAAGAGGTGGTGGACACTAATAATTTGATTGACTAGACAGTCCAGAATTCAGTAAACATTTCACAAATTAAATGATCAGTTAATGGTCTAAAAGAATGTTATTTGGTTAAGTTGTGCTGCATTGAGGAATCAGAAAGACATTTTTGACGTATGCTGCCCTTTTTTTTTTTTTTTTTTGGTCTGTGAACGTCCCCAGGCAACATGTAGCCGTAAGACAGAGAGAGAGAGAGAGAGAGACTTTGAGTTCAGAATTTAGATAGCTGACAGTGTTATACAACCGAATGCGACTTGTTAGCACATGGATGCCCAGCAGGCTGTTTCCCTCTGCTGCCTCTGACAGCTTACCTGTCAGCAACACTATGCCGATGTAAAGGGACTAATACAAGATGAAAACACCACTCATCGTATGCACATATACAGTGTGTGTGTGTGTACACAGGCCCAACACACACACACACACACACACACACACACACACACACACACACACACACTCAGCCTGGAAGAAGAAAAACTAGTAGATAAAAAAACAGATACATTTTGTCAAGACAACTGAAGTGATGCTTAATTTTTCAACACCCTTCTCCATAAAAATTAGATTTTTTGGAATGTGAATGAATACTTGGTTTATCACAAAGTTTATTTACATACAGCCTGCAGGGTCGCAGTGTTATGAGGGATTGGAGCAGCAACAAAATAAAACTACAACAACAGCCCTTCACATCAGAGCCCCATAGAAAGAGTGCAACAGTTGGTGGCCATCGTCATTTTTACATATTCTTATTCAATCTGCAGCGTTGGAAGAAGTACTCAGATCCATTAATAAAGTAATAAAGTACCAATAATACAATGCAGAAATACACGAGTTCTGCATCCAGACATATTAACAAGCTGGAGCTAGTTTTAACTTTAAAATTTGACATAGACTGGTGCAGTGGTTCCCAAACTCAGGGTCAGGCCCCCACCAAGTGGTCAAATTAACTAACTTAAGATGATTGATGGGACAGGAAGGGAGAAAAAAAGTCCTGCTTTTTTGTTTATTTGATAATAATAAGGTCATAAGTTGAACAGTTTGGGAACCAGTGATTTAATCTTTAAAAATGAATTATATTTCATAAGATTATCATCATCTGCTCCAAAGTAAGTAGTGACTATAGCTGTAAAAAAAAATGTAGTGGTGTAAAAGTATAAAGTACCATACACGGAAATGCTCAGTACTTTAAATCTGTATTTCAGTATAGCACTTGAAGAACTGTAGATACTTACTGAGTTACTAAGTTACTTTCCACGATGGAGGATCTGTGGTTATAAAACGTAGAAACAGCAACCTTCAGGGTTGAAGGGTTTTTTTCTTCTTCTGCTTCTGCCTTTTTTTTTTCTTTTTTTTGCAGCAGCAATTCAACGATTGTACATCCACCATAGAAGAGATGCTACTCCTTCATTGACAGACGCCTCAACAGAATACAATGCAGTCAGTGCTGTGAGGGAAGAGAATCTCAGACATCATCTCACACATCTATAATCAGACACGCTATGATGCTCACACATCAGATGCTCTTCTTTCCATTAAAAAAAAAAAAAAAAAAAACATTCATTCTTTTTCTGGAGATCGCTGAAAGGCATCTGGTAAATGTAGAAAGTCACAAACTGAAGCAAATGAAACATAGGACACACACAAACAAACTAAATGAAGACTTGATCACAAACCCCCTAGAATGTGTTGAATATCAGAGGCGGGTATAAAGCTGTTTAGACTGAGGGCGAAGTAAAGGAAAAATAGATGCCGATCCCCTCCAAACAGCCAAAAAGGCTGAATGATAGAAGAAAAATAGAGTCTGATTTCAAGGCTGGAGCTGGAGGAAAATCAGCTGGAGTTCCTGGTAAATCTGAAATCAGTCCGTCTGTACTGTCAGTCAGCCACAGTCACACTCACACACAAACACACACAGTAGCAACAATGCCTGTACTGTTACATCTGTGTTTGCGGTTAATTAGTCTTGTATTGTCCTCATTACCTTCACTTCAGCACAATAACAGTCCAGTACACTGTGACTGACGTTGCTATCCAACAGAGGTATCTTAATGAAATAAAATGGACTTTCCCAGTGGGGATGAAGGGAATTCCACTTTGTGGAATCAGCGTTTCTAGAAAGGCCAACTATAACGCGGCACATTGTAGTCATTAAGAGAAATACATGGTGTACCTGGTTAGTGATTAATTCTCCCACGTCGTGGCTCAACACAGTCATTAGAGCTCAGGAGATCAGTGGTTTACTGCTCTGGCCTGGTGAACTGTCGTGACACCACAGAACAGGACTCACACTCACACATGCACTGCTGTTATATTGATCTGTCACATTATGAGACAAGAGGAAGCACGACGAGAGAGTTCCTTATTTTGTGTACTGATTAAAATGAGCTATTCACAGCTCCCACTGGGCTTGTTTATTCTTATTAATTATTATTATTATTATTAACTCATGAGCTTATTAAAATACCTCTGACAGGCATGCAGAGGTACCTCAGTGTGTGTGTGGGAGTCGTGCTGAGCCTGGGTCACAGACACAGTGAGGGCTACGGGGCTAAATGAAGGACAGCGAGACAGACAGAGGGAAAGCAAACCCTCTGAATCATGCAGCAAGCATGAAAAACAAGCCTGCGAGCTTCAAGATGATGCACTTTTTGGAGGGAGTTGTCATCTGCAGTATTCTTACTTCCATTGAACGGCATGAACAGAGCTGATGCCTCATGCATAAAGAACAAGAGAAGAGCATGTTAGTATATATAACAGAATTATAACAGAATTATTTATCAAAGTTCAGCCGTGACTCATCTGGACTGTTCTGTCCTACTAGAAACTCTGGTAAAAAAATACATTAATACATCTGAGAAACTAAACACAGCACAAAACTAAACCAGACACACAAAATAATGGACATGTATGGATGTATATTTCATCTTTGCAACAATCACTCGTTTGATGTACGTGTTTTTGGACCACCAAAGTACAAATGATTCAGCCTCAGGGGACAATGAATGTTTTTTTAAAAATCCATCCAATAGTTGTTGAGATATTTTTGTCTGGATCAAAGAGGTGGGCCGAGCTAGCAACAAAACAACGTTGAAGAAATAAAAAACATAACAACTAAAAATAAAATCAATCATTCATCTGATATTTTGGACCAGACCAAGGTATCTTTTGACAACTACTGTCCATATTGCCATTATATTTGTTCAGGTTATCATGATTTTGGGCTTCCTGTTTCCTGTTTTATTTTGTAATTCTCTCCTTTTCTCACTTTAGTTCTTGCCTTTATTGCCTTTTTGATTGTCTGCCCTGATTAGTGTCACCTGTGTCTTGTTCTCCTGCCTTCACCGGTGTATTTAGTGAGGAACAAGTTGATCCAATCACACCAACAACAAAGCGCTTCAGGCTCATTGACTGTGTCATGGAGTTAAAGTTAACACATTGGAAAATGTGTGTATATAAATAGGACAAATTATGCTGCTTGGCATGAAGTGAAATATAAAACGATGTGACTCACACAAGTAATTTTGTCTCTTACCTAAATAAACAGAAGTAGGAGGTGATTGACAGGAGAGAAGCTGATGGAAAACACAGTTCTCTAACGTCAATCCAGAAAATGGGTCACTGAATGATTCAGGGAGAATTCAAACAAGTTGTGGTAAGACCGATGGATTACAGTCCATGATGGCACCTTGGATTTGCATGTGTGCATGAGTGTGTTTGTGCTTATGTGCTGCTTCTGCAATATTGCTGATATACATAGATTTTTATGGTAGGTTTGGTAGGTACACTGGTAGGTTTGGCTGTTCCTTCAATCAACATTGTTTTTTTAGGCATCTGAAAAGTGGGTCAAAACATTCCTTTAATCCACCATTATCAGAGAAAACTTAAAATACTAAAACAGAGCAGCCTCAAACTGAAATTTATCCTGTACTGTAGGTTAACTATAATAATAGATAAATGATGAGCAAAGAAAAAGTTGTGATGATTATGATTATGATGATGATTATTATTTAGGTCACCGTTATCATCATTACAGCAGCAGCTGTGAAGCTAACAAAATATCCACTCTAACAATATCAGTGCCCTAGATGTGTCTCCATTAGTGATTCTACTAAATGACTCTCAGACACAATTTACCGGCAATCACAAACAATTAACACAATAATAGCGTAATATCATGTGAGTAAACTCCAGTGTCTCCATAATAGGCTGTGAGAAATACTGAGTCTGATAAGGACACTAACATAACATAATAACAACACATACCTTTTTTTATTTTCTGAGTCAGGGCTCCAGAACTGTGTGTATGATATATCATCTACTTGAGGACTCGAGTATGTGAGTCAACGGTTACTGTTAGCTTACATGTGCAAAAGCACTGTGGTCTGGTTAGATATGACCTGAATATTAAATTATGAAGTGATTGGAAAAGTTCACACTCAAAATGTGTTTTCTATTCAAAATAATAAAATAATAATAAAAGTAATACTAAGCACATTAATAGTAAAAAACAAAGTACATAGTAGCAGCAGTGTGGGCTGAGGCTGTTTTTAGGGTTTTATAGTCGGGGCCAAATAAGTGAATGAAGAGTAGTTGAGCAGGCAGCCCAACCCCATGATTCACCTCCAAACATGTGGCTTAAGTATCCTGCTCTCTAATCAATCTGTCGGCATAACTGCGTCTGATTTTAGAAACAAGATGAGTAGAGTCCCGGCAAACTTCAGGCCATGCTTGCATCAGAAAAGTGTGTCTGTCAGAGAGAAAAAAGGTGAAAGGAAAGAATATCACAGCTACACGCTGCTGTTTCAAGTCAGAATAGCCATGAAAAGGTGAAAATCAGAATGTGTGGACCTCATTCATACTTCAGAACCACCTGTACATGTCTTCCTAACTCAAGGACCAAATCTGAGCATATTAACATGCTAAAAATACATGACGGTTGAATTTATTACAATGTAGATATATAAATCAGCCACTGTGTGTATGTTTTTAATTTTTGAACTCCACCATGGGTTGCTCAAACATGTACTCAAGAATAGAATATCTCAAATGAATGCATGTCATAATGTGAAAACAGGCGGCAGGAAAGTAAAGGAGAACAGAAATATATACTGTCCAAAGGCAGGAGGATATCTTGTCCTCGTTAGCAGATATTGTTCCTGTAACTCAGCACTGGACTAAAAGTGTTCATTTAAACTGAAACAGTCAAGTGTGTGTGTGTGTGTGGGGGGGTGGGGGGGGCAGTGATTAGCACTGCAGCACAGGAGAAGAGAAATAGTACGCCGTGAATCACATCAAAATATCTTTATTCAAAAGATAATCCAGAGATATGCTACCCTGGGCGGCTCATTAGCTGCATGCGCCACGGGCTCTTCTCTTCCACACTCAACATGCCTTCACTTTCTGTGCACATTAAATGGCATTCACCAGGAAGCATTAATAAAACGTAGCACTCAGGAGTGTTTATTGTATAAATTGAATGTCGAGTGGTACAAACTGTATAAAACAGTCGTGTTAATATTATTAGTTACACTTTTATATGTTTATAGCAGCACAATGTGCATGTGTCTTAGTTTAGTCAGGTGCGATGTCTGAAAACAGGGTCATAAAATGAGCAAAGACTAGGACGCATAATATGTAGGGCAATGATCTGAGGCAAGTTTACGCAACATGTTGCTGCTCCACGCACACTCACGCCTACAAGAGGACTCTTCTCTGCATTACATGATGGACAACTCTTTGTATTTGCAAAGACATATACAGAGCTTAGAGATGTAGTAATGTTTTGCATAAGTGAGCAATTATCTTCTACTCGGTTTTCCTGAAGGAGGTATTATTACAGTTCTGCCACGGATGGATCAAACAGCCGAACAAGGACTGGCAGTTTCATCAGTCAGCAGATGAACAATGCTGGTGATACTGATATATTGTCTAAGAGCCTAGAGCCAGAAAGATTAACTATGAGTGGGAGTGACTGACTGAGTTCTGGATGCATGGCATGGTTCAAATAAGTCAGATTTTTTATTTCTTCTTCTCCTCCTTCACTCTGTTTCACCCAAACAATGCCTCTTCTTGACTCATATCCTTCCTTCTACATGTCTTCCTGCTTCCCCCATCAGTTAAAATTTTAAAATATAACTACCTACTTGTTCTCTCCATCCAATTAAGTTCAACTTCCTCTTGCTTACCCACATGGGAGCAAATTACTAATCAGCATGCCCTTTATTAATCCAATTAGCTGCTCCATCTGTCATGATGCCGTGATGGCTAACGCTAAGGTTCTGTACATTTCTGTGTTTCACCCCCCTGAACTAATCCAAACATGCATGCCAAGATATAATCTTAATTTGATCGATGACACTGTAGCACTGTTGAACCCTGTGTGAGTCTCAGATTATTTGGCACAGGCTAAAAAAGCAAAGCCATTAAATCTTTGACGCTTACAGTTAAAAATAGGCTTCTTCTTCTCTGTCTGAGTCTCGAATCCATGTGATTTAGCTGTCTTTCTCTGTCTATGTCATATGAGCCAGATGGGTGGATTTGGCACCGGCCTCTCTGTCGAATCCACAAAAGCATGACGGACTTTCAGATTAAGAGACAGATTTAAAGTTAATCATCAGCAGCTATGAAGACGCTGTGACTTAGTTTGCACCTGTAGATGGAAATAGACAACACCCAAGTCTGTAAATGTGCACACACGTATTGTGTACTCATGCAACAACGATGACTGAAATTTGGGATTTTTCAAAATGCGACTTTCCTCCACATCCTCCTCGGATCCTTGGAACTGCCGCTATGACGAATCCAACAGGATGTGGCATGACTGATCACCCAACTGTCACACCGTTGAGCCCAATGCAGACTGACAAGCCATCTGACTGTTGCTGACTCACACGTGCACACATGCATGTAGACTCACACAGAGAAAGCGTTAAAAAGATGAAGCTCCTGCAAACCAAAAGCTCTTCATCAGTTTTCCAGTAAACAAAAAGTTGTCTGGGTCAATGATTCTGAGGTCTATGTGGATTCAATGTATGAAACTGTGGATTCAGAAATTCTAAAAAAAAATATGCATACACAGTGTTTTTGTTAAATGTCTGACGCTATTTTCTGTACACGTCAGTCATTGTGTAATGGTGTGAACATACACAACCTTTGGCATTGCACTCCTGTAACACTGTTGCACTCAGTTGTGTTTCCATCTATCTTACACATTCATCTCTGTCTGCTGTCTACATTACCCGCAATAATGTAACTTGGCCACTGACATTTCAGTTCAGAGATCCAGGTCAGTTATCAAAGAGACTTTGATGTGTGAAACTGATGACGTTCCACACAGTAATTCATCACACATAGTGTGTGCAAACTATCATCAGACAGCAGTAGCTCTGTATCTTCATTTTTTTTTTTTTTTTTTATCACGAGACATTAGTCATGATTACAGTCATTGCAGCACTCTAAATCTAAAAGTACACAGTCTATATCAGATTTGATTTACAAAGATGTGTCCACATCTGAAGCATGCCCCCTGGGGTCACCACACATGATTTTCACTTTGAGTATCTCTCACAGTTACTCTGACCTACTAAAGAGTGAAACTGCAGAGAGTAGCTGTGATATTCTTTCCCTACTTTCACCTTTTTTTCTCTCTCTGACAGGCACACGTTTCTGATGCAAGCGTGGCCTGAAGTTTGCCAGGACTCTACTCATCTCGTTTCTAGAATGATCTCAGCACTGACTCACAGTTATGCCACCAGACTGATTATAGAGCAGGATACATTAATCCACACGTCTGGAGGTAAATCATGGGGTTGGGCTCCCTACATGGCTGCTCTTCACTTGCTTACTTCCTGTTGACTCTTCATTGCAGCGCACCCACATTTTAAATTAAGATTAGAGATAACACCCACGTATATATTTGATTACGGGCCTCTTCGAGCTATTTATGTTTTGAACTGAGATATGCTAATGCCGTTTGACTGATAATGAGTGGCGTTCTATTGCAATTCAATACAGCTTCAGCTTCAGGAAGCTCTCTGAATTAACGGGACTCTTCTCCGAAAATATGAACTAAATGATAATCGACTTTCATTTTAAGTTCATTTTATGTGTAAGAACGTGATTAAAGGGGTATTTCACCACAAATGTGAAATGATCCTATTTTATAAAGGGTGTAAATTGCTTAGTTATGAACATGCGCATATTGCTGTGATCCATTCTGATTCCTGTGAAACCCCATTTCCCTTCCAAAGTATTAAAATGATTTACTCGCAAAAATGTTTCTCATCAGTGATGCCTTAATCAGCCTCCACTCAACCGACTAATGAGTTCTTTTTAATTGATTTAAGATATTAATGCCCCCCCTCACTCAAAACGTTCAATAGCTTTACTGCAGCGATTCTCACACACAGAAATATTCCAGCATCATAAGTTATGGGAGATGATTTGAATAATTCAGCATCTTCTTTAAGCAGTTCTCACAGCATTTCCCCCCTTTTTTTTGTCCAGACCCCGTCCGCCACAATAATTTACATCTAGTTATCACCTAAGCATGTTTCACTGGGAATTTGTATTCTGAAGTTGTAGCCTGTGAAACCAGATTTTAACATAATGCCCTCTCCACGATGCCACAGTTCATTTTTCCAGGCATGGACACTTACAAATTATCAACCATACATGCAGCTCACATCCAACACAAGTATGCAAAACTCAGGCAAATTAAATTGGGGATTTTCTTGTTGGTTGAGAGGGTGGTGTTACCCTGTGATGGTGTTGCGTGTCGGTTATTACGCACAAGAGATATGCACAATGTGGCGAGGCAGCACCTGCCATTTGCAGGACAGAGGGGTGTTTGTCTAATAAAACTCCCCGGTGATTTGTTGTCAGCCTCCTTAACCCTTCTGCTGAGATGCTAATCAAGAAGGGCCAGTTAATTATCTTGCCATGAGCGTCTCTGCATGACTTGTGATCATTTTCAAACCAGATGCAGGATCGCTGTATTCTCTATGCTATGTGTGTGGGTTTGAAGCAAGATCTGCTGTAGGTAAGATGGTTTTGGTTAGCAATTTTGTTTTAATATTATATTATATATGTCGTCATTATATTTTTAAAAGCTAAATAATAAAACGTAAATTAGATGTTGAAACTTGCATGAATGCCCATTGAAGCAAGGACCGTTGAGATTGAGTGCGGCAAAACATTATGACAGATCTATGCGGAAAACAGTTTTGGTAAACAACATTTGAATGTCTGAAACAGAGCAACTGAGGCTGAAGAAGTGTGGCCTCAGGAAACAACTCTAATCTGTTTAAATAAGAGCGTCGAGAAAATCAGGTGATATTGTGCTAGGCTTCCCTGAATCAAAAGAAAAAAGCAAAAATGTAGCTCTATAAATAAAAAAGAAGGAAGATAGCATCTGTGCAACCTGTGCGACATGCAGCAAACCAAGGGAAAATAGAAATGGGGCAAACATCAGTGGCGTTTGAGTTGAGATGAATCTTTATTTCAGTGGTTCCTATAGAAGATGTAAACCTTTAAACATGGATCTAAATTGGACTGTTCCATTTTTTTAAAAAGGTTAAGAACTTTCTCAAAAGCTGGGCTATGCTGGGCTCTGTAGTTTTTGGTAGTTTGGCTGTGGATTAATATACATTTAGTGGTAAATTCTTTGAACAACGATGAAGCTCTGTGGGACAGAAGACGAAGATATATCAGGGTTTGATGATAAATATTTGTCGGAACAACTTATTGTTGGTCTTGTTGATCATCAGACTTATCATTTGAAAGAAACTGCAGTTGATCCCAAAAGGAAAGGCGGTCATGTACATCTCGTTCATCATTTTTCTTGTTAACACCATGATTAGCCAAACCAAAGTATCAAAATAAGTATGCAAATACAGAGCATCAAACAATATCACATCATTTGTAGTATGAGGTATTTTCCAGGAAATCCCTCGACTTAGTGTTTGGTGACCATTACGATATCACTGCATGTCTATCTGCACACTGACAAAGATATGAGGGCACTGATAGTGGTTGCCTAGTCAGATTTCACTATAGACGTACAATATCCTGACAGACATCCTGTCAGACCATCAATAAGAATAGCACTACAGTATCTTCAAACCTCCTCCAATCTTCATTTCCATGAATGACAGCAAACTTGTTTGCTTTATCAGCTACTTGGGCTTATGACTTTGCTTTCCAAATGAAGGGTTTCTCTTCGTGTGAAAGGGGGAAAAATAGATCATTTTTCTACTTAAGGAAGTCATGAAACAAATGGCAAGGCACAATAGCCAGCTGTGCAACCATAAAGTCACAACACAACCATAAAGATACTATCTTTTCTCCCATTAACATTTACTACTCACTATTTACTCTACTCCTGCTGCACATGTACGACTCAATTTGTTTGGCGAGCCTATGAACCAACACTGGCAGACTGGGAGGCCCTTTGGAATATACCCAAACACCATATCAGCACAGTGATAGCCAGAGAGAAGATTTTACAGTGGCGACAGAAGGCTGTCATGACATGTATCATGCCAGGAAAATAAACATGGAAAGTAGACTCTGAGGAAGAATATAAAAATGATTGCATTTGAATTGATCAAACAAGAAACACAAGAAATGATGGTCAGTGGATCTTAGTTAATGGATGTTATATGTAGGTTTAATTTCACTTCAAAGAAAAGGTTGATGGTATTTAGGAATCACACCATCAGCAAGATGTGTTCACATTATTTATGAACAAAACAAAAAGATTGTGAGTGAAGCTTGGACTGATATCTGCCAGAGGGAAGAGTGGCATTATGGGTATGGCACTTGTTGATTATGTCTACAACTGTAAGCTCATCTGAGCATCTGAGGATGGACTTGCAGAACAATTTGGAGCCCCACAGAATAGCGAGTTAGATTTTGAAGAGCAGAGAAAGCAACCTGGATTTCACTATTTCACTCACACATTAGAGCGCATCAGAAATGATTAACACAGGCGTTGTAGTTTATTGTGAATGTGTCCCATATACACTGTATACCCTGTCATAAATACTCACTAGGACACTGAATGTGTATTATTCTGTGGATACAATCAGTCAATAAGCCATGAAAATTGGATTTGAACACCATTTTCTGCTTTTGTACATGATTTTATCACTCCCAGATCCTGGTCAACACTTTATGATTAAGATGTCTTGCATGCTTAGTTTAATCATTCTGCCAGAAAATGTGTAAATATATTGCATGTACTTCAGAAACTGCATTCTTAAAACATAACTCTACTGAGCATTATATGTCATAAGGAAGTAAAATGAGCTATACTTCAAAGAACAGGACTGGTAGATTTAAGGCACATTAGTTATGACATTTATATCAGCCAATAATGTTAGATTTTCAACTCCAATCAGATAATTAACGTATCAAAAATATTTAATATACCGCATATATATTTTAAGAAGACACAAAAAATGGTTTATATGGTGACATGATTCTTACTTAACTCAGATGGTAACAGACAATTATTATTATAATAAATAATTATCAATTATTCAAGGACAAAGATTAACTCATCAAACATCAAACATTTCTTCTCCTCCTCAATTTCTCTCTTCAAACACATAAAGCCTAAAATAATCCTCCCATACTGTTCCCTCTCTTCTCCTCACTTAAAACAAACAAACATACGCTGTCTATACTCGTTTACAGGGATAAACTCCTGCCAAATGTATTCCTTGATCACTTCATCCAGTAATCCTTAGTGAATGTGACAGACTGCTAAACTTCTTGTGCCACTTTGAAGCATGACTTTGAAAACTCTACGCTACCACTCAAGTCACATTGTTGGTTTTGGGCCTTTTGATTTGATTAATTGACCATAACCAAATAATAAAATAACACCAGCCTAATTAAACAAAGCTTGTGGAGCTCTTTTATGGTTTCATTATATCACAATATTTCCTCTGTGTTCACATCAAAAGATCGATAGCCCTCCTCTGTCCCTTCTTATGAGAACACATGTTGGGAAAAAATAGTCCAGTGGCAGTGAAGGTTAATTCACACATAAGGGAACATTTATATTTGGCATCTGTCAGATTTCCACACCATCATTTTGTGGATCCATCTTGACAGGGTGACAGTGTAGTGCGCTTGTTTCCCCACAGGAGTGTAGATGCAGACGTTGAGGCCACAGGGTCAGAGACAGAGGGCACGTTCCATCAATATACAGAGCCAGGGCCGTTCTACCTCACACAAGGGGCTCATTGCCACAAGGAAATCTATTTCAAAAAAAGACACACAATAAGGAGAACTAATATTAATTGACTTTCGCTGTTTAAAGGACAGATCTGGGACTGAAGAAGAACTGTTTTACAAAATACAGAAAAATAACATTGTGTCTGTGTCTGAAGAAGAAATGAGGCAAACCCACACATAGTTACTGTAGAGCGATGACGCACATAGGACAATGGTGTCACAATATGAGCAACCTGTTGAATGAGTGAAATAATTGCAGCAGGTCCTTTAAACAAAGGGAGGATAAAATAGATGCAGCTATTCTTGACTCAACACAAATTATGGAAGCTTTCACCAGCAATAAATACAGCCTGGAAATCAAGTCATGTATAAATAAAGATCTTTAGCTGTAAAGGAATGCATTGAAAGGAATGGCCATGACATTCTTTTAGTGTACAATGGGGTACAACAGCGTCTTTTCTTAACACACGTCAGAGCTGAACTTTTGTTTCAACCCAACAAGCAACACCATCTGGTCATTATTACCACCACAAGGCAGCATGACCGTGAATAGAAAGGCACAAAACATGTCTGGGATATGAGGCATGGCAAACGATGTACACAAGAAAATGTTCAGAGGTAATTGATTTTTCATTTAACATCTACTTTTTTTTGGTATTCATTTACAGGTTTAAAATGATGGATCTGTTTTGTTCAAGTGTCTCAATAAACCATGACAGTGTGACACTAAGATACAAGATATTTGTTGTATTGAAAGAGTTTTATTTGAGTGTTATTATTTTTATTCTATTATATCAATGAGAGACGACAAGAGAGATGGCAATACTAACTTTTAAAGTCAGAATGGAGAGGTAACAATATTGTGCTGCAATGCATGACTGACCATCACAACAAAGTAAATCAAGAGGTTGTTGCTTATGTCTCGCTAAATATTATTAGCTAAATGTATGCAAAGGTCCATTGTCTAAGATTTAGGCAGCTCTATTTACAGAATATAGCAGAAATCTTATTTAATATTCATTATTCCTCCATTGATTCATTTCTTTTGCATTAGTGTGTAATCACCTGAAAATAAGAATTGTTTGTGTTACCTTGGATTGAACCTTTTACTGTATATCCACCACCGACCTCTCTCTATGGTAACCCAGAATGGCCCAACCAAACAACAGCTCTAGATATTGCATTTGCATGTGCATTTTGAAGCCGCTGCAGTTTCAACCTCATGCTTGGAGCGGGAGTGTGAGTGGACCTACACATACATGCATAATGACGCCTTTTATATGGTATTTCGTAAACTATGCTTGGATTAATGCGCATACCATACATCATATTTGTGAAGATGATGACATGCTGTGTAATGTATGAACAACCTTAAAGTCACCTTCACTCAAACGTGTGTTTGCCTCTTGTTATCTATGTTGGATGTTTGTTGGGATGTGAAAACTTGAAACCTGCAGCGCTCTTACACCAAGGAGACATCTTCTATCCAGCTGTTAAACTTTTGCAAATATTTGCATGTTCATCGATTCTGAATTTCTCAATAAGCGCAAAGGAGTACCTGTAATTTTATTAATTCATAACAAAGCAAAGTATTTTTATATCTCTTTAAATATGTCTGGAGCCATCTATGAAAAAACAACCAAAAAAAATAAATAAATGTAGTGAGGTAGAAAAATAAAGTAGCATAAAATGGAGAGTAGAGCACATGTAGCTCTTGAATAAATGATAGTGAAATGCACTCTCCACCACTTTGTCATTTTTAAGCCTTGAGGTGTGAGGATATGTTTCTTTACCAGTGCCAGTCAAAGCAATCCAGCTAGACACAGTTCAGAAACTGACAGCAGTGACTGCTGCCATTAGCAATCCTCACGCAGTGTGTCAGGGCAGTGAGAGTCCACAGATAATATTCCCACAGTGCTGAGCTCTGCTCCACTGCCCATCAGGCACTGCAGGCCCCTGGGAAGACAGCGTATAGGTGCATATTAAAAATGTGTGTGTTGGCGGGACAGTGGGAGGAGTGCTCCCTGCAGATTATCAGGGTTCCACGCTGTTGCCTAACCTAACAAGGCAGGGAGAGTCTCAGTCTGTGAGACGACGCTAATCTCGGGGGAAATTCAGGAGGATCACGAGTCAGACTTCCTCCTCTGAAACTAACTCTGACAACCTGGAGGCAGGCAGGATTCATTCTCAGGCAGTTAAGGGCAATGCATCACATCTAATTGGACACCAAGGACAGCTGAAGGTGACTCACACGCGCGTCGTCATGTGTGACTGAATCTGTCTAAGTAGCTCTCTGTAGAATGTGCCAAAGAAAAATGTCATCAGCTTAACGACAGGTTTAATTTAAAGCATTTTTAATTGGAAAAGGAAGCAAACATTATGGTTTCAGCTCAGGCTTTTGATCTTTTGTGACTTTTATCACTGGAGAAATGAAACAGTATAGAAACACTAGTGTGACTGCATGTCCTGCCTCTGGCTGACAAGACTTGCTTCATACTAATAAATGATAAAGACTGAGGCAAAGAAGAACTAAACCCCTAGAAAACCTGAGGTCTGCAGCGTTATTATGAATATATGATCCATCCTGTTTCATCTTCTTTTGTTGTATTCTTACTGTATTTATTATTTTGATATTGCTTTGTGTCTCTTTTATTTATATATTATTCAAATGTTTTAATGTCATTGTCTTATGTAAAGACCTTTAGCATTGCCTTGATGCTGAAAGGTGCTCTGCAAACAAACACGCCTTACCAAAACTGCTGTGTAGAGTTAAATTAAATTTGTTGTGCGAACAGCGAACATGGACAAATAAACAAGATTATAGAAATCTGTGGTTTTCAAAACAGGAAACTGACTTCAAAATAAACAGTAATGGTCATAATAAACCAACAGGTTCACTTTCTATTTCATGGAACATTATAATATTTCATATCTCCACATCAGAGCATGTACATTTCCATTATCCATAATTTGCAGGTGTCTCATTCATGGCACATCAGGTCATCTAGGAAATAAATATACATTATATATGTTTATACTCTCCTGATGTGACCATTAGTATTCCTGTCACCATCAGAGTCTTTACTAAGGATCTAACAATTGGTTGCAGAACATGCCAAATATATTCATACAAAGGGATGCCAGAGGCTGAATCATTTGAAATTACGTCAGAATCTAAGGTTTGTTTATTTATGGGATTATCCTGCCGAATAAAGAGGTTTGCAGAGTTCGTCAATCAATTACAACAGTAGATTTGACTCTGTTAGATGCTGAAAGACAATATAAAGAGAACTGGTTATTTAAAGTGATTCCCTGATATTTGCTTCCCTATTTTATCAGAACAACGATGGGCAAATTATGTTTTTCCTCTAAAATATTCTGTGACATTATGATCAGGACCCTGCCCAATCATTTTCCATGCCCTGCTTGCTGTTTATTCATTTTCAGATATCGCCTCCTTTCTCCATACACACTGATTTACATGCTCTGCTGTCATTGGTTGCCTGGATGTTACACTGCAACAGGCTGCCTTCTGCTGATTGGCTGCTACTCCAGGAGGGCATGGATGCTCTCACCAAAACAGGCATAAAAGGCTGCGCGTTTGAGAACAGACTCAAAACATCCAATAAGGCACTTTGAGGAGCTTTGACAGAGAGCTGCTGCCAGCTGACCTACACTGTAAGGTGGAGAAAGAAAAGAAGCTCAAGGAGAAGACACGAAAAGAAGATTTTATCAGTGACAGGTGAAATTTGAAGTCAGTTTCTTGGGACATTTGCTTTGCTCCTTGTAACCCCCCCAGCATGTCTCTGGAAGTTAAGAAGAAGACCCAGGTGCGTCTTGTGTTTCTTGGGGCAGCAGGAGTGGGCAAGACAGCCCTGATCCAACGTTTCCTCCAAGATACATTTGAGCCCAAACACCGGCGCACAGTGGAGGAGCTGCACAGCAAAGAGTATGACATTGGTGGGGTCAAGATCACAGTAGAAATCCTGGACACCAGTGGCAGCTACTCCTTCCCGGCCATGCGCAAGCTCTCCATCCAAAACAGCGATGCCTTTGCACTGGTGTACGCCGTGGATGACCCAGAGTCACTGGAGGCTGTCAAGAGCCTCCGAGATGAGATTCTGGAGATCAAGGAAGACAAGTACACACCGATTGTGGTGGTGGGGAACAAGGTAGACCGAGAGCAGGAGCGTCAGGTATCCAATGAGGACGTGCTGTCAACTGTAGAGATGGATTGGAACAACAGTTACCTGGAAGCTTCGGCAAAGGAGAACGCCAACGTGGTGGAGGTGTTCAAGGAGCTCCTGCAGCAGGCGAACCTTCCCAGTCGTCTCAGCCCGGCGCTGCGCAGACGAAGGGAGACCTTTCCAAAAGATACCAACTTCCGGCCACCCATGAACAAGACCAACAGCTGCATTCTGTCATAACAGGAGGCAGAGGAAGATAATGTTTTGTTTCATGAGGCGACAGGAGATGAGAGCATGGAGGGTATGCTGTGCTGCTGGACACAGAGAGAGGGTAAAGAGAAAAGCCCGTCTGACTTCAGTCAGCGGGGTGTAGTGAAGTGAAGAGCTGCCTGACTGAGATAAGTGATTCTGGACACACAAAGACACTTCAGGGTTCACAACTGAGGGGGAAAGAAAGTGAAGAGGTGAAATGTTCTGAGACTGAACTTGAACTGACTGCCAGTGGAAAGAAGGAAGACGCATTAATTACGCAGTTGTTTACTCAGTGTAATGTTGTTGCTGCTTATTTGGTGACATGCTGCTGGTGTTTAGATCAATGTATAGCTTTTGGATTTAAAATTAAAACGTTCACCTGCATCAAAATATTAAGACTGTTGATAACAGATTGTTTACTGAGAGAAAGTGTGTGTATATAATGTGTGTTGTGGTATGTGTGTTGTGTGTCTCATGTAAATTGTTTTAATTTGATAATTCATTTGTAGCACACCATGTTTACAGTTTTTGTATTGAATTTCAATTTTACATTGGGCATGACATTTATTCTTATGTTTGTTAGTTTTTTTTAAAAAAAAAAAAGTGGTGAAATGCAAATGTAAACCGTAAATGCACTTTTCATTTTGAAATGACAATTCAAAATTATTATTTTTTAGCTATATTTTAGCTGTTTGTTTTTTTTTCTATAAGTTAGAGGGTTTTTTTTATTACGGCATACCCTCACAAATGTCATGTTGCTCATTATTTGACAAATGTAAGTGGAATGTGGTTCTAAATGTGTAATAAAAGACGGAAGCACACGAAAGTGATCTTTGTTGTGTGAAATCTTTCATCTTACGTATCTGCTACAGATAGATGTATGGTTGATGTGTTAGTTGCTGAGGAGCAAGTTCACTTTTAAGGAAATAATTTTGTAAGGGAGGAAAATTAAAGCAAACAATAAATCAGTCATTAATTACATAAATGTTTAAATAATGCCTTTAAGGAAATATAAATAAACGGACACATACGCACATCACAGATAACACCCATGAAAAATGTTGCAAAAATACCACGTTATAGCTACAGTATATAAAATTTATTTTCACTATTATTTAGTTCATTTTACATTTATTGTTTTGAACATTATAATCAATATCCTTGCCCATCCCGATTTTTCAACACATTTGAGAGCAGAGTTCATGAAACCTCACACGTGCAGCACTCAGATCTGTCACTTTCAGTATAATACTTATTATAGAGCAATCCGATTTTTCCAGACGACAATATTCCTCTCTGGCAGAATCAGGAAGGACAGGAAGATCAAACCGTAAAACATAAAGCAGCGAAAATGCAATGCATGCATAACAGAATGGTGAATGCTGATTGTTTCGGTTGTGTCCGAGTATGTTTGCTTTCTGCCTTTACAGCTCCTGATGCGCTTCATTCAAAATGTGACAAAATAATGTCAACAAGTGCCAGTAGAAAGTATTCCTTCTGTTCTCCTTTCTGTTGATACCCTACAGTATTTTAAGATCTGTGTCGCCATCTGTTGATAAGAAACACCCATTACACTCACTGAAACTAGTAACAGCTCAGGGTATGTGCACCTTTAAATACCTGAATGATGTTTGAAACTACAACCTTAAAATTACATATCAGGTCAAATCTCAGGGTGTTTTTGTCATTTAATTTTCAAGTGTCCCGACACAAAACTTCACTGCATTGTGTTTCTATCCTCTTAAATCTCACCGGTGTTCTGATAACCATGTGCACTGATATTGTTGTCCATCATCAGTTTGGAGTGACTGGGTTGACTTACAGCATGTACACAATAAAGCCTGGCTGCTCTGAACAATGAAACACACTTTAGTGTACAGTATTGGTTCTCAGACTGGGGTGTGTATAACCAGGAGAAACATCAGTGGGGCAAAGTTGAAAGAGTGCTACTGGTGCTATTGTGCTCATGTCACTGAGATCCTTTGTTATTAGTTGCTTACCCAGTTATTAGGCGTGAACTTTTTTCCGACACGTTTCATATCTCTGAAAGATGAGAGCAAGTGTGACATCCCAAATAATACGGACTGGTTTCAAGTTAGAGTGGAGATCAGACAAAGTTAGTGAACTGAAAAAAAATTTGAATACTAAACTCCTGTTCAACCAGCTAACAGAATGGACCACTATACAGTTCCTGAAATAGCTGTGCACGGTTCCCCTAAATGCAACCTGCCAAGTAGAGACAGTTGAAGTGTTCAGGTCCAAGCACCCCCCCCAACCAACACACACACACACGCATATCATCAGATTAGACTGAACCAAGTTTCCTGTTTTAATTTGAGGAAGTGGCCGAGTAAACGTTTGCAGGCAGTTCCTCTTTCAGTCCACATTTAAACATTCTTCCGTACTCTGCTCTTGTTCATTTGCAAACGGAGGGAGGCCTAGCAGCTTCACAGTCTCACAGGTGTGTGGATTTGCCATCTCGTAACTCAGAGATCTACTTTCATTTAGATTTCATTCATTTCGATTATTTTTGAGATATTTCAGGATTTCTGGATAGCCATTCCATGTACACTACCTTTACTTTAGTACTACTTTTACTAGCATATAATGGTCAGATTTTTGTTGCAGTGAGGCGGGCTATTCATACATTTAGGATTCATGCTCTTTGATGTCTTCGCCCCCGGACTTGGTCAAAGCTCCTCAGCAGATGAATGTGACTCTGAGGCGTTTGGAACAAGTTCAGGGTCCTGGGCAGAACACAGAAAGATTATAAATAGAGTTAAATGAAATGTCAGCAGTATGTGCATTGTCTGATTTTATGTTGTATTTTCGTCTATTCAGATGACTACAATGTAGGTTTTAGGTTTGTAGGTTTGTTTTCTTCCTCTGTAGAAAAAGTAAAAATAACTGACGAATGTGTCACACAGATATTTTTACTCTGACTGAGACTCTATAGGTCATGGGCCAGTGTGTGAGTTAGACTTGTGAATTAGTCACTTACAGAAATCATGATTTTAAAAAGGGAAGGATATGTTTACAATTGAGATTTCATTTGGAAATTATTACCCAAAATGTCCTTTAAAATCGCAATTCTATCTACCACTGAATTATTTTAGGAGGCAAAAAAATGCTAATTTAATTTCTGTGTTAGATATGTCCAACATGTAGCAGCATGTAGCAGATTTACTGCAAAATAAATAAATAAGTCAAGGAACATTACAAGAATCAAATCACGGTTTTAATGTTTAATATACTGTGAGCATAAAATGACACCTCATGCAATGCAGAGCTCCTTCATCTAACTACAGCTGTAGTTTGACGTTTCATACTTTTACATGCTCCAAAAGACAAGCGGCCTCAGCTATGACTGAAACTGCTACTGAAAGTTAAGATTCAGGTGTGAAGTCACTGTACTGTGTATTTGCGACTTCACTTGCAGAACTCACACTTGTAATGCAAACTATATGTGTACTTATTAATACCAGCTGCGATACTGCGCTACAATCATCCAGTTACTCAAATATATTAGTTCAAAGAAACAGTTTGTGTTGTTTGTACTGTCCCGCTACTCCAGTCATCCACAGTGATGTTGCGGCCATGAAAAGCCAAGGACTCTCCAATGTGAATGCGCCAGATGACCTCAGCAAAGATCACACTGACATCCACAGTCTTGATTTCTGGACACGCATGCACCACATGATGCACAGTGTTGGTCAACACCAGCTGGAGCTGCAATACAGTCTTCCATGACTGTAGGGACTTTGTTGTTCTGAGTCTAGGCTCTCACTGTAACATCTTCTCAAGTTAAAATCAAAAGCCAGTGAAAAGTCAAGTTCAAGTCTGTCTGTCATCAGGAAAATAATCTATTAAAATGTATTTTTGTGTCATGAGTGAGTTTTTTGTTTGTTTGCTTGTTAGTTTTTGAGTCGGCCGTCCATCCTTTCTTTGGCTTCCTGAGACATTATTCAAGGCATCCAAAGGACATGCATAAGAAGTCATACAAAATGAGCATGAATAAATATGGACTCCAGTCTTTGCTACAGTAATCTCATAAAGACAAACCAGTGTAAGCACAAGCACAAGATATATGCAGAAATGATTATTCATTTTTTGAGGAGGAGAACAGGTCTGATAATGTGGGATTGGTTTAGTGAAATACTGCAAATACCAGGTTTTCACTGCCTAATCCATCATGCTACCTAAACTTTATCACACCGGTGTCCATGGGAATTTATTTTAATGTTAGTAAGGAGTTTTTTTTCTTTCCTTGACATAAAGATATACTGTCATTTACACCTATTATAGGAAAATGTACTCACCACATGGTCAAATGAAATGTGAGCCTTAATTAACTCATCGTGTCGTTCCATGCAGTGAAGCATAAACAATCAACAGGAGGCACAAGCGTAAAGATCATACCTGGGAGCTCTATCCCAGAGGAAAGAGACATGATGTCTGCTGCCTGCACTGGCTAAAAATATCATGGTACATGACACATGTAATACTAATACACAATTAAGACATACAACAGACAGATGAAACACTACAGAGCACTTGGTGATATTCAAAACATCCAAATTCCATGATTTTTATAATAAGGAGGAAGTTTTAAATCCCAGAGCAGCTGGTAAAAAGCCTTTCTGTACCATGAATTTGCATTTCATCTAATCAATGCAAAGGCAGAAAAAAGAGAGGGGGCTGAAATGAGTGTGATTCAGCTCCAGCTGGAAGAAAAGACATTTGAGAGTCAAGAGGGGGGAGAAGAAGAAAATGGATCTGTATGCTCAGTACAAAAAACTGCATAATGTGATACCCTCCTGTGAACCGTGGTTATCTTTCAGAGCATGCCCCTTCATCAGAGCACATTGAAAAAAACTGTTTAACAAGGACAAACCGAAGACTCATCTGGTAAAACATCTGGGAAACAGACCACGGCGTTAGGGTTCTCTTCACTTTTTTGGACATTTAACAGACCAAACAATAAATTGATACATTTATTTTAAAATCTATTCACTGACACACTTATCCATATGAAAATAACTGCTATATACCACTGTGCAAGCTATGACATGCAAAGTTTGCACGCCATACCTTCTCAAACTCACCCACGCCGACCATAAAAAGCATTGAACTTTGCACTGAAAACATCAAAACATCCACAAAAAGCACAAACATTCACAAAGTTGACAGTCGTATCAACATTTAGTGCAACAATCAAGTCGCATCAAGTCAAACTCAAACAGGCGTTAATGCAGCGGTGCCTTGGGCAGAAAGTAACAGTGATAAAGAACAAGCTTGATGGCTCTTTTTACACAACAAATAAGTGAAAGCCTGACTTGGTGACAGTGAAACACTGCCAGTACAGTCGGCGAGGGTTTGTTTGCCTGGACGCTGCCAGTCAGCACTGAGTAACAGTTGTGGCGACACAAATCAGGATACATCAACCCACAAATATGGAGGTGGTCATGGAGTCGGGCTGCTTTTTGCTTTTAAATGAAGATGAGCGATAACATGTACTTAAATATTTGATTACGGGCCTCTATTTGAGCTATTTATTTTCTGAACTGAGATATGCTAATACGGTTTGACTGATAATGAGTGTCACTCTACTGCAACTCAATACAGCTTCATTTCACAGGAAGCTTTCTGTAGTAACAGGACCTGCACCAAAGAGTTTATCATGTGATAAACTCTTAGCTCACATCCAGCACAAGTACGGATAATTGCATAAAACACTGACAGATCAACGCTGGAGAGAAAACGGCTTTGGTAAACATGTGAATGTCCAAAATATTTAACGGAGCAACCGAGGCTGAAGAAGTTTGGCCTCAGGAAACAGCTCTAATCTGTTTAGGGTCTAAATCAGGTGATACTGTGCTACGCTTCCCTGAATCACAATTCAATTAAGAAAAAAGCAAAAATGGAGCCCTATGAATAGCCAGGAACAAAAACAACGAACAAGAATAGAAAGAATAGAAAATGTCTCTCCAATCTGTTTTTTGAACAATTTTCTTGGAAGATACAGACTGGGCAGATGTCAGTAGTGTTTGATTTGAAATAAAACTTTATTTCAGTGGTTTAAATTGTGAAATTTAAAAAGAAGAAAGAACTTATTTCTAGTAGTCAACACTAATACTGTAATATACACTGAAAATGGTTGTTTAACATGTTATGTGTCATTATGAATTAAACTGAAAGACTGTATTAGTAGGCAGATAATAAATGCAGCAAGCTAACAATGTGTTTCTCATCACTTTCTGAATTTCCTTGTCTGTGGCCTCGGCCCCATCACCACTGGTTCCTACTGAAGATGTAAATTAGTTAAGCGATTTCCTCAAAAAGCTGGCCGCTGTAGTTCATAGCAAACATTACTCAAGCCAGAGTAAACACTGTATCTCTTGGGGACTATTTTACGTTGTGGATTTATACACATTTCACGAACAATGATCACATCATCAAGAAGAAATTTAGATGATTTATTATTATGCTTTAACTGTCTTCAGTACTGTTGCTGCCTTGTGGGGAGGCTTTAGTGGGGACCTCACCAGGCCCCGGTGACCCCGATGAAGGATACAGAAAATGATGGGTGAATTAAATAACGCCAGCCTCACCAGACTAATCATACATGCATAAAGCTTGTGGAGTTTGAGTCTTTTATGGTTTTATTATATCAGCGTTCCCTCTGTGTTCACATCTAAACATCAACAGCGTTCCCCTGCCCCTTATTTTAAGGATAGATGTTTGGAACAAATCTTTCAGTAGCAGTGAAGGTTGATTCACATGTAAAGGAACATTTATTTTGGCATCTGTCAGATTTCTACACCATCATCCATCAATATACAGAGCCAGGGGCATTCATCCTCCGTAAAACACAAGGGGCCCAGAGCCACAAGGAAATCTATTTCAAATAAAGACACACAGAAAACTACTATTAATTGACTTTCTCTGTTTAAAGGACAGATCTGGGACTGGAAAAATACTGTTCCTCAAAAAAAAAAAAAACAGCAAAATAACAAGGCCATTATGTCATTTTGCCAGTCTGAAGAAGAATGAACAGAAATACAGAGAGGAAGAGGAACAACGAGAGCGACAGAAGACAAATTACAAACACACACTGGAACCTGTTAAATGAGGTAGAACAAAATACATACAGCTATTCTTGACTCAACAGGCGTTATGGAAGTTCTGACCAGAAATAAATACAGCCTGTAAACAAAGATCTTTAACTGTAAAAGAACGGCGGTGGCATTCTTACAGTGTAAAATGGTGTACAACTGTGTCTTTCCACTTTACACGTCAGAGCTGAACATTTGTTTCAATCCAATAAGCAACACCATCTGGTCATTATTATCACCACAAGGCAGCATGACCGTGAACAGAAACACACAAAACATGTCTGGGATATGAGGCAAAGGGAAACACAAGAAGGTGCTCATAGACAACTGATTTTTCATTTAATGTTAAGTCCTTAAAGATGCTGATGAGAGTGACTTGGGAGGGGGGGTGTTCAGTTTTTACTTCATCTACTTTTTTTGTGGTTATAATCTGCAACTACGCCACCAGATGTCACTGAATCCTACACACTGGACCTTTAAAGCTACATTATGTAACTCGTGCAGTGTGGGGCCTTTGTGCTCCAGGTACACCACAAGCAGTATATAGCACTTTAAGGCACTAAGTCACACACTACCAACTATTTCCCTTATTTTAGTGCAACTGGATCATATTTTATGGAGAAAATGTTTTCTGGTCTGCTATCATTGGTTGCCTGGATGTTTCACTTCAACAGGCTGCCTTCTGCTGATTGGTTGCTAGTGCAGCAGGGCATTGAAGCTCTGATCAAAACAGGCATGAATAGCAGTGTGTTTCAGATCAGAGGAGCATCCAATAAGGTACTTTGAGGAGCTTTGACAGAGAGCTGCGGTCAGCTTAACAAAACTGGGAGGTGGATAAAAGTAAGATGCTCAAGAAGACTCACAAGAAAAGGGAAAACAGTTCTACTAATAATTTTGTCTTAAAAATGAATTGAACACATACAAACATAATTTTATTAAAAAACATTTTGAAGGTTGAATATAAATCAGAGTTTCTGGTGTTTTCAGTGATCACATCTGTACAGCTGAACACTCGACTGATATTTTAAGTTTCAGTTTCTGTGAAAACTAAATCAAAAGGACAAATTGGTGTAAAGTCTACTTCCTCATAGGTCGCACAAACATCAAATGTCTGATTCCTTTTCTTCCAGGCAACCATTAGTTTCAGTTCACAGTCGCTGTTTATTTACTTTATTTGGTCAAAGTTAGATTTTCCTCAAACTGACACACAGCAGATCTCGCTAGCGTTCATGGACTCTTCGACATCTGAGATTTCAGTGTTTGTTTGCAGTTCCACCGTGAGTTGCCTTTCTCCAGTTTGAGAATTAATCATTCAAAATCAAAATGATGCTTCTGAACATTTGAATGTTGGGATGTCTGAGCTTCATTCAATGCACCAAAGATGTTTTTCAATAGAAGAAAATGGAACTTTGACTGTGAAATAAATGTGACAGACACCAGAGATGAAGTCAACTTCCATCCAACATCATAAACTCAAAGTCACGACTGTGGCTCCACCAGCAGGCCGAGACGGGTCACTACAGCCGACACACTGAAGGACCAAAAGTTTTTAACGTTTCCATCCAGTAGGTTCTTCTTCAGGTGTTTTTGTGCCCCAGGTCACCTCATGCAGCCTGTTTGGGCAGCTTCCTGCGGTCCTTCCCAGCGTTCCTCTTCCTCTTCTTACTCAGGAAGTTTTCTAGCTTGCCGCTCTTCTTCAGCTCCTGGTATTTTTCAGCCAGCTGCAGCTTCTTCTTATCGGCTGCAAAAGAACAACAAAGGAGACTTTTAACTAACTGGAAAGCTGAGAATCTTGCGGATTCGGTGAGCACAGTTGAATTCATGTCAGATGACGTCAGCCATAGTAACCACGTCATCGTAGGGAGACCATTTTTTTGAGACGTCACTGTATAAAATGAGCTTTTATGATATCTATGATAATCGCAGCATCAGGACAGCCTGTACAACCACAAACTAGCGAGCATCTGAAATGAATCTTTCAGATGAGGTAGGACAAAATCACTGAAAAGAACAGACGTGGAAACACAGTCAGTGTGAACTTACAGTTCTTGAGGAAGAACGGTCGTGTTCCCTGACTGGCTCGCTCTCTCTGCTGCCTCTTGAACTGCAACTCTCTCTCTCTCTGCTCCTCTCGGCTCTTAGTCGCTCGCTCCTGGTTCTCCTGCACAAAAGTCACAGTTGACACGTTTAAAACAAACATGTATGGCCATACGTCATCACACTGTGCACACACTGGAGAGTTTTTAATCGTGAAACACGGACAGGACGTTTCTTTACCACCGAATTGACATAATTACACGTCAGCAAAGTAGAACTGATGAGTGAAAACAACTAACAATCAGAGCATTATATTTGAGGTGACACTGTGTATCAGACGGCAGCTCAGTCTCACCATCCTCTTCAGAAGGAACTGCAGTTTCTCCTTCCTCGCGTTGCTGTTCTTTGTCCTCTTCAGCTGCTTCTGGATGATCTGCAGACAAACAGCACAGTCATGTTGATTTTCAGTCCAGCGACCTGAGGGCAACAGCTTCTACAACAGTTTACAGTCTGATCTCACCTCTTTCTCTCTGTGTTTGACGTCTTTAATGAATTTATACGTCTTCTCAAAAATCTCCGGCTTGTATTCTCCAGAAAGGTCATCAAATCGAGGATCTCTCAACGTCTAAGTGAAAAGAACAAAAAACATTTGAAGGATCTGGAGCAGTGGAGAAGAACACAGACTCTGTTTAATCTGCAGGTTTTCTTCACTCACTGGTTTCTTGACAGCGACGACCTGGCGGAGGAACGGAGCTGGTCTCTTGGCTGAAATCTCCATCGGCCTGAAAACACAAACACAGACTGTAAACATCCAAAATGAGTAAATGCTGAAGGCAGAGCAGCTGTCTGTAGTTAGAGGCTGAGACTGTCCACCTGTTCTTGTTCAGCCGTTTCTTTTTGCGGGTCTCTGTATTCTTGTTGCTGCCGTAGGCGACCTCGTTGTAAACTTTGGTTCCCACTTTGTTCTGCAGCTTCATGATGTCCTCAAAGGACATGTGGGAAAGTTCTGGTGAGGGAACAGAGAAGAACTCAGTCACTGTTACGAAAGACATTAAACAAGTTGAACTCACAGGCATTAGTTGTATGTTCTGAATCCACTAGACACGGCAGGTGATACTGAACATGTAACACATAAATATGAGGAAGCAACAAGCACCCTGCTAGCTGTCTGACGAGGAGCTTTAAGTTCAGTTTGACCTGCTGAACGTCAGCTTTGGTGAGTCTTCATATCCTGCACAACAAACTCACCGTTTTTAATGTCTTCCCTTGTTTGGATCTCACTGCTACGACCAGCATTCTCTGGGTCTTCATCATCCCCATCATCATCATCATCATCATCATCATCATCTTCCTCCGATGCATCACTGTCTCCTTCCCCCTCAGCCTCCTCTTCTTCTTCACCTGCATCAGACTCTTCCTCAGCAGCATCAGATCCCTCCTCGTCTTCCTCTCCTTCATTACCACCATCAGACCCTTCTTCGTCATCATCGCTGAAGTCGTCCTCGTCCTCTCCGACGTGGTCCCGCTCTCCCACCTCGCCTCCTCTTCCTCCTCTCTCGGTGAGAAGGGCGAAGTTCTTCTCCACATCAGAGTCTTCATCATCACTGCTGCTCGCCTCCATGTTTTTCTTCTTTGAGGCCGCCAGCTCCCGTCGCTGTTTCTCTTTCCCCTTCATCTCCGTGTCTGTGGCTCAAGATTCGGGCAGCTGCGAAAAAAGAAAGGTGAAAGGTGAGAATTCATGATGACTTGGGACAGATAGTTAGGCTAAATGGTTGAGGAGAAGGCAGGTGAGCTCCTTAGCACAATTTCAGGGGAATTCAAGTATAAGGAAGGCAGGCAGGTCAGTTCTAACAAACTCAACACCATGTGAAATCCAAGAAGAAACAATACTGATGCAGGCACAGCTGCTGCAATAAAGTGGCAGCACTGACTACAATGCACAGCATGCAGTGAATAAGAGAGGAAGATTATGCAGTATTTAGATATTTGTGCACATTAACCAGAGTTCAAACCATAGGACTGCATCCCTAGTTTTCCACTTGCAGACAGTTTTTGGAGTTTGCCACCAAATTTGCCGAGATCAGAGACAAATTGGTCAATCACTATAGTGAACAGTTCGAGCTACAGCCAACAAGAGCAGACACAGATTCTGAAGTTTTGTCATGCATCTTTTTGTACGGCTACAAGTTTCTTTTTACTTTACTGAGAAATATATTGTCGTATATTTTCTTATAAGTCTCCTATAGTATTTCATTGATCTCTCCTAACATTACAGCTGAATATGAAGTGCATATGTGTAAGAACATGCAATGACCCCTCTCTTCATGAAGCCTAAACATTCTATAGTATTTACGATCTCTCTCACGACAATATAAACACTGCAGACATGAACTCAACATGGGCACAGCTAAACGTTCGTATGTGTTTTCATGACAAAACATACTTTGGAGACCAGACGGACTCGTCGTGGATTCCTCCTGGTCACAGATCTTGTGATGTGTGGTCCCCAGAGTCACTGATCAGTCATGCAAATCACAACAACTCTGAGATTCCTGATTCTCACACTGTAGTGTGAACGCTGATCCGACACGGTGTGCGCAGCTTTAGTTGTGTTTATGTTAATAAACTTAGGTCTACCTCTAGTTCTTGTTATTTTACCATAGACTGTGTACCACAACTTAAGAATGAAGCCAAGGAGGAAGTGCCTTAAACCTGAACTCTAATGACCAGCAGGGGGTGATGCCACTGGTTGCAAAAAGAAGACTAACAGTATAGAAGCCTATGAGAAAAATGACCCTACGTCTCAGTTGATTTATCACCTCAGTTAATGTTTATGGACTCAGTCAGCCTTCTTCCATACAGCATTATTTTGTAAATTTTGGTCTCATTTAGAGTAAAATGGACAATAAAGCAGCGTGCTTAAGGAAAGGGTTACCTTTTCTCGTGACCTATGATTCAGGATATAGATTACCCTCGTCTCTGTGTACATTTAAATAGCCATGGACGTGTTTTAGGTCGTTGTTGTCCGTGTTTCCAGACCTGTGACCCTTTCACGGCGGCTACGTCCACTTCTTTTACATAGTCTACTTTCTGGTGCTCTGTAAACTTTAAACTCGAATAAAGTGGAAGCTATGTGTGTATAAAACACCAGATTATTGTCTGTGAATTAACCCGACACCTTTTAAATGAACGTGACGTGACATGAGCCCAGAAAGCGCATCTAAACATCGACAATCAGGAGCTAACTTTAGCTAACTCTACACAGCACGGACAGACTGGCTTCACCACTGCACGGCGGTCGAGACAAAGTAAAGCTTTATATACCTGGTATCAAGGTGTTATTAAAGTCCTGCTTTGCTGAGCTCCATTATCCACGTGTGTCCATGACGGCTGCACTACAGGAAGATAAACAAAGCACTTCCGGTTTCAAAATAAACCTCACACTGGGTTCTTCTTAGCCACACAAACTACTTCCGCTCTCGGACAGACTGTCATGCGCAGTGCTTCCCCTTGCTGGCCAGACGCAGCTATAATCTCCTCAAATAAACAAACTGGATACATTTTATTGATCCGTTCACTTCTTACAGCAGTCAGTGGAGGAACGTAACTAATTACATTTACTCAAGTACTGTACTGAAGTACCAATTCGAGGTATTTTACTGCAGTATTTTCATTTTATGCAACTTTCCCTGAACATCTCAGAGGAGATGTTTACTTCAATACTTTAAGTACATTTTGCTGATAACACTTTTCTTATTGAAGTAAGGTGTTGAATGCAGTACAATTTCAACACCTTCTCGTTACTGTTAATTTTCTGTTTTTCCGTTAAAAAATATTGTAGTTTTATTGCACAACATTATTAAAGATTACTGCAAGTAATCTATAGTAATGTAATCTATAATCTATAGTAAGTAATCTCCACCTTTAAACATAATGCATCACTATTTGTAATAAACATAGATAATTAATAATAATATATATTTAATACTTTTGTACCTAAATGCAGGACTAGTATTCATACACTGAGTAGATAAATATCTTCTGGGTATTTCTTGGTCACAAATCTGAAAGATCTGTAGAGGTCGCTGTTAGCAACAGAATTGAAACCAACTCCTGAATATCTCCAATGATGAAGCGTTTCATTCATGCTGTTCTCCCGAGTTCATTTGTTTATTAATAATAATAGAGATCAAGACGATTTGTATTTGTATTATTTGTATGTTTGGATGTTTTGGATGACCAGACAAAAAAAAAAAAAAAAAAAACGTGAATTTGTAGATTTAACATCACACACACACACACACACACACACACACACACAGGAGAAAGGAGGAGGAGTTTATTCCCGTTGCTAGGAGATCATGAAGAAGAACTCTATCAAGTTGGACCTAATAAAAACCTGAACATGAATAAGTCGTCCTTCAAAATAATTGTTGGAAAAAGTATTTACTTCAATAAAAGTAACGATCCCACACTGTAGAAAAGTAAGTAAAAGTACAATACAGCTAATGTCAAATATTAGTTTACCTCTTACATCATTTTGAGTAGTTAGATTTATAACAAAGCAGGTGTTGTTGTGTGTTTCATTATTATTATTGTTGTTGTTGTTGTTGTTGTTGTTGTTTTGTTTGATAAACTTAGATTTGTTCCAGTTTGCAAGTACAATATTGAGGTACTGCAAGTACAATATTGAGGTTTGCAAGTACAATATTGAGGTACAACACTCTGTTGGACTACATTTCAGAGGCAAATATTATACTCCATTATATTTAACTGACAGTTATAGACACTTGGTACTTTGCATTCAGATTAATACAAAATATAAAATCAAATAAATTATGATGTATAGGTCTATACTATATGTAGCCTACAGTTTGCACAATTTATGATGCTTACACATTAATGAATCAACAATTATGACCCAATAATGTATTATATTGTATAACTTGTAGACTACATTTACCTTTGTTAGTCTACTTTAAGTATATTTTGATGATAATATTTGTTTACTTTTACTTAAGTAAACATGTGAATGCAGGTTTTTAGAGTATTTGTACACTGTGGTAATGTTACTTCAGCAAATGATCTGAGTACTTCTTCCATCACGACCCTATAGTACTACTATTACAGAACTGGAATTGAATTATTGTCGATCTATTCATTAATTCATTTATCATCTTTCTATTTATTTTATTATGGAAAGAGAAGCAGCAGGCGACGCTTTTATTCTGAAAAGTCCCTCCGGAAGTGCTGTTCTCCTCGCCAGCGGACCTCCGGCTGGTGACCGGTCTGCGTTGATTGAATGGTTGTGATCCAAACACGCTCACAGTCAGTCAGTGAGACGGATCGTGGATGTGGAGCAGGATTACAGCGCTCAGCAGGAGAGCTGCTCCAGCTCCGCCCGCCGCGCTTTGTTTTCTGCTCCCATCATCAAAACTAGCAGTTTGATATCTGAGCGCTGTCTCCTGCAGACTCATGCCGACCCCTCTCTCCGAAATCATCTCTCTTCTTCTTCTCTCCAGAGAGATCGGACAGCAGATAGATAGAAAGGGCCTGCATGGTTCACTGCAACAGGTCGAGGACGAGCTGAAATCTAATTAGTGATAATAAATCTGATGTGGATAAAGAAGACAGAGGCGGACGGACAGCAGAGGAGCAGGACTGGTTTAATGGTTTCAGCTGCAGTCTGCATGCGACAGAGCGGAAAACTGCCAACATGATGCCGGTGAGTGTAAAAACACTTACTGATTACACACAGTGTGTTTTTATTATCCATTCATATAGTCTTCATCTTTTACTATCACTACAGTGATAACTGGCAACATCCTCATTACTACCCTGCAGGGGGATTAACCTGTAGTTTCAATTATCTCCATCACAACAGGATCCTTTAATTTAACACGTTACAAACCCTTAAACCCGGATTAAGTTCAAGGAGAAATATCTTTAATGGGCACAGTCTCTTAATATAAACCTGGATCATTCTGCTCTTCTAATTAAATATGCTTTAAGAGATTTAATCAGACTGAACTGAGCTGAAGTCGTATGGATGAATTTAGCTTAAATGAAGTGAGCAGATTGAGAGATGATAAAAAGAACATAAAGAACATAAACCATATTATTCTATATACATCTGTGCAAGTCTAATTATTTACAGTGTCTCCTTGTAATTGTAATGTTATTCACAAAATTCTGTCATTTCTCTCTTAGCAAGCTAGAAAGAATTTCTACAATTATGGTGAAAAAAAGGTACACACAATGGTTATTTTATAGGGAGAGCCACAGTTTTTTAGACTACTACAGACAATATTTAGACCTTTTGGACATAACCTGAAACAAGTCATCTGAACTATGGTCAAATTAAAACATATTTCCAAAGTTATGTTTCAGTGAAAAAACAAAAACACAAAACAAAACAAAATTTGACTAGTTGGAACATGAGTGTAGAATGGATGAGAGCTTTGATACAATCAAGCGGAAGTAGCTGTCTCAGTATTAATTCTATTGTACTACTACTGCTGCTACTACTACTAATTTAGCCTGGTTTAATTTTTATTTATGAAAAGGGGCTGAAATATCATAAAAGTTAGCTGTAATAACCACATTTGCTGTTGTTTTCACAGGCACACACACACACACACACACACACACACACACACACACACACACACACACACACATACACACACACACAAGCCGAACTAAATTGCTAGAACAGAATCAATTTCCTTGTCTTGTCTAAGGGTGGCCAAGACACAACATAAAATCCTCATTTTCCTAAAATCCCTGAGGCAGACTTTGAATATAAATTGGCAGATTTCCCTTATTCATAATGCGATACAGAAGCACCCAAAAAAAGGCAAATAAAACAAGCAAAACAGATAAGTAAAGTAACAAATATAACATAATGAAAGCAAAGAAAACATATTTTAGTGACTAAACTTTCCCAGCTGTCATCTGGGAGGAGCCATCACAGTCAACATGTTGTCAAATGTACCTCTTTTAAATGAATGAGCTCGGGGATGGTTCTTTAAATTCAAGCAGCATTCAGGCCACTAAAAACACGGTATCTGTTGGTCCGGTGGATGGAGAGTTGTACGTTTAGTGTATTTAATTTGTCACTTAACAGAAAAACGAATCACTTGTGCAACATTTTGAAAATGTAATCACACTCATGATTTATGAAGACACAACCCAAAGAAATTATCCAGCGGTCACATCTAACAAGAACATGACACAAGTCTGTGTGTGACGTGCAGTGACTGAAACGCAGCAGAGCTCATCGTCGTACCAACAAATGTCACGAACAGACGCCCTGAGATCACCACTAATAATAGAAACACCCCATTGTACTATTGTCTTCGTTTTGAATGGAGGTGCTCCCCTGGTTCGTGAGGGAAAAGGAGTTTTGACCTTTTCATCCACACTGCAGTACCTGATAAATCCTCAGCATTCCTGCTTCTGAACAGTTTGACATTTTAAGTTTTTGTCCTTGTGGATAAGAGTGATGAGAGTGGTCTGTCTCACTGTTTAGAGTCTCTGTTGACGCCAGAATGGTTCCCTTTATAGTACATTCACCGGACAAACAAGGTAATTTTTGAGGAAATCATGTGTAAACGTTGTGCAGAAAGTGGAATCTGCTGCCAAATCTTTTTTGGCTCTTTTTTGGCTCAGTAAAAACACCTCTAAAAACATTTTGTGATAAAGAAAAGTCTATATTGATTCAGTTTGCAATGAGGGATGTTGCTTCTGTTTCTCTGTTGTCTGTTTTGTTCCCCTTTACCACAACCATAGCCCACCTTTTGCCCTCAAACCACACACACTTACAGAACCTTTACTTGGATTAAAGGATTAAAGTAAACAAATCACATTAATAGGCCGAAACCAACAATGTGTTAGTCTCTCGTCTCTCAACTCTTTTCACAGCCCATTGCTTCCTAATGAAGGCATAAAGCTTTAAAAACACCTCACAAATATATGTTTAAAAGGGTTCAGTAATTTGTTAAAATTTCACTGTAGTTTTTATGAGACAAACAGGAGAAAATTGTGCATTTCTTGGACTGTTTGCCGTGGTGGATTAAACCACATTTGGTGCACTATGTGGGACTGAGTCAGACTAAACTGTCTGTGTTTGTGGTGATGGAGAAAAAAAGTATGGGTTTTTAATGGAGCTCTATGGCGCAGAGGAAGAAGATATGTCAGGCTGTGATACACGCACAATATTTGATAGAAGATACATTCACTGTTGGGTGTTTTCATGGGATTTGTTGACAAGGAGAAAAATATTAAATATCCTCAGACTTATCCTTTAAGCTCTAACCCCAGTCATGGAGGGCAGGGCATAGGGATTGACTCAAAGGGGTATCAGACTTTGACAGTGAAACATTTTCAATCAAAGACTCTCCCCAGGCATTTTTAAAAGATAATCCTACATGCTACATGTTTTTCTCTTTATTTAGGATCTTCTGTTTAGACAATATGGAAGACATCTAATCTAATATTCAGAGTCCACCGTGTTAGTCTGTTATGTTTCTACAGAAGATCAAAACGGACAAACTAAACACTCTAGCTGGGGCCTCTTGTATTTTTTTTTGCCTGTTTAGCAGGCACTGTAGTTTCTCCTTCATGCTAGGAAAGGGGGGTGAGGTGAGGAATTGCAACTGACCTGTTTTTTTTGTGACCATCATAAAATTACACCTTAACACCTGCTAACTTGTTAAGGATAGAAAAAAAAAACAAACAAAAAAAACCTTTAAACTTAAAAATAGTACACTTTCTTTCAGGACTGTTCCTTGCATGTAAAAATAACAATAATAGTAAAAAAAAAAAACATATTTCTAGCTGTATTTATTTTCAAGCTGTGCAACACAAAAGTGGCTGAACCACACACACCAAACTGAATGTAATGTCTGCTGCATTTGGTCAGAAACACATTTATACCTCATATTTATAACACCACACTCTTTATTTATTTATTTGAATGGAATAGTTTGGTTGGATTTACCGGTGGCAGCAAATTAAACCTGCAGAAGTGTGACAAATTGTCCTGTAAATCTAAATAAAAGTGGCAGCAAACACTTAAACTATGTGGTTTTCAGCTGTATGCATGATCAGTCATGTTTCTAGGAGGAAGGTCTGTTCGAGGAAACTGAGAGCACAATGAGGAAACAGTGAGCTGAACTTCTCTTACCAGAACCACTGTTTACAGACCTTATTATTATTCAGACAGAAGTGTGTAACATCCACATAATGACTGACATTTAGCTTCGAGACGGCTCCCAAACTCAACAAATTTGTTTTAGACTGAAGATGAATTTGGTGCAGATCTTTGGGTGTTTGTATCGTTCAAATGAATAAAATGATCCCTAAATATTTCATACATGCCTCTTTTAAAACGTAGCACACCCTGATCATTATACTACGTCCTCATCATCTTGCAGGCAGGGCTCATTGGAGCTCATTGGTGCTGCTTGGTAACTGTTGCCACAGAGACCAGAAACACACACGCAGTTCAAGGTCATATGGGAACAGTATTATTTTAGTATTCCTCAGGCAATGAGGAACTAAAGCAGAGAAGTTGTAACCTTCATGTTCATTTACAATATCAGCCTGACATTTATATCTCCAAGCTGATGATATAATCATCAGACACTGTGTTCCAGTGTTTGTTTCTTTTAAAGGGGACCGTGACGCCGTGATACTCAACACACCACAGACAGAGAGAGTAGTTTTCAGTTCCCCGATCCTGATCACTGATAGAGTATCTCAATGTGCTTTCACGCCTCACTCAAAAGCTGTCAATCAAAGTCTGGTGGGGGACCCAACATCATGAAATATTAATGTACACTATGAACCTGTCGTGTACCTACGATAACATCTTTAGAAGCCGCCATTGTTGTCAACAGTCACTTCTCGTTTTCACCAATACCTGATTTTAAACTACGGATCATACATACTGTAGCTGTCAGTAGTTCGTCATGGGATGCTAATTAGTTCTTAACCAGTGTTCACAAACGAGCGCATAGCTTGAAGTCTGGCAAGAGCAGCTTCAGTCATTACCAATAACACTCATAGTCAACAATTTCTTTGTGAGTTTTTGCACCAAGAGTGTTAATGATGCAGGAAGACCTCCTCCAAACTGCCCCATTGAGTCTGTATAGTGAAATGTGAACAGAAAAAAACGGATCAGACAATAACGGATCAATTTTGTCTTTGATCTGAACTAAAAGAGCAGGCTTAGCTTTATAAATTAGTACTCTAATTGATGTTAGCATGTATTCAGTTTGTATGGTAATATGGTTAGCATGTGCAGTGTTCCAATTAGAGATGGGCATGTGTGCTTGAGCACTTGATTTGGACGTCAGTATGCATTTAGCATTTACTCACATCTTTTATAATAAAACTGACAGAGCTGCGCATTAGCAGATATGTTCAACGTTTTCAGTCACACATCACTCGACCTTTGCTCTCAAATTAAACTTGTATTTCCGCTGATTTACATAAATGTGAAAGATGGATATTACAGAAATTACCACGATTTCAGTACCGGTAGTCAGTATGTCTCGGCTCAGGTCAAATCCTTTTTAAAACTGAATGAATGACAAAGAATGAATCCTGTGGAAATTTCTTTTATTATCTAGTTTGTCAGTGACATTTAGCTAGCTCTGACTAATGTTACACTACCAGACGTCAACTCTTCTTCGCTGCTCTAAAACAGTACTTGCCAGTGTTCAGTGACAGCACAGCGCACATGACCCGCCCCACTCTGACTCTGATTAGCTTGCACTTGTTGCTTTTATTGGTTTGGGTTAGTCCACTTAGTTAGAGTGAGAATATCAGGGTTAATCAATCAGAGTCAGAGAAGGGCAGGTCACGCCTTTGCCATGCTGGGTGAAAAAAAGGTGAACAGAGTGTTGCCCCATTTTGAGGATAATAAATCATGTGATAGCCACAGACAAGCACGAAAGAGGTCGATCGTACTGGTATTTGTATTGGAACAACATCTGTAACAAGATAAAATTTAATAAACTTGATTTCAATTTATCTGGTGTGGTCACAAGACTAGTGTCACACAGCAAGTGGGTTTTCAGTTCATCACATTCTGTGGACATGACTTGAATGCAGCTTTAATTTGTTAGTGTACAGTTAGCATCCTAACATTAAGCATGTTAGTGTAATGTGGTACTGATGGTAGGAATTTGTCTGGGATGTTTCAAAGTATGATGAACTAAAGAGTTAGTGAAGGCAGCAGAGTCAACAGTCTTTATTGACTGTGGCTTCATTGTATTCATTGTGACCTTTTGGTGAACCTTAAACAACCCAAAGTGACAAGCCAATAATGAGTTAGGGCTAATTAGTGTATTGGAAATACATACAATTTAAACATACAGCAGGCAGCCAATCAGAAACCAGTCCTGGTTTCAGAGCTTAGTGTCAACAGTAGTTCAGCGGACGCGTCGTGTGTTGATGTTGTTGACTGTGGTCGTATCCTGAACAGCAGGCAGGGCTTGGGCTGTGTGTGTGAGTGTGTGTGTATGTGTGTGTGTGTGTGTATGTGTGTGTGTGTGTGTGTGTGTGTCTCGTTAATCCAATATTGGTGTATCACGTGATGCTGTCGACCATATGGCTCCAGCCGTCCACGCCGCCTACAAAACATTTGGGATGTGACCTGCAGTGTGCCAGCTGCCATCACCATGTTTCCCCGAGCAGAAATAGAACAGACGCACCAGGACTGAATAAAAACATTAATCATACTAACAATGAAATTAAAGTTCCAACACAGTTTCATGTGTTCGCACTTTACTTTTTGTATGCCAGATTTTGTATGTTTAAGGCTACAAAAATGTCTTCATTACAGTTAAACAAAATAACTCAAATGTGTCATTACAGATCGTAATAATCAATCAACTTCAGTAGTTCAATCAGTACATTAGTACACACTAGAGTTGCTACGAATTTCAGTTCACATACCAAAACAATATTATGTATCCCACTTTAGTTATATTATATTATATTATATTATACAAACAGAGCTAATGTTTCACAAATTGATAAAAAATGATTCTTTTAATACAAAACATTCTAATGAAAGAATAAGATGGACGTAACATTTGACGTTGTCTTTCAGTCTTTCAGACAGTTTTTGGAGAGCAGATCATCCTGACTCTGCAGCCATTCACCATTTCAGTCTGCACTAAAAAGTGTTTCATACTAAGTCTTAATTCAGTAAACAAAAGGGGTTTGAAGGTCTTTAATTTACTGAAATATGCACAAACTATAACAACAATAATTTTGCCATAAATTTTAAGTAGAAAAATGTTTCGCTATCTGACTGGTCAGTCAGGATCATGATACAGTTTCGCGTTGATGAATCCTCATTGTTTCGAAAAAGCTGTTGGCGTCTTTCAGACAGTCGATGGATCATTCATTTCCTCCTTCAGAGAAATGGGGGGTTGTGGGTTGGTTGGTGGTATTAACTAGCGTGATGCTGTGTTAATTCCTGGCTGGATTAAGAGCTGCAGCCTCAGGAGTTTAACAAGGCCTCGGCCTGTTGACTGACTTACAGACAGACAGATACTGCAAGATGTCAGTATAAGGAATATGGAAATGGCTCAGCAATTTGCAAATAAGATTATAGTGAAGCAACACTTAAAGGTGACTTCACCATTTTTTATGACCTTCCATAAAGCTAAGACTTGTTAGAGACAGAGTAAATGGCCTCATTTACACTTGTCATTTGTATCAACATTTAATGCACACACTCAATCATTTATATGTGTATATCCTCTAGTCCAAAAGGAGGCGGTGAAACGGGGATGAAGGGCTTGAAAAGACCCAAAAAGGCCACTTTAATAGGGCTGTGTCCCAATTTGCAAACTCTTGCAGACGTGCACTTGATTCAGTAGTGTTCACGATGGCAGACACACCAGGAGCCTCTTTCAAATATTCTTTTCTCTTGAAGCATAACTGCAGTAATACGAGAAGAAAACAAAGACTAAATTTGTTGTTTTAAAGAGCAAAAAATTGGTAATTTTGTCAAATCCTTTAGGATCCGTTTGCATAGAACAACCAGTCCAGGTATGGAGGAATTCCACAGAATAAATATGGATGTCTTACCTGTGACGTCAATCATACGTTACGAAAGAGCCGTTGTAAAGAGTGTGGTGGCTCTGGTTGCCACTACCTCTCCTGGTTAGTCTTAAAATCAGCAAAGTAGTGGATTCTCAGTGTACCTTATTTCTGCTGTGAAGTTGTACATTTTAATATGGGGGCTTATGGAGATCGACTCATTCTGGAGCCAGCCTCGAGTGGACGTTTGACGAACTGCAGTTATTGGTATTGGTACTTCTCTATTGGCTTCACTCCACTAGCACTGTAACATCATGTGTACATTTGGCTTTTTTAACATGCTGACGGTTGCTAACTTCTGTTAGTTTCTTCTGTATGACAATGTCTCAACATTATCTTCACATTTTAAATGTCAGTTGTAATTCGCCTCAGCTTTGTCTAAACACAATCTGGATACATCTTGTCAGTTCAACAGGTCCTGTGACACTAACTATGGCTGGGTGTTTTTGGTGCACAGCAGTCCTTTTGATACTCCACTTTTATAAGACAGACATCTTCAGTCTGTACTCATATTGAAATTCTATAACCAGCCTCACTGACGACAGGAGGTCTCACTCCCCCTTCCTGTTGTTGTCCTGAGGGACAGACAGCATCTCCCCTTCAGGCTCAGATTGGCTGCAGCATTTCCTGGTCGACCTGGGGTCCAGTGACTGACGGCAGTGACCCACTTCATCTGCATGAACCTGAAGGAAGATAGTGGTGCTCCAGTTTTCCTTTAGAGCCGAATGTAGGACAGCAGGCCGGCTGCTTCTTACTGAGATTAATTCATCTCTGTCACTGAGTTTCTCTGTTGATTTTATTATTGTAAATGGAGGAAAGACTAAAGGATTTCTTCCTTAATTAAATGTTCTGCTGACAAGAACATTGGTTAAGTTGCTTTAGCTGACAGTAGCATGAGAAATCTCCCATGTGCAGACCAACTAATGGGCTAAATGATGTCCGGGTTCACATCCGAACCTTTTAGTCTGGATGTGAACAAGGCCAGATCCGACAAATATTATATTATAATATTTGGAATATTTCCTAGAAATGTTTTCCAGAGAAATTAGGATTTTAAAAACCAAACATTTAGCTCCTAACCCAGAATCCTGATGTGAAGCCCTGATGTGTGACCTGGGGTTTAAAAGGTGGCTGCAGAAAGCTTTCATCATGCAGTTTAAGCTCCTTGATGGTGACTCTGTGTATTTCTCTCTGCCAGGTTTACACTTCAGCCTCTCCCTTTAAGTGAAACATTTCATTCTCACTTGCACTTCACTTCATACAAGACTTTGTATCATTATCCTGGATACATTAGAAAGCAGTGTCAACATGACACATGAACTGAATACATCATTGAATGTCAGATCAATCTTTCTTAGCCATGCTAGAGGTGAGGCTCTATGGCCCAGACAGAAATGTCTCAACAAATATTCGACAGATTGCCATAATGTCTTTATATTTGTGGTCCTCAGAGGATAAATCCCCAGCAGACCAAACTTTCTCAGTTTTCTGTGAAACATCTATCTTTCATTTGTCAAATACATATAGCAAAGATTTGACAAATGACTTCACTTATCTCGTAAACTATCTCAACATCATGGGTACAGACATTGCACAGACATTCGTGGTTCTCGGGCGATGAATCCTGAGTCTAATGAGGCTACGACACAACATTGTGTTCATGGTAATCTGGCCCCTCCCACATCCAGACATATAAAAAGTCACCTTAAGCATTGGTGTTTGGTTGTAATTTAAAAACACTTTGTGAGCTTGTGGACGTGTTAAAATGAAAATGTGGGGCATTAAGTTGCTCGTTAGTATAGTTTCTCTGCTGTACAGCAGTTTATTATAGTGGATTTTTTTTTTGTAAGCTGTGCTGCACTGTTGGCTTCAAGCAAGACTTTAAATGGTCAGTGTGGCGAAAAGAGAAGCGATTTTTGTAGATGGAAGCAGCTCGAAGACAGAATGAGGACAGAAGGACTGAGGACAAGAGCTGAATGCACAAATACACAGCGTCACTGTCACATCTTTATAAACCATGAAGGACAATTCACAATTTACTGACCCTGTGAGGCACCAGTGTTTTTCTTTTTTTTTCTTGGTTGTATTCATTTTCACATGCATCAGGAGTTTGTGTTTTACTCTGGCTGGACTCATATCGAGCTCTCCTCGTTTGTGTTTTTGTGTGAGCTTCATTTCAACCTCACTAACAGCCAACAGCGTCTGCATGTAAATGATGCTGCAGTCAGTCTCTGCTCTGTGAGCACTGCTCATGAAAACCCAAAAGAAAGGTCGCCGTAGGCAGCTCGTTTTTCATGTCACACTGAGACGGAGAGGAGATGAGGGCTAAAGCCAGCTAAGATTGAAGGTTCAAACTCTCAAACTTAGTTGCCTCCAGCGAATCTTTGAGCAAGTCATCGTTCAGTAACACCCTTCCAGGATAAATAAAGAACAGAAAATGCTGAACGCTGCCTCCATGCAGGTTGGCGGGCTGTGGGAGGCGATCTGGCTCTGGGCCTTGACAGCAGATACCCTGCTGGAGTAACAGATGGCCCAATGCATCATGGGAGTTACAGTATGTCCACAAATATCTGTTTTAGTCTTAAATAGCACAGGAAGCTTCCATAAAGGTGAAGAAGGTTGAATGCGTCACATCACATACTGCTTTAAAGTTTAAAGGCTTTCCAGTGTTTTACCTAAATGTTATCTTTATTTCCTGGTTAAGACACTCTGTTTTAAGCCTGTTTGGCAAGAAACCTGTCCACATAGGATACACTGCTCCACCTCCTTTGATTACGATTGACTGTCATTAATCAAATTATTGTTGACAGGAAGTGACATCTCCACTTCTGTGAAGTTTTGGACAGTTGAAACGTGTACATTTGGAGGATTTCTCACCATATGACGTCCACAGAATTTATTCCAAATAACAGTAAAAGCAGTCCAACGACAAAAAAAGCTGAGTCTAAAAATACTCTAATTTGCTGATAAAATACCCAAAATGTTTTGTGTCAAGGTGATTAATGAGGACAACGTGTTTTGAATTAGGTTGAGTATCGAGTCTGGGGAAAATGACTATTAACAGCAGTCTGTAACAACAATGTCTGCTCTGTGCTTGTAGATGTTCCTCACCGTGTACCTCAGCAACAATGACCAGCACTTCAGTGAGGTCCCCATCACGCCAGAGACGCTGTGCAGAGATGTTGTAGAGCTCTGCAAGGAGCCTGGCGAGGCTGACTGCTACCTTGCTGAGATGTGGAGAGGCTCAGGTGAGTTTCTACAGTTTTTACAGAAACCACAATTGTTTGTTATCTTTCATCACAACTTATCTTAAACTTTTTTCCCCCCCTCATGAACACAATATAGTCATCTAATTTTCCTGAAATAGCGGTCTGTGTTCTAATTTTTTTTAACCGATCAGAACGTGTCATCGGTGAGGGGGAGCGGATGCTGGAGGTGTTGCAGCGATGGGGGCTGCAGAGGGGGGAGGTTCGTTACCTCCTCCATCACCAGAGAGCTCCAGGACGAGACTCAGGTAAGAAACACCTGCCCATCGCAACAGAGGGTTCAACACATCGTGCATTTCTATGAACTCAGTTTTCAGTGTTTCTTGGCGGGAAGCCAGTGAGGGATCATGTTGGTGTTTGCTGCTATAGAGACCTTTTCTGGTTACTCAGAGCTCCTGTGTGGAGGCAGGAGGGCTCTCGGGGGATAGTGTGAATCTCCAAACTCCTCACAAATGAAAAGAAGCAGCTGGTCACTCCATGCGTATCAGAGGTGACACATGGCTCCAACAGTGGGTAGTTAACAGAGATAAAGACTGCAGCACAGGGGGACTGAGGTGTCCAAGCTGGGGATAGAAATATATATAGATCAACCGTGCAGCAGGCAGTAATGCTCATTTCCCGTGAAGTCCTTTCCCACCCCCCGCCCGCCTGGAACTACAGCGAGTCAGACACAGGTGGTTCGCCATTTTCCTGAAAACTAAGAAATCTGTGTGCCCTTTAAATTTTATTATGATTCTGTATGAAGATGAAACTATCACAGAATTACATGCTGGGATCAGATTACACACTATCAGCCTGATAAGAGGCCAACCTGACAGAAGTGAGGCATCACAAAAATGAACGTGAGGAAGGACAATTGATCGTTTGATCATCCTGGAAGGCAATCAGTACAGCACACCTCACAACATCCTGGAGATCTTTTGTTTGTTCAATAATTTCTCTCAATAGTTAAAAAATACAGTATCATCACAGACATACAGTATCATGAACTTAAATATAAAACTCATTTTCATGCACAAAATAATCCACGTTGCTGATCCTCCACTGTTGAAGAGCTTTGTTCCATTTTGAGCAAATGAGCTGAGCTCTAAGGGGCGATAGTAGCGTCCCTAAACAAAGCTCTGCTCTTTGCACAATCTAAGCTTTCTTTTAAGGCCAGACAATCTGAAAACCTGCACAGGTTTCCATATTTCTTCCCATGAAGTTAAAATGTTTTATATGCATGTTATCAATAAGTTGTTGGCACATTTGTAGTGGAGATGAGAGGTTTTGCTCTTTTTTCTTTTGCCTGCTCAGGGACTACAGATGGAAATAATCTGGTAGTTCAATCTGATACAAAGCATCTTTTCTCTTCTTACAGATTTTGTACATGGTCCCTGATATAAATAATTGTGATAAACGACAGAGAGACTAGCAGAGTGTTGTTTTGTTATCATTGCTGGTCCTGTTGCTTCTGTCCTCATCATCCAGAGGGAAAATTACATCTCTTTTTACTCTTCCACTCCGCACATTAGGTCAAATTTAAATATGACCCTATAGATTGCATTATTATGCCATTATTATGCTGTTATATAACCATTACATCAGTGGCATAAAATTATGTTAAAATGACAAAAATCAAAAAATTTACTGCAATGATTTCTGAGATAATATATCATCCAACAAATGCAGCTATTGTGACAGGCTTCGTCAGTCTGTAGCCATTTCTCTCGACCGCTAAAAATTCCTTACTATGATCACCTGCTATGACACAGTGACGAAAAATGCAGTTTGATGTTAGCTACACGCTAAAGTCCGCCAGCTGCAAATCCACAACATGTAGTGAACTAGTAGTTTCATCACACTTGTTTTTTTTTGCATTTTGTTCACAGACGGCTGCAAAACTCCGGCATTTAATTTGGCTGTAGCTGTAGAAACTGCAAACTAATCTTAATTAGTGTTAAAACAAACAGCAAGATGTGCAGACGTAACAAACATTGTTGGAAAAATGTAAATCTTCCTCCAGACAAACAACTGTGTGGTCTGATGTGGATGACAACACTGAGTATAAATACTTAAATTGAACCACTGTAGAGTATTCACAGTCCTGGTAGTGTCAGCACAATGCAGATCAACAGCAGGATCAGCTGCACGGTAACGGAGGAGGTTCGATGTGTAACTACAGTAGATGACAAATTGTAATCAGCTTATGACTCAAGGGAGTCGAGCATGCAGCTGCTGGACTCTGCAGGGATTTTTCTGATGGATTGTGATTTGCTTGTTTTTTCTGCCCTAAAAACACGGAAATCCCCTCTGAGGTTTTCGTGAGCCGATAAGTGGTCCAGATCGGACAGTCAGATCATTTTTAACATGGATGATTCAAAATATTATAAAACCACTGCAGAAAAAAACATTACCCAAGAAAAAGGCTGGTGTTATTTCATATTTTTCTTACAGTCATCTAATGTGCAGCCTCAAACCTACAACATTCCCATCTACTTCCCTAATTTGCAAAGTGAACAGGAATGTCATTAGCTCTGTAGGTATTTCATCATATACCAAAGCGTTAGACAAAATAAAAAATTTACTCGAATTTCAGAGCTTCACTGCTGGCAGGACTAAAAATGTATTAAAAATAGCATCTACACAAACTGTGTTTTCTTTCCAGGTGGATCCAGAGTTGCAGATCAGATGATGAAGAGGAACCAGGTGAAAGCTTCTGTGGAGAGATGTCTGGAGAACGGGGTGAGAAACTTTAACTCAGAGACAGAGAAGAAGATAGATGTGGCTACATGTTTAGTTTAGTTTAGCACAAAGAGTGTAAGCAGGGGGAAGCTGTCAGCAGCTTCAGGTCTGTCTGGTTTATATGTTGTGTGTTGTATGTTGAACATGTGTGTTAACAGACTTGGAAAAAGGGCAAATGAAGCTTTTAGCAGCTGTTGGATGCATTGATAACCTGCTCAGTAACAAGTTAATATTTTCACTGCAGACTAACAACACTACATGCAATGCTGCATCGGGGGTGAAGGCTGCATCTCTGAAAGTTGGTTCATTTGAAGGTGACCTCTGACTGTGTTGGTGTGTGTTGCAGGTCTCTGCACCTCGTCTGGACATGACACTGGGTGATTTGCAGGATCTGGCAACCCGACAGCAGCAGCAGATCAATGCCCAGCAGCAGCTGCTGGCTTCCAAGGTACAACATATCCACACATTACTGTTACTTCTATCATTATTACTGCCAATAACAACTCACATTGCTTCACACTCAGTTGAGTGCAACATCATGGAGAGACTGAGTCTGAAACTGAAACTTTTTGTTCATCGTCTTACCCCTTTCTATGAAGGCGGTCTTTTTGTTCCACCGTTCACCGCTCTACTTGACATGCATTAAGCTGATTTAGACGTATTAACTGACTGACTGTGAGAGTGTTTGCTGGATGTCACAGGAGCAGCGGCTACGCTACCTGAAGTTGCAGGATCAGCGCCAGCAGCAGCAGCAGGAAGTGTCTGAACAGGAGCGACTGAGGCAGCTCAGAGAGAACGCACACAACCAGGAAGCCAAACTGCGACGAGTTCGGGCCCTCAGGGGCCAGGTGGAGCAGAAACGCCTCAGCAACAGCAAACTAGGTCAGTGTGACGGATATCTGGGTGACTGGACAGATTTTGTTGCAACGTGACGTCTGTGTTAAAAGTTATATTTATTTAAAAAGTGTGGCTACAGCAAAGAGGGCCATCTCATCAGCAGCATACTGAACCAGTCTGCAGAATGAAGTTTGTGTTCACTCACCGTTTTCTTTGCCAGCTACTGGCTGAAGCCAGAAGACACAAATCTGGCAGAAAAGAGATGAAGAGGCAGACAACATGGCTGGAAATAAATATTATGGTCTGACTTTGTATTTCCAAAGACAAGGGGTTTTCCCATTCACTTCAATGCAATCATATTTTTCTTAGGAGGAGTGTGTAGTGGCTGCACCCTGGGCTATATTTAGTAAGGTGCTTGAGTTTTTCAGGAGCAGATGTGACACATTTAGCCCCAGAAACATGCAACGTTTGTACTGAAAAGGTGTTACAGTTTGTAAAGTTCCTTATTGCGTATGCATTGAAAGGAGGATTGCTTAAATAATAGGAGACATGTCAATGGGTTGATTATGTATTGGACTGATTTGCGGATAGAAATTTCTGCTTTGGAAAAGTAGATTTACGTTCATAACAAGGCCACGAGGTGAATGTAAAGAAAGAAAAAATGTGATTTATATTAGAAATAAAGTGTCACTCCATAAAAACATCCAGAGAACTGCATTAGCTCAGTTTTTTTTTAGAAAGAAATAAAGTAAAAACTGAGTGAGTTGAGTGAGCTGCTTCAGGCACAATGCACAAACTATATTTTTATAACAGCTTTTTTTAACAAAACAACATTAAAAGACTTAAAAGATTTGCACTATTTGGCCGTGATATTTTACATGATCTCACGCCTCGCAGGATTTCTGGGTACTGCATTTTGAAACAGAGTTACCACATGCAGTTTGTAATTAAACCAGTACCAGCGGGATATTTTCAGTATATATGCAGTGTACTGTCAGCAGTAATCACAGCCATGTAAGCTGAATCTGACCAGATCAGATTAGATTAAATTAGATCAGATTGACCCCGACTCTGGGTCATCATTATAGAAATTACAGGATTTACATAAGATGATTGTCATTTCGAATGTTACTGTCTCATCCTTTGAGATTCACAGCTGCTAAGCTGCATGTGTGTGTGAGCCAATGTTTTAAAAATGTAGCTTCAGATTTGTTAGCTTGTTTTCTTATGTTCTCGTGTTCTCATCACGATTTTTTCAATTTGAACTGCTGCTCAAGACTGAAGTACTTTGGCTTCCTTTGCTAATTTAAAGAGTTACCAGTGTAAATGTATTGTTTTGGTCTTAGTAGTCCAACTCTGGTACCATATTAGTACCCATATCTCATATGTGGCTGTATTCGTGTGTGTGTGTGTGTGTCAGTGGAGGAGATCGAGCAGATGACGGGTCTGTTCCAGCAGAAGCAGAGGGAGCTGCTGGTTGCTGTGTCGAGGGTGGAGGAGCTGAGCGACCAGCTGGAGACGCTGAGGAGTAACAGACTAGAGCCTCCTCTTCCTCCTCCTTCTCTTTCTCATCACCACAACACCTCCACTTCCTCAGCAACCGAGCTGGATCGCCTCTATAAAGAGCTGCAGGTGAGGACTTCATCAGACCTCCAACATGGCCTCCAGGGTATCTGTGTTAGCAGTCCTATTGATTTCTTTTCATAGATAATAAAACTCACTTACAGCAACAGTACAAATAACACAGTGAGCAGAAAAAATAAGATTCAAATTCTTTGATTTTATCCACAAAATATGTCACAATATGTCCTGATAATTACATTTGTGATGTGGGAATTTCAGCATACTGACTAACTAGAGCTTAGCAGGGGAGCAAGACCAACTATTTAATGTTGACTTTGCGATGTTAGCTTTCTCCTTTCTTACCTGTTTTTTTCACTGAACATCATTCCTGATCTTCCAGTTAAGAAACAAGTTGAACCAGGATCAGAGCGGCAGGCTGCAGCAGCAGAGAGACAGCCTGAACAAGAGGAACCTGGAGGTGGCAGCAATGGACCGACGTCTAGTTGAGCTCCGACAGCGGCTCTGGAAGAAGAAAGCTGCCCTGCAGCAGAAGGAGAACCTGCCAGTGAGCATACATAAATTTAATAAATCAGTCATATAGTCTATCCGCAGACCTTATACATCACACAATCCAAAATTGCTGCATCTGTGAAATATTTCCATCCAGGTGGTTTCAGACGGAGCGACCCCACAGCATGGCGGGGTCTCCAGAGTGGCAGCCGTAGGGCCATACATCCAGTCGTCCTCCACAACAAGCTCTCAGGGTCCTCCAATGCCGGCCTGCCAGGAGGCTCTGGTGAAGCCGGCATACCCAGACGGCACCGCCACCCTGCCCATGCCTGACTCGTCCTTGAAGCCGCCTCCCAGACCAGCCAAACCTGCCTCAGGTACTGTAAATGAAGTCATTCTTAAAGAATAGTATCAATTAGAATATTATCAATTGTACTGATGTGTGCAGAACTTGTACTGCAGTGTGCTGGATATGTTTCTTTGCCCTGTATAGGTTTTGCTTCATCCAAAACCAAACTCTCTGACTGGAGCAGCGCCTTTTCTGACTCCAGTGGAGGTTACAGCCATGCCTCCACCCTGCCTCGCATGTCCAGCCTCAGCTCCCACAACTCAGGTCAGTCAGGACTCAATTTCTAGTGTCCATAATATGTCATGTTGTTTTTGGTGAACAACTCGTCAGTCTTTGTTCAAATATGATCTAACATTTCTTTGCCTTCATTAATCTTTTTTGTCAACACTTAGATATATCCAATTTGAGGACTGGTTGCAATTGCATAAAAAAATCAAACCCAGAAATAAAGCAACGTTTTGTCCTGGAGATAAATAATGCTGGAGTAAAAGATGTCTGTGTTACAATGATGATTGCTGCAAATTGCTCCCATCAGGTAGAAATGCTATAGGGTTCCAATTAAATACAGGATAAGATACCTGAATAGCCAAAAAACTATTTTCATTCCTCAATAAATCTCCTAAATTCAGAACACAGTGAAAAAAGGGTTGTGTTGCTTGTATCTGAATGCACTTTGTGTCTGTTATGTCTGCACTACAATTGTTTATGTGGGAATCTTTATGTCCAAGATAAATTTCCCTACCGACAAATAATGTAATCTTGAACCTTGAATCTTCAATGTTGCAGGTGGTAAGACTCTCACAGACCAAAAGGGCCCCTCTGGGTCTGACATCCCGCCCCCTGTCCCCTCACGGATCCCTCACATTACTGAAAACATGCTCAGAGACAATCAGGTATCAACACATACTCCCATTCTTTACTACCACAAACTTCATGTTTGTTTGTTACTGACAAGGTGAAATCAGAAAAACTATTAACATTGTGTGTATTGTAGCATAGTGAACCTCTGTTAACAATCAAACTGGACCTGAATGGTGGATAAAATTGTTACTTGGGATCTTGTTGGCTTTTTTATTCGTTTCTACACTGTATTTCACCAATAGGCATCGGGTAAAGGTTCGTCCAAGATAGTGGCACCACCTCCAATTCCCAGTAAGCCCAAACCGTTCTCCTCGTCTGGCCCCCCAACTTTCTCCAAGCCCCCCTATAGCACTGGGACCTTCCCTGGTAAGGTGCGTCCAGTTGGGGGCCAACTCAAGGCCCAAGGAGTCCTCTCCAGCCACAGCCACACCCTCCCTCTGCCCAACAAGCAGGAGAGTCCGCCAGCTGCCGCCATACGACCGTACACCCCAGATATCTCGGAGGCACCCCCACCTGTTCTACAGAAGCCTCAGACTCTGGCGGCTTCGTCCATTTACTCCATGTACACCCAGCAGGCCACACCGGGGAAGGGCTACCAACCAAGTGGTGGCACACTTCCCCGCAGCCAGCCCAGAGGTGATGCTCTAATACAGCTGCTGTTATTGCTTTTAATTGACGAATTGTTACATGCTAGTTTTGTTACTTTGGCCTCTGATGTGTCTCTTTGCACCCTCACAGTTTATGGGAAACCAGTCCTCCAAACGAGCGGAGGACATCAGTCTGCAGCCTCAGACAGCGGTACAAATTCTGGTTGTGCTGTGACTGATGGGAGTGATGTTGACAACAGTTGCCTGGCTAACAGCGAAGGTGTTGGAGCAGAGACAACAGAGCGCGCCACGCCACGACCGCTCAGCCCCACCAAGCTCCTCCCTTTTCTGTCAAACCCTCACAGGAACCCCAGCGATGCCGACCTGGAGGCCCTGCGCCGCAGGCTGCACCATGCCCCCCGTCCCCTGAAGAAACGTAGCTCCATCACAGAGCCTGAGGGCCCTGCCGGACCTAACATCCAAAAGTTGCTCTATCAGAAAACCACTCTAGCTGCCATGGAAACCATCCCCATGGAGACAGTCGTTCCAGCAGGGACATATGCTCATCCCGGGGTTCATGAGGACGGGATAGGTAGCGCAAATGTGATGTTCAGAGTCGACGACAATACCAGAACTGGCTCCAACCAGTCGCTTGCTGAGAGCCCAGAAGACAGTCTGACCCCACCCCCTCTGCCTCCCCGCTTACCCATCCCTGACCCCACCTCCTGTCGCTCCATGCCCCCTCCTCTGGAGGACAAGGAGGAGGAGGAGGTGTGTCCAACTGCCTCAGTCCTCCCAGATTCCTTTGCAGAGGAATTCCCTCCTTACCCACCCCCACCTTACCCCACCTGTGGTGAGGGGGAGCAAGGAGATGACTTCAACCTGCAGCCACCGGAGGTCACAGGGCAGGTCACAGTGCCCCCGGTGAGTTTATTGAAGGATCACTTCACCCAAATGATTAAAAAAAAACATTATTATCTTCTTCATCTTCATCTTTCTCTTGGTTCTCTCAGGGTAAGAAGTCAATCCTTCGGAAAGCCAACTCGGAGCGGATTGACCACAATATGCGAGTTAAATTCAACCCTCTGGCCCTGCTGCTGGACTCGTCTCTGGAGGGCGAGTATGACCTCGTTCAGAGAGTCATCTACGATGTAAGTCTCACTACTGTCTGCCTCTACTCTGTCGATCCACTGCCACTAAATCTTACACCCTGGTTCTTTAACAGCTATTGAAATCATCATCTTGACTCCAGATTATATAAAGAAATATGTAATCATATGTTCACTCTGCAGGTGGAAGACCCTAGCATGCCAAATGATGAGGGGATAACGGCGCTGCATAATGCCGTCTGTGCCGGTCATACTGAGATCGTCAAGTTTCTGGTTCAGTTCGGTGTCAATGCCAATGCTGCAGACAGCGATGGCTGGTAAGTACAGTCCAGTCTCACTAGGGTTGTTATTTTAGTAGTTATTGTTTCTGTAAGTCGACTTACAGTCAATATTACAATCAACATTTTGTGGCCATTTTAATTTTGGTAACTATTTATGTAAGAGGTTAACATTATTAATCCCTCCCACAAAGATCTGGATTGGCCAAACAAGAGTCTGTCAAACCTGCGATGTGGGATGTGATCCAGAAGTCTGGGACCAGGCTACCTAGTATGAACAATTCTTTCAAACCTTTTTTCCTTTCCTCGTCTCCAGGACTCCCCTCCACTGTGCTGCCTCCTGTAACAATGTCCAGGTCTGTAAGTTCCTGGTGGAGTCAGGGGCAGCGGTGTTTGCCACCACATACAGCGACATGCAGACAGCTGCTGACAAATGTGAGGAGATGGAGGATGGCTACGCCCAGTGCTCCCAATTCCTCTATGGTGAGACAGAACATAATGCCTTGCACTGTAGGATCTTCTGTAGGATCAGAATGCTTTTGTACATATTAACAGAACTTCAAAAGTCCACAAGGCTTGGGTGATCCAAGGTGGGGTTTTGGAGATCCTTCTGTAAGTTCTAGGGGTCAATGGGGAATTTCGGTGAGGGAGTTCAGGGAGGCCACAGGGAGGCTCCAGAGTCAATAAGGAGTTTGTGATGGTTTTAAAGATAATTTTGAAAGACTTTGGTTTCTTGGGTTACTTAAAGAAGTTTATTGATTGCCTCAGTGAATTTTGGAGGTCTCATTTCTGAAGACTTCAGAAGTTTTAAGATTTGTTTCACTGGTTCACTAGGTTCACTGGTTTGGGGAATGTCCTTTTCTCTGGGGGTGTTTAGTGGCTACAATTTATTGAGGAGGTTTCAGAGGCTTGTTAAGTCTTTCAGGGTTGCTGACAAAGAGTCATGTTTCAGGAATCCTTAAGGAGTTCCCCTGAGTTCTAAGCAGGAGTTTAAAATGAAAGATTTTCAGGTTGGAATTTCAGAAGATGTTTGGGGGTTCAAGGCCATTGAGGAGCTTCAAGGAGTCCTAAGCAAGTAACAGCATCCACATCAAGGTTTAAGGGGTTCTTGAGGTTGCGGTTCTGGAGGAAGCTCCAGAAGTCACTAATGATGTTCCAGGCTTACTTACTTGCTTACTTGCAAGGTTTCATGTATTTCAAGGAGATTTCATGGTCCACTGGGAGATTCATGGCGTTTACATATGGTTTGAGAGCTCCATCGCAAGTTCTTCAAAGGGTCTTTGAGGGTTTGAAGGGTAACTTAATGTTAGTATAACTGAACTGACTAATAAAGATAAGGATGAGAACAGTGGTGATCTCCAGAAGTTTTTCTTCATATTTAAGGAGTGTTTCAGGGGTCTGTGATTCACAGGTTTCAGTTGGGATTTTAAGAAACATTGAAACAGTTTCAAGGGTCTTTGAGGAGTCCCAAGGAAATAATGGAGATACATGCAGAAGGTCTCTGAGGGTGTTTCAGGATCCTAACTTTGCCATATTGCCTGTTACAATTATGGTCCTACAACACTGACTGATTTTGTTGATATGATGCCATTTCTAAATGCTTCCTCTCTGTTTCCCTGTCCCTGCAGGTGTTCAGGAGAAGATGGGCGTGATGAATCGCGGCGTGGTGTATGCCTTGTGGGACTACGAGCCTCAGAGAGAAGATGAGCTCGGCTTCAGCGAAGGTGACTGCATGACAGTGCTGAGACGGGAGGACGAGGTGGAGACGGAGTGGTGGTGGGCAAGATGTGGTGACCGTGAGGGCTACATCCCTCGCAACCTGCTTGGGGTAAGCTGATAGTGAAGTTGAGACAGTAAAATTAATTAATGAGTCAACTTCTGATCAATCCATATACATTTCAGGCTTAGATTAGTCCAGGAAATGTAAATACTGCTAATATTATATAGTTATTTCCACTGTAAACTGGCAACTGTAAGTTAAGTTAAATTTTGCCGAACAGCCTTCATGTCTATTTCAAAGGAAAATACAGTATAGTCCTGCTCTGTTCAATGAGCTCCACAGGGAATTGAACCATCAACCCTGCCAGTGTCACTCTGCTGTTTCTTCCAGTTGTCTGATCAGGTTTAAAAGTAGCTCTGAGGATCCTGTTACTCAACTTATGTAAGAAGGTTCAGTTTTTCAATTTCATCCTAATGGTGTTTTAATGAGAAACTTGTTTCCCTTTTATTTCCCAGCTGTATCTAAGGATCAAGCCGCGGCAGAGGAGCCTGGCTTAACTGGCGGCTGATAAATCCTCCAAAAGACCAAAATGTAACAAAAAAGAGGAGCAGCAGTCGAATAAAGCAACCTCTGGACTTAAAATATCAGATAGATGTTTTCTGAACTAGCATTTTTGGACCTGTTAGGTTTTTCAACCTCAGCACAAAGAATGTCACTATGAACTGCTGGAGAAACAAGAAGAAACAAGAGTTCATCTGAGCCTTGAATCAGCAGATACTTGATTTTAGCAGATGAGTCAGTGTTTTTTTTTTTTCCTTTATAGCCTCCAACTGAGCACCAGAGGCACCAGAGAGCCTAAAAAGCAACACGTGAAAATTCCTTTGTTTTCATTACATTTTTTTAAAGATGTTATTGAATGGTGACAGCTGACAAAGAAAATGAATTGTGGGGAGAGAAATGGGATGTTTGATGTCCCAAATGTTGGAGTCAAAGCAGGGACACGAGGCCACTATCTTTGATTGTTTTTGCTGTTTATTTTCTGTTTTGTTTTGTTTTGTTTTGCTGTTAAAGTATGTAAAGGTACATCATTTTGTTACAGCATCCACCAGTTCAATAAAATGTAGCAAACATCAGTATATGTTGAAGCCTACGTTGAATTCTTTAAACCTTGTGTACTTAAAGGTCCAGTGTGTCAGATTTAGGGGTCTCCATTTACAGAATAGAACAATGTTTTCATTAGTGTACAAGAAAGATTTTGTGACATCAGTACAAGCCTGTTATATCTACAGACACCACCGGTCCTCTTCCATGTTGAACCACCATATTTTTACAGTAGCCCAGAACAGACAAACTAAACACTGGCTCTATATAGGAATTTTCATGCATTATGCAACCCCTGTCATTTCTCCTTCAAGAGGAGAGGGTGAGGTGAGGAGGTTGTAATCAGCAACTACACGCTAGATGCCACTAAATGCTATACACTGGTGCTTTTAGGATTGGTATTGGACCGAGTCCCAAAAAAAAATTTTATGATTTGCCCACTTTGGGTGTTCCATAGTACAAATAAAGTTTTACCAGGTAATATTTTTGTTATTTTATTAATTTAAGAAATTTAAGCGAATTTTTTTTTTTTTGCTTTTTTGATGTTGTTGTACTTTTGCAGACTGGCTGCCATTTGTTAATGTTAAGTTTGATATTTATGTAAATCATGTACCCCAAATACATACATCTACAGTATGTGTTGATGAAAAGCACTGAAAGAGTATGAATCTTTTTTTTTGTTGTTGTTGTTGTTGTTTTTGTTATTAAAGTTGATTTAGAATAGTCCTGGTCTGCTACAGCAGAGAAAAAGAGAGGAAAAACTGAATTTGTGCCATTTTTCATTCAGTTCTTGAAAGAAAAAAAAATCTACATCAGCAAATATCATACAGTGAAAATTTAAATTCTAATGTTGAAGCTGTCAACTTCATTAAAAACCCTGAAATGTGAAAACTCTGGTAGATTATTTCATTTTCCAAAATAAAAGCCTGATCAGCACAAATCAACTCCAAAGCTGTCAAAAAAAAATCAGGTGTATTGTTTTTTGTTTTGTATCTGCAAAGCTAGCAGTTACTACCTGCTTTCAGTCTTTGTGCTAAGATCTCTGAGCTGTACACACAGGTATCAAAGTGATACCCATATTATTGTTTGGGTGGAAAACAGAACGATCGAAATAAAAAAAACCCTTCTTCACACCTTCTTTCCTCAGTGTTCCACTTTCTTTTAAAACAGCAATCATTTAAAATAACAGAAGGAATATATTTCAGTCGAGTTTCATTTTTCACTGCACCAGTTTATTTATTAGCTAGAGGGACGGTCAGGAAAAACAAACTGCTCTCTCTCCACTCTTTTAAGGTTTCGCTGTAGCGTTTGTGTCGGACAGTCTTCTCAGCTCGGCGTCCACGTCTTCATCGTTCTGCAGAATCAGCCGACAGAAATCTCTGCAGATCTCCCCACTGGCATCAACACACATGCAGAGTCAGAGTACAAAGTGCAAAGTCAACAGTAACTCCATTTGAATAGTAAGCAATTTCATATGCTACACAGGATCCATGGAAAGTACATTCGATATTTAGGTTTACAATTGCACAGAACCGTCTAAAAAAATCAAATTAAAACAGTTTCAACACTGGATACATATTTTATATTTTAAATGAGAGGATTAGAGTTTTTTCTTCAGTCAAAGAGCATGCAGGTTATGTTTAGCTGCAATAAGCTGCCTGATACATCAAACCTACAAACTTTTTATATCACTTAACATGAACAGATAGTCAGAACAAACTGGAACCCAAGATGCAAATATTTCAGAGTCAGTCATTTGTAAATATTGAATGTACAGACTTCAACAGGTCAAAAGCAACTTGAGTAAAAGAGCCGAACAGACAACATACATCTCAACAGACTGAATGTAAGGCTGTAAAGTGTAGAAAACCACTGCTTGTCCAAAAAACAGCCACTGAAGCTTCCTCCAATATTTCATACATAAATACATCAACCCCCAAAACTCTAGTTTATTATCAATCAAACTCAGATTGCTAATTAACATCAGGTTGAACTGGAAAAAACTGGAAAACTGTTTTTCCGTATGTGGTGATCCAGAGCTGTGCTAACTCGACAGAAGGGAATCATCAAAAGTGAATAAAGTGCAAAAGAACAGTGAACAACAGGGTGAGCTGGTGTTTTTTTTCAGATGCCATATAAAAATGAAAGCACTATAATCCCGTCAAAACAACCAGACTAAACTTTTATGGCATGTATGGAGCGGCGGAGGTATCGAGAGTAATCTTTTTAAACTTGTGCACACAAATTAAGAACGTCGTATAAATAAATCCCACACACAAGTTAGTAATATGTGATCTCAAATGAAGCACACATTATAATTCATTCAGTCTTTATGAAATACATCAGGGTTGCCACAGAATACCAATACCATCGTATAACATGTTATGAAAACTGTTAGTGTACATATGCTTATCTGCTTATTGAAGTGACCCTTTCTGTGCACCCTGCAGGCTGTTTTGGCAAAACTAGCTAGCTAGCTCACTAGTTCACTAATCTACATCAGTCTATTTACATCTGAAAGCTCATGTCGATTAGCTAGTTAGCTAGTGTTTTGTTAACATTAGCTAACTTAAGGAAAGGTGACTATGTCACTTTTATCTTTTAACCTTCTTCAAAAAATGTTTGCCTTTTCAACACAGACACCTAGCACATAGCAAGTACTGAAAAGGAGGACGTTCTGTTTTGTACGATTGTAAACTGAATCTTTGGGTTTCCAACAAAACAAAACATCTGAAGGTGTCTTGGACCTCTGGAAAACTAAGAGGGTGATTTTTCACTATCATCTGAAATTTTGTACACCAAAATATTAATTGATTGAACTAATCAATAATGAAAATAAATGTGGCACTCAATGAAGCTGTATATAAAAGCATCTTTCTACTCTTCCACAAATTTGGTGCTGATTGGAGAGCACATAAATCTTGTTTGTTTACACAAACTTTCAAAAGATGCCCCTCGACACCCACTGTGCTCCACGGAGAATGATCATCAGGGATAAAAAAAACATTCACATATTGATGTTTATGAGCTGAACCATGCAAAACCATTATGGTCCTAAATGTTTGATGAGATCTACCTCAGACTAGAAACTACAACTGCTGGAAATAATCCCTCTCTTCAAATGTCTGACTTAGTCAAAGCGGATAGAGACTCCTTGTCTGAACACGGCACTGGAGAGGTGAGCGCTGTGCTGCATTAAGACCTCAACTCTTCCCAAAAATAATCCTGCCATCCTCTCATGACAGCCGCACTGTTGTACAACATCAGATTAACCGCCCAGGCTTAAGTCTACTAAGGTCAGCCAGCTTTAACTCAAGATACTAACGTCTGCTGGGAAGAAGATGATGATGATGATGATGATGGATTTTGTGACATAAAAGCGGAAATGGGGTCAGAACTATAGATCCAGGATAGGAGGATTAATACGCCGACATGTGGCAGTACAGTCAGCCCAATCAGAGGTACACCAGTCAAAGTTGTCACGGAGATCGACATCTGTCGATCCTGTGATGGGGGATGAAGGAGTGGCAGTCTTTAATGCTCCTGCAGGTTCTGGTCATGATTCTGGTTCTGGTCATGGTTCTGGGAGGGGGGCAGCAGGCGGGTGACATGGCCGATGCCTTTGGTGACGCCCTCCCTGAAGAGCAGCTTGGCACCCAGTCGCAGATACTCGGGGTGTTTGATGAAGCGGAAGCGAACCACGGCTCTCTCGCCCGTACGCAGCTCGTCCTGCAGCAGAGAGTTGTAGTTACACACGAGCAGCCGCAAGATGGTGAACTGAACACAAGCTTTCGATAATCTACAAACCGACCTTTCCATGAAGGCACTCCACGGTGGCTGTCTGCCTGACATTGCCTACATGCACGGTGACCTGTGAGCCGCGGCGAAAGGTCTTAGCGTGGAAGAGCAGGACGATGGCGGCTTCAAACTGGCAGCAAATGGTCGGGTTCATCTTGGGGCTGACCATCACCATGCCCTGCAACAACCAACCACAATCACTGTCATCACACGCTGACATCAGCTGTCTGTTTTTACTTCAGGAGAGGCTTTTTTTCTTAGGAAGTTCAGAATATTTTGAATTTTTTATTTCTTCTTGTTGTGTAACAAAATATGAGAGTAGCACTGCTGTGAAAACACCAGAGGAGTTGGGTGGAGAAAAAGGGAAAAAAAAAGTCTATTCCCAGATCTTCAGATGCCACCCATCAGGTAAAAAAAAATGACTGAATGAGTAAATGGTGCAATCAGAAAAAAGGTCATGTTCATACCTAAATCAAGCAGACTCAAACAGTAGTTTGTACAGTGGCCAATTAGGACATGACCAACTCAGATCCCTCAGTATATCATGTCTTCTATTTAAATAGACCATCCCTCGGGATTGTTTGCAACTACGTCAAGTTTGGACCCGGCTGAACAGGTTAAGTACAGTTTTACCTTTATGTAAGTAAGATGGTCTTTTTGAATCCATATTTGTTTGACCAAAAACCTTTGGCAGCAAAACGATTTAATACAAAGCAATAGAGTCAAAAAAAACACAGAAGAAGACATCTTTCTTTTAAAATAAACCTTCAAAGTTTTTTGGACTTGATTTCACACAGATGAGTTTGCATACACAGATCTGAAGTGCCACCTGGCTGATTAGCTTTGACAGGTGCTTGAAAGATAAAATGTAAACACAAAAACCAGGACTACAGAATCTGTGCACTTCTTCATACAAATCAAAAGCATGTTTGCAGCTCCATCAGTGTGAAATCATTTCCTGCAGTTTTACGTTATGTGACCTCTGACCTTACGCAGCAGTGAACGGTCAAAGTTTCCCAGAGCCAGTGTGGCAGCCTGTCCGGCCCTCAGCACCCTGCAGGCTGAGCGGTTCCTCTGGATGCTGCCCACCTTCAGACGCAGGAAACGCCCCTCGTCAGTCGGACCGACCACCAACCTCTCACCCTCCCTACACACTCCGCTGAAATACAAACAGTCAGCGTTATTACTGCAGTACACTCGGTACAGTAACACAGTTATACAGTTACAGAGAACAAATGTTTCAAAGCCTAAAGCCAAGTGACTTTCCAGAGATCTGGTTATCCAGATTTGTTTGTGAGCTTAAAGAGACACAGTGTCCAAGCTTCAATGCCAAAATCGACCTACAGATTCTGCACTTATATGTAGATATTCTGTTTATAGAGACACTGAAATAGGAGCCTGTTCCTGTTTAAATCTGCATAGATTTTGATGGTAACCTTCCAGTTTATTTTACCAATGACTGCTGATTGGTGTATTGTTATTTAACTGTTGCTCAGAGGTATCTGTGTCTGCCCTTTTTAATTGTCAGCCTGGTTGAACCACTGTACGGTGTTTTGCTCCTCATGTACACAAGAAACAAAACCAATATCTAAAAGCACTGAAGACCATGTACGTAGTTAATATCTTTTGTTTTTAGGGCTTTTTAGCCTTTTTTTAGACAGCGTCAGCTAGAGAGACATCCACAGGAGAGCCTCCACCAATAATATGATTTAAAACAAAATACCATTTAGACTTTTCCAAAGAACGTTCCAAACCTTAGTGTGATCGGTGTCGTTTTCTCACCTGTACAGAGTTCCTCCAACCACAGTGCCGACATCAGGAACTGAGTAGATCTCATCTACCTGCACACACACACACACACACACACACATTGATTCATTTAACATATTTTAATTTCTATTTTAAAATATGCTATAAACTAAAGATTACTATTATATTGTATTGTGTTGTAATAATAATTACAGCTCAAACCATCATGGATTGGCAAAGCAATCACTGCTGCTGACTTTTGATTATACAAACTTTTAATAAAATTACATTTCCAAGGATTTCCAGGACATTTTCAAAGACTTACCATTCATGGAAAAATGTGCAAATGAAACACTATAAATGGTGACTTGGTGACTATATAAAATTTGAAAGGGTCACCATCTTGCAGTCGTAGATCAGCAACTCACTATTTTAGTCAATGAAGTCTTGTTGCTTTGAAGACAGCATCGACTGATATAAACAAGTATTTGAGTCTGAAAATCTTTATACTCCAGGACTTTTCCAAAGAATTACAACATCTAGCAGCACGATGGACAGTGTGTGTGTGTGTGTGTGTGTACCTGGAACTCAGTGAGCTGCTGCATCAGCTCCTCTTGCTCCTTGCTGTTGCTCAGTGGAGGGAGGATGTTTAAGAAAACCTTCAAGAGGTCAAGACTCTCTCCAGACACACTGGACAGGGTGAAGATAGGCGTGATGCTGCACATACACACACACACACACACACACACACACACACACACACACACACACACACGCACACACACACAGAATGTAAGTTTAATCATACTGACAGATGTTTCTAATATTTTTTTCATTGTCTGCTCAGTTTTAGTATGTTTGTTTTGTCCATACCTCAACATTATTAGTCATATTTTACCCATCATCACACTGAGTAAACTGCTGCATTAGTATTAGTAGTAGTATTAGTAGTAGTAGTATTAGTAGTAGTATTTTTACCCACCATGCAGACTGGGTGAACTGCTGCGCAGCCGTCACGGCATCATCGGGGTTCGACACCACCATGGGCACCTTGTTGCAGCCCGGCTGCTTCAGGACTCGCTCTAGCTGCCGGACGGTTCGCTCCACAGTGCCGCGGGAACACAGGTCCACTTTACTGACCACGATGAAGATGGGAACTTTCAGCGCCATGGCCAGGCCCAGGTGCTCCCGGGTTGTACCAGCTGGACAGAAGAGGGGAGGCACACATGCTATTAAACTAAAATACTTCTTCAAGCAGAAACCACCTGACTGTTATCAGGAGAGAACCTTTTCCCTCTTTTATTGTGTTATTTGTATGTTTGTGTTCTTCTATTTCTATCTGCCTTTTCACTCTTGAATCACAGGATTCATTTAGAACACAAAACCAGTCCTAGGACTGGTATCATTTTTTTTATCATATCACATTTTTCCAGTACTTTCCAGCAGTATATAACAATCACTTTCATTTCATTTTCATCATTATTGCGACCTCACTCCAGAAGATGGCAATGGATGGTTTGACAAATTAAAACGGATTCATTCATTAAATTAATTGTCCATAATTGTCCATGATTGTCCTGCTGCTGCAGGTCTGATGGTTTTGATCGGGTCTCCAAAAAAAAAAGAATTTAACTGGATCCTGCAGAATAATCCTGATCACTGATCACTTCTGACCTCTAGTGGTGAGTTTAGGCTGTTTTCAATGTTTTTCAATTTCTCCTCTGGCACTGAGGATCAGAGGAGAACTTATTAAAACATCCATCCACCTATTGCCTGTAGAAATGGCGAGAGTCCTTATTACATCATTAAGAACAAAGAGACACAAAACTATAACACACCATATTTGGAAAGATTTGAGATTTGATGACGGGGAGACAGAAGAGGCGGACATATTTGTTACAGCACTGACATCAAGATGTTGTTCTGTGTTAGATCATCGCGGGCCAGATCAATCAGGTCGATCAGATCAGTCAGTCAGCAAGACTGCTTTGTGGTAATAATAATAAATGAATTAACATGAATTAGGGCTGAAACTTTATTTTGTATTAAATAATAATAATTAGTTTATTAAGTGATTAGCTGATTTACAGAAAATGAATCCTCACATTTCAACAACAAAATCAAAGTATTTTTAGAATTGACTTTTTTTTTTTTTTACACTATAAGCTATCATTGTGTGAGTGACTGTGCTGTCTGTTGTTTCTTTCAGGTCTTCCTGATGGTTTGGCCCCTTCCACCTTGTTGTTGATGATTGATGTCACCTGCTTTCAGGCTCCTACTTTGATTGTGTTTAGTTTCGCCTTGTTTCATGTTACACATTGTTGACATGACACAGTATGGTTCACTTAAACGGTTGCTGTGTTGGTCTGCTTCAATGAGCTGGGCATAAGAAGTGAGGGCTCGTCCAATTTTGAACCGTGAAATTTAAATTTAAACATAACTGCGTTACGTAAATGTAAACCGAATTTACGTTGACTTGGTAATGGCACCATTTTGACTTTTGGATGTTCTGAAGTTACTGGAAACGTTTGGGAGTTGGAAACAATGCTACAAAGCCACCACTGGAATCTAATTCTACAAATATTAGAATATTAATAATATTAGTGTAGCCTAATCTTTATCTGCATCTATGCAGAAATACATATTAAGAACGAATCTGATTGTCAGCGTTATGAAAGAAGCTTCAAACTATTTGATACAGCCCTACCTGATATCCAGATATAAAGTTGCATGTATCATCTTCCATCATACACAGCTCTAAATGTTCTGATATCATTGCTTCCTGCTCCTGCTCACCGATGCCAGTGTTGGCGCTCACCACCAGCATGGCGAAGTCAGGGCAGTAGCTGGTGAGGCCGAAGATGGTCGTCTTCAGGTATTTGTGATGTCCGGCCAGATCGATGAAAGTGATCATCTTGGAGGAGCTCTCACAGATCTCCTCAGCTGTCCGAGACTCGCTGTAGTTCACGACCTGTGCCGAACAATATCAGACAACAGATTGTTTTCGTTTTATTTTAAAACAGTACCACAATCTAAAAATATACTGATCATACTGAACTGACTGAACATCAGCAGATACTCAATATTAAAGGACCTGTAATGAAATTGAAGAAAAGGAATTATTATTATTTTTTGTATCAAAAGCTTTCTTTCCTTTGTAAAAAAGATGTAATAATAATATAATTATTATTATATATTATATTAATATTGCATAATATAATTAATCATGTATCTGATATCTCTCTCTCTGTGCTCACCTCTCCTTTGCTGTTAAAGCCCAGGATCTCGAAGCTGATGCTGGAGGTGCGTCCGGTCTGGATCTCGTGCAGATGTCTAAAGAGGTTGAGCCGTGCTCGACCTCGGCCGTTGTCCAGCTCACCTTGCGTCAGGACACCCAGCAGGGTCGACTTCCCTGAGTCCACATTCCCCAGAACCGCTACCCGCAGGTCCAAGAACTGTCCCAGTCCATAACAAAATAATGAAGGAGAAGGATCATAGTCTGTAATGTAAGCCTGTTTAACGTACGCTGGTGCTGCCTGCTCATGCTGTTGTCCTTTTTAATGTCTTATGTGTTGAACTGGAGTCTGTTTTGTTTTCCCCCGAAACAAAGACAGCTATCAAAGGAAGCAGTCTCAGCTTCTTCAAGACTTCCTTCGTGTGTTTACTTTCTCACTCCTGCCACAGAAACATTTAACCATCTAACCGCTCTCATCTGCCTTTAGTGATGAGTTCTGGTTTGCTTTAATTTGTTTCCAATGATTCAGACCACAGCAAACAATCCAAAGTTTAAATCATATACACAAGAGGAAATCCAGAACCCGGAGGACAGATTCTCACCTGCTGATCATCAGGAACTTTTCGAACCAGGACTTCAGCGATTTTCCGAGTGTTTCTGTCCAAGTCGTAGTCAACCTCCCGCTCTCGGAGAAGTGTGATGTCAGCACCGACTCTGATGAGACAGAGTAGGAAAATCTGATCAGACATATTACAAATCACAACACAGTGCTGCATTATTTCAGTGTATTACGCAGTAACTTAAATTATTATGAAACATGAAAGGTCCACAAAAATAAAAATACAGATCTCTTTTCACCGACAGTAATGACACAGACTTTTAAATCAGGTGACCTACTTCTCTGCCATCCTCTTTAAGGTTTTGAGCGAGGCCTTCATGTCGGCCTCTGTCAGGCCGACCAGCAGGCCGTTGTCTTCCACTCCGATTTGGTAGACAGCCTCACCACGACCCTCCTGCAGACGCCACTTCAACTGCGTGGCCAGATGCTCGAAGCGATACTGAGTGGGATTAACCAGCTTCAGCTACAGGCAGAGAAAAGTTCAATATAATCATGACATCAATACCTGTTTCATGGTCATACTGAACTAAATATGCAATCCATCAAAGACAACCACCAAATTGATACTTATATCACATTTAAGTGTGTTTTTGTCTCATCAGCAGTCCAAAACTCAAAGATATCAGTTTACTGTGACATACGACAAATAAAAGCATCAAATCCTCACATCTGAGAGGCTGGAAGCACCAAATGTTTTTAATTTGTACTTAACAAAACAATTATTGATAATTAAAGTTAATTACAACAACATAACAATGGTTGAATGGACTGATTAATTTAAGGGCAACATATGAGTTTTACATAAACTCAAAGGTGTGGGACAACAGCCAGTTTTCACTAAATCACAAATCACACACAAATGCATTTAACTAATAATAATAAAACAACATTTAAGACCTGTAATTAAATACTTTTTTAAACCATGGTAAGTCCTCAAGCATCATCTATACAATGTCTTTCATAGAGAAAAAATAATATATATTCTTCAGTTCATGTTGTGGTGTGAGAAACCTGCACTCCACTAAACCAGAGCAGCGAATAAAGAGTTACCTTGTACTCAATGTTTCCTTCTTCAGCCTGGAAACAGAGAGAAAGAAGACAGATGAGGACACTGAATTGACTAACACGGGGCCAACATTGTACACACTGTATGAAGTATAAATACAGTATATGGTCCATATATTCAGTGTACTTTCTGTCTCATTCTGTTTGTACTGGACAGAGATCAAACTGATTATTTTATCTGTTATATCAAAGTATGGAAGAGGATTAGGGCCACATGTGAAAAATGTGTTTGAGTTCTGATCCACAACTGATTGTTGTGGAGAAATTACTGAAGTCAAAGGTCAATGGTGAGGTCAGGAGGAAAGAAAGTGTTGAGGAGCCTCTGATGTCTGATGCTGTATTATTTATTGAAGCTTGGCCAAGGAGAAATAGAGACACTCTCAAAGTACATCAGAGTCGGTCTCACATTCTGCTGAACTCATGCTGGCGGTCAAACTTTAAACCCCTACAGATAACACCACAAATATTATACGCCCAGAAATAGTCAAAGAGAATGTCTTTACCCATGTTTGTGTTACCGACAGCACATTTTAGTCTGGAGCCATTGTTGTCTGTCAATGGCAAGCTCTATTATGTCTAGGAAGACAACATTAGGTCTCCTTGACCCTGGTCACCAAAGTGTTGGGATAGGCTGGCACTTGCTGTTCTCAAGCAAATTATTTATTATATATTCTTTATTCTTTAGAATTAAGTCAGAACTCAAATAAATGTGGCCCTAATGCTCTTCCGTATCAAAGGTATGATGGTAAACAAATACTCTGACACCACAGCCTCTTATGTGCGCAGCAGCACGCACCTTGTCCCGCTGCGCAAACACTCCTGACAAGGAGAGAAACAAACCAAACTTCATCAGCTATTCTCGCAATTTAAAGTTTGCTTGAATACAGGAAACGATATTTAATATTATAAAGCTTTACTCGGTTTATATGTCGAAAAAGATGAACTCATCCCTTCGGCATACAGGCGTAGCTTTACGCATTGGTATTGAAGTTTGAAGCCAAATATAGCACAGTAAACAATGTCTGTTGTTGTTGAAACATGTGCCGAATTATTCATTGGTCTTTATTATTTCAGAAAAGACCATGAGACTTCTTCTATGGTCTTTATGTCTTCACCATTCAGACAAAAATACTTTTAATTGTGCGAAATTTAAGCGCAGTTTGGTGTGACGTTTTCTCCAGACGAGGCACAGCTACACATTGGTTGTAGGAGCTGGTGTATAAAGTGTATCTCGGTGTTTACAGTATTTGCACGGCATGCAAAGGCATGTTATAGATGTTTTATTGTTGTGGTGTAAACAAAAAGAGCCCGTTTTTAGCCTGAAACTAGCTCAGCTTCGCTGCAGCACCACTAGCTAGCTGGCTAGTTTAGCGGGCTGGATGTCCCGTTAATCCCCGGGCCAAGCAACTGACCGTACCTCCGGTGGAAAATACGGTGGTGGTGTTTTGTTGTTCCGGTTGTTCTTTTTATTCCTTCGTCTCCTGCCTCGTTTGCCTCTCCTCGTTCGCGACTTTTTCGACGTTTTCTTGCCGTTATTGCCGAAACCGGAGCCCTGTCCATGTCTGCCGTGTCCGGGCGACACTGCACCACTCTCGGACAAATCCACCATCACAGAGCTCGGTGTGTCACCGGCAGCCTGGAGCGAGAGATCACCAGGAGCGGTCTGAACTCACGGTAATAAAATCACATATAATAATATCAATATTAATCCTCTCTCTGACATCACATCTACCAAAACACACGGCCTGTGTGGCAGGAGAGCTGCTGCGGAGGATGCTCTCTCCTCAGCATCACCAACACCGTCCATCTACTTTACTAATATACCACACAGCTTCCGGATAACACTTTCAAAATAAACTTACAAAGTAGGAAAAGGGTTTAAATTTCAAAGTAAAAGTATATGTGTTGGAAAGCACTGAGGTACTTGTACTATACTTTCTTCTTGAGCCATCTTTTACTTCTTCTCCACTACAGCTTAGGAGGAAATACTCTTTTTGCGGAGTAAACAAATGAAAATGTACGACTGAAATCACGAGTTCATTAGTCGATAATTGGCAACTATTATAATAATAATTTTACAAATTTTTTCATGTAAAGTATTTGTTATCAGTGACAGTATTTCTCACTGTTTTCAGACTTTTTACAAACCAATCAATCAGTCAATCAATCGATTCATGGAGAAAATGATCAGCAGATGAATCTATAATGAAAATAATCATTAGTTGCAATCCAATACAAAATATATCAAAGTGATCTCCTCCACCTCAACTACCTACAACAGTAAAATCCTACTTTTACATGAATGCATGAGTCAGTTGCAGTCTGCAGTGCAGAAAGGTTTAACCCAGTTCCACTCGCATATTTGATTTTGGGCCCTATTCTTATGTTATATATTTTATTGTGAATGATCTACAATGATTTAATGCAAGTGCTCAAATATTGAAGTGATTTACCATCCCTAATTTTTACATATTACATATTTTCTAAACCAGTAGTTTACAGTGATATCAAAAGAAAATAATAAGGAATGAATGACACCATAAATATTCTGTAATATATATTTTTTTTTTACTCATTGACTTTTTTGAATTGAATTCAATCAACTTTTGAGAAGATACAGAGAAGAAATTTTGATTTCAGAGTTGTACAAAATCTTCAGTAATCAAGTCATAAAACAACAGATTATACATCTACAATGAGGAGAACGTTACTGTAATTACATCAGATTGAATCTAGTTAGGCAAGATTGTCAAGATAGACCTTGATTGTCCAGGAGCCCAAAGTAATCCAGCTCTTAATCTCAGTTGGATCAGAACCACCTGCCATTGAAAGCACAGGGTTAAAATCCAAATTTTACATTTACATTTACATTTAGTCATTTAGCAGACGCTTTTATCCAAAGCGACTTACAGAGAAGGGAACAATCAAGGTACAGTGCGATAAGAAAGCATTAGTGCAACAATAAGATAGATAGGTTGGTGTGAAAACTTGTCTTCTCTGCTTACTTTCTACCTCCTAGAGCTATCCCTACTCTGTAAGATACAAGTATTGAATGAGCTGTAAATAATTTCTTGAAGAAATCTGTTGGCATTCTGATACATCATATAAAGCATATAGTCATGATTTGAAGACAAAACATTAGCATTGTATTTTACCACTGAATATGCATATTTGTACCTTTATGTCACACTGAATCTTTACACTGGCACATCGTTAGTCTGCAGCAGTGTCAATGACAGGAGAGATGATCAGCGGTGCAGAGTTTTTACCATGATCATCGATACCAGGGCTCAAGAATGGGTAGAGTTTCTCAGTGAAAGAGCAGCCAGTAAAGGAGTAGATAAGAGCTGCAGCATCTACGTCATAAAAGGAGACCAGACCCTCCTCATAATCCACAAACACCCCCACCTTCTCAAGCTGAGACTTCAGAGAGAGAACGACTGAAGGGCTATCAAGAGCTTTGTACTGGTTTCCACCATTCAACCATATAGCCCAGTAACCGCTCTGAGGCTTCGGTAAGATTATTTCCTTCCTGTTGATCGACTCTGTGGCCACGCCTAAAAACCACACAGTCTTTCCTTTAACCTGGACCTCGTAGTAAAATCTTCCCGAGGAGAAATTCTGCTTTCCCAAGACAAAAAGAAATTTAGAAAACCTCTCTGGGTTGTCTGGGAGATTCTTCCTCACATCACTTTGCTTCACTTGTTTCTCATCATCAGACAGGATAAGCCAAGGATTTGCTGTATCAGGATCAAGAGTCACATCCACTGCATACTGCTGGACCCTCTTCAGCTGAGCCTCAGCGAGCAGCTTCTTTATCACTTCACTGACTTCCTCTTCCAACTGAATCAGTGTTCCCAGAACAGTCTCCTCATGTGATGATGGATCAGCATGGAAGTCTGCCCAGTCATTGTGGTCTTCAAAGCTTGAGAGATATTTCACCTCAGTCCTTCTCTTCATCAACTCAGAGATTTCCTGTTCTAGCTCATCTATGTCTACAGTGTATTTCTGTGTCGTTCTCTGCTTCACATCTGTTGTTTCGATGAGCTCATTCAGGCTCCTTTCAGCAAAGTCAACCAGATAAGTGAAGTCCTGAGCATCTTCCTTTTCGAGGTGGCCTGAGCGTTTGATTTCCTGAATCTTCTTTTGTCTATTCTGGATCATCTGTTGAAAGTCAGCCTCCGTCTTTCCCAGCTCTGCCTTCTTTTCTTCATATTGAAGTTTCTCATTACACATGGCACACTCGTGCTCAGTGATGCAGTTTTTGCAGCTGTGTTCATGTGGTTTGTTGATTGGCTCAGTGAACGCATACAGACAGATGGAGCACAGAAACAGCAGACAGCTGATAGGAGCCATACCTGCACACTGAGAAGAAATGTAAATGTGTAAATGTGTTCTTTATAAGTGGTCTAGAAATATCAAAGTATGGCTATGAGAATGAAGCCAGGTACCAACTACAGGTTGGAAGGCAGAACACAACCAGTAAAGAAAGGAATGACAAGAATCCTCAAGTAACAATGCCAACCTTACGTAGTGGGAAAGAAAATAAAGACCTTTATTTACAGAAGTTTTGAATATTTATCTTAAGACTACTGGATATATAACATCTGATATTCCTTTAACTTAATTGTCCGATTGAAAAGTTGTTTTTTTTTTCAGATCTTTCTGATTGAGTAGAGGTTTTTTTGTTTAATCTGACTTAATAAGGAACAAAATGTTTTCTTCTGTACTCACCAGTGTTTGCAAAGTTTCTGCTGGGTTGTTAAGAAAGACCTTTAACCTTTGATTTCCAAGACACAGAGACTTACCGCAGCTTCTGTTTTTCTGACAAACTTTCTGTTTCACTTTGAGGAGTGTGACACTGGCATTGTCCTGTTTTTCCAGTTCTGCCCAACTCACTCTGCAGCTCTGTTGGTGAGGTAGAGGATAGTGACATACAAATAGTACACGATTCATTTAATCTTTAGAAATGAAATCAGTGCCGTAAAACTTGGTTTGTTCGAGACATTTCACTTATTTATCGAGAGCAGCTAATAAAACACAGTTTTACAAAGACAAGTCAAGTCAAGTTTCTTTGAATAATGTGATGAGAAAAATAATGAATTAGCTGCTTTATACAAAAAAATGTGTTAAACAATATTGTGAAAAATAGTCATCCGTCCTTCAGGAGTTTACAATAATGTGATAAGTCATAAGGACAAAAAATATATATCGATATGCATTTTATGTGCAGCACATTCTCCAGTTTGAACAGCTTGTTCGTCGTCTGACAAAAGAAGTGAATTGTAAAAAGTAGGTTACATTATTGTTTAATTGGTTTGATTAAAAATCTATTTTAAAAAAAACTAAAATGCCAGAGATACCAAATTAACAATATTTTATAGACTGAGGGTGGCCACATATCCACACCGATAAACACTCATATCATAGGTATTACTCTTGTTAGTCTCGCTGTTGAGGAAGACTGGAAACAGATCAGAAAGTAAAACAAAGTTGTTGTTGTTTTTTTTTTGTTTTTGAAGCTGTAATGGATACAGAGAACTACCCATCTGTGATTTAGTAAATGATGGTCCAAAAGATTTGTTTTATCAGACAAAATTAAATTACTATAAAGAGCTATTACATGTATTAAACAGGCTTGGTGTTGGCTGTTCAAATGTTATGTATTAAGTCATATTCTATGAATGTGTGGATGTATTTTCTACTAAATGTATTTGTTTCTTTCAAATAATTGTTAGATCAGATGAAGAAGTTGACAGGTGTGTGCAGTCTGTCCACGAGTCTCCTCCCTCTAGTGTGTGCTGTTATGCTAACCTTTAGTGGCCTCGAGAAGGAAGCAACAAAATAAAACACGTCCACAACAGTTTCTTCTTCTGCACAGGATTTTACTGCAGTCCAGCATTATGCTTTCATTCATAACAAAATGTTTTCATGCTTTGATTCATTTGGATTTGATTCTGTCATTTGATTCATTCTTTACAGCATCAGTTCATCAAGACCACGTCTTTTAAGAATAAGGTTGAAGGTTCACTGATGGTCTAAGTTATGTATTTGAAACTTTTTTAACCAATCCTATCTGGTAACTATGGTACTGAAACACAGACTTAACAGACATCCAAAGTTCTTTACATAAATCATCACAATCAAAAATATGATAAAAAGTTAAAAACAAAAAAATGCCAAAAAAAAAAAAAAAAAAAAGTAAAATAGTGCAAATGTTGACAGAATAGAGTTTATGCAAAGTTTAAAAGCTTTTTAAAAGCATCATTGTCTTTAAGTGAATTTCAACTAGGGAGACTTTTCTCTCTCATTACTAATTATCTGTATTTTTTGTTGTCGTAAAGGCACATACAGGATACTGACCCTGTTCAGCTGTAGAATGGTTTAGTGACACAGCTTCTCAGTGTTATCAAAACGTGTCTGTTACAAAAAGGGATGATACCCACTGTCCATATTAACGTCTAGAGATACCAACAGAATTATACCCACAGTCAAGTAACTTAGACAGCAAGGAAATAAGGTCTTAAAGGTAAATTAATGTGTAACTACAGCCATAACTCAGTAATGTGCATACTAAAATCAATATTATCGTAGCCAAACATGACAGACTCTAGTAAACAAAGATATTTTCTTTTTAAGTAGCATTACACTTATCATTTTAACATAGACAAATACTGTACTCATTGATCATGTTCTCTCCTGAAGCTATATGACACACAGAGAAATACTCCTGCCATACCTGAAATGCATACTGGATGTAAAGGTCTAGCTTTGATGTCATGATGGACCCACCCCTCTGTGTTGCACGGTTAAAATTTTTAATAGTAAGACAGACATTGAAAAAGTGAAACATTTATCTGGTGTGTATTTACACTGTGGGTATAAAATAAGATTGCTCTCATAAGTATATGTCGGTAATGCTTCATTGTTCAATAAACTGCTCATGATCAGGCTGTTTAAGTAACCGGACAGATGACCAGCGGGTCAAAGTTTCTAGGACCTTCATTCCTGCAGGGACTGAAGAACGGGTAGAGTTTCTCAGTGAAGGAGCAGCCAGTAAAGGAGTAGATAAGAGCTGCAGCATCTACGTCATAAAAGGAGACCAGACCCTCCTCATAATCCACAAACACCCCCATCTTCTCAGGCTGAGACTTCAGAGAGAGAACGACTGGAGGGTCATCAAGAGCTCTGTACTGATTTTCATTTCTCAGCCATATAGTCCAGAAACCAACCTCGGGTCTCATTTTGATTTCTCCCTTCCTGTTGATCGACTCTCTGACCACTCCCAAGTTCCATTTTGGCTTGTTTTTAACCTGAACCTGAAAGTAAAATCTGCCTGAAGAGAAACTCTGCTCTCCTAGAACAAAATTATAATGAGAAAACCTCTCTGGGTTGTCTGGGAGAAGCTTTTTCACATGACCATGTCTCACTTGTTTCCGATCAAGAGAGAGCATGAGTTCAGGATGCGCTGTATGAAAATCAAGAGTCACATCCACTGCATACTGCTGGACCCTCTTCAGCTCAGCCTCAGTGAGCAGTTTCTTCACATTTTCACTGAGTGTCTTCCCCAGCTGAGCCACAGCTTTCATCGCAGTCCCCTTATATGATGCTGGAGGGATGCTGACCCCTGTCCAGTCCTTTGTGGGAGGGATGTCCTTCACAGAGGGGAAGCTTTGGAGGAGGTGGATGTGGTCTTCAGAGCGTGAAATCTCCTTCAACTCAGAGCCTCTCTTCTTCAGCTTAGAGATTTCCTGTTCTACCTCTTTGATGAAGCCATCAGTCCATTTCTCTGTTTTTCTTTGGCTCTTTTGGATTCCATCGATGAACTCACTCAGGCCTCTCTCAACAGACTCCTTAAGAGAAGTGAAAACCCGAACACCTTCTGCAACCTCCATGTATGCATTTTCCTGACTGACCTTCAGTGAGTGTTTGAATTCATGAATCTTCTGTCGTTTCATCTGGATCATCTGCTGTATTTTAGCGTCAGTCTTCCCCAGCTCTGCCTTCTTTACTTCATATTCTTCTTTCAGAGGAACAACATCATGAGTCTTGTGGTCTAAAGCTGGGCAGTGCGTACAGACACATGTCTGGTCACTTTTACAGAACAGCTCCAGAGGTTTATCGTGCTTCGTACACATCCGGCCTTCAAGGTTCTCCACAGGCTCTATCAGCTGATGTCTTTTCAGACCTGAAGCTGTCAGATGAGGCTCCAAGTGAGTCTCACAGTAAGAGACCAGACACACCAGGCAGGACTTCAGGGCCCTCAGCCTGGTACCAGTGCAGACGTCACAGGGGACTTCTCCTTGTTTGGCAACTTGTTTAACTAAGCTGCTCCTGTCGGCGTTCCACTGAGCTGACTTTCTGAACTGAGAAACCATCTCATTGATAAAAGTATTGACTTTCAAATCAGGCCTTTTGGAAAAAACCTCTTGACAGTTGGGACACCGGCATCTGTAATTAACATTCCAGTGTTCACTGATGCAGTTTTTGCAGAAGTTGTGTCCACATGGTGTGCTGACTGGATCAGTTAACACATCCAGGCAGATGGAGCACAGAAACTGAGCTTCAGACAGCATACTGCTGGCCGCAGACATAGCTACACACTGAGAGCAAAGGTCAAAGTATTAGTAAAATGTTTATTCATGTGGGTTTCATTTGTGTGAAAATTGTATGATACTGCAATATTAAGAAACTGATATGCAAATCGACAAGTGTCATTATGAAATGAAAAGAGTAATCTCTTGTTTGATTAGAGCTATAAGTTTTTTTTTTTTTTTTTTTTGTTAATGCAAATGCATTTGCTGTTGAAACACAGTAAATATTATCAGATGCACTTACCAGTGTTTGAGTCACTTCTTAAAAAGACCCGATAAACTCTATTTAATATTTCTTTAGACAGAAACACACAGACTTGTCTCGACTGCAGCTCTGCTGTGGCTCTGGCAAACCTTAAGTTTCATTTCAGGAACAGGACGTTGAAGGTCTCCTCCTGTTGCTCCGCCTCTTACTGCTGCTCTGTTTGGGAAGTTGTTTTCTATTTTAGTTTTACACGTGATTATATTTACATACATTTGGCACAAGATTTTTTCTTTCTTTCTTTTGTTCTTTGATCGTCTCTGTGGGTTTTTCTGCAGCTTGCACTTTCCACAAAAAGATGTCAATCCCACAATCAAGAAAATATCTTCAACAGTCGCTTTTATTTTTTGCCCTGCAACAATCTTAAAGTTTTTTTTGTTTGTTTTTTTTAGCTCACCGTTGTCCTGAAATATTCTTGTTTGTGCTTCTTTCCCAGTTCTTATTTTAAAAGTTGGAACTGTCCTCCCGCTGATGTGTGCTGTTATGTTCACCTCTGGTGTCCACAGGAGGGAATCACATCTGACTCAACTTACAATAGAATACTCCAGTTTCAAAATAAAACACATCTACAAGAAGTTTGTTCATGGGCGCTTATTAAATGTTGCATTGAAACTCAGCATTTTATTAATAAACATCATAACAGTTAGGGCTGCAACCAAAGATGGCCAAGTATATGTACACACGAAGGAAAATTGTCTATTAATAGACGAACACTGACACTTACTGTTGATTCATTTGCTGTTTTTATTTTTGTTTGTTTTTTGTTTGTTTTTTGCTTAAATGATTCAGATGTATAAAACATCAGTAAAATATGTCCTTTAAATTTCTTCAAATCCAAGGTGATGTTTTATCATTTACAATAATAGAAAATAGAAAAACTCCAGAAATTGACTACTCATTTCAGCTGCAATGATAATAATTGTCCGGATGACAACCATTGTAAGACAAGACAACAACACTTGATAGGGGGCTTATGTATATAAGTAATATACTTTCTACCACTGATATATAAAGTTGTCATGAACATGACGTTAGTTGCTGAGATTTTAACTACATTTATCACAAATTATCAGACGTCATTGCGTATTTTATTTTGAAAAATATAACCGGAAGTACAACTAATTTCTGTTGCGCTAACTTGGTGCTTAAAGGGGAGGCTGGTGGACAAAAACTTCACGAGTCATGCACCATTTTAAAACAATGACCCCGGTTCTGTAAGGGGAGTTAGAGGTCTAAGTGTCCGTGTGAGGGTCTTCAGACACCGGGCTGCTCAGTTCACCGACTCGCTCTGCTTTTCATAGGCGCTGTTAGCCTGCGGATGCTAACTTCAGCTAGCCCGAAGCTAACGTTACCGTAGCTACCAACTCGCCGCACATCAGGACGAGACCGAGCTGACCGAAGTCCTACTGTTTTTTTGTTGTTTTTATTTCCCCACCGGTGCACCACCAGCTCAGTGAGTGATGTGGAAAGTAACTTTACCGGCGTTCGGTGTTTTACTACTGGCCTGGTTCTTCGGGAACTTTGTTCTGGGTTGGTTTCAACAAAACAACGTAAAACCTCAAACGCAGCACAGCGAGCATCCGAGCAGAGCCACAGACAGTCAGGACCAGAGCTGCCTGTGTCATGTAAGTCACCTCAACACGGTGCTTGTGTAACCTTTAAAGTCAACGCGATGTCATGACAGGGTTTGTATTTACATGTGAAGCTTTAAACGTGGCGACACGACAACAGTTACCACCTTCCAGGAAATCTTCTAGCATTTTCTACTGTCATCTTAATTTGACGTCACCGCGTGTGTGTACGTGAGTGTATGTGTGTGATGCCAGCTGGCTGCAACACTTTCCATATCTATGTAAAACTCACATTATTTTGTTTCTTCTGTTAATTATATTAAAAAAATATTTATTCCGACACATTATTCCGGATAAATACCAACTGCTGTTTTTAATCTATCTAAGAAATACCGTTTTTAAATCAGACTTAGTAGCGTAGGTTACTTTTACACCTTCTTCGCCATTCAGAGGCTTTACAGTAAAGGGAATCTTGACAAGGATAACTAAAAATGAGCATAAATATCAAAGTCTTTAACCCAAACTAATGTTATTTCTACTACCGTGTAGCAAAGCGTGGTGTACCGTGATTGGCCGTGGCAAAGCTCCCGCCTCTTGCTGTCTGACGGGAGTTGTAGTCTTTTGTGCCAAAGCTAACAAGTAATCCTAAAGGCAACAGATCAGGAAGAGGACTACAAACAAGCAGTCGCCGACGGTGGGGGCGGGGTTTAATTTGACAGCTGGTTGTTTGGAGGCGGGGCAGCGGGCGAGCATGGGACTGGAGGTCTGTAGTGACAGCTCAGCCCACGGACAGAGCTGCTGCTGCTGTGACATATGGGCACCAAGTTTACTGAGAGGAGGTTTTAATTTGAAGGAAGTGAAAACAGAAGTAGGAACCAACAACAGCATGCTGAGAGGAGCTTGCTTCTTCCTGCCGTTACTGGTGTTCGGTGGACTGTTGGACTCAGAGGTCAGCTGTGGTTTGGTTTATGTGATCTGTTAAGTGTCACACTGAGACTTTCCAGGTGTTTCTGTCTGCAGGAGACAAAATCCTGATTTAGTTCAGCATTAAAAGGGTTTTAAAAAGTAGAAGAGAAAGGGATCGTGTTTGTGTTATATTTTTAAATTTATTTCTACTGCTCATCAAGTACCAAAAGCTGGCTCCATATGCTTGGTCTGATGTTTGATTTGGTCTGATCATTTTGTTTAAAAAGACACTTATTTAAGTAGCTGACTGAAAAGAAATATGGCATTTGCAGAGTTGTTTTTATATCTTGACTGTCATAGAAAATAAACGTACAATTCTCTAAAATAGAAAGTAGGATTTATGAGTTTTAACAGATGAGTTGTTGTTTTAAAGACTCTTCTTTTTATGTTTGTATTTGACAGTTTGTTCCCAATTGTCATTTAAATTACTCGATGGTCTAACACTGGCAGAGCTGTCAGTGCTAAAAATAGACACTTGCAGTAATTTAACACTAATTATTGTTAAAATAGGAAAGAAAAAAAAATCAATTTAAACCCAACTCAATATTTGAAAAGTCATTTCATCACATATGTTGAATTAAATGCCTGTTGACGAATTTTGCATTTTTGTATATTCAGTTGACCTGCTGTTAACAGTTCATTGGAAATATTTAATTCTAAGTGTACCAACTGAACAATGGTCTGTTTTCTTGGTTCGTTTTTTCCCTGGTTACATCTTTGGAAATTGGGGAGTTAGTGTAAGCTAAGAAAGGGCTCTCCACTTATAATTGTCATCTTTCCAGACAGCAAGATGTCTTGTCAGTTATGTGAGTTAATCACAGCTTCGTCACCAGATGAATACGTGGCCTTTTTCTATACAGCTGGTCATCCAGTGTTTAACCTCAGAGTTGAGCAGAGATCTGTTTAAATGCAAATTTACAAAACCATTCTGTTGACACACAGGATAACGATGCTTTGAATAGACTTGCATAGCTAGAATTGCATAGGATATTGCGTTGTATGTTTTAAGTATATTTACTTCAGTGCTGAAATGATTAGGGAGTTAATCAATCAGGTGAAACTCTTGTCAGCCTCTGCCCGTGGCAAACCTCTTTGTCGACTATGACAGCAAATCCAATATCTTTGGGTTTTGCTCAGATAAAAAAAACAATGACAAAGCAATAAACAAGAGAATAACCGTCAGTTTAATTCATAATAAAAAAGTAATCGTCTTATTTATTTGTGCACTCTTGACTGTGTTTTTCAGACAGTTAAACCAGGTGTGTGTAGTGGACTCCAGGTGATGGTTGGTTACCTGCCACGTCATAAGCCCATCTAAAGCCTTCTCACTGTAACCTGGCGGTGTTAACGCCCCACCCCACCTTTAATTAATGCTTTATTTGTTGAACTCAAGAATGTTGCTAGATTTAAAGGTTTCTGGTTGTTTAGTTACTCCGCAGGTCAAACACATTTGTCTTAGTTTAACATGTCAGCCGCTGGAGGTCTGAATCTGACCTGCATGGTTCAGGTAACAGTGAGGTGGTGGATGTATTATGTATGGGAGTGCAGGTAGACAGAAGTCTGTCTGCTGGCTTCCTGCTGTAAAAAGTGGAAGTGTTGCCTCTGTGGTGAAGCAGCATGAGTTGTAAATCAACACATTATGAATACATCATGTTGCACATCAGCAGTGTTCATTTTAGCAGCTATTTTACATTCAGTCTTCAGAGAGACATGTTTTTAATGACGACTTCATTGTTTTGCTGCCACTCAACAATAAAGAAAACAGACTACCACCAAAAATAAAAGAGGCGCTCTGGACTGCTTCTAGCTGCTCCCAGCTCCTCGGGGAGCAGCGTGCTGCTCAGTCCTGACAGCTGTGCTGTTATAATGCAGAAAGTTGGTAGTTTGCAGGTGTGGTCAAATTGAGGTCGTTGATTAACAGATATTTTTGTGTATCAGGTGATGCAGATCGGTTCTCATAACGGATTGTTTTTATTATCAGAGATCTATTTTTAGCTTGTCTTTGTCATAACAAAATGAACACTACAAATCAGTATAGTAGCGTGTACAGTAGCGATAATAACAACAACAATAATAGAACTTTATTGATATAACACATTACAATACATAATACACAATACATACAAGAAGGTGTATAAAATGAAGATTTAGAAGTTAGATTGAGATTTAAAAAACAAATGAATTGTATATCTTTACTTAGGGTGCAACTAACACTTATTTCCATTATCAGTTATTTTCATCAGTGCCCATCACAGTATCTCAGAGCCCGAGGTGACGTCTTTACATGTCATGTTTGACTGACCAACCATCCAAAAGAGATTCACTTTACAATCATGTAAAACCATAAAAGGCAGAAAATGACCCACAGCTGAAGAGCAGGAATAAGTAAATGTTTGAAAACGCTGAACGTTAAGCTCTTACTGTAGCAGCCTCTTTGCTGCATGCCTGCCTACCCTGCCTTTCCTGTCTGCCTTTAGCTGCACTGTCAGCCACAACCTTTCAAAAAAACCACAGTATTAGTAATAGTGAGAATATTAAGTCTAACACTGTAACAGTAACTTTATTGATTTAGCACATTCCATACAAGAAGATGTATAAAGTAAAATAAATCAAAGAAATTTAGAAATCAAACGGATTAAATGTAAACTTTTGTTTTTCTGATAGCAGTACATCTAAATACAACTATGCTGAGTGTTTTGGTTGTCCTTGTTGGACGTCTGGGTCTGTTGATGACCTCAGTTATCCAACAAATACACAGAACTTACTTTATTTTATTAAGTGTAACACTGTAACGCTGCTCTTTTTGAATGCAGCCTAAAGATTGACCATGGTTAAATATGTGTTTTCTTTTAACTGTGCAATACTGTGAGATTAGAGTCCAGTCTGCATGGACTTTGGTTTTATATCATCATATCTTCATCATCAGAGTAACATTTCATATCCTGCAACAGCTGCTTATTTCTCACGGTCAGGTGTCAGATCAGGTTCTCTAACACTTCATTTGATGCTTTTTTTTTTTGTTGTTTTTTGAAGTGTAAATTTATATATGAGAAACTTAGCTAGACCAGAGCTCATTTATTGATGAAAATTTCTGCCATCATTCCAAAAACATTGTATTTAATTACCCTTGCAGTATATGGCCCTATGTCAGTGTCATGACTGACACTCTCATCTTACACACAGTTTAACTGAACGTCCTGTCACACCAGGAGTTTTGAGCTGCCGTGAATTTATTTTCTGAGATACATTTGTGAAACATGTCAACAAAAATTAAAATTCAAGAGGAATTTGTTGAAATGTTTGTGTGTACAAAAACTACATGTAAGGTGAAAGTTGTGTGAAAAACCTGTTTGTCCCTGCTCTGCTTTAGCTGACGGGAGTCCTGGATGACTGCTTCTGCGATGTTGAAAGCATCGACGTCTTCAACAACTTCAAGATTTACCCTCGTATCAAGAGGCTGACGGAGAAAGACTACTTCAGATACTACAGAGTAAGAGTGGCTGCTTCACTGTAAACACAACATGACTCACCTCATCTATGAATTACCTTCATGCTTATAATTCTCAGGCAAAATCAGGCTTTTACGGACACTGAGCACTGAGCTGCTCATTTGCATTTTCCTCCCCTTTTTATGCACTTTGTTTACTGAGCTGTGCTTGTTGTTTACTGTAAACTGCAGTGATCAATTTCCTCTAGACAACGGGATAACATTTGGATGTGTAGAGTCGGTCCATCTACTTACTCAAAAGTCTAAAAAGTCTAAAAAACAGTCAACAACAACAAAAAACAAGTTTCTTCACTGTCAGGTTTCCTGTTGTCCTTCAACAATTACAACTTTTAATTTTTGCCTTTGACCTCTTGGATGATTATATTCATCTCCCTCAGTTTGCATGATTCAGAGTTCTGTAGTTAGACGCAGTGACAGCGGCTGCTGCTGCTGTAAACAGCACTTTGGAAAGGACACTCCCTGAAGTTCAGGTACATGCTAATCTTAAACAAAAACCTGTCTGTGTATATACTTCAGTGTTTCCTTTGCACATACCTGCTGCTTAATGTTATTGAGTAGTTGTGTTGTTCAGAGGTAATGCTGGCATACAGTAAATAGCCCTATTCGACTACTGTAGTAATCAGTATTAATAACTACTCCTCTAAATAAAGTGAAATGACAGCCCATCATTACTTTAATACATGAAGATCAGTGAGTCCAGAAAATTTCAAGACCTTTGAATGTTTTCAAGTACAGTCACGAAAACCATCAAACACTGATTAAACTGGCTCTTGATGAAGCTGGTTTAGTTGAACCTGACTTTGATAGATATAAATTTAAATGAAAAGACTTTTTCTGTCTTTTTCAGGTGAACTTGAAGCGACCATGTCCATTCTGGCCTGACGACGGACATTGTTCCATCAAAGACTGCCATGTGGAACCCTGTCCAGAGGTCAGAGATCAACCACACCCACCTGCTTGATGATAACAATAAGAATACATCTTTTTTATAAAGCATTTTTTCTGTTTAGATGAAGTTGTCTCTTATTTTGTGTTTGTTTATCTGTGTTGTGTTTTACAGAGTAAGATCCCGGTGGGCATCAAGTCTGGGAACTACAACAAGGTGAGACTGGAGATGATAAATGTTTGGTTTGACATCTCTTCAACATTTTTCTTTGTTCTTGCAATTAGAAACACGGGTCATTACCAGAAGTGTGTCTCTGGTCAATATTAACCATCAGCCCATGGTTTTGGATCAGTGCACAGACATGCGTACTGGCTGATACCTGATCCCACGGATCCTGCAGTATTTATAATATTTACAACACTGGTTTCAGAACAACTCTAATTTTCAGATGGAAATTAATGCCAGATTGGTGTCACCCGGTGCAACACTGTGGCTCATTGATGAACAATTTAGTTCCATGGCACGGAGTAAGATCTACTTGTGACACATACGTGACATACGTGACAAGAAACGCCTTGTTTAATGAAGTTTAGGACCAGCTGCGTTTGTTCCAGCACTTTCTGTCTCATCAGCTGATTCAGTCAACACACACGCACTATACTCTTCGAGCACTCAGCTTATCTCCTCTGATAGTTTCCATGTAGAGACCGAGTGTTTGCCTGCTCTTGGCTCACAGCCTCATGTTTGTTTTGTAATGATCCAGAAGTGTTTGGACATCTGCACACGTCTCAGTCAAGGTCGAATCCGTTACACTGATCATCAGCCAGGAAATTCAGTGTTACTGTTAGAACCAGTGGGAGGGACACATGAATATGTGCCACCTCAGCAGTGTTTGGGGGGGTTTACAAATCCTGACTGACACATCTGGGACTCTACAGGTTAATGTAAGGTTGTGTAGTAAGCGTAAAAATGATACTTTGCGTAAAATCTATATTTTGTTTAGTATCAAATGCTCAATCTGTGCAGGCTTGAAAAGTTAAAGGTTAAAAGATTCACAGTGGCTACAATTACAGATCTTAAGATGGGAAAACAATTACATAGAAATTTGTACTTTGAAAATAAGTACGCTTCCTCCATATCAAACCTCCCACCTGGCCCTGATGACTTTAGGAGCTTCATCTCAAGCTCACAAATTGTCTTGTTTGTTTAAACCACACCAACCCAAAGTGTAAAACCAACATGTCTCTGCAACCAGCTTTAGAGGAGCTCAAACATTTTGTTACCTGTTAGACACAATCAAACTAGCATTTCCCCCTGCTTCCAGTCTTTATGCAAAGCTAAGCTAATCAGCTGCTCATATTAACAGACATGAGAGTGGTATGAATCCTCTCGGCAAACTCTTAACAGGAAAGCAAGTCAGAGTATTTCCCGGAATGTTGAACTCTTCCTTGAACTTGGAATGGTGATGTTCTTTTTTGTGCAACAAGTTAGAGCAGTAGCTTAGAGGTGTGATTTGGAGGAGGTTTCTGTGTTGAGGATATCTTTGCATAACGGGAATTACAATGGGGAAAAATATTTCATGTGTGTAGATTATTACTGTATTAGCATGTGCTTCCTCTTACTAACAGTGTCCCTCTCTCTCTCTGTCTCTGTCTCCAGTACTCCCAGGCAGCGAATACGATGTCAGACATGACAGAGTGTGAACAGGCCAAAGAACTGGGCGCCATCAACAGCACCCTGAGGTGACACCACAGACTTCCTCTTGCCTATTTTATCTGCAGGCTGCAGACACTTTCACTCTATCAGCTGTAGCAGCTCATTTACTCAAAATGCAAAGCAGCCTCAGCAGCTGATAGTGACCAGTCAAACATTCACCAACGTCTGGCTGACAACTGCTGCAGGTTTCCCAGCATTCACAACCAACAGCAGCATGCTGACCTTCACTGCACCTCTGTCATGGAAAATGCGGAGGGTCATCACAGGTTGAGATAGAGCGAGTCAGGCTGAAGATGTATTTGCTTTTTAAACACTTATTCACGTAGACAGTAGAGATGAGTACTCAAGTACTTGATTTGGACGTCGATATTTGTTCAACATGTACTCACATTTTGGACTGTAGCAAAAGATATAGATGTGTGCAGCTGCAGAAAAAGTTTTCAGTCACACATCACTCAATCTTTGCAATCAAAAGATCAAGAGAGCATTAAGCAATATTCTTACTAAAACTAAATTAACTGTTTAGGTGTACAGGCCGAAGTGGCTGCAGATGAAACTACTGAGTGTATTGCAACATCTAAATGTTTGTGGATGTGTTTTGTCGTCATGTCAGCCCATCTCTACAGTCTGTGCAGCACAATGCGCCCTGTTCTTACATTAGATTTGTGTTACTGGAGGATTTTTCTATATAAAACTAAAATTTGCATCATGTAAACAACAAATATGGTGACACTCGAGGAGGTTCCTATTTTCATCAGATTAAACCTTTAACCTGCAGCTGTCCTGTTAGGACACTGTTAATTGTGTAGCTAAGTTTGTAATCAAAATCGGGACCCTGGGCGATTTGTGATTTATGTTTAATCCAACACTTGACTTTGCATTTCTTAGTGGCTTTTATTCTAACAATTTAGATTTATAGAAGTTTGATGACAGTGGTTAGTCAGAAAGGGACTTCTTAAGAGTAATAGAAATAGTAATAACTGTTGTTGTTGCCATTATTGTTATTATAACTATTTCAGGCTCTGAAAATCACAGTCAAAGAAAGTGTTGATTCTTTATCACAGATAACAGCATCATAGAACACTTCTTAATGGGTTTTGTCAACATGTTTATTTTTTCTTGTCTAATTCTTTCCCTATTTACTTCCAGTTCTTTCATTTCTATATTTCATTTCTATATATATTTCTTGTTTGTTTTACTTCCTGTTTCAGTAACCAGAGTAAAGAGGCTTTTGCTGACTGGGCGAGACATGACGATGCTCAGGACCACTTCTGTGAGCTAGATGGTGAGGATTTTCTTTGAGCTACAGCAGATATCTGAACAACTTGCAGCCACGTTTCCATGAACTGTATTGTGCATATTCCTGCTCTCCAGAGGATGAACCACTCACGACACCAGCCAACTTATAAAATCTCCTAATCACTTTTCTTGAGAAGATAATGACCTCATGACAGCAGAACAGGATGTTTGCTCTATTTTTATCTTGTTGGAGCCAAAGACCGGTTTATACATCATAAACTTGCTTACAAGTGGTATGTGTTTGTACATGTATACAGATGAAACCTCTCCAGATTCAGAGTATGTGGATCTGCTGCTGAATCCAGAGCGATTTACTGGATACAAGGGTCCTTCAGCCTGGAGAGTGTGGAACAGCATCTACGAGGAAAACTGCTTCAAGTGAGACACAAACACACACGCACACACACACCCTCAGTAAATTACCATCAGTGCTTACAGATAGTATATGATCTGATCTGTGGGTGGCTGTAGATGTCACGCTAGAGCACAGCAACTCAGACCAAAATAAATGGGTGCTATGGACACCCGACCGCATTGATAAAAACACCAAACCCAAATAACCAAATAAACTGACCAAAACCATCTTTGTTGGTCTTTTCACTGTTCCAACAATTATCAATTCCGGTTTGGTTGAAATAAATCCTTAATTTACAGATTTAAAGGAGAAAAACAAACAATCAGTCAACAGTTTCACACAGAGGGACTCAATATAGATGTTTGATCCTATATTATAGTATATTGTATAAAATAAATACCATAGATAAAATAAATACATAGAAAACTGTCAACTCCGTCCTTTTTATTTGCCAAGAAATGTTGAGCATGTAAGGTAAAGTTGTTGAAAATGTGCCTCCTGCCAGTTTGAGTCTAGACTTGTGATGATCATTGATTGATTGATTAACAAAAATCTTTTTTGTTTTCTTGACAGGCCCAGATCAGTGTACCGACCTCTGAACCCTCTGGCTCCGAGTAGAGGTGAGTCTCAGTTTACAGTTACATCAGCTGCACGTTCAACAAATTGCTCCACGATACTGAAAAGCACTGAAAGCTGATTTCAGACGTTCGCTCACAATCATAATCTTTTTCACTTATTCTTTGATGAGATAGTGCTGTAGTTCTTTAAATGCACATTTTTAAACTAAAGTTCTTGTGCTCGTCTGAAACATGTTTGTTGTGTTGTTTTTGTATCAGTACTGAACCTCAGAGACCTATACAAAAAAAGCATGGTTATGATTTATTATGTTATAATTATGAGTTAATAAATCATAATTATGTAGAAAACAAAGTGAAATTGGCTTTCATTAGCATCACAACATTCAGTCAAGGAAGCAGGCTTGTCACTTGGCTTTCTTGGTAACAGAGAAATTAAAGCTGCAGCAGAAGCTGTTTATCTCTAATGCACATCTTCACCCGTAATGCCTCACATGAGACAGGAAATTTCTATCACAACTGAAATTTGAGCATCCTCTAATTAAGAAACTAGTACAGTACAGATGTCTATTGATCAATGATCCAATATCATCAATTCAAAGTGAGAACATTGATGCATATCATAATCTTTAAGCTACGCCTTTATTTTGAAATTCCAGGTTTTGGATTGATATCATTTGTTTTATAGTTTGTTGCAAAATATAACACTTTTTGACCTTTGGAACATTGGTGAAAATCCCTCCAAAATACTACATTAAGACTGTGATAACTATGACTAAGATTGTTGTAAGATTGTTGTTTTTCAAGAATTTGCTGTAGAATAACTAACCTGAAACCTGATGATGACACCCTGCCCTTATTTTATTTTTTTTTTATTTTTTTCATCTTTTCATGTGTGTTTATCTGATGTTGCAGAGGTGTGTTTTATTAATAGAACAGATCTAACAGAGCCTTGTTCTCTCTTTTTGTCTTTCTGTGTTCAGGAGACGACGATGGTGAGTAAGACAAAAAAACGTCTTCATGTGAATTTATTTTTGGCTCTGTTGAGATGATACTGATAGGATATTTTTTCTCACATTGCAGGGGAGGGTTTCTACAAGTGGCTTGAAGGCAAGTGCATCTTCATGTTTTTATCTTTTTCTTCTCACAAATTTCTCCAGGAAATATTCTGACATACCTTTACCATTTAGTTCTACTCCCTTTTTAAATATTTGCTTCCTGTCAGCTCTTGACCTCAAAATCAGTTCATTCTCTGGTGATGGAAGAGTGTCACATGAAGCATTTTTACGTTCCCATTTTATTTGGATAAGTACAAAAAAAACTAAAAACTAAAAAAAAAAAAGTAAAACATCAGCGTCCTCCTGCTGTACATTTAAAAACAACTTCACACACTTTGAACTCACTATATAGACGAAACTACAACTTCTGCTCGAACACGTCATGTTTCCTGTTGTCTTTAGCAGCCTCAATCTTTGGAGTCGAGCTGACAGCAGTGGTGACAGTCCGTTTGTTGAAACATCACAGTTTGTTGGGTACAAACAGATCCGTCAGTCATCTGTTGTATAGCCTGATTAACATGATGTCTGTTGAACAGATAAATCAGAACTTGCAGAGAGAAGTAAAATTGTGCTGGAGGTAATTAGTTTAGTTTTAGTTTATTGAAGTTGACAGAATTAGAAGGAAAACATTAACTTATTGTCAGTGTGTTGCAGGAGTCCAGGTGACTGTGTGATGTCATGTCATGTCACTGTAGCTATAATTTTACTTATTTTTTAATATTGTGAATACTTAATCTACAAAGGTAACTTACAGTTCCTCTCTGTCTCCAGGTTTGTGTTTAGAGAAGAGAGTTTTCTACCGACTCATCTCAGGCCTTCACAGCAGCATCAACATCCACCTGTGTGCCGAGTACCTGCTGGACGGTACGGCAGTCTAATCTTAATACAGTTCATTAGGTTTCAAGACCAGGTAGCACTGATGTATGCAGAGTTACACCAGAATATATGTATAAGTGTTGTATCAGTGTTATTTCAACACTGTATCTTGTGGTAAAGTGTTGCTGTTGGTGTTTGATTGCTCAGAGGGTTGGGGCCGCTCAGTCTGGGGTCCAAACCTGCAGGAGTTTCGGCAGCGGTTTGACACAGCAGAGACGAAGGGCGAGGGCACACGGCGGCTGAAGAACCTGTACTTCCTGTACCTGATCGAGCTGCGGGCACTCTACAAGGTGGCTCCATATTTCGAACGAGCATTCGTCAACCTGTACACTGGAAACACGCAGGAGGACAGTGCCACCAAGGACCTGCTTCTGCAAGTTTTCAATGAGATCAAGTAAGAAACGCTTGTTCGTATGTCTTTGTTCTAAAACATTTATTTGTTGATTTGCCAAACCTTAAAAAAAAAACAGCTTTGTTGGTCCACACTGATACATCTTAACAGCTATTGGATTGATTTCCATTAAATCTTGTGTCATCTTGTGTCACCAGTAGACAAAACTTTGGATGCTGATCCAAAGACGTGTTGCTTAATGACAGGATACCTCTAAAGTGTTACGAAACAGGGCTCTCTCGACAAAAAGTTGAAACTAGCGTAACTTTTGCTGCCAGTTTGGCCTGTCAAATATGGGCTAAATCAACTGTGTTGTTAACAACATGCTAAGATACAGAATGTGATATGTTGAACATTAGCATGCTTACATGTACTGCTTTAACCAGAGGTTAAAGTGTCAGACTTTAGTCAAGGTTACATTTCTTTATTTTCTCAGTCTTTCATAATAGTTGTACCGTTAGTCAAACAAACCTGAGATTTAGAAACCTTTCATAGACATCTTCACTACTTTGTTTAAAAATACATTAAATATGTTGCAAAATAGTTACTGAAAACGTGATAAGACTTTGAATGATATATTAGTGAAATGCAGAGTTAGAGGTTAAAACAGTTTTTCACCAGTTTTCAGTCCAGGTTTTTGTGGGCGGTCCTAAACGGTGGCTCGATGACACGCTGAGGCCACCCTGAGCATACCTCTGCACCCCTTGAGAGAGATAGAGATTAATTAATCTCACTCAGTGTGTTTCAAAGTTAGTCATGTTATTTTCTGAACTCTCGAGTGGGCGTGGCTTCAGCACATTCAGCAGACACGCCCCCACAGTCCTAGAGCTGAGAATACTGCTCATTGTCACCCAGTTTTGACACCTCATTTCATAAAGTTGTCGATATTTTTAATCATTCAAATTTGGCTGGGTGGTTAATAACACTTTCTTCTTTGGACTGACAAACTCAGAACACATATTTATTCTTACTTTACACAGACTTCAAATAAAGAGCTGCCAGGACAGCATTGTTCCTTTGCATGGCTTTATTTAAACACAAAAATGTACTAGAATCATATTTTTTGCAGGTCACTTCAGTAGTAAATAAAGACTAACGGCTCCTTTTGTCTTCCAGATCTTTCCCAATGCACTTTGATGAGAAGTCTATGTTCGCCGGGCACAAAATAGAAGCCAAAACATTAAAGGTGAAACCAAAATCTTTAACAATGACTCATTATCCAATGTAGAGAGTTGAGTCACTTTCAATGTGTGATGTCCAACTTTGTCTGTTTTAGTGGTTTCAACAGAGCAGGTATCTTTTATTCTCGGGACATTTGTTTGCTCTTTTGTTTAATGAACCGAAGAGCCAGAAACCTTTTTGTTTGCTTGTGCAACCTTAAACAGCAGCGTGAAGCTTGTCTCATCTCTTTTTTCCTTTCAGGAGGAATTCCGCCTCCATTTTAAAAACATCTCCAGGATCATGGACTGTGTCGGCTGCAGTAAATGTCGACTGTGGGGAAAACTGCAGGTGAGTCTCTGCTGTGTGTTTGACGTTAATACAAATGACATGAAAACAAGTCAATAAAATGCAAATCTCATTTACAAGAGAGATATGACTGAAGCAGTTACTACATACAGAACAGGAAATACAACAGTTTTCTGCAGCCAGCAATTTTTTCATCATGACAAAGTTAACTTAATATCAAGTAACTTTGCAAATCTAACTTTTCCAGAATTGAAATGCATTTGGCAACATGAACAGATAACATTTTTTGCTAAGATTGATTTGTCTCATGATTGTACATTAAATATTCAAGTGTTGCTTTTACATGGATTACACAAAGTGAGCTTTAAAGGTGCTATTAGATGGATTTTATTACCTTTGGACAGAGCCAGGCTAACTCTTTCCCCCCGTTTCCAGTCTTTGCGCTAAGCTAGGCTAACCAGCTGCTGCTGGTGTTGGTGCACACACTGTACACACAGTTAACTGTTTTTATCCAGATTTTTGGCTAACAAAAGGCTTAAAATGGGACATCAGTGCAGAATATCACATGAGAAGGGTTCATCTGCAAAAACAGATTTCTCTGTTTTGGTTTATTTTCCTGATCATTTTTGTGTGGTCACTCCACGGGAATATGAATCAAACTGCTGTTGGTTTATTCATCATAAGACCGACTTTGATCTGGTTTGCAAATGAGCTCCTTTGTGTGTTTTTGCTAAATTTAGAGGAGAACTATCAGAGCTTTCTAACAGGTGTGACCTGTGCATTGTGTGCAGACTCAGGGTCTGGGTACAGCCCTGAAGATCCTCTTCTCAGAGAAGGAGATCCAGAACCTCCCTGAGCACAGTCCCTCTAAAGGTTTCCAGCTGACTCGACAGGAGATCGTGGCCTTACTGAACGGCTTTGGCAGGTAGGTTCACTGCTGTCTGGAGAAGCTGTGAAAGTATATACTGTCAATAATAAAATGTATTCATTTCAAAATTCAGGTTCTCTACTTCTAGTTACAACACAGTATGGGCTGAAACTAGTAGCATAGCATGCTAATTTCAGCAGATATCTCTTCTAGACAGGAAGGAGGTGTGTTTGACATAACTCTCTCTTTCTCTCTCTCAGGTTGTCCACCAGTATATATCAGCTCCACAACTTCCGTGGACTGCTGAATAAGAACAGGTAACACAAGGTGGTGCGGTGCCAGCCCACAGAGAACTGCAATAGTCTAATCCTCGCCCAGAAGAAATTTTTCATGGACATCAGGATCAGCAGTGAACACCCCCACAAACTCTCTTCCACCCAATAATCTCTCTCCTCTTTCTCCTCTTTCCTCCTTTTCCTCCTCCATCTGGTAGCTCATGAATGTTAACTCTTCTGCCTCCTCGCCTACATCGGAAAAGTCTCAAGGTTCTCAAAAAACATCTTTGTTTTCCTCTGCCGTGAAACTTGTCGGCCAGTGACAAACTCTGACCTTTTTTTTCATTTAAATGTTTTCCGGCCTGTGAAATCAGCGGGTTGTGACGTTTGACAACCTGAAAGAGTTTGGAAGGAAGTGATGTCACAGACCAAACAGTGACCAGACGGACTCACGATGCCCAGACGCAGATTAAACTGTGTTCAACAGGAAGTGACTGTGTTTGATCTGAAGCAGTCGAGGAAAGCGTCTTAAATCACTTCAGTGTCTCTTTCTGACCCCCGCCCTCTGCTGACATCACATCCTGTTGGATGTAAACCTGAGTCAGACCTTTTACAGCTCCTCTGTAAGGATGTGGAAATACTTTCTCCAGAGAGAGGACTCAGGACGGGCCATGATAGTCCAGATAAAAGTGTGTCTGAATCATCAGGACGCTGCTGCCTGTTTGTTTAGTTTTCCTTCTTTTCCTCTTTCACCTTTTTTTTTGTTTTACAGAGAAGTGTGTTACTCAGAGCCTGAGGATCTGGACCAACCTGCTCGTGTTTACCATCTCAGGCCTAATTTATGTCAAGCTCGCTAGAAGGTGTGTGTGTGTGTGTGTGTGTGTGTGTGTGTGTGTGTGTGTGTGTGTTTGTGCAGACGTATGTGAGAAGTTCCCACCAGCCACACGATGATTGTTGATTTTAGCCGGCCATTTCTTAGACCTGCATCTTTTTGTAGACAACGCTGATTAGACGTGTTTAACGTCACGCAGCATTTCCCCATGTGGATTTCACTGACAAGATGAGGCAGAGCTCTTCTTTAAAAAAAATCTCTCCAGTCCAGCTGTTCATTATCAAACTTTTAACATAACTTTACCTTAACCCAATGCAGACTCACAACATTCACAATAAGAGGTTTGCTCAACTGTGATTGGAGCACAGACCGAAAAGGGGCGGGACTTAGTGTACTGATCTGGGAGTTTTACAGTTAAAACGAAACTCACACAATGCAGCTCACTGGACTGAATCCCCATCATATCATGTGACCCACAGGGGGGCTCTCAGTACTCCAAAAAAACTGGAGGTGAGAAACAGTATCTCCAAGAAGCTGTGGATTCATGGCTGACTGTTAGGTTAGTGAAAATGGCCAGTGGCCACTGTGGCTAGTGGACAATACCACCAAGATGCGATGTTAACTTTCTGACCAAATGGTTCCAACACCAACATTTTAAAAAGTAGCTAGAATGAACTGTCTCGGCTCACCTGTGGACATTTGTTAAATAAGTTTAACCAAACTCGCGTCAAAGTAGCTTTGTGATATTTTTTCTATCATCTCATGTAAAGTATGAAGCAATAGTGTCAGCAAAGGCGCTGATTTCAGTTTGGCACGTTGGAACACTTTGGTGGCGATGGTGTGGTTTGTGTATTTGTGTGTGTAGGTCATCAACAGTTGCAGCTATAAAATTATGGACTATGGCTTGATTCCATAGTTAAATAACCATAAACTTGATACAGTAGCAAATGTTTTGCTCTTTTGCGATAACTAACTAATAATTCTGTCTGTGTGTTTGGATGAATGGGTCGTCTGGCTGGCTGGCTGTCTGGTTGCTGCTGCGTATTTTGAGTATTTTTTTGTGTTTTGCTGCCTAGTTCTCTCCAGCACTCTTGTTGCTTCGGCCGTGTTGTCTTAATGCACAACTTTAAACAAGATAGATTTATTAGATTTATTTAAACTGGGAGTTATTAATTGTTATTGTTTCAGTATTTTATTTTATGCTTAACTGAAAGGGGTGTGATGACACAGGGAGGAGAAGGATTTTGATCGAGCGTGCAGGCAGATCAGCAGAAGGGTGGAAGGTGGAGGTGGAGTAGCCACTGACGGATGATGGGGAAAATGTTTCTCCTTATATTTTATTTTATTATTATTTTTTTTTTTCTTGTCAATAAGTCCCATGGGCAGACAAAGTGGCATCCTCTGTGGCTGTGAAATAAATAAAGCCAATGTGGAAGTGTCAATAACTGCAGTTCCTTGAACGGCCACTTGAGGCTGGCTCCAGAATGAGTCAGGATCCATAAGCCCCAATAATAAAATGTCCAACTTCACAGCAGAAACAAACATTTTTATAGCCTAGTACAAAAAACTGTACCCGTTCAAATTATATTAAAGCTTACAGTTATCCATAACTAAGAGCATTTGATTGACAGGTGGGTGCCGCTACAGATGGTTTGCTTGAATGTCATTCAGCCCGCTTCAGCTCCACCCACGCTCCGTGTCTTAGCGAGGAGGTCGCAGAGGCAAGACTGCCAAGTTGGCGGCAGCCAGAGCCACCACACACACAACGGCTCTTCGGAAACCTGTGGGTGACGTCACGGATACGACGTTCCTATTTTATAGTCTATGGTGCAGACTCAAACAAACAATGTGTTAGTGCTTCTGTCAATACTGCATTCCTGATTGTGGCTCTCATCTCCAGCCTCTCACACAAATATATAGTTTCATGTTTAAAAAGCTTCAGTAATTTTCTAAAAAAAAAAAAAAAAAAAAGCTGCTCTCTAGTTTTTTATTAAACAAACAGGAAAAGTTGCATTTGTTGGGGGGCTGTTTTCAGCGGTAAATTTAAATTTGCAACGTCAAACAAGCAAAGACTCATTACAGAGCTATATACACCTTAAAAAGTCAACGTAACGAAACGTATTCCAAGAAACAAGTTGATGCTTCAGTTGTTATAAATATTGTTGCACACTAACATGGGATAGTTTCCTTGCCGTCACTCTTATTTTGTGTGTGTTAAAATTGTGTAAGAAGACCAGGGCAGCAGGTAGACAACCTGTCTAATCTAAATGAGGCGTTTTTCCAGATTTAGCTGGATGTTTGCTTTGCGTAGTCAGTAAAAGTATAAAGTGGACCAAAGAAATTGTCAACATTTGTTTTATGTGTTTTTGTTTGTTTGTGATGCCCAGGAAGTGTTTGTTTTACTCAGCTGCATAGTTTGGAGACATAATGTTAAGATAAGTTGTGTTTAAGATTCTTTTCTTTTTCTTTTTTTTTTTTTTACTGGTCACACAGTATATGTATGAGGGTTAGGCTGACATGTCACCTCTATATAACAGTTAAAATTAAATAATATTAAAAGTAATATTAAAAGTAAAATTCCAGCTTCTGTTTGCTCCTCTTGTGTGCTTTAATGGCATTTATCGCACAATTTTCTTGGGTTGGGGAGAGAGTTCATTGCAATTAAAGGATTTGAATATCAGCCACCAGCAGCTTTAGTCCAAAACCTGTATAATCAGTCAAATTTGTCAAAAATGACATATTGTCTCTATTTGGAGCTGAGTATTTCTCCGTTTTTGCCCTGAGTTTTGTCTCTATGAAGAGATAAAGTACAGTCCTGTAATGTTACATACAGGCAAAACAAATCTCCAAATTTAAAGACCAACTTTTATCGAGCAATAACTTTAGCCCTCAGTGGCTAACACAATCATTCCAATCATTCCCCTCGTCACAGTAAAAGCCAGAATTCCCATTTTGCAGCTTAAGTGACATCTTAAGTGTCACAAGGTTTTCAGTGCACAGCGATGAGAAGCTGGAAACTATAATTGGTTATTAAATGCTTGAACATCAGTGATTCATTTTAATGTTGATCCCCTAACAAATTAGCTAATTGTTTCACTACTTTGACAGTTATATATTACTGTAAATTTGATCTTCCTAAGCGATGACGTTTAGCAGCCTCTGTACACTGCCATGGATTTACAGTAATTCTATATGACCATAGTGAAGAAATACAAACCCTACATTGAATTTAACTGAGAGTAAATTAATTTAATTGACTTGTGTTGGTTGAGTCTGTGAACCTGTGTGGGAATCCTGACCAACACGACAATGTAAAATATTTGTAGAACATAAACTCATCCTCAGATAAATCCAGAAGCAAAATTCAAAAGGACTCGACAGTGAAGCAGTCCTTTGGAGTTCAGAACAGGAAGTGTTAAACATTCTGTTACTTATTTTGATCCTATAATAAAGCTTCTCAGTGAGGAAACAGTTTGTCTTATTTTATGTTAGTTTGAGAAAGAAGGTTTGAGGTTCATGTGAATTAATGAGACAGGAAATGTGTGTTTCTGTGTGCAAAATATAACACGTGTGTGTGTTGATAATGATAAAACGTGTGAGTGTTAAGTGAAAGATATGGAAGCCGGAGTGTGACAAATGGAATATGTACAAATGTAAAATGCTGTAAAAGCTGTAAGCATTATAGTGGAAGTAACTGAAACCAGTACTGAATGCTTATTGTTAAAATTACCGCTGAATTTGGATTACTGAAGTACTTTACTTTGAAAACCATCCATCCGAATTTACATTTGAATTCCAGAAGAAACTAAATCAAAGGTGTGTGATTTCAAACAGTTGACTGTCTTTTCTTTTACATGGTCTGAAAGTGTCCAATGTTCCATAAACTGTATGTAAGCTGTTCAACCAGTTGTTTTCAGATGTAAAAGTTTAAGTCAAAAGTTGAAGTTGCTCAGATTGATCGGTTGGATTCAGACAAAATTCAAGATTAAGATTCACACAAACCAAGTCGCAGTACCAAAGATCAGAGGCTGAATGAAGCTGACTTCTTTCTGTCATATGATTTGAGAAAAGAAGTTCAGATAAGAAGCTAGAAACAGCACATTTTTCTAAATCAAATTTAAATTTGTGAAACAAAAAATAACTTTTTTGAAATTACAAAATCCTAAATCTACTAGAAATTGAACTGGGTAAAGCGAAATAATTTTTTAAAAAAAAGTGATATTGAAATATTGTTAAGATTGGTTCAGTTGCTTATAAAATGTAAACTATAGTTGTCAATTATATGTAGGACAGTTTATAATTATTTCAGCCTCCATAAATGAGACCATTCATGTGAACAAAATACAAAATTTGTTACAGAAATTACATGCGTGTGTGTGTGTGTGTGTATGTATGTATGTATGTATGTATGTATGTATGTATGTACGTATGTACGTATGTACGTATGTACGTATGTGTGCATGCATGCCTTCCTCTGAGCCTTGCATGCCCTCCAGCAGCTGGACGTCCCGTACAGTCCACTCGCCAGCCTTAAACTAAATCACTATTTTGGAAAAAGACAAAAAAAAAAAAAAAAACTTCTTCATATTTCTTCATCTTGAATCCAAATGTGAACAGTTTGTAAAAGGCAGCACAAGTTTTCTTTCTTTTGCTTTCAGATTTCTATGAATATATATATAGTTGCACCATGTTGATGTGTGTGTACCTGTTGAGTATATTTATTTGAAAAGAGGAATAAATATTTCTGGACATCACTGAACTCTGTTTGGTTTTTGGATAAAATCTTGAGCATGTTTCCGACTAGAAGATCTACATTCATTACATTACTTTTCCCATTTGGATATTTTAGAAATGCACTTGTTCAATTTCTTTCTGTTGAGGGTAACCTCTCAAGATTTTGACCACTGGTAGCCCGTGAAACAATGTCTTAATGAGTGAGACTGGGTCTAGCGTGCAGCATTTTAGATGTACAGTTGCTGATTCCATCGTCTCCTTCTTAGGGTGAAGGTGAAAATATGGTAGCTATGAAAACATGTAAAGCAGTGTGTACTGCGTGTAAAACGTGTACCCAGCCAGTGTTTTAGTTTGTCTGTTCTAGGCTACTGTAGAAACATGGAGGTACAACATGGCTGACTCTGTGGAAGAGGACCTGCAGCAGATATAAAATGCTCATTCTAAGGTAACAAAAACATAATGATTCTTATTTTCATGTGATTATTCACTTAAAAGAATTAATAGTTATAAATATATGAATTTCAGTTTTTTTCAAGTTCAACTGGGCAATAATCTAGTTATACTAGCTGCTCTATGAGACTATGCTAAATGCTAACATGCAGATATTTTACGTATAATGTTTTTATTTTTTTTTTATTTTACCTTCATTTAACCACAAGTCAGTTGAGAACCAATTCTTATTTACAATGACGCCCTGGCCTGTTAACCATGTTAACCATGTTTACGACCTTAGTTTACTATGTTAGCATGCTAACATTTTATATTTAGTTTTTAAGGGTTTTATAAACCATATTAAAACCTGATAGTTGTGCTAACTACTTCCTCAGCAGAGGACATAAAAGCTACTTGGTTAGCTTTAAGGAAAGATCATTAGCTACGTGAGTATGAGCATAACAGCCAGACATGATGCTAGATGGGTACCTACAGTGTCATATTTTGAAGTGTAGGGCCACTAACTAGTGGTGTTGAATCCGAATCATTCACCTGGATCCTCCTACTGACTCGGGGTTAACGAGTCTGTAGTTTCCATTAACCTGAATCCTTACTGTCCTAAACCCGCCTAACACCGGGCCACAAATACAAATTAAAACGATAAATTGTGCCATTCACTACTCTCCTTTTAACCTGTACAATCTCATTACAACATATCCCAGTCCATTCTCCTAAGTAGCTGCCAGAAATCCCGGTATTATCGTAGAAAATAAGCACTTGTTGCCACTGTTAACAATAGCTTCGGGACTGAGTCGGGACTCAGATGAGCTGACACAGTGGATCGGCCTAACTTCCTGCATACCCAGAATCAGTATCAGACATCCATCCTGCACGATCAGCACAGAGCCGGAGACACAGGTGACTGAAGAGACCCATGGATCACTCACTGACCCAGCAGACCCAGGTGACCCAGATTCATGGATCCAACTGAGTGGAGTGGATCATATATCTTCCATACAGCGCCAAACGAGGCAGAGTCAGACTAGGATGGAACATAACTAACATAATTCATAGGCTAAAAACAATGTAAGAGTAGCGTAATGTAGTTAACGTAATTAACAATAAGATGAAAATGCAAGTTTCCTGCATCAAAATTTCTAATGCACAAACAGGTGATTGCCCTCCTCGTAGAATAGCTCTCAAATTAAAATTTATTTAGCCTGTTTGTAGTCTAAGATAGTAGGGCTTATGTTTCACTGGTACAATTTCTATGTTTATGGACATACTGACTCAAGTGACTTAAAAGACTGAGATCCGGATCTGTTTAGCGAGTGACTCAGAAAGACTTGAGTCCGTAAAAGGATCTGAGTTTGACATCTTTACCGCTGACCAAGTGTGAGGGCTGTCTGGAACTCAACTGGTTATTTATTAAAATAACATGATTAAGAAATCAACACGTTTGTTGCGATGACAAACAGAAGGTCATTTTATTGTAGTGTTATTTTTTGTGTCGACACGTCACGAACACATGAACCACAAACACAAAGCTCAACAACAAAATACATGATCTCAGTGAGTCAGCTGTACAAATAACTTACAAAACCTGCGTCTGTTAGAAATATAGACTTTAAGCTTTTTTCTGAATGTCGTTACAGAAACGTCAACACTGCAAAACAAAGTCCATATTAACAAAAATGTAATGATGAGTTAAGTCTTGAGCCAGTCTGATGGGTTCATTACTTTCCAGAGTTGTTTTTACAGAAAAGCTTTTTATACAATTCTGGAAATCTGAAATTTATCAAAATAATTACAAGAATTATATTTATTTAAAAAGAAATTAAAACTCAACCCAAGATCAAATTACTAATAAACGTGAATATTTTGAGGTGAACATCAAAACAACACAGTTGTTCAGCTGTCTGGTTATTGATATTTACAGGATATTGATTATGTTAAATCAACAAACAGTGCACATGTGTTATGATGTAAGTAGTTCTACAGGCTTCAACGGTTTTGTTACCTACAGTCAAAAACCTCAAAAATTCAAATATTGTTCAGGATGGGAAATGAAATTGTCAACCACCATGTTTGTTAGATTTCTAAACTTTGTTTGCAGGCTATACTTTAATGTTAAAAACTATAGTGAATGAACCTTTGTTAACCTGTTAGATGCCTCTCCAGAAATCTCCAAAATGGAGTCTTTGTTTGCTGAGTCAGATAGGAATAGTAAACAAAATGATCAATTGGGACCGTTCTGTGCGACTGCCTGAGTAATACTTGTTCAATAACTCCCTAAATGATCAATACACATTCTTTGAAACATTCATCACAACATTGTCTACATACTGTGGATCTAAAACATGGCCTTTCTCTGAAGCAGGGTTCCTACACAGTGTCTGGACAACTTGGTTGTGGATCCACTTACATGTATTAATTGAGATAATGCAGAATTTTATCGAGCCTGGTTTTCAGAGCTTGAGTACGGCTTTTCAGTCATGCAACGCATCAGATCATCCACAACTATTTGATGGATTTCCTTTTCTGACCTGACAATGGTGATGATGATGTTGATGAGTCAGTAGACTCATCTAGCAACATCATCAGGTCAACAATTTAATTTGGTTTATGACCAAAACCTGCAAAGCTGAAGACATTCCCATCAGCCTCAGCTGTGTTGTGTATTTACTGCATAGCAAATGTTAGCATGCTAAAGTAAGATGGTGAACAGGGTAAACATTATACCTCCATAACTAACACTGAAACAGCACTTTGTATGACTACAGCCTCACAGAGACTTTTAGTCTTTCTTGTATTTTTCATTCCCTCTGTGTGCGTGTTCATTAATGACCATTTAAAGATCCAGTGTCTAATAGTGGTGTGTCGGTGATCATCGTGAATATATCGTTCAATTTGAACTAAAGGGGGCTAAAGTATTAACATCTTGTGCTGAGAATGACGAACAACCTGAATATGACCCGTGTAGGAACCCTGTAGGACATCTTCTCTAAATTCTCTACGGTGACTCTATAAACTGGTACATCAGTGATAAGAAACACAATAACTGATCGGTGTCAAAGTGCAGAGTGATGCTGTACAGTGAAGAGTGGAATTATGGGTAAGGGTGGAGCTCTCCAGTGGCAGCAGTGGCAGTCAGGCGCTGTTCATCGCTGTTGGTGTGCACAGTGAAGCTGCTGTGGCGGCTTCCCCAGTCATAACAGTCGGAGGAAAGACTGTCAGAGACACAAGAAACTTCAGGTCAGCTGCTGCTTTGCTTAGCTTAGCTTAGCTTAGCTTAGCTTAGCTTAGCTTATCTTTAATGTGAACTGAATTCAGACGTACCACAACAGAGAAATCATGATATCAATGATGATGTCTGTACCTTGCTGATGCATTCTGGGGAGGAATGCTCCACGCCAGGTCGTCGTCACTGTCGTACCGACGAGGGTTGTCAAAGAAATATCCTCTGGAGGAGAGAACGTGGTTTGGTATCCCAGCAGTGCTCTATGGAGACAGTGAGTCAACATCAATTAAAACAGCCTTGCCATCACCTTTATAAAAGAGACGTCTGCAAAACTTAACAGTGCAAAATTAGTTTTTTTTCCATGGAGGTTTTGTATTTGTAAAACTTTACTAGAACCATTAAAAGCAATTTATTAATCTGTGACATCAACACAATGTAAAGCCTATGAGCCCTTACTTTCGAGTGAAGCCAACAAGAGAAACAATATTGCACATATTCAGTGGGCCGCATAACCAGAAAGGAAATCCAGAAGCTAGAAAACTTTCTGGATGACTGTGGTGGCCGAGCACTTCTCATTGGACTGAATAGGCGTCACGTTGGCATTTGGCATCTACATCTTTATGTGTTCACTGTCTTAGTTTAGCATGTTAGTATGCTAAAATGTGCTAATTAGCAGAGGGTACAATATACAGCTGAGGCTGGTGGGAATGTCATTAGTTTTGCAGGTTTTTTGTCATAAACCAAAATACTGGAGTGTCAAAGGAGTCGACACATTCAGGCAGGTACATCCTCTGAGACTATGAATATTCATTAAAAACTTCATGACAATGAATTTGTTAGAAAAATTTAGATTTTTCAGTCTGGACCAAAATGGTGAACTGACAGATCTAGAGCTGCAAAAACAAATATGTTGGTCAGAGGTCACCTGACCCTGCCAGGAGGACTGACCCTTTCCTGAGGAGGCCGTCGGACCCTAAAGAAGAAGACGACCAATGAGGTGGGCAGCAACTCCCAGACGAACAGAATCACCCCAAACACAATGTAACCAGCGTCTCCCAGCGATGACCGCAAGTCCGCCTGGAGACACACAGATAGATCCGAGGTCAGGGGAGAAAAGATACTGTTTAAACTCCTGACTTCTGTTCAACCAGTGAACACCACATTACCAGACATGTGTAGCAAGTTTGAGTAAAACAATCCCACCTGGTCCGAGACATTGTACCAGTCGTAGTCGAAAGAGTTGATGGTCTCGATGTCGGTGAGGGCAAGCACCACCAGGTTGTAGCAGGCCCGCGACGCGTATAGCAGCACCACCATGATGCCAATCAGAGTCACCTGACAGACCGATGTCCCCTGCACACACATTACATTATATTCAATAATATCTTGGATTTTAATACAGAAATTGGAAGAAAGCTCTGAAACTAAAGTTGTTGTCCAAGACTCCCACTAATGGGTCCCATGTCAGTAAAGGATTGATTGAATGAAGTTAAGGAATTGTGTGAAATGCTTCCCCAATCTGTTGGCTGACAAAATGTGCACACTGTTTTATTAAATGTGTCCTCTTACAGTGCAGTACAGACTATTTGGCTGCTACACAAGGCTTTAATTTTCATCCCACTCTAGAGAAAGCAGCTGAGGGCCTCAAGCAGGTTTTGACTTACCCTACTTATTTTAGTAATCTCCAGAGAAACCTGTGACTTTACCTTTGACTCCAGGTAGATGTTAGCCAGCGACATCTTGGCAACCTTGTAGAGGCAGACGGACAGTGAGATGGCACAGAGGACGAACAGGCTGTCATTGATGGTGACCCTCACCAGGACAATGGTCTTGACATCAGCGGCGGTCATTTTGACAAGCAGAGCACAGACTAGATTAACCACCAGGAAGAGAAGACTAACACCCAAGAAGACCAGGTACAGAGGAAGTCTGGAGGACGACAGAGGGAGACAGGGAGAATGTTGGTCAGGACAAAGTACCATCTGTAACCTACATAAGCATTTTAACCATGGGGGCTATTCTAAAACAGTCACTGCTTTTGAAAGCAACATGTTTAGTTTGATTTATTAATACACTTGAAATGTTCATTGGTTGAAGTTACCTGTACTTGAGCAGTGCAGGTGAATACTTGGACTTTGCCTTAAAGTAAACCTGTGTGGGGAAAAGAAAAGGCAGATTACACACTAGGAACAGGATGTTTTCTTTAGCCTGGTTGCAGCTCACAGCTCTCTGGGTGGAATTAACATTGAGGGCATCAGTTTCCTATATAACTAGCAAGCCAGATACATCCATGAAAAGTAGGCACAGATAAATAATGCGTAGGTGGGGTTGGTCTGTGGATCAGATTCAAGACTGCTGGACTCAAGAGATGAAATCACAAGATCACACGAGAATCCATCTTGCCAGGCTTCAAGCTTTGTGTTTGTGCCCAGTGGTTCATACTAATTAGTGTCCCATGGGGAACTACTGGCGGCTACAGCATGAGTTACGGACATGGTTTAATGCTAGGTGTGATAACGTGTGTAAAATGTGATTCTTTTGCTTGAAAACAACAATGGTGCTGCTAAAGAGGTTGGCGTAGATGCTGCCAGTGTTCGTTATATCAGAACTGGTGAGTATTTCTTTAATGACAGAAGAGCAAAGAACGACACTGAAGGCTTTTCTTGACAGTAAAGATGCTTTTGCTCTTCTTCAGACTGGCTTTGGTAAGAGTTTGACTGGTTTGTTGATCTGATTGGTTGAACTTCAACCCATGATAGACATTGATAGATGTTTTATCCAGTCACCTACAAAGTATTTTTTGAAAGTTTTACAGAGGGTTATGTTAAATTGTCCCTCTTGCCACATCGGTCCAATGTTGGAACTGGGAGGATGCATTTGAAAATTTCTGTAATTTTCCAAAATTGAACATTCACACCTACTTCATGCAGTGATTGGCTTGCTGTGTGGAGGGGAACTGAATGCTTTACACAGCTGTTTTTGTCTATTTTCACATGTACGGCTGAGTGCAACATTATGAATGTGTTCCAGGAAGTTAAGATCCAGCCCTTAGACACCAACCTTTTAGCCGAGAAATGTGAGGACAGAGACAACAACAACACAGCCCAGGTTGTGGGCTCGTCCATGGTTGTAGAAGATGCCAAATGTATGGAGAGAGCCAACAGTCTGCAGATTTTCAATTCAGCAGCCCATTTCATCGATTAATCTCTACTCCAGGACTGAAGGTGCCCTTATTAAGGAAATAAGACACCATAGTGTTTGGTCGGAAAAATAATCTGCGTCATCTGAGCTCTCAGAAACAAGTGGCGTAAAGCTGCTGGTAAAGAGGCTCATTTCTATTCTGTCTTTATTTCTGCTCTATTTTGGAAACCACCAGCTGCTGTGGATGAATAGGTGAAGAAGAGAGGCAGCTGCTTCACTTCAAAGACTCAAAGACAAATTGACTGAATTGCTACAGGGGCGGCTGTAGGTGCGGGTCAGCACATTACTTGTAGGGTAGAGGGTTTGATTCCCAGTTCTGTCCATCCACAAGCAGAACTCTTCTTGAGAAAGACACGGATCTCCAAATTTCTTTTGGTGTTTCGAATTTATATTTGTGTGCTGATGTTTGTGCTGACAAACTTCTAATGGGTTGAAGGGTTCAATGGGTTTTGACTGTCAGCACAGACAAAAATCATCATTAGCTTTGAGTGCACAACAGACTGCTCACTTGGAAAATCAATGGAAATAAATGTAAATCAGTGTAGATCAGTGAAAACAAAACTACCATTAGCAACCAAAACTTCTTGGAGCAAAGAACAAAGAACGTCAAAACAACAAGTTGATCTCAACTGTTGACCATATATTTCCTGAAAAAATGAATAATAAATAAACATTTTTTTCTTCCTCTTTACCAATGGTATAGGATGGTTATGTTAGTGAAATACTCTTGATGATTCTATGATTGTACTTTTCGGGCGGATTCCCAAAAATCTATGGCTACCCACCCTGAACCTTCTGGGACCCAACAAAGTATTGGGGTTCAGGTCACACATATAAGATAATATTCTCTTTCTGGCTATACCAATCAGTTGTGTTGATCTGTGTCATGTTTTTGCAAGTAGAAAGAGATGCATGCATCCCATTTGTTGCGTTTGACCGGCAGGCTAAAAATAATCAAATAATAGATGAAACTAACTAAATTGGAAGGACTCTGTTTGTACATGTGTTCAACTTCACATTTGTATTGCTTGTATTGCTTAGGATCCAAGGATGTGAGAGTGTAAAGTAGTTTGGATAAGCAGCTCTCGCCAAAGTAGTTAATTTAATGTTATGAAGCTAATGTTAGCTAGCTACCTTCAAAGAATAAGAGTCTTTCCTATTGTGGTATCCGGTGTTGCGTGCAAACAGCAATACAGGCATAGTTTCATGTTGGTGTGTTTGGGGAGCACCGTTTCAGGATTCACACCAAAGTGATGTTTCATCTTTTCTGTGGCTTCTGAACTTGTAATTACATAAGCCCTTTACCTAACATCAGGAGCATTTAGGCGATCAAAACAAAAGATGTTCTGTCTTCTGTATTCAAATCCAAGACTGTTTTACGGAATGGTATTTCTATAAGTTGACTTACAACAAGCGTCCATTTCATTCAAGCTTCTCACATTTGTGTGACATATGTCTGTTTTACGTGGCTATGCAGTAAGATGATCTTCTTCCATTCTTAATCCCACTTACCAAACCTTGACCTGTTGATTGTTCTCCAACCATTAGAAATAACTGTCAGTGAGCACAATATCATTTTTGAATTGCTGAACAAATCAGAAGTTTGGAACCAGGCCAGGTTTTGTACTGCAGAAACAGTTTCAGCCTGACATATTTGCATCTTTGGAGACTTTCAGATCCGGACTAGAAGTTTTGGGTGTTTCAGCAATTCTTGGCTGCATTACTTGACTTCATATCGATGGACACACTGATAAGTCTAGTAGGAATTAAGAGGTCATGGAGTAACTGAACACCAAGCTGAAAAAATAGTTTCACTGCTTTCTTGGGTTGAAAGCTTCAAGTCTGTTAAATTGCTGGTGGGTGTGGTCAGACGTAAGCCCTGTTGCACCTGTAACCACACCCAGCAGTGATGTCACAGTGTACTGACACACCCTGGAATACACTCCTACATCACTGCAGCAGTGAAACCACTGGAGCTGCAGTTATGTTACTCTTTAAAGAATATTGTGGGCCAGACTTATTCTGCCATTGTCACCAGTGTGTCCGCCACCAGTGCCAGTAGCAGTGTCCCCCTCACCTGTGCGCAGTAGAGGTTCATGAGGCTGAGCGTGAAGAACTGCAGGCAGACGGGGAAGCAGTAGAGCAGCCAGAAGGCGAAAGGTCCGAGTGCGTTGGCCGTTACACAGTCTCTGAAGTAGAAGGAGAACAGGAGGGCTCGCAGGGCGGCCCACAGCAGACACAGGAACAGGAAGGCCGTCTGGTAGCTGAAGCGCTTGTGTCGGTATCGCAGCACCAGCCAGAGCTGGGCGTAGACGAAAGCGAAGAGCAGCGAGTAGAAGATGGTGTAGGCGATGGTTAGACCCAGCTTCACGTAGGGAGGGATGGCCGGCGTGATAGTGGGAGGGGGAGGGAGGTGGGTGCCGTTACCGGCATGCTGCTGCTCCTGTGCCGGGTTCCCCTCCATCACCTCCCCATTCATTCACCCTGTGTTCTCCAGCAGAGGGAGGGAAGCAGTGGAGATTAAAGACAGAGCAGCAGCCCCTGATCTCTGAGTGAAGAAGAAGAGGAAACGTGTCTCAGCTCATTAGACGGATCCTTCACATCCATCGACTCTCCTCCAGACACACCGTCTGACTCAAAGAGAGGAGGAGGAGAGACACCTCCCCTCTTTTTGCCGGTGCCTGATGGAGAGCTATTGGTAGCTGTTGCTCACATGATCACACTCCACGGCGGGTGATTGGCTGAGCAGGAGGAGGGATGCTGCAGAGAGGAGAGGAAGGTGGAGAGATGGATCTGGAAGGAGAGAGAGGTAAACTGGGATCTGTGGTCCACCACACACACACACACACACACACACACACTGCGTCACAGCAGCATCACACTTGATTGATACTGTTTTTTATTGGCCAGTATCAGACAGATATTGGTGGATATAGATGAAAGTGTTTTGTGGCAACAGTTTTTATTATTATTGTTTTTTTTTTTTTGTTTTGTTTTTTTAGAAAATAGTATGTTTGAATGCTTTGCATAAAATGAATGGCTCAGTGAATAATGATAAATGACGAACATGTAAACAAAAAGTGAACAAATGAATTAAATAATAAACATTTGAAACATTTGAAAACTTGATGGATGATTAAACTAACAATTAAACAGGTTGGTTTACTAATGTCTGACAGAATGAATGGCAAAAATAACTGAATGAATGAATAAGGAAACGTATGGAAGGATGTATGGAACGTGAACATGCTCATGGCATATTTTAAAAATATATATATTTTTATATATTATTATTATGGTCATGACATGTGCGTATGGAACAGGAGAAGGTAGTTAATATATTCAAATTTCTTTTGCTTCTTCTCTGGGTCACGTTCAGGTGCAAAGTGAGAACGTGAAAGGTCAGCCTTATAAGGCCTTATATATGACATTGTCTGCGCGTCACCGTTCTGTTTCCATAGCTGCTAACATGCGCACGCGTATATATATTGTGTGCGTGTTTACATAAAAGAAAGAAATGAGCCAAATGATGAGCTAGTATATAGTACATAGTCCTGAAAGATTATACAAGATGTACAAGTTATTATCTTGTGCACACAATGAACAATATATTTACTTGTTCTCACAACATGTATATGTTCACTGGATAATTGCATAACAAGGCAAAAACTTCACCACATTAATATGATATATTAGTGAGCAAGCAAGCTATGGTTAACTAGCCTGCCACAACCCAGCGATGCTGCATGTATCCAGCTGCCTCATAATGCCAGGAACCTGCAAACCAGCTAATTTACCAGCCAGATCAGCCCCAAGAGTCTGGATGAATTAGCTGATGTTATCCACCCAAGATAGTATTCTGCTACGTTAGCTAACTAGCACTTTGTCCATGATAGTAAGCAAAAGAATGTTAGCTAGTTAAAACCTCAATATTACATACTTTATATATTCATATATTCAGTCACCTTTGACTTTAGACTTGGTGTGTTGGACTCTGAATTGTAGTGGGCGGCCATATGTTGATGTTAGCAGCCATTTTGAAGCTAACGTTACCTAGCGTTGCACACTGCTGATGCTGTAAAGAAGAACATCCTTTGGATTTTCACATTAGAAATCAATCTGTTATAGGGAGCTAAGAAAATTAGAAAAGGTGTTTTCTATATACTAGCATCTAAAACAAGATTTATATCTCTGGACTTGGGGTTTACAAACAACTAGTACAATACTGATCAATTATGTGGTAAATATAAATTCAGCATGATATCACCCAGTCAGACTGGAGTATGAATGAATGGCCAGTATCGACCCTGATATCAGTCACACTCTTATATAGACCTCCTCCTCCCTCTCTCTCTCTCTCTGCAGATCTTCTCTGTTATTATATAACAGGCAGGTTGTTAGATAATAGAGGATGCTGTGCAGCTCATCTCAACACGCTGACGACAAAGATACACACACTCCTGCTCCACCATTTTTATTCACTGCTCTGCTTCTATTTTTGACTTTCATGCTGTGAAATGACGTCAAAATACTGAATTCATTTAAACACTGAAGATGTTGTCTCAGATCATCCACGTATTTTATGTGTTTAAGCTTTTAATGTGTCTCATATATCAATCAGCAGTCATGTTTTGTATAAAGTTTTATATGTCTTATACTTTATAGATTATGTAATACTCCTCTTTCTGTGTATATTTGTTATATATGAAGGCATGAGATTTCTTCCTCTAATTAGGAGATTATGCAGAAAATACAGTTATGTAATCAAATTATGTTATTTTATATTATACAGTTATATATATACACAATATAACACTGTAGCCTACACAGTCTGTTGTATAACTGTACACAGTGGTGCAAACTATCTAAGTACATTTACACGATACTTGTGTGCTTTCATTTTTACTTAAAGTATATTTTGGGTATGTTTTCCTTTTTTCTTTCTTTGGTGTCATTTAGCCTGTGTGTGTGTGTGTGCGCGTGTGTGTGTGTGTGTGTGTGTGTGCGTGCGTGCGTGTGTGTGTGTGTGTTGAAGTGAGTCCTACCTGAAGTCCAGAGCAGCAGCATCAAAAGGTGGTCCATGTCCAGGTGGAGTGTCTCTCTGCCGTGTGTCTCTGCTCTGATCATCTCATCTTGTCCTCAGTGTATATCTGCGTACAGGAAGAAGAGGAGTGTTACTCAAACACATCTCATTTTGTGGTCTTTAGTTCCAGAGAAGAGTCCTTGTCTGTCTCGGTCACACATTCAGATGTTTGACCAGTGCCTCAGACAGTTTTCCTACCAGTGTCCAGTCTGGGACCAGTTCTCAGTTTGAGCTGAAACATAAATGTAATATGTGAAAATGATTTTGTGTGTTACAGAAACTCAGAATAATGTGCAGTATATTATATTATTGGATCATAATTATTGATACACTAATCCGTATATCACTTTAATGTTGCAGCTGAAAATGGTTAATTTACGTGCTGTATATTGCTGGTTAGCTTGTCAACCTAGTGGAAAAGTGGGAGATGATGGGAGGAAAACTGAAGGAAAGAAAGAAGGACGGAGGTGAGGAGTGGATGTGGTTTGACTCTGTGTCCACTAGATAGCGACACAGTGCTGAATCAAAGTGTTGAGCTCCGACTAAACCAAAGACATCCTGATGAATCCTAATGTCTATATAAGAGTTTTATATGGACCAAGTTCCTGTTTTAAGGTGCATCATAACATATGCAGCTGTGATGTTGTCAGACGTTTGGTGTTAAATGAACTTGTAATAACTAACAAATAAAACAGAATGAGAAATTAGTTTACAATAAACATTATGACTGAATTACTTATGATCAAAAACTTTCCTGACTAACAGTCAAACATCAGTCAAGTCTAACAACACAAGACATAGCAGCCAAATAATATTACTTACTAGTCCAACAGTCATTTTTCATTTCACCAAGCTCATGCCGCTCATGAGTCATCAATATCAATATGATATTGATATCCTGATATCCCAACGACGGAAACACAAGTCCTTCAGACTAACATGGATTTTAATACGAGCACATGCTCGATTGATGCGTTTAAAATGTGTGAACAAATTTTGTTTTCGCGTGTAGAGAAGAAGAAGTTCCTGAATTCAACCAATGAAACACGAGGGCAAAAACAAAAGTGTTGGGTTTGTACATTTGTTGAATATATATAACATGGATTTGTTTTAAAATGAAAAGAGCTACATGACAAAGAGGATGTGCTGTGCAAAATATTATACCAAATAATGAACAGATGTTCACGGTATGAAGAACAAGTACAAAGTGTAAAAATAAGTTTGTTAATGTAACACATAAACATAGAAATGTGTCACATAAAAATACACCTAAATAAGTCAGGTTCAGAGTACATAAAAAAAACTTATTAAGAGTTTAAAGTTTTAGACTTCCGGTCGGATTTTTTGTTTACCAAAATAAAAGTAATTAAATAATTCTACACATGTATGAACTCAGAAGATATTTGGAAAACAAAGTCCACTTTGTAGAGCTTTTCTAAAACTACTGTCACTCGTAGCTACTACTTAAACTAACCTTTCTTCTATTATAGACACCTTTATTTTGAAAAAAAAAAAAGTTGACCGGAAGTCCCGTGGTTGTTAGTGAACTACCCCCCAGGTTGTCACCCCCTTGCTCCTCCATCCATCCGTTCATCGCTCCCTCCCGCATCTCCTTCAGTCCGCTCCTGTGCGCCGCCGAATCGGCTGATCGTGTCGTCCGCTGCCCTCACCTCCTCCTCGGCTTTGTTCACTGGGGAACACCGCTGGTCTTGGCTGTGTCTGTAGAGCCTTTAGAGAGAAGATGAGTCCCGGGTCCTGGAGCTGGTTGTGGCTCTGGTCGTGCGTGCTGAGCCTGAGTGTTTTGAGCCGGGCTCTGGAGATGGAGGAGCTGTTTGAGTACGGAGAAGAAGCCGGAGACCAGCAGCTGCAGCCCGGCTCGGACTCCACCGCGGAGCTGCCTCTGAACGGAACTCTGTACTTCTTCAGCACAAGCTTCGACAAAGTTTATGTGAGTTTAACATCAGCTGGTTTTGTTTTTAACGTGATTTCACCAAGGAGTTCATTCATCAAAGTTGAATCTGTGTCACAGAGGAACTGGAAATTTAGCAAAAAATCCAACCAGTTAACTCCAGTTAAAGCTTAAATCACAATTTGAGTTTCAGACATCAAATCAAAGTTAAAATGAATGAAATTCAAATGAGATTTACAATAAAAGCTGATTTCTGTAGCTGCAAGATTCTTTCAGTCTAAGCCACAAAAAATAATCTCAAACATCTCACAACATAGTGATACTGAACTGACACACTGCTGCTCAGTTAAATCAGTGTTTATCTGAGGAGAGTTTGTTAAGAGTATTTTTTGATTATTTTATTTTTATGATTATCAAAAACCTGTTTTATTACTGATTATTGATCCAGGCTTGATTAAACTGTTAATTTCTCTCTTGATCCAATCTTCACTTTCAGTCACTTTATCTTCTCTCTGTTAGTTGACACATGATAAGCTTCATCATCTGCCTTCAGTGACACTTAAACCTCTTTCACATTTTGACATTTGAACAACTTCCACTGTTCATTTTAAGATTTATAACTGCTAATAGAGCTCCTACTTACACCTACACTCCAACTGATATAATATTTTCATTCATACACTTGAAGTGGATCTTTTTATTCTCACTTATTAGAGATTCTTTCAGTGCTTGAACTTCAGCTTCAGTTTCATTTCATGCTGCTGAACTTACACGTCAACATCTAAACTGCAGTCTTTCAGTTGTTATATTTTCTGGCCGCCACTTTAACTTCTTTCAGTAATTCAGCTATTTCAAATGCTAATTTTGAGCCGCGAGCACACGCTTGATTGATGTGTTTGATAAGTGAATCATCTCGTCACTTTGTCTGCTCTCTCTGTTTGTTTCTTTGTTTGTTGACGCCTGATAAGGTTGTCTATCACCTCCACACATTTTCTAACTGTTTACAAAATAAGAGTCTTTCTCTCTTGTGTGTCTTCACTGCAATTTGAGCTGCGGCTTTGGTTTTTAGAGACACATCAGTCCTGCCGGTATCTGACTCTGACTCTGTTTGATTTGTGGCCTTGCGGTGACACGTTGAAGTGTTGGTGTTTAAACAGCAGTGGTGGAGGAAATATGCAGATCATTTACTTATGTAAAAGTGCTGATACCTCACTGTTAAAAGACATGTAAGCATGAGCAGTAAATGTAGTTAAAGCAATAAAATGTCCTCTGTGACTGATCTTCTATTACATATATAATACCATTAGATTATTATGACTTATACATAAATGTAAAAGCAGGATTTTACTGTTGTAGTGGTTGTGGGATGTAGGTGGAGCTCATTTTGAACTATTTGCAATGGACTTTTCTCCATTAATTAATGGTTGTTTGGTTTGTAAAAATTCTGTGAAATTATGATCTTCACATTGTTCATTTTGTCCATTAATGTCCACCCATTCAAATACGTTCAAATCATTCAAAGGAAAAGCAGCAAATCTGGAACCATCCTTGTTGTTTTTGCATGAAAAAAAATTCTAATGACTTCAGCAATCAACTTATGAACGTCATGTTTTAAAAACTCTTCATATGTTTATTTCTTAGTACAATATTTCCCCTTTGACATGGGGTGGAATTAGACGTAGGAAGATCCAAGTAAAGTACAAGTACCTCATATTTGTATTTAAATACAGTACTCGAGTAAATGCACTTGAACAGACAGGTGGAGCTGCTGCTGGAGGTGCTGCTGGATTCTCTCTGAATATGTGAACAGAGGCTGGAATGCGAGTCAATTAAAAGCCAACAGAGATAAGCCTTTCATCAAGCCGACACACACACACACACACACACACACACACACACACACACACACACACACACACACACACACACACTGTGAATGCATTCCTCAAGTCATGTGACAGCTAATCCAGATCGGAGCATCTACACTTGGTGTGAAACACATCAGCTGCTGCTGTTTCCTTTTGTCATTTTTTAATCTTTTTTAATTCAGTTCGAGATGTTTTTATTTTGATGCGTGGAAAAAATAAAATAATGAAGTGTAAAATTGTCTTGGAACAAATTTGATTTACCAAATAGACATGTGGGCGGCTGCCTTGGGGCCCCACACTCTGAAGGCCCCCAACAGCTCCAGGTTCATTGTCAGCTGTTTTGATTGAATGCAAATTTGTATTACAGAACAACATGTACTAAGGCAAGTCTTGCACTAGTACCTAATGGTTTGGTTCTGTTTGTAGATGGTCCCTGTTCTGCTTGTTTCTAGTTTATTTTGCATCATACTTTGTTCACATGGCACACATGCCTAAATTAATGAAATAATCTACAAACTGATTGACACACTTAAATCTTATGGTCCTGTAGTTGCATTGCAGCTCCTGAGTAGTGGCTGCTTTTTGGGTCTCCGTGCACCTGGAGGTGACAGGGCTCATATAGAGTTTGGGAGGGGGGTGATGTGGGCAGACAATAGGGGCTCAACAACAAAGATTTGCCCAGTGGCCCCTTATAGGATAATCTGGCCATGACATGAACAGACTTGAATCATGGGAGATAAAATTCTCTTGGCTCAGTAGAAGATAGAAACTTACTCTTCTTCTAGTTTTTATGTCTAGCAATATAGAAGCACCTGGGGGACGTGTCGCTGCCCCTCCAAAGACTAAAGCTGTGTCCCATTCCCAGACCATGTACCAATTCTTGGCAAGTTTGAAGTTTGCCGTCTGTTCATACCAAGTGTAAACCCACTGTGACATCCCCCATTGGTTTGTGGACAACTGTTTTGAAGCCTCGGGTCTGGTATTATGGACGTTGCCATCTTGTGAGTTGGTCTGCGCTTGTTTTGACTGTTTTCAAGCAGGAAAAAAATGGCGTTGTGTCTGGTCACAAACATTCTTGATTACAGCTATACAGTATAATAAAAATATGTTTCTGAAAACATTTGAGGACACAATGCAGTACCAGAATCTGGATTCGTACTTGATCAGCACTGCCTAGTTTCACAGTTTGTGCCTGGTGTGTTGAGCTGGACGGATTCACTGAGATAACTTGTCAGTCACAAGGCAGCCACACCCTAAAGCATACCCTGCTAAGATAGACCATACTGTCTTACTCTAAATGGGACCATAATTTACTAAATGAGCATCATGCTGTATGGTAGAAGACTTGAAACTAAAAATCGAAACCATAAACTCACAAGGAAACTGTTTACTGAAGTAATAAATCAAATGAGAGATGGGCTCATTTTCTCATTGGGGTACATTCAAACAGGATCCTGTGATGAATCACTACAGAGTTGTGGGGTGGTGTGTGGGGGTGAGAAGGGGCTGCTGGCTGTGTATTTATTTGTTCTGAATGTAACTGCTGTGAAACAATGAGGAAGTAACGTTTTATCTGGCTGATTAACCAGCTTTCTTGATGCCAGTGCTCCCTCACTCTCATTCACTGCCTAAGTCACTCGACCAGTGCTCTCTCTCCCTCTCTATCTCTCTCTCAAACCATCGAACACAAACCAATTCTTCGTGTCTCTGTTTTGCAGCGCAAATTGTGAGCCAGTCACAGATTTAGAAGTACATGAAATAAACAAAGCCAGAACACAACAGGTACAGCATCAGCGTTCAGTCCATGAATCCATCTGGATAGCCTCAGTTTCAGAGATATTTCAGGCTGAATGTGGAGGGTTTGTCCGATCTCATCGTCTGATTGGTGGCCGCAATGGGATGTTGGGCTACACCCCCACAGCCAAAGCAGACGATCCCCACTCAAATGAATGGAAAAAACCTTTGAACCATTAGTCTCTCCCCCTACTGGCTATCAGAAGGAATTCAGACCCTAAAGCTGTTTACTGTTTACTGTTTTGGTTCACTCTCAGCACTGTCATAGCGCTGAGAAGAAGTAGTAGGAGTTGGTAGATACCAAAATCAGAGCTAGAAGAGAGTGAATATTGGACTCCATCAGGAGACACATATGCAACTGTACTAAGGATGCCTCATTAGATGTAAAAACATCTGTAAAGGAACATTTTCACTTTACTACTTTCTGACAAAATTGTTCCCAGAATTTGCACAAGCTGCTGAACCTCGTCAACACTCTGATAGATCCACACAGAGAGTGTTTTTTCTTCTCTGTTTCGGTCACTTCACCATTTGTTTTTCATCCGCCTGTTAAAACAAGCTTCAGACCACACAGATCAGTCAGTCTCCACAGGAAGTTGAAAGTACATCATGAAGGTCTCTCTCCGGTTGCCTCAAACTTGTTTAAGTCTGAGCAGACATTCAATTAAGTTTGTTGTTGGTGGATAAATCAGTTAAACATTGCCCTCCCTCAGGTTGTGTTCACATACAGGGCAGGAAATATATAGATGCTTGGTGTCCTGTTGGTTTTACCCCACAAGCTGCGATATTGTTTGTGTGTCTTTCAGTTAATTGGTTGAAATTGTTACAGACAGTTGTTTGGCGGCCCTGCTACTCCATTCTAAGCCCTATTCAACAAAAACTGAGCATCAGCTTCCATAACACATCAATGTTTCTCACTTGTACACCAACAAAGTCAACGCTAATGGGCAGATAGTCATAAAATAATATGTGCACAATCAGACTTCAGAGAGGATAAACCCTTTTTATTTTGAAATCTGTGATTCTGTGACAACTTTTCTAGTGGGGTTGTGCCTTATCGATACCAGTATCAGCAATACTCTGATACGGCCTAAAACGCTTTACATTTTTAACCCTAAACAACAAGTATGTTGTTTGGAAGTACCTTCAAATAGTCTCAAACAAATGCACATTTCTTACTGTTTGTTTGAATAAAAACTACTATGAGCAGCTGTTTGTGTAAATACTGAATCCTTAGTAAACATTAAACCAGCCACTGACAGGAAGTCAGACAAAGACGAACTCACGCATTGGTGGTTTGGATTTGCACACAGGATTTATTGACAGTAAAAGATATAATATGAAGCCATAACCTTTAAATTTATTTAAATAGAACTATGCAGATTGAAGTCAGAAGCTTTTTACAGCGTCATGCCATAACTACTTCCTGTTTCGCAATTGAACATGAATGTGGGTTGCTTTCATTTCAGCCGAACAACCAGTGCTGTCATGTTTCTGCTGAAGACAGTCATCAGTATGTTTGCCTTGTCCAGCATGTTGCATATTGCGGGGTGTAACAAACACAAGTACACCATTATTTGCATTGTATGACGTTTATTGTGGTCACATCAGAAAGAGACAGATGTTTTCATGTTATTAAGACCTACAAAGACCTACAAACTTCATCTTCGTCTTTAACTTCAACTTCAAAATATAACAATATAAGTTATCTTGTTTATAATTTAAACAATAAACAGTTTGACTTTATAATAAGATAACTTTTTTTCTGGCTTGACAGAAATAGACTTCAGGAGTATCTATTAAACTAATAAATTAACTGTGCCCATATCTGTACTCAGAATGGGTGGGACTTAAATGGGACATGGGCGGTGCTTACATCAGACGTCAGGGCAATAGCAGGATCTACAACTGGTGGCCTGATGGAAATATTCTAGATGCGTCACTTTACACTCCTTTGGGATTTGTTGGTGGGATTGAAAACCGCCAAACAAATCAACGATCTCAGCTCACACAGGATTTATGAGAAAAATATCCATTCCTAAACGATTACAAAACATCAAGTCATTCTTTAGTTGTGATCCAGTTAGATTAACGACTTATCAACTACCTTCAGAAGTTCTGTACATTTCAGTCACTAATTTGTTTAGGATCTTTACCAGAATTTAAAGTTCTGTGAATTTGAATGGAACTCATCCAAACAACTTATCCAACAACAATTCATCCAAAGACTTAATGTAATGATGAAGACTTTCAGAATAAAATGTCAGACTTACAGCTGTCATTTGTCTAGCCTTTTCTGCTGTATTTTCCCACAGTGTGAAGCTCTAATTGGTCACTGGGAGCCTGCACTCCATAAATTACCCACCCCCCACTTTTATGTGTCTCTAACTACCCCACCGACCCCCCCAAAATGGGTAACATCCTGTTAGTCTGTGGTTCCCCAGTAATTATCACTGCTGCAGTGAAGCTCTTAAAGCTTTCTTTTGAATTCAAAGTGACGTCAGGTTTGAAAACACTGTAGATGTGGATTGTAAAATAAAATCTGGCTCAGCTCCAGCTGCTGCTGCTGCTCCAGTCGTAGGCTGAGTCCTCGACAGGAAGCGGAGCGTCCTCGTAGAGTCGACACATCTGGATTGTATAGATGCAATACATCTGTCCTCTAGAACCAGATGGCAGCGCTCAGTGTGTTTCCTCCCTCCGCTGTTCTCACACTGATAATGATGATCTCAGGGGTCGGACATGTGTGATGTCAGTTTCCACTGAGGATCTCACTGCTGCAGGTCCTCAAACAGTACATGTATTATTACATGTGCTAACAGCAGGTCTCGTACTGCTGAACGTATCACAAATATGCAGCAGAGACGTCAAGCATGTAGACGTTGTTTTCCCTTTTTAAACCAATGATTTTAATACAAATTACAAAAAATAAAATGTGTTTCTTGGTCCTATAAGAATTTTTTTTCCATGAAAAGCACACTAGCATGTATACTGATGTCTCTGAGTACTTTATGTGGCCACATTTCCACTGTGAATGAGACAAAATGAGAGTATTTGATTAGATGTAATCTTTGTTGGGTTAAACTTGGTCTTACTGGTGTCAGGGTGTGAACAAAGTCTTGAAAGTTTCAATCTTTTCAAGGTTAGGAATGTTCTTGAATTAAAATATACAGCTTTAAAATGCTTGCATACACAATCGCTAGCCTAACATTCGCTTATGCAAGAGAGCGGTTGTAGGAGCCACTTGAGTTCGGAGACAAAGTTCCTACCTGAGCCCGTTCTGAAAGGTTCGGGAGTGTTGTTAGCTTGTGTCGCTCAGACAAAAGATTTTCTGTTGGTGATGAAGCTTGAGCGTCTTCAACTCTGCAGGCATCCTCTCTGAAGCTGAATGCCTGCTGAGACTGCAGAGTCGCCGTCCTCTCACCCACATGCTTCTATCATTCATGTGTTTCTCTAGAGGAAGTCTCTATGGTCAAAAGCTCCCCTGAAGACACGCGTCCGCTGAAACCCTTCAGGCTTTACAGAGGCAGTCGTGCAGAACAGCTTTCCTCTTCGGCTCTTATTTCATGTCGTCCCTCATCTCAAAGTCTTTCAGAGCACTCAGACTCTGATCTTTGAACTCTTTCCTGCTGGTTGCTTGTATGATATAGGGTGTACCTGCATCTCCTCTGCACAGGCAGACAGATTTCCTCCTGTTTCGGGTTAATCTCCGTCTGTCAGGATTGTCCTACAGGTTTATGTTTGAACTGTCGCTTTGAATTTAAACTTGCAGGACGGCTCTAAATACTGCAATACCATGAGCCTCAGGTCCTGTGGCTGTGGAGAATCAGATCTATGGCAAGTTCATCTTTCAGGTGCTAAAAAGTCCAGATCACAGCATTTCTAAATGTGCATAAAAAGATTCAGCCCATGTATTCTGCTGAAATATGTTGGACTTCTCTATTAGACTAATCTGCAGCTCTCTTTATATCTAGTGTGAATGTGGGAAGTAGCACATCATATACAGTATGTCCAGTAGTACCATGCAGGTGACAGAGTTGAAGACTTCTTAAATGTTTTATTTGACGCAGTGCAGCCCTAGTATAGTTGTGTCAATAATAATAATTTAAAAGTAGTTTTCTTGGCTAGATAACACAAGTTTTCAGATAGTTTTGTATTTATCTCAGTCTCAGATACCTGGACAGTTTGGGTGAACTGATGTGAGACCTGACAGCATCCTAAAAGGATGCGACTGACTCTTTGTCCCAAATATGATCTGATCTAGATAATTAAGACAATTTGTTAGACACTTAAATGTGCAACATATCTCATGATGTTCTCAGCTGGAGGAGGTTTTAGTTGTATGATGGGACGTCACTGTACAGAACAGCTGTTTTCTCTCCTCTTGGTTGAATGTACATGGTGAGATAAGACGGAGGACTGTAAGATATACAGTTTATGTCTGGAGCTGCTGATATGTTGAAGGCCTGAGACAAACATCAGTAGTTATGTCCTCCACTCACAGCAGCCACAACTGACTTCATGTGTAAACGATAAAGATTATGCAGTGCGAGGCTTACCTCTGAAACAACTCAGTGACAGACTGATGCACATTTTTGAAACGCATACACAACATCCAGTAAATAAATGGCCAACAGATTTAAGATGATTACCTTAAAACTGTAACAGCTATAGGACTAAAGCCACCTCTTCACTTATTATTTATGTGATCCTATGGAATAGTTATGGAATATATAAGATTCTCATCTGACTGAATTTAGCACAGAAGTGTCAACTGTACACAGGAGAAATGCTAAAGAAATGTCATCAAAATGCTGTTGGAAACATTGATTTTATAGCTCAGCTAAAGTATCTCTGCTCAGTTAAGATAGACAATTGTTGTAAACAAAAGTTTTTTCTTTTTGTATAAAATCGCAGCATACAACAAAGGTTGTGAAGCTTTATAATAGATATGTGCTGATTTCAGATGGTTCTTGTGACATTTAGTCATTTCATGATCTGTACAGTCTTCAGGTCCTCAGTTGAGTGAGAGGCCTCCTGATCCACAGGTACATATTAACCATCTGATTATGTGAGGCGTTCTGAGAAACATGGTAACCCTATAACCCTTTTGTGAATAATACACAACAGCATGTTAGTGTACAATGTGAGTACACTGACTGATCCTTGGTCAGCACTGACTGATGGGATATTAATGACCATCTGTCAAACAGATGCTTCTACCTGCTGATGGTGTCCAACTGTAGACAAATTTGATACAAGAGACTGACTGACCACAAGTATCATGACTGAGCAGCCATTTTAAATGCATTAACAATGTCATTTTCACAAACAGAGCCTTTTGTTGTCACATTTGAACTAGTTGCTCTACAGTATTTGTTAACTTAAATGTTAAAATATGTCATGATCAACCATGGCTGGACTAACCCAGGCTGGGTGTTGATTATTGAATCCACCAGGGCCCCATGCTGGTGCTGTGGGCCCCCATTAGGGTTTATGGTTTGGGATATCAACCAGTACTCCTTTTGTGGAGGGGACCAGAGAGTACTTTGTAAGCACAATATCAGCTGAAATGATAAAGGTCTTGGTTACTGTATTCAGTCATATGCCCCTAACCCAGCTTTGAGGGGCTGGTGACAGAGTTAATTGCAGTATGTCCAGTTTATTGAGAACATTTTTGGCAAACCTGTAGTTTAGGTCACCTTAATCCCTGATTAGGAGGATCGTCAGCTCGTCAGGTGTGCTTTCCACTGTACAGGAAGCAAAGTCTGGCTCTGAGCAGCCTGTTGATGTGCATTTAGATACCAGGTATTAGTAGGAACTCTAATCCTTGATAGATGAAGAGTTCTGACCTATCGAGGGAGGAGATTAGATATCATCTTTCCACCACAGTATCTCTGTGTCTTTGTGTTGTTGTGTGTCCTCTGTGGAGACAAACTGAAGCAGAGGTTGTGGGTGTCGGCTGAATGTGAACAAGAAGTCTCTGTTTCTGCACTACAGTCATCCTTTCACATTAATGAGATTACTGTCACATTATTATCAGCTCCTTTGTGTTCTCCAACAGGCCAGAGGGCTTCACTTCATTAAAGCCTGAACAGTATTGGTGGACATTCAAAGTAATTGCAATATTGGAGTACCTGAGTGCTTGCAAAAAAATGTGTGTAAGAATATAGTCTAAAATGAACACCTAAGCGAAAATACGGGTGGGGTTAGGACTAGAGATTAGCCACAGTGCTAGCTTGTACTCTAGCTCAGCAAACTAACCTGATGACCTTTCATGCAAAAAGTTTTTATTTTCTTAATTTTGTTTTAATTTTTGTTAAATAATTTAAATAGCAGCACCTTTCCGCAGTTCTCTAACTCCAGTCTTGGTGCTTGTGGTTGCATACATGATTTCTTTCTCATGAGAACTGAATTGATTCCTGGTTGCAGACATTCTGGAGAAACAATCAGCCGTCATTGAGACAGAGTTCATGGCGTTCCTGCACTCAAACAGTAACTGAGGCATTTGCTACCATGAGGCGGATTTGAGTTAATGAGTTTAAAAAGATCCTTTTCTTCTGAGTGAATGGGAAGTTATTGTGAGGAATTCCTGTGGGCCAACAAAGCGAGCAGAGCTGCAGAGGGACCTCAGGCTGTAGGAGGGTCCAGGATCCGAACCTTCACTAGAGCTTTAACTGGAGGTCTCTCTGCAGCAGTCCTCCTGTCTGTACTCACTCAAACAGCTACATTTTCAAAACAAATCATATCTAGATTATCTTCTTCCTCTTTGTTTCGTCTTTCCTTCATGGTCATGGACACTACTCATTTCCAGCAAGACCATAATCCAAACTGTGGAAGAAAAAACATGTTTAGAGTGTGTTTTTCTCATATTTACTGAAAGTAATCTCATAACCATGATTAAGTTTTTCTTCGTCATGAGGCACAAATTCATAATTAATAGTAATCCCAGGAAGACGAGCCGAAGCATATGGGAATCCTTCTAACAATAACCAACAATTATTGTCATAATTATTATATACAAAGTCAGAATGACAAGATCCTACCTCATAATAAAAGTAAAGAAAGTTTATGAGTTCTTAATTAAAAATCCCTTCCATACAAGCAAACGTGTAGCAGATCCTTCATTGACCAATAAAACATCCGCCTTCTGTTCCAGATTAACACTAATGGATTTGTGGCTGTCACCGACCCTCCAGCTGAGGAGCAGTACCTGGGGAAGATGCCCACTAGTTTCAAAATGATTGCAGCCCTGATGGGAGACCTGGACAACAGTGATGGACAGGGGAAGGTCTACTTCAGACAGGACAGCAGCCCGTATGTGCTGAATAGAGCCGCCAAGCACATCAGACAAGCTTTCCCCAGAGACGATGAAGTGGAGCCCATAAACACCTTCATTGTCACATGGGAGAACATGGCCGCTCAGGGGAACTCTGGACGAGGAGACAGACTAGACACCAAGGTGAGGACCATGTTGGGTCGATGGTTAGTTTCATATCTCTGGTTGGAGTTTTACTTTTGCACTGGAGCCTGGTGGTGTGTGTGTGAGATTCCAGTAAATAATAATAATATTGATAATAACAGCAGGAAGCTTTAATATTCACATTTCCTGTGAATATTAAATCAGAGGTGAGCATCAGTATTTTCACGGTTACCGTATGTGATGATTTTTCTACATGCCTTTTGCACTTAATGTTAGAGGCTCATTATGCCTACATCAGTTTGAATACAATTTACAATACAAATACCAAGTACAGTATAATGGACTCTGCAGAGGGAATGCCTCACCTCATCCATTACTGTTCTGCCTCAGTGCACCTCAGTTTTCATTATAATTTATGTATCCTACAGGTGGTCATGCTATCATGTCCCTTCCCTGTAGTTTATAGCTCTTTCCTTCACGCTCTGACCTGGACTCTTTATGTTCACTGATTTCTCCAGCTGGTCGATGATCCTCTCAAACATGTGCAGCCAGTGAGAACTCATATTCATTTTCTTTCTGCTGCTTGCCAGATTATGGTTCATATATTATATATAGTATGATGTGTTGTTCTGGTCCTCTTGAACCAAAGCACAGCTGGTTTTCTTTAATCTCTGTCTAATCATGCATTGTTCAGGCTCTGGTACATCATGAAATGCCAAATGAATTTAAATATGTAATCAATTAGATAATATTTCGCAATGAGAAACTATTTTTTCCACAGCAAACCAAATTATTTACATTACTTTAGTTACTAAGCACAGCTCAGTTGAAGCTTTTAACTGGTTTCAAATTCTCCACAAGCACACGTCTCATCCTTTTCAATGACTGCCAGTCAGCATAGAAAATCTCTGAACTAAAACTAAGTCACGCTCTCTTTTGTACTTTCAGAGAAACACTTTCCAGCTCGTTGTAGCCTCCATGGGCTCGTCCTCGTGCGCAATCCTCTTGTACCCCAGAGACGGCCTACAGTTTTTCTCCACATCTGTAGGGGGAGAGACTAAGCTCCTAGAGGGTGGTTTCAATGAAGGCATTGTAGAAGGCTGGTTTTGGAGCACCCAACAGGGGACACACTTCCGCACCACCACAGATGAAGAGACCTCCGTCAGGGAACTTACCGAGTACGAATCTGATATTATTGTTTTACAACTGGCGATGTCTGTTTTGTACTTGAAAATATAAGATGCACAGGTGCTGACTTGTGATAGAACATAAAGATTGTATGCTCAGTTTGTTCATTTATTGTTTATTTGTCCAACTCTGCATCAGGTGGGGTAAAGGTAGTCAATACCTTTGTAAGGTATTGATGAAAATAACTCAGCACCAAGTAGAATCAAAACTTCTTCAGTTAAACAATACCTGTATCCTTTTTGTACCCAGATCTTGAAAAACATGACTATTGCGCTGTATGTTTTTTCTCATGGCCAATCACTGCAAGTGTTCTTTAATGCAATACGCTGTGTGGTTGGGCCGCTACCACAGCAGTGTTGGTGAAGTTGAACATTTTGGTGCATTTAAAGCGTTCAAAAATATGGCTATACTACATTCCTGTGGCACCTGATAAAAATGAAGGTATAAAATGCAGAAGTCTGTAGTATCTCAATAACTACCATAGCCTGACGGTTAATTACATTTTCGAGGAGACATATGGCTATGGCACAGCTTCGGCGGGTATGCCCATAGACTCCATAACTACACAGTAACCTCTTGACTATAAAGCAAGCCTAATTTTTTCCACTGTAAAGAATATAGATGTGAAAAGGGTGATAGAGTTGATGATGAACTTTTGATGAAATATCTGAAGGTCCTTTCATTGTTTTTTTTCCTTCTTATATTCAACTAGAAAGACAAACTCAGGACGGAGTGGAGTTTGGGTGTACGAGATTGGCGCCTCACCATTCTTTGCTGCCATTACACCAGGAATGGTCTCTGACCTACATGACAAGGAGGCTGCCACTGAACCTCCTGTGACCATGTTGCCAAGGCAACCCGATGAGCAACAGGAGGTGGACTTCACCACCTATGCACCTCTGTTCCCAACTGAGACTCCTGCTGAGTACCAACCAAGCTACCCAGAAGCCGAGACCATCACACCAACGTATGCTGAACCAGAAACTCAAGAACCGGATGAAGAACTAGGCCAGTATGAGCCAGAATATCCTGAATATGACGTTGTCACACCAACGTACACTGAGAGGGCTCAACCAAGGTACACATCTGAGCCGAGATACCCTGACCAAACAGAGACCACGTACCCCGACTCTGAGCCTCTGCAACCAAGATATACTACCCCTGAAGCCACTGAGCCAAGATACATTCCACTTGAGCCGAGGTACCCTGACCCTGATCCAGTACAACCACAGTACACCAACCCTGAACCAGTCCAACCAGTGCCACCCCATTCCCGACCCCACCAACCACGAGTTGTCGTGGTAGATGAAGACGAAGACCTCAATGTGAATGGTATATCACAAAAGCTCAAAACTTTTGTGCTTGAAATTTCAGAACAAAGTGTAAAATGATGAATTCCTTTTGGGTAGTCTTGGCAAAGTTTTATTTTTACTGAATTCAAACTGATTGTTCTTTGGTTGTTTTCACAGTATTTGCGTACAATACGGAGACGTGTGCCCACAATAGGCACAAATGCTCTGCTTTCGCTGACTGCCGGGATTACAGCAACGGGTACTGCTGCCATTGTAGGCCTGGTTTCTATGGAAACGGAAAGGACTGTGTTGCCGAAGGTGAGGGGCATTTTTGTTGTTTAACTGTTCAGGTCGTGTCTGCCAAGCACTTTGTTAAATTACAGTTATGCCTGGTTGTACTAAAGACTGATCTCACTCAAATCCCATGGCTAGTAATCATGCAATAAACTTAATGTAAATAAAATAGAATTGCTAATATTTGACCACAGGCATAGTGATATTTTTCTAGCACTTAGCAACAATGATGCAAGAGCCCAGTTCAACAGAAGCTAAACCAGGAAGACAACAGGACCTTGACTTTATAAATCAGTCAAAAACAAGTTTCAGTTCAATTCATCAGTTTCTTGTTAGCATGCAGGTTGTCATCGCTACTGTACTACAGGATTATTGTTATCACAACAGCCCTTTACCCTGATGCCTTTCTCGTAAGTTGAACTATGGAATTTTTAATCAAGTAATCGTTGTTTTCCAGGAAAACCACAGAGAATGAACGGAAAGGTGAACGGTCGACTGTTCGTTGGGAACTCCCCTTCACCTGTGGAGCTCGGTAACCACGACTTGCACTCGTACGTGGTAGCCAATGACGGACGGGCCTATGTAGCCATCAGCAACATCCCCGACAGCCTGGGCCCATCCCTGCAGCCGTTGTCCTCCCTGGGAGGAATCATCGGCTGGGCCTTTGCCCTGGAGCAGCCTGGCTATCAGAATGGCTTCAGTCTTATTGGTGAGGGGACATGTTGGTGTTAATTGCAGCCTGCTGCTAGATGGTTGATTTTTAACCACTGGCATTGCTGGCTGGCTCAACACAAATGTGCTGTTTGGCTAAAAGGTTGTCTCACGCACCCTGACTGGAATCTGGCTTGGGACCTTGTTGTTAAGTCTTGCAGACACTCACATGTTTTCTCACACATCCATGCAGGTGGTGTGTTTTCCCGGCAGGCTGAGGTGATTTTCCAGCCCGGTAATGAGCGTCTGAGCATCAAGCAGCAGTTTAAAGGAATTGACGAACACGACCACCTGGTGGTGAGCACTGAGCTGGAAGGACGTCTACCAGCTGTACCACTTGGATCCTCGGTCCAGATCAACCCGTATAAGGAGATCTATCAATACGACAGAAATCGTAAGGACAATTAATAAATTGAATTCACATTGAATCATAAGGATAACTCATAGTCCCAGTGCATGTAATAGTGTTTAATTCTTCTGCTTCTCTTCCAAGTGATTACTTCTTCCTCCAACCGCGACTACACCGTCACCTCCCCTCAAGGCAACGTCGAGAGCAGAAGTTACCAATGGCGTCAGACAGTCACCTTCCAGAGCTGCAAACATGACGAGGCCACCAGTGCGGCGCCATCCACCCAGCAGCTCAGCGTGGACCAGATCTTTGTGATGTTCGATGCTGACAACCATCTGATCCGCTACGCCATGAGCAATAAGATTGGCTCAGTCCACAGTGAGTTCAGTTTATCAGCACCTAAAAATGAAATACTGAAACAGTTTTAACAAATTCTTCATCTTCAAGAAAGACGGCCAAGAACAAAAGGCCAAATGAAATCAACAAGGAGATGATTCCAAACCACAAAATTACCTTTAAAAATGTATTATCTATTTTCTGTTCAGAGAACAAAAGTCAACTCCATCTAAAACTGCCCTTACACAAATTTGTTAGTACCATCTGTAACGCCAGCTATATGTAGTAAGCACAGGTGTATTTAGGTCCAAATATTTATTTAACCTTTATTTAACCTCTTTCACAAGGGTGACCTGGCCAAGAAAGGCAGCAGCATACGTCATAACAATCAAGACAGACGACCAACAACAACAAACAAGCAATAAAACCAAAACACAAAAACATTAAAATATTAAATACAAGGTGCAGGCAAATAAAGTGCAGAAGATATAGATACAGTAACAAATTAAGAACATAGGCACTGTTCAAAAGATTTCCATCGACAGTTTCTAAAAGTAGAGCGGAAAGCTTCCAATGAAACAAGTTCTGATATTTTTAGTTCAGTACCATACTCTGGTACATGTCTAAGGAACAGAGCGATTCCACCAAAAAGGTCTTTAAGAAGAAGAGGATTGCACAGTACAGTGCTTTTGTGATTCATCCATCTCATCAAGTACACCTCTGAAAACACCTAATGCTGTATCATCCAAGGGTTTTATAGTCTTAATTGGGATATTTTTAGTGCATAGTCATTATAATTTGCTTAACAATTTGCCTGGCTTTGTCAGAGGTGCCTTCAAAAACAAGTAAAATAAAATTCTGACTTGAAAAATTATAGGCTAAAAAAAAAAAAAAAAATCATGAAAATGCAGATCAATAGTCACATCATTCAAAATTTGTCTCATATCTCTTCTCTCGTGTCACAACCTCATCGTCAGGATCAGCAAATTACTTCTTCACTACATGTTCTTTTTTTACATTACGGCGTGATGCAAGCAGAGTTAGAGAGAGGTTGAACTCGTGCTTCACTGGCTTGCAAGGATGCAGATTATTTTATCAGCACAACTGACAAGAGCAAGTAATGATGACGTGTGCAAAAGTGTTAGGGGAGCATTGGAGACTGGCTCTCTAGTGGGATAGTGAGATAGTAGCAAAGGCTAAGAAGCCACACACGATTGTCGAGACGGTCATATTGCCAGCATGCACAGCGAGTGTTGAGTGTTTGTTTTTTAATAGACTTTCTGGTTCTTGTTAACTTTGTGTATTGAACACAGCAGTCCTACTCACAGCAGGAAACTGCTAATTTTAGATAGATTAAGTAAAGATGAATCTTGCTGTTTCTTCTGAAAATAATTTAATTGGTAAAATAAGAATGCTGAGTGTTGCAGCATGTCATCAACTACAGCAGCAGGTGTTAGCACTATACTAGAGTGTTTTCCTGAGAAATGACAGAAGTGCATGTTCACAGATCAGGACGGGGTGCAGGCTGACATGTAGAAGATTGTTCAGGTCCTTTTAGGAGAGACGTTCATGTCTCCTGGTCGTCTGTCAGGGGACCGTCAGAGTACAAAGATGTGTGTTATTACCCAGAGGAATGCACTGAAACACGCCTCCAACAGTTTAGTGTCTCTGCTGTGTTTGCAGTGGAACATCAGACTAAGATAAACAGTAACATGAGCCCGGCTGTATTTCCTCAGCTGCAATCAGAGAGGCTGTGGCAGGGGGTGAAGGTCAGCGGCTGAGGCCAATGAGATACCAACCTCCAATCCACAGCAGGGAGGGGAGCGGGGGAAGGGCACCAGGAAGATCTTTTTTTCTTAAAAAAGGGGGGGGGGGTTAAAGGTAAAAGTGCAGGTTGGGGCCGTTGATGGGATGCTCAGAGGGCTTCAGTGCTACACAAGCAAACACAACTCTGCTGGAGTTTGTTGGCAGAAAGTGGAACATCTGGGTTGTGTTTCCTGTGAGGAGGTGAAGGTCTGAAGAAAACTTCAAACATGGAGCTCTAATACACCAGCTGCATGATGGGAACAAGAGGACGGCGACACTCATTTTACTCTCCTTTAGATAATCAATAAACCCTTGAAGTCATTTATGAAGTGAAACAGGTCAAACATTCTCTGGGTCCAGCCTCTCAGGTGTGATCATCTTTGGGTTTTGGGCCACTGGTCAGAAGACACGAACCTGTGATTAGTTGCCCTGATGCTCATGGAGCTCCTCTGGCTACCTGTAGCAGCCTGAATTAAATACAAATTGCTTAAGTTCACCTGCAAAGCACTTACTTGAATGAATGACACCTGGCTCTGCCAACTATATGCTCAGGATAATCCAAACTTTTCTTGTTTGTTGTTCCCCGTTGGTGGAACCAGATCAGTATCGTCCCTCTCAACCTTCAATAAACTCCGGAAGACGCAGCTCTTCAGAGAGTAGCTCCTCTCCAAGCACTACCAACGACTGGACATACTAAATCTATCCCCCTTCAAGAATTGTAACTTGATTGATTTGATTTAATTTGATGGTAATTCAGACTGTCTCGTGAAGATTGGGCTTGTTACTCAAAAAATGTAACTAAGATCCCGTTTCTAATTTGAGTGTGTTACAGGAGTGAAATGCTGAATCAGTGACCGACTCTGAGTCTGTTGAAGGGATAATAAATCAAACCAAGTTGGACAACAACAGCACATGGTTTTCCCCAACTCTGTAGTTTCAGTACAACAATGGAGCAGAGGTGGCGGCCAGCAGCAGCATGAGGCAGCAACATCTGCCACTTTCTGTTCAAACTGTGACTCCACATCATGTTGTTAACCTGTACGTGTTTCTATGTTTTTACAGGCAGTCTTCCAGAGCAGAATCCATGCTTCACCGGCAGACACGGCTGTGACATCAACGCTATGTGCAGACCAGGTGAAGGCCTCCAGTTCACCTGTGAATGCTCAAATGGTTTCACTGGAGACGGACGCTACTGCCACGGTAAGGGCCTGATCAGACACATCGCTACTGTTCAAAAACGACCTGGCAAAGTGTGTCACAGCTGATGCTGTGCCACTGGGTAAAAAAGAAAAATTATACTGCATGATATTTTACTGGCTTTTATAGGGTATTGTCACATCTATGTATCATTCTTCTCCATGGTGGTGTGTTATTGGCAGATACTGACGAGTGCAGGGAGACTCCTCAGGTCTGTGGACCCAACGCCTTCTGCAGTAATCAGCCTGGAACTTTCCGCTGTGAGTGTTTAAGTGGCTTCGTGTTCGCCAGCGATGGAAGGACCTGCATTGGTATGTTAAAGTCTGTGTGTGTGTGTGTGTGTGTGTGTGTTGACAGCTGTGTGGGTGGGCGGAGTGTGTGGTTCCTTGTGTGTATGTGTGTGAGACTTTGTTTGAAGAGTCCCTTGTTGCACATGCAGATGTTCTAAAAGCCGCCAACAGACATAAACAATAAAGGTTTTGTACAACTGTAAATGGGGCTCGTCATAACGTTTCAAACTGATGTTGTTTTAGTGAAGCAGGATGAATCTACAGCGCTCAGACAGTACCGGAGGGTACGGTGGCCTAAAGTGAAAACAATTTAAAAAATTTAGCAACAACATTTTTTTAAATGAAAAGTTGCCTTGAATAAAACTAAGAGGTCTGAACCAGACAAAACAGACCCAAAGTACACTGAATTAAGTGGACAGGTGTCTATAGCGTGTTTAGTCTATGAAAGTATTCAAGGTAACTTTCTAATCCCTACAGTCCCCCTGGAAAAGATTGAGATGAAGAACCTATGGTTATTCCTCCTTCAAATAACTGTTCCTCTGTCTGTCTCATGTCATCTGTCTTGTCCTACAGAGGAGAACCGTCCGGTGGACCACTGTCAGAGAGGAAGTCATGACTGTGATGTTCCCGAACGTGCTCTCTGCAGCTACACCGGGGGCTGGGCTTACGTCTGCTCCTGTCTGCCAGGATTTGAGGGCGATGGCCGGGTGTGTCGAGGTACGTTCACAGAGTTTACAGTGATGTGATGTCTGCAGACCTTGGACTGAGTCAAGGTGGTGACTGTTCAGTGTTACAATTCGTCCTCAGATATGAAGACTGAAGGTCACAGCAGTCGATGTGTTTGAAGCAGCAGAACAAACACAAGATTTGATTTGTCTCACTTGAAGAATGTCTTGAAACTTCAACTTTGTTTGCATGTGAACTTTCCTCAGATAAATACTTTAAAAACTAGAGCCCTGCACATGTCCTTAAATCTTTACATTGTATGCTTGAATGAACATGTTTAGAACAACATTATGTAACTTTTCCACCTTAAAATAACAGAGTCGCCATCATGTTGATGCTATACTGACTTGTAATCATTCCCACTCTGCGCCCCATATGCCTGTTCTCTCGCTACGTAAGTTTGGGGTCAAATTTTGGTGAAACTGGAGCATAATTTATGGAGAAAATGTTTTCTGTAACTGTAGCTTACGATAGTTAGCTCGGTTAGCTGTAACATTAGTGTGCCCATTTTTATAAATTAGAATAGTAAACACTTAAATGCATCACAGTACAGGTCAATAGCAGCACAAACACGAAAACACGTCTCTGAAACTGTTTCAACACAAACTGAACATTATAACTTTAACCTTCATGAAGGAAGATTTATTGCATGACTGTTGAATTAGACTGTTGGATTGGTGTACAACCCTAATATCCAGGCTGGTCAGCAGGCTAAATTAAATCTGGAAGAATATTTTTTTCAGCATGGAAGTACATTTACTCAATGTACAGTTTTGTTTTTCTTGTATTTCCATTTCACGCTACTTTATACTTCTACTCCACTACAGTTTGGAGAAAGATATTGTACTTTTTGCTGCATTACATTTAGTTGATACAAAGCAGCAGCCACTGTGGCTGTGAAGTGAAGTGCCAAAAACTGCAGTTCCTCAAACGGCCACTTGAGGCTGGCTACAGAGCAAGTCAGTCTCCATATGTCCCCATGTTAAAATGTTCAACTTCACAACATAAATAAATATGTTTACAGCCTGGTACAAAAAACTGTTCTGGTCTCTATAGCTAATTTCCCCGTTCATGACAACTGTACTGAGTCTGAATTTTATTTTAACTCCCCTGTTTAAATTATATTAAGACTTAAAGTTATGTATAGTTAACAGCATGGGTCATTTCATTGGCAGGCACCTATTCAGCCTGCCTCAGGCCCGCTGATGATCCACGTCTTTGATGATGTTTAGATTAGAAGGTGGAGGCAGCACTGAACAGAATTAACTAAATTAATAAAAGAAGTCATTTAAGTTTTATTTAAAACACAGATAACAACCTTCTAGGGATTTACAACACCGTGTGTCCTCATTAAGTACCCCATAAAATACATTTTTAGAAGTGTTTTTCCCGACAAACATCTAATTAAATGTCACGTACTGTACATCAAACAGTGGCACCAGAGTTTGCCATGAGAACTTGTACATGTTTCTTCAGTATAACGTACCTCAAAGTAAGCACGGTGGCCCCCAGGGACAGGAAATGGTTCCACCTGGACAGGAAGTTGAACCCTGCCTTACAGCTGTGCAGCTCATCTCTTATATATACATCTCTCCCACTCCTCTTTTTTTATGTTTCATCGACTCTGGAGAGTCTGAAGTGAAGTATGTTTATACAGCTCTGCTGGATCAGAGCAGGACAGGAGAACCAAGCTGTCTGCTCAACCTTGTCACTTAAATGTTCCATATTTTACACTTTCCAGGAGGACGGTGACTGTATAGTTGTGACATCACCAACCAAGTACCAATTTCATGGGCCATGTGCATTTCTCTGTGGATTTTACTGTGCTCGTACTTGTGCAAGTAAATATTTATCTTTTTCTAGCTCACTACAGCAGTATGAACCCAAAATAAACAGATTTTAATATGATTTGACTGAATTAAACGGATCAAAGTGATTTCTAAAAAGTCATACTTTGTTAGGTCTGTCTACAAGACGACAAACAAACAACTTTCAAAATGCTTATTTTCTGAACAGACATCCGTAACAAATACATATTTTCAGCACTAACCAGGTGGTCCAACTTCCTCACTTCTCTTATTCCAAGCAGTCTCTTTTTTTGTCCGGCCTCTCTTTAAATATGAAGCTGTATCATATCGTAGCTCTGGGTGCACACAGACTGCCACAAGTGAGCATGGCTGATTGAGAAGACAGGCTGAGAACAATGACACTATAAAGAATGGACAGCGTATGGGTGATGTCACCCACAGGTTTGTGAAGAGCCATTTTTAAGCTCAGAGTGTTGTGGCTCTGGTCGTCCCCATGTTGGTGGTCTGCCTCTTCCACCTCTTGGCTAATCTAAAAATGGGCAAAAACGTGGATCATCAGCGGACCTGAGGTGGGCTGAATGATGGCTGGGTGCCAGACAAGCCATTTATAATGGCACCTACCTGTTAATCAAAGCAGCCGCACTGTTAATTATTCATAACTTTAAGTCTTAATATAATTGAACAGGTGAGTTAAAAACATTCACCCTCAGCACAGTTGTCATGAAATTAGCTATAGAGACCAAAACAGTTTTTTGTACCAGGCTGTAAACATGTTTATTTCTGCTGTGAAGTTGAACAATGGGGACTTATGGAGACTTGTTATGTTGTTGTTGTTGTTCTGTAGCCTCAAGTGGACATTTGAGGAACTGCAGTTTTTGGCACTTCCGCATTGGTTTCATTTCACAGCCATGGAGGTTCCTGCTCGGTTGAGAAACAGGAGTGAACATAAATCCACTTTTTAATCCTAAAAGTCTCCTCCCACCGATAAATGACTCAGTAGCCATTAGTGGTACTGCAGTCGGTCGATACTACATAACCTGAGGAGTGAATTCATTTCTGCAGGAGTATCAGTGCTTTGCGTTCGTCTTCATCTTTCTTTTCTTCCTGCTCAGACGTAGACGAGTGTCAGCAGGACCGATGCCACCGTGATGCCGTCTGCTCCAACACACAGGGCTCCTACACCTGCCAGTGCCGTTCTGGTTTCCACGGTGACGGCTTCCATTGCAGCCCGACATCCTCAGGTTGGCAACTTACACTCTTTCTGACACCTACCGAACTGTTTAATTCATTTTTAAATAAATCTAATTTCTTCTGGCTGGTAGAAATGAACTGAGACAGTGAATGTTGGTCTTTGGGCAGCTGGAATGTAAATTACACCATGAATGGGTAAAAAATGTACTACCGCCTAATAATAAGAAAATGTTTTGGATTTTTTTAATGTGGCTGGCAGACATTTCAGAGACAAATGGGAGCTGTGTAAACATGACGCGGTGACCACAGAGCAGGGAAGGATGTTGGTGATCTGAGTGTAAACAGATTTCATGTTAGACTCAACAGACACTTGATGATCCACAGAAGAGCTTCATGTTAGTGACACTGTCCCCTCATGGTATGTTCAGGGCTGTAAACCAAAGTAATGAGAGACTTCTCTTCTGTCCTTTGTGCTTTTATAGCAGGCTGAGGTGTAGATTACAGTTGAAATGAAATAAAATATGATCCAAAACGGAGACTGAAATCATAGAGAGGGACGGATCCGACCAGAACTAATCCCTTAATGTGATAGGGAGGATAGAGGCACGCTGACCTTTTCTCTAAACCTAAAGTACAAAACAAACTCAAAGAAGCAACCACTATCCTGTTCTGATTAGAGAAGAGTTGCTGATATAATCTGATATTGCAAATTAGTCAAATTATTAGTTAAATTGTTGATTCCAGCAGGAGAATATAATGAGTTTGGAAATTCAGATAATCCATCGAATTTTAAGTAAACCTGTCAAACTAGCTAAAACAGTTCAGATGACTAATAAGGGTGCATTCAGACAGGACGCAGGCTTTTATCGATGCCAGTGCCACTGCCTGTGTCTCTCAACCAGTGCTTACTCTGTCTCTTTTTCTCTCTCAAACCATCGGATTCAAAACAATTTAAACTTCTTTGTCACTATTCTGCAGCATAAATTGCGAGCCTGACACAGATTTGTGGCTTGACCGATCCAAGAGCCTGATTGGCGGCCGCAGCGTGACATTGCGCTGCAGGTCGCTGCGTTTTTTGGCAAACACCCCTGTGGCCCGCACCGTTGCAGCCAAAACGCACTACCCACACTCAAATGAATGGGAAAACCCACGTTTTTGCCGCAGGGCCGGATCCTGTCTCAAATCATTTGTCCCTTCAGCAGCTTGCTGACTAAAAAGAAGCTGCTTTTGTTTATCTTCATTGTTCTTTCATCACTTTTTTTTAAAAATTTATTTCTTTTTCTTTTGCCTTCCATCATTGTTTCCCTCTTTCATTCCTTTGTTTCTTCACCTGATCTTAAAAGCACAGTCAGCAACTCTTCTTCAGAATCAGTACTTTAACTTTTTAACATTTTTTTTTTTTTACTAATACCAGGACATTACAACTGTTTTTCTGATACTTTTATTTAAGTTAAAAGTTCTGATGTGTCATCATGCAGACACCTGATTGGCTGGGTTGGTATAGAGTGTTATAGTCTTTCTCCGCCTGGTTTGTTGTCGTGGTGGTGGCTTGGCATCTTCCCAAAGCTGCAGACTCCTTCAGTAATTCCAGGTGTCAGCAGCTGAGAGCTAATTACAGCTCGCTCCTCCGCACCAGAGTTTTGTCATATTTTCGTCCTTTTTATGACCTGCCTGGCTTTTGAAAGGCATAATTTTTTTGTCCCCTGTCAAAACTTGTCGCAGCTTCTTTGTGCTGTACTGCTCTGTTTGTTTTGTCTGGACCCTCTGTGTTTGATCTTCGCCCCTCTCCCTAAGGGGTCGTCTCGTTTCTTGTCTTGTGGCGTTTCTTTGGCTGGCAGCAGACGCGGCGCTGTGCGGACACACTGCTGTCTGTCAGACTGTTATGGCTGCTTTGTGGTTCATCTTGCTGATACTCTTGAGGATAAGAGTGTGAGAAGGCTCTTCCTGATGTCACCGTGGCCCCTGGATGTGACCGCAGAGATGAAGAGCCTCCTGCTCGTCTTTAATCTGTGGTTCCCCCCCACAGCTCAGACGTTTGTCTGCAGCTGCCACGTACAAAAATCTGAAAATACAAAACAAAGTTAAATGACATTAAACCTGCGAGGAGTTTCGGTGCTGATTTTTTTGTTTTGTTTTGTTTTTAAATAAAGGAGAATTTGATAGATATTTATTTATTTCTAATAACATTTATTTATTTTGAAAATGCAGATCTTTTTATTAGGTTGCATTTTTGTTATTATTTGATTTTAGCATGAAAGGAACAATAAATACAATAAAAGATATTTAAAGTTTGAATAAAATTACTACATTAGCTACTTGGCCAAATCTCTGGGCCATTAATTAATGTCTGTTTCCCTGGCTGGAAAAACAAACGACTAATTAGAGTCATGAGGGCAGGATTAAGGATGTGGACGTAAAACTAATGACTGAATTCCTCAGTCTCAGCTGTACATTGAGATAAATGCTAATGCCCCTTTTACTTCATCACACTCTCAGAAAGAGCTTTCATATATAACTGTACTGACATAAACAAAACACTTCTGGAGTCCAAATGAAGCACAAATCCTAAAATGACTCCCAGGTTTACCTTTAGCTGAAGTCTTCATGTTGCTAATGATGATGGATGTCTCACTCAAATAACTGTCTGTTATTTCGGGTCCCAGAGCGAGAGAAGACCCAGTGTGAGCGCCACAGAGAGAGCGCCCAGGCTGCCACCTCCAGCTCCGGCATCTTCTCTTTCTTCCGTCCTCGGCCAGCTGTGGGTAACTACGTCCCGCAGTGCGACGAACACGGAGCCTACGAGCCCACACAGTGCCACACTAGCATCAGTCAGTGCTGGTGTGTCGACGCCAATGGTCAGGAGATCCCCAACACCCGCACTGGACCTGGCAGCACCCCTCTGTGTGAGTCAAGCCTCACCAATTACACTATTCATCTACCTCTATTCAGTTTGTCCTTACAGGGACACACAGAGTATTGTCCACATCTGCCTCACCTGAACTATCAACTCTTATCTGCTGCACAGGTATCAACCAGGTAGTGACTCCCCCACCGGTGGGTCCAACTCCACGGCCTGACGTTCACCCCATCGCTCCAGGGACTCACCTGCTGTTCGCTCAGAGCGGGAAGATCGAGCACGTCCCGCTGGACGGATACAACATGAAAACCGAGGAGGCGAAACCTCTGCTGCACATCCCTGTAAGACAACATTAGATTGAATTTCATTTCACTGTCTTTGTTTCCATCAATGTGTTTTGGTGTATTGGATTAGAAAAGTTGGTGGAAACAGCTAAATTAAGAAAAAGCTTCCTCATTTGGTTTTTGTCTGAATGAATTGAGTGAATGGGAGATGGAAACAAGCATTCATTTTTGTTTTCTTACTTGAAATTCAGTTAAAATTTTGTGATACATTTGGATGGAAACCATGCCAACAATCAACGTTGATTTGATGAAGCTTCTGCAGACTTGCTTTAGACAATGACACACTACAGTCGACATTATGACTTTTGCCACCAGAGGCTGAAAGGTTTTGCATTGATGGGCAATTTTTACAGACAGACGCGAAATGAAATGTTTTCATGTCATGCATTAAAACAAGGAAAACAAGCTTTCATTTAGATATCAGCAATTCTGGTTCAGATTATTGATTATTTGAAAATATTATTTAAATAAGAAAAGAAACCAGAACAGAAGGAACAACAAGAAGTCGACGGACAGTCTGTGAATCCAAAATATCTTTCCTCTGGAGAGTTTTTTCTCGTGACGACATTTTGTCTTTATGTGTGCAGATATTGCAGAACGTACATACAGTCACACAGTGTCACTGTTCGTCATGAATGTTAAACCACTTCTGAGCGTTCCTGGTTGCTCTGAAACAATCCTGTAATTGTTCTTTAGCGGATTTCAGCATCAGAACTCTTTTCTTCTCTGTTATGAAGCAGCGTTAATGTACTGCAGCTGAACACAAAGCTCTTCGTCAGTGTCGGCGTCTTCGAGCCCGATGCGTCGCTGGTGTTCTGTCACTTCAGACAAAAGACTCTTTGAACGAGTCTCCAGATGAATGAAACCGTCTGTCTCTTCCTGCGTTTTCTCTCAGGACCGGGTGGTGATCGCTGTGGCTTATGACTGTGTGGAGAAGATGGTTTACTGGACTGACATCACCGGGCCGGCTATCAGCAGGGCCAGTATGAGCGGAGGAGACATCATCCCAGTCATCACTACAGGTACAACAGACATCACTTCATCAGTCCATCAGTCATCATCAGGCTGAAGTCACCACCGCAGGGAATGAAATCTGTACAGGGCCGAGTGAAAAACATGTGCGGACACCCAACAAGCTTGTCACTCAACTCAGGATCTGCAGCCTGTGAAACCAAGAAAACCCGCCAGTGTCGCTTCTTTCAGTGAAGAAACACTCTCCAGTTCTGATGCTAGCAGCATCAATGCTCACCTCTTTCACAGACGCCATTGTCACCATCACACTTGGTGATAAGCTATGCCTGTAACTCATGATCTAGCTTCCTAGGACGCTGATTGATTCGGCTTGTAGGCCAGCAAATGGAGTCACCAGCAAATCACTAGTCAGAGTAGCACTGACACGTGTGGCGAGTGAAAGAGGCAGAACACATTGGCTGAAATACAATGTAGGAACCCTGACGACAGCTTATTTTATAGTTATAGCGTCCATATGCAGATGTTTGTTTGATGTCTGTTTATAGAGATCAGCAAAAATGTGCATTTATTATCATTCTTGTGTAACAAGATTCTAATCAGACTGCAGAGGCAGACATTTGTTATCTGTAATCAGGATATCTGCTGGCTACACAGGAAGCCCAGAAATCATCAGATGATAGCCGATTGGTTCAGAGATTGCTGACTTCAGAACTACAAGTCATGAAACAGAGGCTTTAATTGATAGCACCTACTCATAGTTTACTCGCCAGTCGATACAGTGTTAACTGAAATGACTCAAGTTATATGAAAAGCAATTTTACTACTTTAAAGGCTTAATCCAGTTCAGTCCTGTCAGTAACATCAGAGGCTGTGGGTATGTGACTGTGAGCAGAGCAGATGGGGTCCTGACCTTACTGAACTGTGTCTGTACCATCTGTCCTCAGATCTCCAGAGTCCTGAAGGCATCGCCGTTGACCATGTGGCTCGTCTCCTCTTCTGGACTGACTCTATGCGTGACACCGTGGAGGTTTCCAAGCTGGACGGCAGCCAGCGCCGAGTCCTGTTTGACACCGATCTGATCAACCCCCGACCCATCGTCACCAACCCGGCATACGGGTGAGTGCTGGCAAAATAAGATGAAACGAATCAGTTTGTTTCAAAGCAACATCATTTCATTTGCAATGCTTGTTGAACTCAAACAGCATCAGTAGTTTGGTCTAACTGGTTTTGTCCTGTTGGTGCAGGCGGCTGTACTGGGCAGACTGGAACAGAGACGGGCCTAAAATTGAGATGTCCAACATGGATGGGACGGAACGGACTGTGCTGGTGAAAGACGACCTGGGACTTCCCAACGGTCTGACCTTTGACCCTGACAACCAGCAGCTGTGCTGGGCCGACGCAGGTGAGACACATCTGACAGGAACATGAAGCTCCAGTCTGATCGATCATTATCCTTCAGAACCCATCCTGCTGTTGCTTGGTTCGGATGAATTCTCAGTCCACACTTGATTGATTGATGGGTCCGCAGGTACTCGTAAGGTGGAGTGTATGGATCCTCACCGTAGGCTGAGGAGGCAGATCGTTGAAGGGATCCAGTATCCGTTTGGTCTCGTCTCCTTTGGAAGAAACCTTTACTACACCGACTGGAGGAGGTAACGCACACAAACACACCCACCTGCTTTCAGCAGCCCTCTACGCTTTTTACCCTGAAAGATTCAGTTCAAATCTAAAAAAATGCATGACGTTTCCCTAATAAGTCAGAGAAAACAAAGGTATACTGATGGGGTCAGGGGTTTTTAACCAACCGACCTGTTACGAGGACCAATCCGCACTGCCCAACCTCTTTATTGTTGAATAGTAGCAAAAGAATAAAGTAAAGACATATCTCTGAAGAGAAAAAGAGAAACATTTTGACTAAAAGTTATTTAAAATGCAATGATTTTTAAAGCTGGACTAAAACTCTGAAGGTTAAAAATGACTAAAATTGGACTAAAACTAAAAGAACATTTTCTTCTAATGCCTTAATCTAAAGTAATCTGTAAATTGAAGACTGTACTAAATGAACCTAAACAGCCTAATAATTCAAAACAATTAATTTCCATGTGCGTCACACTCAACATCCCCACCACTAAAACACTCTGCAAACTTCAGCCCGTTAACAGACTGTGTGGATGGATGGGAATGTGGAGTGGATGTAAAATAAACAGTACCGCTGTTGTTTGAATTGAACTGTCACATAAAAGTCTTGTGTATGTGTGTATGTTGGTGTATTTAACAGCCGCGTTAATTTGATGATCAGACCTCTCTGTGTGGTCCTTTGGTAAACATTCACGTGTTTGTCATTATTATTTTTCAGAGAGGCGGTGGTCGCTGTGGACCGTCAATCAGAGAAGGAGACAGAAGAATTTCTGCCGCAGAAACGCTCTCGGCTGTACGGCATCACCACGACGCCCACGCAATGTCCACAAGGTACTGATCAGTTTGAATTACAAGTAACAGAACAGTGAGGGAAAGGAATCAAGGAAATCAATAAGGACACAAGGAATCTGTTGTGTGTTAAGAACTCGGTAAAGCTTTGTCGAGTTTAAAGAATAGTTTAGGGAGATTATTTGTTTTTGTGAAAGAGTCATTTCTTTCTGAAAACAGTTTCATAAATGGAGATTCACGCCATAAAGAGCCTGCCATGATTCAGCTCACTGGGAATCAGCTGCACTTTTGCAGGTTTGGGTTTAAAGGCGTTGAAATCATTAATGATCGACTCAAACTCTGTGTACAAAGAACAGGACCCAGAGCAGTTTGATGCACTCAGTGACCGAAGTAATTGATTCCAGACACGTATAGTATGTGGACGGATATAAGCGTGGGAACTGTGTGGTCAAGTGAGCTCAGGGAATCCAGCTGAGGATATTGAGACTCGCATCTGGCTCTGAGCCCTGAACTATACAGCTGTCTCTGTCCACCTGCTGGTTTCTAACTGGTGGGTTTAAACTGCCTATGATGGATCGTTCATCCACTTCCTGACGTTGCGTGGAAACATGTTCAGTTATTAGTTATTACTTCTGTCGTGTTTTTACAGTCTGCGTCAGCTCAGATGACAGGGAGGTGGGGCGTTTCGTGTCTTGGTTCTGTTTGAGAAAAGGGAGGTGCTGGTTTCAAATCAGCCTAGAAGCTGCTGTAAAAATCTGCTTCAGAAAATGTTTCCCTGGATTCACACCAGAAAGAAAGCTAAAATCGTTGTACTTCATGAATACAGTATACATATATATATATCAATGTCCGTGCAACATTAAGACTTGCTGAAGAGGCAAAGACGCTCCAAATGCATATATTAAATAGTATTTGCCAAACCTAATATGTGAAACGTGTAAAATATTAGGTTTGATAAAGTTGTCTGAGAGAAATACTCCTGGCCTGAAAACCAGCAAGCTGCTTTTGACACAGCTTTAGGCTAGCGAACAACTACCAACTAAGCTAGCAGCATAGATATGAGAGACATTTCTGAGAGACTGAATGAAATTTGCAGCATGAACCTTCTGCAAGAGAAAGTGGGAGATGACGCGAGAGCGATCAAAGATAATTTGGACTCACTGAAATCTGACTGGGTTAAACTAGGCTTCAGAACCAGCGAGGCCGATGGAAGAATCTCACAGCTGGTCAACTAAGTGAAGAGCATGGATGGCAAAATTGTTCAGCTCTAGGCTCGTTTATAGTATCAGGAAAACTACAGTACAAGAGACAATAGATTATAAGGAGTATGAGAAGGCACAGAAAATGGACTTAAAGTGATGGACTGTGTGACAACAAACAAACAACATGATCATGGAGAGTGAACGATGACATGCAGCAGGTTGAGCCACGACCCTGTTCTCTGTCACAGTGAAAGAAACAACGTGATTGCACAGCAACCGTGCCCAATTGATGAGTCGAGGCTAACTGAAGTTGTCTGATGTAACTCCAGTTCTAGTGATCAGAGAAACGCAATTTTACGTTGCAGCACACCAAAGTTGTTGGTCCATCGCTGCCTCGATCTGCAGCAACCAACATTTAAGAAGAAGTATACAATAACACAAACAGATTGAGGCAGTGGTGGACCGGTAACTTCAGTGTTCTGCAATATTAAAGTTTTTAACAATCAATTCTGGTGGCTTTGACTATCCCTTTAAGATCAAAGCTGTGCTCTGTTAAAGCTCGTGGAGGTCTTGGTAGCTTTCTAACCGGTGATTCATTTCACTAACTTTGTTTTCTTCTGTCTCCTGTTAGCCTATAACTACTGCGCCAACAACGCCGGCTGCTCTCACCTGTGCCTGCCACGGCTCGGCGGGTTCACCTGCCGCTGCCCGGACAACGCCGTCCCCGGCCAGTGTGAGGAGAGGAACCTGTGAGGTCTGCAGAGCTACTGCTGCTGGGAGAGAAAAAAAAACAAAACACACTTAACTGAATTTTGGTGTTTTCTGCTTTTCTTACTTGAATTGAACATTTCTACGATCATTTTAGAGTTTTATGTGTTTTTGGCCTTTGAAAGCTGTTCAGACCTCACTGTATTTATGATGCCACACTTCAGGTCCACCAGTGAGATCATTAACTTCCTTTCTCGGACTGTTGATTTCAGATGTAGTTTCTGATATATTTGTACTCTGGTTGAAAAGTGAGGAAACAGTGACAGTAATTGACATACAGGGATTTTATAAAGACGGCAGGTAAACTATAAACACTTTGACCAGGTGATAATTATTTGAAAAAGGTACCAAACGTTGTGTTTGTATTGTATTTTAAACTCTGCAGATGTGGTCTAATAGATAACTGTGTAAAACAATCAGATTTAATTCTTTTGTACCTGAGGGAAGGATTCCCAAGGGCCTTGAAAACCCTTGAAAATGTCTGACATTTTGAAAAAAAAAACCTTAAAGGTTTCTGACAATGATTTAAACTTTATCAATATCAATCAAAATTTAAAATTTGTTTCAGTTTAAAATCTTCTTTTCACCTGAACTTAAATCATCAGAAGTCACTCAGCTTATTCCTGGTTAGCCATCATGAGCTTCTGAAGCAGCTCCTCATATTTAATCAAATCTGAATCGTTCATAACAACTGCTCAGTGTCAAAGAGTTACAGCAGTTTGACAAAGAAACCACAGCTACAAGAAAATGGCCGGTTCCAGGGAAACAAATGTCTCATTGAGTTGCTATAAATGTATTTGTGAAGACGATGAAATTTAAAGGAAGAAACTACAAACAAATTGAAAATGGTGGAAAATCTGTATTAACAGACTGATCTTGAACCAACAATTTGCTTCACAGTTTAAGATTTTTGAGACCAAAGATGACAAAATCATTCAGCCTTTTGTCCTCTAAACAGACAATCAATAGCACGAACTATGAGAACTACTTCGCTTCTTTGGGCAATCGTGGCACTCCGTCAAATCTTCTATTAGTATCAATACATTAACCAGAAAGATACTAATCGAATTGATGATCTACTGCAATGGGTTCTACATGAAACACAGGAGGAGATGTGTGCCTTTAAATGACGGTGAAAGTTGATTTTGAATGCTGCCTTAATGACTGACTGAGAAATACAGTTTTTAAACTATCGGAGACATTTTCATCCAGTCCAGGTGAATGTCAGTCAAAGCAGAGATATTAGTGAAGATAAATAAGGGCTGAAAAAAGTATAATCAGACTAGATTACAGTTTTCAGTGGTAGAATCTGATTATTCCATATTTTAGTAATCCTCTATGATAAAATTTGATTTTTTTTTTCTCCCCCCCCCAAAACTGACGTATGGAGTTTTGAACCACTAACAGCACCACTATGAGCCAGTGACTGATCCTGGGGGGTGTGAGACTTTAATAAGAGCTTAATAACTTACAAGATTTATTCTGTTGTTTGTGTTAAGACTCACAGTGTATTTTTTATATGAACTTGTAAATAGTTACCTGATATTCTCTGATTTTTTTTTTTCCAATGGTGCCTGAGATCTGCCTGATGATGATGATGATGATGATGATGATGATGATGATGATGATGATGATGGTGTGTGCAGGTTGTGTTTGTTGGGTTGTTGCACCTGTATGAACTTCTCATGTAAACATCGTTTTTATAATGAAGACTTGTGCAGTGACTATCGGTTCCACTCATTGTTGAAAGTGTTTTTACCAGAAATAAAAGTAAAGAAAGAAACAACTGTTTTTCTAAAAAAAAAAAAAAAAACTCATGTCATGTTTTTAAAGTTTCTAATTCCCAAATATGAAAGTCTGTAACTTGAAATAATGAAATAATTTAAACTGATTTAATCAAATTCTTCTAATTAAATCATCATTTATATCATTTATCAAATTTTCATTGGAAATGTACTAAAATATAAACTATTCTAATAGTCTAATATGCAGTTTTATTTAGAAATTTTGAATTTAGCACAAAAATATTTTATTTCATTTGAATATTACCGGCCACAGACTTCTATACAGACTAAAAGACTACTCTGCAGTACAGCGAAGTACACCTGTCCTGTTTCACTGCTAGATCTTTTTTTTTAATATGAACTCAAATTTGCAAAAATAGGCAATTTGAGCCTATTTGAGCCCCTATGGGTAGTGGCAAATATATACACACATAGAATTATTTGTTTGTTTGTTTTGATTTAGCAACTTTTCTAACAGCCAAACATCAAGCTGGACAACAACACAAGACATAGCAGCCAGTCAATATTACTTACTAGTTCAACAGCAAGCTCGGCGTCTGTCTTTCAGCCTTTTGTTTCATGAAGCTCTGGCCAACGACTGAAAGTCAGTCACCTAAATGCCTAAATGTTACATTGCCGGCTCAGATTCTGGCATGACAAGCTAGTGACAAACAGTGAGTTAACAGCAGCACAGTTTGTAGCAGTTTACTGTCCATCACATAATTAGAGAGAAATTCGAAAACATTTTCTCCATAAAATATGATCTATGTTGACCAAAATCCGTGGAATAGTTTGTGCTGTTATGAACTTTTCCTGACCCTGAGGTCAAAGTTTCAGTGTAATAACAGGTGTACGAATGACAGGGGCACCATTCACCTGATTACAAGTCAGTGTAGCACGAACACGACAGTGAAGATTATTTTAAGGTAGAAAAGTTAAAAAATTCTACGTCAATGGCAAGCGAGAGAACCAGCTGTTTATGGAGAGTTTTCTTTCTTTTGAGTTTCTAGACTATTGTGAGCGCACAAGAAAATATTTAAATTTATTTCAAATATTTTTGATATTTTCCCTCTCTAATCAATCTGCATAGAGACAAGAAAACATATACTATATGAAATTTATTTTCACTGTAAATATAAAAACATTACAGGTTAGATTAAAATGTCTTTGTTTCATCAAATTTGGCAACGGACAACGTTTCTGTCAGAAACTTCCTACCAGGAACATTTTCTAGTGTGCACAAAAACTTACTGTTTTATTTGTTCAAGCCACTTCAGGGGCTCTGTGACTTACTCAAAGCCATTTCTGTTTGTATTACACACCTTCTGAAACAGGTAACAGCTGATTTAAACTGGAGTGAATATGTTTTAAAGCAGCAGGAGAACAGTCTGAAAGTCTCAAATGTAAAAACTGGTGTGTGACTGGGCTCGTTGGGTTGTAGGTGATGTGAAGAGCAGGTTAGTGTGATGTTGACTGTAGGAAGCTCAGCTCAGGTTTTTTTTTTTGGCTACTAAAACTCCATCAGGTACAACATTGATCAGTCCAACAGGGCTGCACAACAACAACACATCCATAACTGTGTTTTGTCTGACAAAAACCCCTCATGTAACACATTCACGTGGTTTGTTGGTCAGTGTTGTGCAGCCCTGGTGACTGCTGTTATTTGCATCGTGTCAGGTCTGTGAACAGAGTATTGTATGTCTATAGACCATCAACCAAAGAGGGAACATTAACTGTCTGTACAGCCTCAATAAAACTTTTTTTAATATACAGAATCAGTCTGGTGTGTTGTGTTTCCTATTATCTAATCCGAGTTCAGCCTAATGAAACTCAAAGAAATACTGAAAAGAGTCATGAGGATCAAACACTCACCCTGGTTTGCTCCATCATGAAGGACGGCAGCCATCTTGGATTCACAGCAGGTTCAGGGGATTACAACATCAGGAAAACATTTTTACCAAAGCTGTGGACCTGAACATACTGTGAGTTCTTGTGGATACCAACAACATGTTAGACTTCCGCCTGTGGCTTACAGCTCCAAGCCCGTTCCTACTAAAAACATTAATCTTCAGTAGGAATTCAAAGGCCAAGTCAACATCTTGTCAACACCAGACCACTTTCTTCCATTGTTCCATGGTCCAGTTCTGACATTCACATGCCCATTATAGGCACTTCCAGCAGTGGACAGGGCGAGAAAGCTGCTGTACTTATGAACAGCAGAAAGCTTCCAATGTCAAAATCTCACCTACAGATTCTGCATTCATATGCAGGTACCTGGTGTTACAGTAGGTCTTCTGTGGAATCAGACTAGACAAGCTAGCCTTCTTTCCCCATATGCACCAATAAGCCTTGGTCACCCATGACCCTGTCTCCGGTTCACCAGTTGGACCACTTTTTGTAGGTACCAACCAGGTACATACCAGGAACACTCCAGAAGAGCTGTTGTTTTGGAGATCCTCTGGTCCAGTTGTCTAGCCGTCACATTTTGGCCCTTGTCAGTCACTCAGATCCCTACGCTTGTTAATTTGTCCTGTTTCCAAATGATTTACTTCAAGAACCGACTGTTCACTTGTTACCTAATATATCCCATCTCTTGACAGTACAGTAACAAGATGAAAAATGTTATTTGACTTAACCTGTCAGCGATTTTTAGGCTAGTTAGTCTCATTCATTTCCTCACTGCAGTTTTTATCCAGCACATCCAACAACAAATGAATTATGGAACTGAGACAAAAAAACACTAGTGTGTGTTTATGGTGATTTATTTACATATTTAACAATGGAATAATTAAGTATACTAGTCCTTTGCTGAGCAGCATTTTCAGGTCCTGCTGCCCTCCGGTGGTTGAAGTGTTCTTGACAGATGAACTGATGACTGAGGTGATGATCTCTTGAACTCTAAACAATTATCAGTTTTACTGATGTGTTACCCAACATAAACCAGCAGCAGTGTCAGCTACACCTGGTTTAAGTTTTATTTCCTGTCTTGTGTTCCCTAAGAAGAAAAACCAAAACACCTTTAAGTCAGATCAGATTTCTTCAGTTTTTTTTAATAAGATTTCTTTCAACATCCCAGATAAACGAGTCATTTCCTCACTTTACATCCCTACATGTTTAGCTTCGCAGACATCATTAAGCACCACTAAGCACAAACTCGAGCTTCAGTTACTGTATCTCACAGCCTGATTCAGTGAACGAGCCTTTAAAAATAACATTGGAGTGATTTTTTTGCTGCACTACATTATTTGAAATGATGTGAAGCAGACTATATGAGAATGTTTGCATGACACAGATACATTTCATCAATGGATGTAACTGTCGTCTAAAATGAAATGCTAACAAGGCACTTCACTTTGCGCAGATTATACAGTTTACACTGACTGTGACATTTAAAAGGACCAGCCTGGAGGATTTAGCGGTATCTAGCGGTGTAGTTCCTAATTGCAACCTCCTCCCTTCATCCTTTCCTTCCTGGTGTGAAGGAGAGACTACGGTGGCCACAGATAGATAGGTAGGTAGCTAGATAGGTTTATCTAAAGCCAGTGTTTAGTTTGTTCTTTCAGGGCTCCTGTAGAAACATGGCAGTTCAACACGGTGGACGAGGACCTACAGTGTCTGTAGATATAAAGAGCTCATTCTAAGGTAAAACAAATTCTTATTCTCAGGTGATTATAAGAAATTAAAAAAACATAGTTATGAGTATTATATTATTATGGAATAGAGCCCCCCAAATCTGACACACTGGACCTTTAACAGAATAAATTCAGACCAATTCAAACCTCGTGTTTGTTGTTATTTCAACAAACTTAACTTAAATGCTTGACTTTGTTGGTGCAGCTGTAGATTGCAGTGACATGCATCATTTTGAAGGCTGATTTTTCCTCTGCAGATCCGCTGAGTCTTAATAAAGTAAATCCACCTCTCACTGTTTGTCTCCCCCGACAGTCTGCAACTCCAGGTTCAGTCCTGGAGGCCTCTGTTCTGTCTCTGCTGGGCGGTTCTTCCCCTCCTCAGTCCAGATCAGGACCAGCGGACCAACACCTGGTCTCCGTCCTCTATGGAGTAAAACTGTAACGTCTTCAGGTCGCTGTCGATCTCAAACTCTGTCCCAACCATCTACAGAGAAAGGAGCTTGACTTCAGTGTTGGGCCGCAAGATGCTGAAAAAAGGTGCGGCTGGAAAAAGAGGGCACGTCTCACCTTGAGGCTGGTGTAGCTGAGCTTCAGATCTGCAGCAGGAACCTTCAGCAGTCTGTACAGGAGCCCCTTCACCTTCTGAACCACCATGGAGGCTGCAGGACAGACCACACACTGTTCAACTCAACTGGACATGATTTCTGTTTCCTGTCGACGTGTTTAGAATCTCATCTCCTAAAGTGCCACAAAGCTATGAGAGAAACCTGTCTGCTGTAATACCTGGAAGTTTCTTCTCAATTGGCTTCCGCTCTGGGTCATCAGGAAACACAAATGTGATCTCTGGTTGAGGAGAGACGAGAAAAAGATCAGGAAATATGACATTTCTCTTGTAGCTTCACTCTGCTGAAACCACAGTATGTTTATTCATGTTAGCCAATCAGAGAGCAGAAAGAGGTGGGACTAACTTAATAGCTGATTTTTCAGGGCAAACGGCTCTGGCTTCTTCAGCTCGCCTTCCTCTGGAGCTCCGTACTCTGAAACACAGGTCAAACTGTCTGATCAAATATGAATCAGCTGGAGTGCATTGTCTGTTTCTTCCCTCAAATGTTTGCAGAGTCACATTTTTCTGACTGCTCCTTTAAATGGTCAGCCAATCAGCTGCTCTGTGACCTGATGGTGTTGTGGGCGTGGCTTACTGTCAATGAGGCTCAGGTAACGAGGGTGCTGACAGGTGAACTCGCTGCTGGGCTGACTTCCCCCACCTGCCTTCAGCCACTCCTCTCCAAACATCTTGATGTAGTCAAGCTCCGCCCCCCTCCTGTCCTCCGGGTTGATCTGATGGAAACCGTGGCAACGGGTCAGCATGCGCGCACACACACTTACAGACATGCACACACACACACACACACACACACACACACACACACACATTCAGCTCACCTCACTGCCGTTGAGGGAGACCAGTCCACCCAGTTTGGCGATGAGCAGCTGATTGGCTGTTTTGTGGTTTCCATCGCTGCTCACCAGTCGGTTACGGCGACATGAAAAGTGAACCAAATTGTACAACTTCCCCAACTCATCCACCACACGCCACTGAGAGAGAGAAAGAGTTTGTCATGATGATTTCATCCCTGTGATCTAAGATTATTATTATCAGAGGGTTGGGGGGGTTAACTGTGGTCACACTACAAGCAAGACTCAGCTGGATAAAACTGATGCAGACTACGTCTACATCTCACGTTTTCTAGTTTCATATGACACAAGTATCTCCATTGTAGCTATGAAACTGAACACACTACAGCCTCTGAAAGGCAGTGATGTCAGACATGGGCGTCTTTTCTGACTCTTTACTTAAGTCTTATTTTCATACTTAATGTATCAGGGCAGTAATATGAACTGACCTCAGTGATGTTGTTGTTGTCCAGGTTGAGGTTCGTCAGTGCTGGGAACATGGCTGTTTGAGATCCTGCAGACAAAATGTCATGATAATGTCATAAAAACACATTCAGTGTAAGTATTAATAAAGTAATATTAACTGACTTTTTGTTATTTTTTTACCAGGAGCAGCGTCGTCAAATCGAATGTCAGACAGTCCCGTCTGGGACAAGCTCAGCTTCTCCAACCTGCAGTCGAACGACAGAAAGTTTGTTAAAGTCGGGTGTTAATTAAAGAAGAAAAAACTGCATCAAGTAGCAAGGTCAAGAAACAAACTCAATATAATAATACAATAACAAACAGAACTTTTGAATCTCTAGTCAGAAATAGTTCACTTCCATAGATATGATATTAAAGGTGTGGACTGTACCTGGGCAGAGCAGCTATACTCAGCACACTCTCCTGGACTAAAGGGTTCGAGGACAGATTGAGACACTTCAGAGACTGCAGGACTCCGTCAGGCCTTGAGAGCATCAAACACATCAGACAGAGAGTTACACAAAGTCTCCACAGCCTGAATGTCAGATAGCTTTAGACTGAAGCAAACAGGAAGCCCGTTACCTCTGCAGCTCTCTGATGTTGTTTTCTTCTAAACAAAGATCCTCCAGCTGAGGCCACATGGGGGCGCACTCCAAGATCTGACCAGAGACCAGCAGACAAATTTTATTTATACTTGAATTTTGATTATTGAGGGGAAATTTAAATGTAAAACTTTGGTGACATTTTTCAAGTGTGTGTGATGGATGATAAGTAATTTCGGATTGGAATATTATATTTAGTAATTACATAGATTTGTGGAGAAATAAAAAAAAAAAGCACAAGAGAGAAAGAAAAGGTTTATAAACGGACGATGAAGAGGTGAACACACACACACACACACACACACACACACACACACACACACACACGTATTGTGTGGTCTTCTGTACTGTTGTGTACCTGCGGCCAGGTGAGCTCACAGCTGTTGAGGGCGAGGACTCTGACGCTGCGGAACGCCTGGCAGTGAGCAGAGATGTCAGAGGGCAAACACAGTCTGTTGTTGCTGAAAAACAAGATGAAGCGTTCAGGGGAAAGGAAGCAAAGAAACACACACACGCAGAGTCCACCTCAGAGGAATCTGTACCTGAGCTGGAGTCCCTCTAGCTGGTCCAGCTGCCGGGTGATTGCAGCCACATCCTCCCAGCTGGACAGCAAAGTCCCACTCATGTCCAACCACTGCACGTCTGATTACTGCTGTTAAGGAGTCACTGAGCATGCTCACATTCACACTAAAAATGACCAATAATTATAATGGAAAATGTCTTTTCCATTAGTGGCATGCATTAGAGAATTAGATCTTTTCTTGAATCATCAAAATTTCTTGCTACATTTGGAAGGAAACCTAGCTACAGTGACAATTTCCCTAAGTTCAAGGCTCTTTATTTTACTTGCATTGTCCTACCAACAGTCTGAAACCAAAAGATATTCAGTTTGCTACCACATGAGCTACAGAAAAGCAGCAAATCTTCACATTAGTAGCTTGATTAAATGACTCAGAGTAGTTGGAAATTAATTTTCTGTCAATCAATCAATTATCACATCTGGTTCATGTTTTCATTGACAGTATTGCGATAGAGACAGAATGTATGCCTAGTGATGACAAACATCCTCAGAAACAGCAACATGTAAAACATAAATCCAGCCAAATGAGGCCTGATATATCTGTAAAAAGATACTTGGTGTTGTTTTCTTGATCTCTCCATCAGCTCCGGGTCCGTTCACATCACTACGACTCAACAACACTGATGGAAGACTTTCTAAACTGTGGAGACATAAAATGAAGAAGGATGGAATCAAACAACATAACCTGAGCTTATAGTGACCTTATCGTCTGTGTGTATGTCGTGACATAAATTCTCCAGTTAAAGCCTCGATTGAACCTCAAACAATGGCCCACAAAAAGAAATGTTGCGTCGTCTGAATCTGTTGTTGTACAGATTGAAATGTTTTTGTTTGTGTTATGTTTTTTATGTCTCAGTGATATAAATATACTTAACAAACTGTTAAGTCTCTAATTTAAGACCAGTCAGATCATACAACATCTGGAGATGATGATACCTGCGCTCGTTGAGTGCCAACCATTCGACACTCTCGGAGGAGCCCTCCGTCAGCACTTCCTCTGAGTTAATCTGGTACACCCGTTTCACTGCGGTCAGGTAGTCCACTCCGAAGCTCACCTTTGCTGGACGGACCAATGAGCCTCCTTGTGGGTGTCTGACAGCAAAGTGAAAGTGATCAAGGATAGTTACTTGTTTCAGACTGATCACATTGGCCGGAAATTATAATAAGTAATTCTCACATGTGAGGGGAAAATAAATCACTTTCTTTTATCATTTTAATCCAATAAGTGTTCAGTAAAATATTTGGGGCTTCTCGTAGGAATCACCCAGAAGATCCTTGATGCTTGAAAATTAATTACATGGCAACTTATGTGGACAGGTTAGAGTGAAGGGAAATGCTGAAAATTACCTGCATGTAAAATACTGGACTCCGTCATGGCTGCCGTCATGTTTGCCTCTCTCTGGGTTATCCCACTCCACGCCGAGCCACAGCCCTGAACACACCGAACAAACATTTGGTTACTGTTAGTGTGTTAAGTATCAACACATGTGGATGATCCAGACTGAAGCACATGTGCTGTCAATTGTTGAAAAAGCTAGAAGTGTCCCTTCTAGTGAAATGTTTAAGAGCTGCTTGTCTCTCTCTGTGTTCTCTGTCTGTGTGTCTCTGCGGGTATTCTGACTTCTTCCCACAGTCCACAGACATGCAGTTGTAGGTGTAAATTTGAGCGTGAATGGTTGTTTGTCTCTGTGTGTAAGCCGTGTGATGAACTGGTAACCCGCCTCTTGCACAATGTCAGCTGGGATCGACTACAGCCCCTCATGACCCTGATGAAGATAAGCGGTCACAGAAAATGGATGAAGGGATCTGAATGTGTGTCCTGCTTCATAAATAAAGTGACTTGACTAGACTTATTCCCCTTTAAATGGGGGAAACCCAGTGCCACACTCCTCACACATTTGCCGTCAAAGCAGCACAACATGTCTGCACATATTTTACTGACCCAGCCCTAGTTAGGAGTAATCACCGGGTGAGTGAGTGTGAAATGTCCAGCTGACATCCAGCTGATTTTACCTGCTGTGGGTGGTACCGGGCCCACAAACCGCACCGTGGCCCGCTCATCGCCACAGGACACCCGCCTGCCCACCGCGTCCGCCGGCACCGTCTGGTCAACCCTCATCCTGCCGAGGAGAGGAGGGTAACACCGGGATCAGGGGGAGCCTGGGTGGACACGGGGGTCACAGATTAGCTACATACTGAAGTGGGTTAAAGTCATATTTACAGTAATATGGGAGATATTTTATACGTTTACAACCTGACGTTAGATAACTAAATGTGACAATCACTTTAAAATAATATCTGAGGTGAAAACAGACGTAAAATTACCTGTTGGGTCTTTAAGCTGTGGTTTCTGACGTGCTTTAGCTTCTCGGCTAACATTAGCCTCCAAACCAAAACATCTCACGCCTCCGGTTCACCGGACACGACAGATTTAGAAGTTGCACTCACTTCTCATGAACATTTCCCGGATAAAAATGATGATAATTGTGCGTTATGTTCAACATGTATGCTCTTTCTCTGAAAATGTCTCATTCTCACTATCGCAGACATAAAGCGTAAAGCTCGGTGCCGTCAAATCAACTTTAATCGAGGAAAGATAAAAGGAACCTTTGTGCTGCTGTCACCGTGTTTCCTAACGGACATAATCCACAGCAGGGCGTCTGTGCTGGGAGGAAAACGTGTGAACGCGCCGGAGCTCTCGTGTTTTTGGAGTTTGGGTCGTAATAACTCAAATAAATGCTGCAAGTAACCTAACAGATTACATATTTTAATACGCAGAACACACCGGAAGTCAGTCTTCGAGTGGTGTTGGAATAATCTGGAAGAAACCATGAAGAAGACACGTGACAAGAGGTTTGTTTACACATTTTTATGCCCAAAGTTAAAGTGAATGGAGACCACAGATGTGGATGCATGACAACTTGTGTCTAAGCAGCAGTCTGACAGACACAGTGCAGGGCAAAGTGGCTCAATCATCAACAGTTAAACTTAATTCTTACACTGTTGTAGACACCGCAGCTAAAGGTCACTCACAACTTTGTAGTGAATTAATTTTAGAGTAAACACTGTGTGTATTTTGATAAAATAGTTAACTCAAACTATTGTTTGTGTGTTTTTATGATTGCACACTAAATTACACTTAGATACATTCAGAGCGAAGTGAACCTGGAGTCAGATCTCTGGTCTGTGTAAACATACCTGGGCAATAAAAGTGATTTTTGATTCTGATTGTAAATATTTTGGGGGTTTGCACTGATGGTTCAGCATCTTTAGACTCAGGGATTTTATGATCTTGGTATTTCTCATTATTTTCTTACAGTTAGTGACTGAACAACCAATTTTAGAGAGAATGACAGCTTAGTGTTGCAATGTACAAATCAGCAGAACAATCAACCACACTGACATTGTTCACGTCTCTAATTACTGATAGTCTTATGCTCTTAGATCAGCTTCTGTGACCTGACGTCTGTCTGCTGTATTACCTGCTTTCCTCACATCAGAGTTTCTGTCCTCAGTGGAGAGGCGGCGCCAGGACAGCAGTCGGCTGATTATGAGGTCGGTCAGGTGTCAGGAAGTTTGTTCCAGAATAACTCTTCGGCTTCTGGATCGACGCTGTCTGCTTTATTCAGCACCGCTGCACCAGCTGCATCTCTTCTGTTTCAGCCTGCACCCAAGGTAAATCACACACAAAATAACAAGTAAAATAAAATGATCTTCTAAACAGATGCCCACTCTAGTTAAACAGTTAAACAGGTAAACAGGAAGAAAATACTGCATTTTGAGAGTATAAATAAACTACAATGTTGGCCATTGATCTGTTATTAAAGGTGCTCTATGGCACCACAGAACAATAAAAATAGCACCTGGGACACATATATACAATCTCCGTGTGGGGGGGTTTGTGATTATTTGGCTAAATATTGTTTCATCTAGGACAAAAGAAGAATTTGGGACATTGTTAGTTGATTCATTCACTGTTGGTCTGAAATATATCCTGTGTGGTTGATTGTTTTGTTATTACGCAGCCTGTTCGGAAGAGCACAGAGACAAAGGAGGAGCTGAAGGAAACTCCAGAGGTCAAAGGTCAACCCAGCCAGAAGAAGAGGAAGAAGCTGCTTAAAGAGAAATCAGAAGCCGACCAGAAGCTGGAAAACAGGTGAGGGGTTTAGAAACAGACCTCAATCCAGCGATTGACTCATTCATCCACAGAGCTGTCGAGTCTGTGTGAGCTTCACTCCTTCTTCATCTTCATCTCTGTTCGGTGGTTTCAGGGAGATGAGTTTACAGATTGCAGACGAGGACGAGCAAGAGAAGGACGCGTCCGGAAAGAAGAAGAAGAGGAAAGTGTCGGAGCTGGGCGGAGAGAAAGACGTGGAGCATTGGGTGTTGAAGAGACAGAAGCTGAGAGCCAGAAAGGTGGAGGAAGGGATAAAGAGCAAGAGGACGGTGTTCGTAGGCAACCTGCCTATCGGCTGCACCAAGAAGGTACAGAGAGAACAGAAGGTCCTAAATAAAGCTTGTTTTCATTCATTCACTCGACGATCTCTGATGTCTGCTTTTATACCAATGAACAGGAAAAAATAGTGCCAGCTTTTCCCTTTCAAAGTCTGCTGAGACAGCTAAACTCAAATGACACTTTCCTCATCTGTGTTTAAAATCATGACTTTCATTTATTTATCAAATTTCTTAAAGGGACTTTGGTGTTATATTTTCCCCAGACAGCACAGAGAGCTTTAGTTTAATTCAAACGGCCAATATGTTTATATGTACATGTAATATGTACGTTTGTTTTTAACGTAAAGTCAACACTACAAACCCACTAGGTAACCAGGTAAAGTATGATAAGTCTGTCTGAAGCTGATTGCTGTTAGAAATTGGTTTGATGAATGGTTTAATAATGTGTGTATTGATTACTGACAGTGGCTGATCAGGCTGATTATCAGCTAATCATATTCACTTTCTAACGGCTTGTTCCTCATCTGTTTTTCAGACCCTTCAGAGCATTTTCAGGGATAAAGGATCCATCGAGTCCATCCGGTTTCGCTCTGTGGTAAAAATACACACAAACAGCTTGGTTGTGAACAGGTTCAGCATCAGCTGCACGTTGTTAAAGAGACACTGAATAAATAAATATGATGATCACACAGTGAAATTCACCTTTGGCTCTTGGAGCTGTATGATGTAATGACGAAACACAGGGTCAGCAGGTGAACTGCTGTAGCGTATCTAGTCAGCCAAGAATACGCTAATGCTAATCAGTCATAATAATAGCTTTCAGGGCTTCTTTCTGTTTCTGTTTGGATCGTTTCCTCCTCCACGACATTTTGTTCAATGAAGAGTGATTAAAGAGGGAAATATAAGCTATCTGAGTTAACTATTTCGCTCACTGTCTCACGGTGACACACAACAAATAGGCTACCATAGCTTCCTCCTTTTTGTACTCTCTTCTGTGAACTGATTTTAAATGTTGGTGTGACCGGGCCTTTATTGTCTTCAACAAGCAAACGTTTAATCAAGTACAAGTTTAACTGAATTTATCTAAATTCTTATTTTCTAGATGGAATCTTGTAGAAGGATGTTTTTAGGGTTTTCTCATTGACTTCAATGCATTCAGAGTTTTGTAGCAACCATTAGAGAAGCTGTAACTTCTTAACACCTTATGTTTGTTCCCTGCAGGTCCGAGAGGATCCCTCCATGTCCCGCAAAGTCGCAGTTATTCAGTAGGTTTCTGTCTGTTACTGTTCTGTTGGGACTGAACAGCTACCAAATCAAATGTTAAATTGTGCTCTCGTCATACTCTCTTTATATAAATGTGCCTCTTTTTACTCCCCAGACGCAAAGTTCATCCCAAAAAGCAAAGCATGAACGCTTATGTGGTGTTTAAAGACGAGGACGGAGTGGTTAAGGCGTTGGAGAGGTCAGATGCTCATTAACCGAATCAAATACAAATGCTTAGTCATTCTTTTCATTTAAATATCAACCAGCTGTTTCCTCTTTGTCTCCGCTGACAGGAACGGCATGGAGATCGAGAAGGACTTTTACATACGAGTGGACAGAGTGACCGACAGCTCATCAGTGAGTCTCCAATCATCATCTAATCTGTTGAAACTTGTGTTTGTGATATTAACATATTTGGTGATGTCGTTGTCTTGCAGCATGATCACAAGCGCTCTGTATTTGTGGGGAATCTTTCATTTGGTGAGTCTCTCTGCAGTGTTTATGTCTGTGCTGAGTGTAAATGTTTGCCATGTTGTGTCGATGATAACCTTCTGCGTGTGTTTAGAGATCAACGAACTGGCTTTTCGGCGTCATTTTGAGGAGTGTGGTACAGTCGAGGCTGTACGACTGGTACGAGACCAGAACTCTGGACTGGGGAAAGGATTCGGCTACGTCCTGTTTGAGGTACGATGCCTCAGAGCCTGCTTTACTCTGAAGCTTGTGTTCTCAAGGAGCTGTGATGTTTGACCACTTCATCAGGGCCAAATGTAGCTGGGCAGTCACAAGGCTAAACCGATTCGAATAACACAGACTCTTGACTCATCCCTTTTTTGTTCTGCTCTCCAATCACAGTCACAGTCAACTTCCTGCTTTCCTGTACTTGGTTATCCTTAGTTGTGTTACCTTGACTATATTGGGGGCAGTACTTTGCCAAGAAATGTAGTATAGTGAAACGAAAGACAAATGTAAACACACTTTCAATGTTTTCTATGTTGCCCTTTTATTTGTTAGTGCTGCATTATCTGAAACCTGCCTGTTAATTTTGGGAGCGTTTACGGTTTTGTACCTGTTTGTCTTCCTGATGCAGAGCGCAGACTCTGTGCAGCTGGCGTTGAAACTGGACGGCACCAAACTGGAGGGCAGGTCCATCCGGGTGAAGAGGTCAGTGAAGAAGGAGAAGCAGAATAAAACCAGCGGTAAAGGAAGCACAGAGAGGCCTGGCAGGGCCCCAGCTAAAGGCCCTGCTAAAGGCCCAGGGCGAGAGAGAGGAGGCAGTCGGGGAGGTTTCAAGTCTCAAAAGAAATTCTCTGGAAACCAGCAGAGATCGACCAAAAGCACCGGTTCCTTCAAAGGAGAGATGACGGATCCAAACAAAAAGACTAAAAAGAAAGGACTGAAGAAGAAAATGAAGCCGAAGAAGACTGTTCACATCTGAGCATCATTTTACAGAAATAAAAACATGCCTGTGAACTCTTTCTGAACCCAACAGTGACTCGGCTTTTGCTGCTCTAATCACACGTCGTCAAAAAGAACAGAGGATTGTTGATTGAAGGACAGGCTTGTTTACTTCAGTCCACGTTCCACATTTTAAAGGAGCTTCTGAGTTTTACTCAGGAAACCTGATGCTGAGCAACAAAGCTGCTGCAATCCAGACAGCTCTGAAAATCAGTACATCCAGTCACATCCTGTCTGTAAAACCAATACAGCTATTGAACGAAACTTTGTCACACGCTATTTGTATGTTTTTACCATCTGGCTGTATTGGATTATATTGTCTGATGTTCCTGTTATTGTATTAAAATACTTTCTCTTTAAGTTTCTAGACTCTGTTAATCATTGAAGAAAAATAAATTTGTCCCAATACTGTCAACATTTGAATCTTCCTCATTCCTGATACGTCTATATGATGTGTCACGAATGCACCACAGACCCACTGGATGCAGCATGAGCTATGTTCTCAAATAGGGGTTGGCAGACCCTCAGGAGTCCGTGGCATTCTGCCAGAGGGTTAGTAATCAGACTGCAGAGGAAGTCTTGCCCCAGATATGCACTGGTTACACTGGATGCCTAGAAATATCAGCCGTTGCCCCAAGAGGCTAAATTGTCATCAGGCTGTAGGCGATTGGTTGAGATCAAGCGGCCACCTCAGTGACTGAAGTGATGCCAATGTGGAAGTACCAAAACTGCAGAGTCTCTACAAGAACCCATGTTAAAATGTTTTTTTACTGTCAGTGCTCGAGATTGACTAAAAATTAAAGGGTGACATAAAAGTGAGACAGAAAGTTGAGTCTCAAAAGAGTTTCCTCTTTTGAACGTTGGCTTATTTTTTAGTAGGAGTTTCCATCCACTATCAGTTTGTGAATATTAGGAGTTGGTTCAGGAGATAGGCAGTAGGTCACACAAATTCTCCAGTCAGAAGAAGAGAGAGCAACGAGATGATGTAATTAAAAGAGCGTCCGTGAAGCTCAACCAGTGAAAAACGATGCAGAGAACAGATGACGTTTGTGTTTGTTTCATGTATTTATGAGGAAGGTTACATCGGATCTGTGCAGAGCGAGGACGGTTCCCATGAAATGAAATGTTCACTACATCACAACTTATTAAAAAAAAAAAAGTTCAAAATGCCTCAAATCACATTGATGACAACAGGTAATGTTTAGTAACTAAGAAGCTCCGTGCTAGGTTACGATGAGCAATAAGCTGAGGCAGCCATGTTGCTCCTTGTCAGCAACATGTGATCAGCTCTTTTAAAATAAACTCAAAACAACTTCAGCGTTTGTTCACATTTTATTTTTTTTTTCATAAAGAGGTTTGTCCTCTTTAAAATGAACAAAACATTCCACTTTTTAAAAAGTGTTTCCAAGTCTAGACCAAACAGAAAGTCGACTGATAACAAAACAATAAATACTTTGTGAAGCGTCGTGAACTCTCTACTACTGATATCACAATAACCATGAAGATGGTCGACGACATGTCAGACAGTGTAAACCTGGTAGATGATGCTGTCAGGATGTGTGCTACACCACCCTGAAGGAAGGAGCTGATTAATGATTTCATCGAGTCCAGTTAATTAGTACATATCTAAAGATGATGAAATGGGAACAGGCTCTTGGATTTCTCTGGATATTATGATTGAGATACTTTTAATACCCCAAAACGGGTAATTTAAGTAAAAAACAAACAAACACTACTGTCATGGATAATCCAGCAATAAAAAACTAATTCCCTTTCGGACGCCTTGATGGGAAGAGTTGGACATCGGCCAGAGTGATGGAGGCCGAGGCGTTGGCAGGTCATGATGGAGAGTAGAAGTCCATGTGAGGAAGAGGCGCAGGCTGTTTCAATCCTCTCATTCTATATCGTCCTCGCTTAGACTCTGTGCACTCACAATACGCTGCAGGAGCAGAAAACAACACAACAATGAGTTAATGAAGTAACCAATCAGGTGTCTGCGGCTACCTGTAGAGGGTGAGGCTGATTCTGGAGGATGAGGTGATGAGGTTTCGTGTGTTTACCTGGCTGATGCTGGGCAGTTTGGTGAGCAGCATCTGGAAGACAGGCGGTGGCAGAGTCTGCTGCAGCACCTGCAACAGCTGCTGAGGCTGACCACACACCGCGATGGCGTTGGTCAGATGGTCCACACCGTTCTCATAGTCTCCTGTGGAGCACAAACATAAACACACTTACAGACTTCACAGAAACCAGAACTTTCCACTGCTACCTGAAATTAGACTGAGAGCTGAGAGTCAAAATCGTATCTGGATGAAAAGAAGGTGTTGGTGTGTGGAGGTGTTACCCTGAGCCAGCAGCTCCTCCCCCAGTTGGATCTCCTCCAGGAAGAACTTCTGCACCGCTTCAGCGTCCTTCAGGTCTGGGAGCTGCAGGACAAATAACATTCAGCCACCAGGAAGCAGACCTGAGAACCCTTCTCTCCAGTTTTTACCAGCCAGACTTCACAGAAAGTCATAGTGTTATGTTTCTGTACATCTGTTGTCTGAGATGTTCAAACAGGAGCTGAGAGGAGTCACGTAAACTGATCTGTGATCTCCTCGTTGTACTTCATCTGTACGTTGGTTGCAGCCCTTCACCTTTATCCAAATAAAAAAACAACTAGCAGACTCAAATACTCTCCAAACAAACGCTTAATCCACAAAGGCTGAAGACCTGCTGCTGAATGTATCGCTACAATGCCATGGTCACAGATGTTTGATGGTTGCCAAGCATCAAAAGGGCGGGTCTTGCTTAGTATCAGACAACTGGACAGCAGGGTTATCTGGCTGATATTAGACCAGTAATGGAGGTGTGGGGACTGACTGACTTAATCTCAACCACTGACCAGAGTTTCTAGGTCTGAAAAGCAAACAGTGTTTTAAATCTGCATTCCTCCTAATGGCCAGCAGGGGGCGACAATCATTGCGCTTTATGGTGAGAGGAGAAATGAACAGGAGATACCTGGGAAACTGAGTGCAGCAACACAGTAACAAACGTTTAGCAGCAAGATGAAGAGTCTGTGCTCACCTTTGCCAGGCCTGCCCTCTCTTTGGCTACCTTCAGCTTTCTTCTCCCTGCAACAAAAACACAATCAATCAGACACAGAGTCCAAACAAACACCTGCAGCGAACAACTCCCTGTAAAACCACCAAGTTCAGTTATTGTCGTGGTCTTAATTATTCCTTTGACTTTAAACGTTACAGTGGTGTGAGTGGTGCAGTAAACAGCTGACACGGTGGGAATGTCTCTCTGCACATTTGCTCAACCAGCACCAGTTTGTCTGCTCTTGTTTAGAAGTTACCAACTGTGATAAAACGAGTGTAAACTCCTTGTAGGGTTAAAATCATTAAACTTTCAGAACCTGGAGGCTCTGGATGAAGTAAACAGACTTGCTGGTCCTCGACTCACAATGATAACAGACTGAACTGTCACTGTTCACTGAGTAACACATCTGGCTGAAAGCCCAGCTCGTAGGACAGTGACGCTGTGTTGTTGTGTAATAGCTTCATGAATGAGACTGTTGCTGGTCTCCTCAGGTGCCCTTAATGTTTCTGAAAATTTGGCATGAAACAGTGCTTACTTACTTCTTATATGTTTACTACTGATGTGCATGAGACCATAAATTACACAGTTAGAAGGATTATGGATTTGGGTTTCTGGTGGCTTACACAGCGAGTATTAAACACAAGTCAAACCAAACTCCATTGAAAAGCCAGTTTACCATGACCTTGCTCATATGTTCAAGGTGAATACCAGATAGAACATGGCATGAGGTATTTTAACAATATTTAGGAGTATCTCTTAAATCGGTGTGCTGTCATCTTACTCTGTACTTTTTAATTCACAGCAAGAAGGTTCTTGGTTTGAAACTCGACCGGGTCTTTCTGTGGTGAGCTTGCATGTTCTCTCTGTGTCCGTGTTGGTTCTCTACGGGTACTCTGGCTTTCTCCCACAGTCCAAAGACATCGAATAGGTTAACTGCTGACTCTAGATTGGCCGTAGGTGTGAAAGTGAATGTGACCTGTGAGCTGGAGGCTCGTCCAGGGTGTACCCCGCCTCTCGCACAAAGTCAGCTGGGATTGATTTTTTCATTCAGTCTTTGAATAAAACACATAATGGACAGCAGCAGAGAGCACAGTGTGCAGATGCTAGAAAAGGTGATAGTCTAAGGGGCACGCTCATTCATTAAGTCATTCAATGAATATTTATTACTCTTTAAGTTTAAAGGACCTTCTCCCTGAAGTTTCTTGGTTGGTCGAGTTTAAGCCGAATTAAACCGAAACCTATGGACTCGTGTGAGGTCTTAACCGTGCTGTTAACATGTCGTTTAATATCAGGTCATGCAAATGTCTGACAGGTGAACGGAGCTCTGCGTGAGACAAACCTGGTCGTACTGAAACAAGCTGTGACAGCAGGATAAACTAAACCGAGCTGAACTGGACTGAACTGAACCGAACCGGACCGAGTCCAGGTTCCTGTGATGATGAAGCAGAGGAGGAGGAGGAGGAGGAGGAGGAGGTCAACACTCACGCTCTCGCAGCCTGTTCTTGAAGTTGGGGTCACTCCGTCTTTTCCTGTCGAAATAGATGCAGTAACCGACGAACAGCGCCCCGCACACCCCCGCGGCCAGCGCGCTGGTCTTACCGCCCATCATGATTCCCGGTGACCCGGTTGGTTTGAGGAGGATTACCGGTGAATTTAGCGGTTTTTTCTCCGGTGGTCGGTATCTGCCTGGAGGCTGGCGCAGCGGCTCAGGGCAGGAAGAAGGACCCAGGAGGACCCCGCCGTTTGACAGCTTGTAGCTGCCCGTAGAATGCCTGACTGTAAATGTGAAGAAATAACGATATTTTCAAAGTTAAAGACGATTGTAGTGTAAATGAGTCAGTGATGGAGGAACAGTCAGTGTTTGAATGCGTTTTCTGAAATAATGTGATGCGTTTTAGTTTAATTTCGGGTTATTTCTGGAGACTATTATTTGCAGGTTAGATGCCTGAATTGACTAAGGTTATATTATTATTATTATTATTATTATTATTATTATTGTTATTATTATTATTATTGTTATTATTATTATTATTATTAATAACAATAACATTACCATCATATCATCAGTACTATTACCATCATTTTGCCACTGCACCTTATCTACCTATTTATCTTGTGTTTTTTTTAAGTGTCCTTGCCCCATTCTGTGTTTTATTTCTATATATCTAGAAAAATAATTAGATGTGACTAAGCAGATGTGTTTAGAGGTGTTTATATAGCAAAATATGTTGTGTGTGATATTATGTGCAACTGAATATAAAGCAGAATTTTCTAATTCATTTCTTATTTTTCTTGCAGTTTCTTAAATCTTTTCTTTGAACAGGCACAGTGTACAGAGAAAATCAGCCTTATATACAGTATATATACTATATACTGACATTTAGAGATGTTTCACTGACTGCAAACATCGAGGACAGAATTCAGAATATTCTGTCTTTGCTCGGAGAACAGTCTGAAGATGTCAGAGGAGATTAGTTAATTAATTGAGAAAAACAGTGATGGATTTCATAACTCCTGTCAGCTCAAAGCATCGAAACTCATATTGTCAAAGATCACATAGTGGTTGCACAGACAACTCATTTGTTGAAGAAGAAGCAGAAGAGGAAGATAATAATGATTAAAACAAGAAGATTCAATTCCAAAAGGGACCTGATGAGAAATATTTATTTAGGTGGGTCATATAATTTATGTAATGGAGGAACTGAACCTCTGTCGTGGATGGAGGAGCATCTCCTCAATGAGACGATAATGTAGCTTTAGGTAGTGAACAGGAGGAACTGAAGACCCTGAGGCAACAACACGAGGAGGAGGAGCAGCTGGAGAAGTAATGCAGCCCTGCGGTGAGTCCTCCAACGTGCTGCAGGTTCTGTCTGAGCTCCAGGATGGAAAGAGGACAAAGTGAAAAATGAGAACCTGCAGCAGGTAAATGACAGAAATCTGAAGTTTAAAAGGTTAAAACAACAAGTAGAGGGTGAGATGAGACTGCAGGGAGGATCACTAAAGACCTAAACTCATCAGAAGGCTTGAAGGCAGAGAGAGAGGAAGCCATAAAACACTTGGACAAAGACACCTTGGGGAAGGACAAAGTGTTTATAGAGCAGCTGATGAGAAAACCTCCTGCTGCCTCAAGCTTACAGAAAAAGTCAGAGCAGAGGAGGAGAAGAATGAAGTTGTCCAAAAGGTGATCACCGAGCTTAAGGTTAGTGATGTCTGATGAGTCATTCCCCAATCCTCTGACCCTCAAAGCCCAGGGAGACATTCCCGAGTCACCTGAAGATTCAAATCCAATCACCTGTAAAATTGTTCATGTAGTTTTTATTGTTTGGACACACACTGAAGACTCATTTCACAATCACAGAGATTTACAGCCCTGAAACTTCAGCACATATAATGTAAAACTACAAGTGAGAAGATGTTTGCTTGTATCTGTTTTGCTGCAGCAGCTGACGTCTCCCTTCAGCGATCAGCAAAGATTCAAGTCAGTGTTAAATATGTTCCTGTCTGACTGACGCTGACTCACACAGACACAAACAGACTGAAACAAGTATTATGCCCTGTGGCATTATGGGTACAGCAGGCAGAAGAGAGCAGCAGTGACTCCTGTCTGTCAACAGGGGTAGCTGTTGGTCCATCACAGCGTCCGCAAAACACACAAACACACACACTCTGAGAATACACTCAGTCTGTCACAGTCCAACACACACACACACACATACACACACACACACACACACACACGGGTATTCACTCACTCAAGTTGTGTGTGTGCAGAGTCTGCATCCTGTCAGGCTGTGATATCTTGATATTTTGAGGTCTGATGGTGTTAAGGATTTAAACAGACAGTCAGCAACTCGTACAGCAGCATGAATGAACAACACACAGTACTGGTCACACACACACACACACACACACACACACACACACACACACACCTTGATGGTTTAATCTAAATTGTCCTGCGGCATCATGGGAGAGCAGGACAACCACGTACTCTGTCAGACTGATGCAATAAGCCCGAAAAAAGAAAACCCTGTAGTCAGTGTGAACAGAAGAACCCGGGTTACTGTTAGTAACAATGTTTGTTCTTGAATCTATTAATTTAACACAAACCCTTTGTAATATGATGGAGATTTATACATTTTATTTTAGACTCATGGTAGTCATTTTTCCACTAGCGTATTTTGCTGCATTTTGAATTATCGCATTAGAAAAGGTCGATGGAAAAAATTAAATTAAATTTTTTCGAATAAGTTGTTACATAGTCATAAACCGTTTAAATGAAAAGACTGTTGAAATGAAAATGGGCCGTTTTGAAGCTCAGAGTGTGATGGCTCTGGTCGTCACCATGTCGGCAGTCCTGCCTTTGCCAGCTCCCTCGCTTGAATAATCATCCAGACTTGCCTCTCTCTTTCAGAGCTTCTCCACTGGCACACTGGCTGTGTTGGTTTGCGTTGCCATTGCCAGTTTAAACAAGTGATGTCCAACATGAACCATCTCCAGAATCGGGTCAAAGTATGCCAGACCCGACTGCAAGCGAGTTGTGGTGACGTCAGATGGGGGTTTGTTGAATGATAGCTCCCATCCATTTCTTCATCTGACCTCTGTTACAGCAATAAGCAGTAGATGCAAAGCAAAGTCGTAACAACAGCCTGAAAATTCATGATGATAATTAGCTCCCAACAAATGTAGCACAGTGCAATAGTACAGTAGGCTACTTTTAAATGTCATGTCAAGTGAACCATCAGTGAAAGACACCTTCAAGCAAGCAAGTTTTACCTGCTGACCGAGTCAAGCTAAGCAGTGCCTCTGTATGGAACATTTGTCAGCAGGATTTTAGCGATGAGCGATAAGCATGTGTTAAGATCACTTCATAGGTCCAGATGTAAAGAAAACACAGGGTTGTCCAGCATTAAGCTGTATGTTTTAGAAAACTAGCAATCTCGTGGAAATTGTTGGATGCAGTAGATGTTAGATGGTGCAACAAGCATTTCATTCGAAGCATACTGAGGTCATTAATCTGTCCTCGATCAATGACCATGTTATTCCAAATCACATTTATTGTGTGTGTTTTGAAGGTATCTTTCAGTTCTGGTGTGTGTGTGTGTGTGTGTGTGTGTGTGTGTGTGTGCGTTTGTGCGTGTTTGCTTTGGCAGCGTCCTGCTCTCCACAGATGGCGGCTCTCTGTGTGAAACCTCCACTGAGGACCGTTAGCATGGCTGAAGCTGCTGAGACAAAGAGGACCAGAGCTGTATGATCCCACAAAATGGAGCGTGTCAATGGGAATACTAATACCAGCGGGCCATAAGTAAACTATATATAAAGCTATAAAGCTGTGTGTGTCTGTCTTCAGGCCTGCAGACTCTAACTCAGGGTTCAGTTAAAGGGTTGTGATTGTGCTCTTGCTTTTTATTTTGTTGCGTGTTTGCAGTTTTGGTTATAAGTCTTCCTATTTAGAACAAAAAAACCTTTCATTCTCAGTGTCCAATAGATCAAACCATAATCTGCAGAGATGTCATTGGTCAACGTACTCTTGTTTTATTAAAACAGCATCAAAATCATCCATCATGTTCCAGTGATTCACACTAACAGTCGCTCCATGCTAACAGCTTAGCATGATCGTAGGCGGCCCTGCGCCTAATTAATTTTAATTGTTGCTTTTTACCACAATTAAAATTATAATTATATTTGTTTTCAGTGTTTCTTTCTAACAGAGCCTGTCAGTATGCTAACAGTTAGCTGTCATGCCAAAGAGAAAGCTGGTCTTTTGTAAAGAGCTCCATAAGGCTCAGCAACAAAAATGCTTCATTCATGGTGCCCGTGGTGTGGAAAGGTGCGCTTGTAAGGTTTGCTAAGTGCTGGAATAACTGTACCCCATCTTGACGAACACACCTACAGTGGTACACTATCAAGTCTTGGTTTGGGGGTTTGAAAATATGGCCACCCCTGGCTTAAACCCCTCTATGATGAACAAGGCATTACAATATACATCTGTGCTAGGACTTTAGCATACATCTATCACCTCATCATCTTTTTGTTAGCATGAAGGAGAACACTTCTGCAAAACAAAAACATGAAAGCCCCTATCAAAAGCCAGTTTAGTTTGTCTGTTCTGGGCTACTGTAGAAACATTGCAGGTCAACATGCCGGACTCTGTTGAAGAAGCATCTGTTGATATTAAAGGCTCATTCTAAGGTAACAAAAACATTTCAAAATTATTCAGTCTAAAGAGATATCCCTACATCTGACACACTGGACCTTTAAGTAGTTGACTTCAGCTGATTTTTTTAAATGACGCGTCATTTCCTGGGGTAGATTGGAAGTGGAACAATATCAATTTCTTGTCCACATATTTGGGAAACTGGGTTTCTAATCAGCTCCTTTCACACACATCGCTGTGTCAGACAATGTCTGTAACTTTCCAAAACCAACAATCTGACACCCGCTTTCACGCTGTGATTAAGTAAAGAAAAGTAAGAAAGTAAACAGGGTTTCTGTGTTTATCTCCCTCCTCTTCACCTCACCTTCAAGGGACTTTATTTGATTACACTCATGTCATAATATTTAGGTGTCATTTGCAGAATTTCATGATGAACCAGTCAATGACCTACCAGGGCCCTAAAGACAAATTCTACGTTAGCACTTGGCAAGAATTTCCAATAAAGGCCTGTTTGCACTGCGGGAAAACGTAGGCTGCTCACCACACAAACTGGGTCATGTGATTGGTCGGTCAGGAGGACGATGATGTCTGGGTGATTTAGAGGTGGGATTTCCTTCCTGAGGGGCGACTGTGCAGCCGGGCAGAACAAGAAAACATGAAATATGGGTGGGCTCACTCACACAGTGCAGGACCCTCGCTTTAGCATCACACACACACACACACATGCACACACACTCCTGAGCTGTGGGAGACTCTGGGGATTAGTAAGGAGTTGGCGAAGCTTCGGTGGAGTTTCCCACATACACACAGACACATGCACACATTTCCCTTGGCTTTAGTTTGCAGGAGAGAGGGGTGCTGGATGTTGGGGGGTCTCAGTCTGGGGTTTAGAAGCAGTGGTGGATCAGGGGGTCTGAGGGGGGTTTTAAAGAGAGGGAGTGTTGTTAACAGGAAGTGATGAAGCTCCTCCAAACAAGCTGTTGTTTGGATTTCCAGGCATGTTTGTGTGATCGTCAAGTGTATGTGTGTGTGTGTGTGTGAATAGAAACATGTGGAGCTGCAGAAGTCTCCATGTTCTCTCATGTTGAGGTCAGAAATCAGATTTTTTTTTCAGTTTTTATTTTGACACAGGGACATCAGACTATAAGGCTGAAGCCAGGCATCCTACAAAGGAAAGTCACCCGAAGCTTATAACAGATGAGCGTTGGAACATAGATCGACTGGTAAATTAAGAGTTTTGCCTTCCAAATCCACTCCCTCATCACTACAACAGTCCAATACAACGTCTGTCGGCTGTTCGTCTCACCCTTTTAACCCTCACTGTTGAAAAAGACCCAGAGATACTTACACTCCTTTGCTTCGGGCAGCAACTCACTCCCAACCCGGCCGGAGTTATCCAACGCTTTCTGGCAGAGAACCACTCAGAGGTCTTAGGCCTCATCAACCGCCTCACACTCGACTGCAAACAATAAAATAGTAAAACATTAAAATAAAATAACCTGCAGAAAACAGGGCACAACATATTTTGTTGAGGATGGAAAGAAAAGGAATAAAAGACTGAGAATGTAAAAAGCCTTGGACATAAAGACATCAGGTAAAAAAAAAAATGACTGCACAAATATGTTACTGAAACTACTTTTTACAATTATCACACCGATATATAAAATAGAGCACATAAAAAACGACAGTCTCCTCTGATCTAATTTTTAGGGAGTTCACGTAGCTAATGATCAGCCTTCACCCACATCACGACTCCGTGATGTGACGGCAAATTATTCCTGCCAGCCACTGTGTGTGTGTGTGTGTGTGTGTGTGTGTGTGTGTTTGTGTGTGTGTGTGTGTCTAAACCACACACTGCTGTTCAGGAATGCCAAGTTTGACCTTGTAACCTTCCACCCAGATTCACCCCCGAGAAAAATATGGAGACTTAACTTTAGTGGATGTCCTGACAAGTTTCAAGTATCACATGGTAAAATGAAACAGAATGAAGATGGGGAGTGAAAAGTATTTTAAAACTTCCAAAAGAAATAAAAGGGTCAACAGTAAGTGTATTTTTGTGAGACGCTCCTGGGAAAATGCAGTGATGTCGGCTGAACCTGGGCGTAGTTTGTCAGGATAAACCAGGTTGAACTTTGACCTTTTACCAGCAACTTAAAAAAAAAAAAGATTCATTCTGTCCAGTTCACTATCTCACTATGTTTCTCTTTCTTACCCACAATCCTCTGGGATAAAACAGACCTTTCTCTCCCACACGGCTGAGCTGACCTTTCTGGCTAATGAGAACCTGCAAGCATAGCATGCTAGCATCTCTGCGACCTCTGACCTCTGTGCAGCACATGGCAGTGATTACAGGAGCTGAGATGGCAGTCGATGCTTTTGTGTGTTTTTTTTTTTTTATCTGATGAAACCAGAAAACTCTTCACACCTGTATCATCAATCTCTCACAGTTCAGTTCTGTTGGGAGGCTCAGTGTTATTGACAGATCTGAATTTGGCTCCTGGTGCATCCATGGGCGTTGTGACCAGCATGTCAGAAGAGGAGAAACACATTTCAGACTCTAAAATCACGACCTACCCCTTCCAATAACTCCCAAATTCACAAGATTCTGCATAGAGAGGACGGACAACAAAATGTATCTCATATGATGTTCTATTTCCAGTCATGTTCCTCACATCTTGGAAACTTTGGTGTGTTTGTTTAAACATCAGCAGCAATTTTAGAGACACCATTAAAGTGTGTGCAAATGTTCATGGTCACCATAAGATGAATTGATGTTTTCATATAGCGCCACCAGCAGGTTAAGGTTTGCACTTGTCTGATGCTTCAGTTCATGACATCTTTCAAATGAATCACCACCCAATCGACTGTGGTCTGACGATGATTTAGTCTCTGGGGGCGACAAGCAGTGTCTCTGGGCTTCTACTGGATCCAGATAATGGACATGTGGGCCAAGACTTTCTCTGCAGTGGACCAATGCGTTACGCCTCTTCTGCTCTCCACATGGACTGCTAGAACCAAAGCCTGCTCAAACGTGAGATTAATCACTGCCTGCATGTTAACATTCCAGCCATTAGATACTAAACACTTACATTTCAGCATGCTAACTGTGATATCTTCACATCAGCATGCTAAAATGGTAACCACGGCCACAAACACCAAACTTTAAAGGTTTTGGTCTGTTATGTACCAGTTTTTTCTTTACAATAGGGCGTTCTTTTTCAAATTAACAACCCCCCCCAAAAAAATATAATCTATCAGTGCACGTACAGCACGTCATGCAGTGTTATTGGACTGACTGAGGCGTGGTGCTGTTTGTACCGGAGCTCACCTATGATGCGGTTCAGATGTGGTTAAGTTTAAAACTCATGTGTTTTAATGAACTATTAGTGAGCACACACTCAGTTGTTAGAATGACCTGACTGTGAATAGTTTAATCATGTTGAATCCGAAACTGCGTGTGTTGTGTGTGTGCATGCTGTGGCTGCTGTGTCCCATGTATTTCATCCATTAGACAGTTTAAAGCTGAGATGTCCTGAAATGGCCACCATACCATAAACACTTATGATTCAGTCGTTCCTCTGGCACCACCCTAAGGACAAACACAGTGTTTGTCAGACAGGAAAATGGGTGAGAAAGAGGGATATGACATGCAACAAAGGTCACTGGCTGGAATGGAAGCAGCCAAGTGTGATGCACTGTAACCATTTGGCTACCAAGGCGGTCCAGGACTTTTTTTGTGTGTGTGTGTGCCTCCCCAGCAGTAAGGATCTGAGGTTAGAAGAGTTAGCTCTCATTTTTATCCATCCACCTGTTTTTGTGGTTGAGTAAAGGACATCACAGCTTCAGGTTTCATCATCAGCAGCAGATACTGAACGGGAAATGAGTAATTCCTCATCAGAAGCTAAAACCTTGAAAATCACAGAAAACGAATTTGCTTTCACGTGATGTGACACACGAGGTGTGCTGTATAAACACACACATGCTGCGCCCACGCTCACATGGTGTCACTGCCTGAAGCGGCAGAAGGATTCTCCCCGCTGAGGGTTTCATTTTAATAATGCAAAACAGACGTAATCTTCTAATCAGACATGCAGAGCGACTCACAGGCTTCCTGCAGGGACTCCAGAGTGTCAGGTCTGGATATGTGTTTGGATTTTTCTTCTTGATGAAAGAGCTGGGGAAGAGGAGAACTATACAGGGACAAAATAATGTAGCTGTGTGAGAGCAAAGTCTGTAGATCTGACAATACATCTGTTTCTATTTGGTCTCTGCTTATTTCTTTTTTTTTTAAAGATTATTTTTTGGCTTTATTGATAGAGACAGCTGAAGAGTGACAGGAAATGTGGGGAGCGAGATGGGGAATGACATGCGGCAAGTATAGTGAAGATCATGACACAGCCAGACCGTCTACAAGCCATTGTTGTTATTATTTTCCCTTATAAATAAGTATTTTTTTTATCTCAGAAACCACAACTCTGATGAGGTCTGAGTGCACTAGTTGCTAAGACTCATGGAAAATGCAGCAACAAAATAATCAGTTATATCTTGGCTTTGATTCTCTAAATTGTGAGTCATGTGACTTTTGTTTACAAACACTGCTTGGCCTCGGATTGGTCGGTTACAGTGAAGCTAAACAAACTGACTGACTGCACGTATACACACACACACACACACACACACACACACACATGCTCTTCCAGTCAAGGCTGAGTAAGATTACATGGGATTATTTTGGGATTTAGAGTATACAGTATTGACCCCTGTGTAACGCGCGCGCACATATCATAGTTCTATAAACTCCTCATATGTTTTGTGTGCAAAGACTTAATTTGTAAAGTAACTAAAGCTGTCAGATAAAGTAGAAAGTGGCATGAAAAGAAAACAATCACGTAAAGTACAAGTAAATAAGTCAGGTACTTGAGTTAATGTATTTAGTTACAGTCCACCAACCACAGGTGTGATAGACAGTCTCAAAAAGTTTATTACTCATTACTTATTACTCCCTGCCAACACTGCTCATTATATTACACCACAAAATTGGTGATTGTGTCGTTACTCTTCAGTTTCATCAATATTTTATCCATGGTCCACCACATATCAGCCTCAAGCTTCATTAGTTCTTTGTCGCGTGATTTAAATACAGTTTCAGTTGTTTTGTTGTTGTAGGGCTGCAGCTGTCTTCTCTGGCCACAGGCGGCTCATCTTTGGTGTAATGCCACAAGCTTTATGTTGTTGTGCTGTTGTAGTCTGTGTTTCATATTGTCTTTTTCAGAATAAGGGCAAAACTCTGAATATTTGTCTTTGTCTTTTTCAGAATAAGGGCAAAACTCTGAATATTTTGTGCATGTAAACGTGGTGACCATGACTCCCTCTCCTTCGTGGTGGACCAGTAGCTGTTGTTTCTCTAATCACTTGGTGATTGTCTGGAGCCATTCAGCTCAATGAATGAGTGTTAGATCTAAAACCCAGAGGGACGTAAGCACCTTTACGTGTTTGTTTACCAGCCGGCTGTTAATGGATTCTTGTTTATAAAGGTCAGAGTTCGCAGTAAGGATAGTAGAGAGCACAGAGGCTCTGTTTGCCCGTTCTCCTCCAGCTGTCACCTTAAAACACACAACTGAAGTAGGTCAGGTAATCCCAGGTGATGGAAACACCTGATTGATAAACCCAGAGGCACCGCCCAACACCCACTTACTCCTCCACTCTGCTGGATTCCAGTAAAAATGAGAACATTGGGTTGTGATGTTGCTGCCAAAGAAATACACCAGGCATAAAATGAGCATGGCCCGATCAGTCTCTTATCTGCTGGAGCTGGAAGCATTTCATTCGGCTGTCCAGGGAGGAAATGTGGCCAGGAAAAGCTGAAAGCAAAAACAGTTGCACAAACTGTTGCCTCATCATGACTCCGAGCCCACTTCCAGTTCCATGAGAGGTTTTTCTTTTTTCTTTTACCACGTCACAAATCAACTGCTTTTGTTTTAAATGACTTATTTCAATAGAAAGCTTCAGCGTATTCTTTAAATCTTCTCCTGCATGTTGTAATCTGTCGGTCAGAGTCACACGCCTCTCATGACAGCATGTCACAGTAACCTCTGACCCTTTGAGATCCACCAGACGGTACCTGCAGCCTCACAAATCAGCTTTACTCTTCGTAATAAGCCCTCTGATTGTCAGTCCTGATCTACACTCTTGTTACTCAGGGAACCAGACTGAGCAGTAGTATTGTACAACCCTGATTTATTTATTTATTTTTATTCAATTCAATTCATTCAAAAAGATATTTAATGTTAAAATTGACAAACTTTATTACAGGTGATAGAATCATGATTGGGTATGAAAGGGCACCCCCGAAAGTCATTCACAAGTAATGACGGGACAAGATTCACCACAAAAACTACAAACAGTTTCAGAACAATGTTTCACTACACACATTTTCAAAGTATTTACCAACATTGAATGCCCATGACCTTTGACCCCTGAGGCAACTCTGCATTGAAAACCGACATTATTGTGAACACAGTTCGTAAATGCATCTACAAATGCAGGTTAAGCCTCGACCATGCAGAGTGAAAGCCAGATATCAACAACATTCAGAAACACTGCTGACGTCTCTGGGCCCAAACTCATGTGGGATGGACTGACGGAAAGTGGAAAAGCGTGGTGTGGTCTGACGAGTCCACATTTCAAATTGTTTTTGGAAATCATGGATATCATGTCCTCTGGGCTAAATCTATGTTTTACACAGCGTCCAAACTTTTTTGGAATAAGGGTTATAAATGAATTTAGTCCAAGAGTCCAACTCAGGCTCAGGGAGCCAGCGTATGATTAAGGGCTGCACAGGAAGACCCATCAAACCTGTTGGAGGATTTGTGATTGGTGTCATAATGGTGTTAATTGATGACTGATGCCAGATCAGTCATGTCAGTTTTGCCGCCAACAAAGCCAACAAAGTTAGAGTTGATCCATTATCCATCCTGAAACCTAATTTTCACTGTAGTGGCTTTTCCACCTCATTTCCACATTAAACTGCAGAGGTGTTTGAATAAAAGCAGTAGAACATAACACAACATAATTACCATGACACTTGCAGGGTGCTACTAGTTGCTATGCAGCCAGCAGAGGTATAGATTGACAAATAGTGTATGAAATGTGGGCTACTGTGGGCTAACTATAATGCACACATTTCTGTACCGTACCAAATGTTTCTGAGGGCCACACTTTGAGAAACTACGATTTAGTCTGTTACTGTTTGCAGTGGAAAAATTAGTTAATCACTTGACTAGTTCATCATATTGACCTGATCTGAACTGAACATGGGAACATCTGTTTGTTCTAATGATAAAAAGTGCCGCATCATTCCCTCGGAAAAAAATCAGGCTGTCTTGACTTCTATGGAAAGTCCCCTTGAGCCAGGTCAAAGTGACCTCATCCAGATTCTGGTGTTTCTTGGTATTTTCCAAAAGCCAAAGCCAAGCGATGTTGAAAACAAGTCTCACCATGAAGAACCAACCAATCGTGGAAGTAACCAACTGAGCAGAAGTTACTTCTCTTTCTCCAGATTGTCTCTTGGCCACCACATTACCTTCCTGATAGCTAAATGCTTCTTGGTATCAAAGGTGAAATAAATTAGCTTCTGCATAAGATATACTGGTATAATGAGGAGTTTACAGTGTGCAATGTTGCAGCTGAAAAACTTTAGCATTAGCTGTAATAGGTTAATTTGTTCTTCCTTCACATTATCTTTAGTTTATTTTAAACCCAATCCTTTCTTTGTCTTGGCAGGACCTGAAGCCTACCTGATAAGGCAGAGTTAACATGTGATGTGATACCCTGTGAATGGAAGAGTGTCAGTCTTTTCTTTTCTTTATGCTGATGCAGGGTTTTTTTTATGTTGCTGAAGGGAACAGACGCCAACTTCCAGAGGATAAGGAGTCCAGGACTTGAGCCAGCAGCGATGGCTAACAGAGAAGCAGCCATTTGTTTCTCATTTTGGCCTCGTGTTGAAGCTTCAATGACTGCGACTCTCTTTTCTCCGGTTACACAGCTCCGTCCTGTTTTTGTTAGGAGCCAGGAAGATGAATGCTTTGAGCCCTTGCAAACAAAAAATTCAAAACCCAGGAGTTAACCGTTCCTTAAGAGGAGGAAGAGGTGGAGGGGTACTGAGATTTGGATGATTTGGGAGGTCTATCAGATTGACTGAAAGCTTACGGTTTACGGCTGAAACCTTTCCAGCCCATCTCGGATGTGCCAAGTGTAATTCTTGGACTCCGCTTGGTCTGCGGAGATTTATTAAAGAAAAAAGGGGAAAAAGAAGAATCTGATTTCTGCATCGACTGTTAGTTCTGGTTGCTGGCAGGAAGAACGTGGGATTTTTCCTCCATCGCTGGGACAGTCGCCAATCTCAAGACTTTGGCAATGGTTAAACCTCATCTAAATGTGAATGTGTGCTGGGCAGATTAATGAGGACAACACATCAGAGCTGCTAGACTGCAGGTTAGTCAGGAAAGCAGGCTTTAGTTTCACTTTCACATTTTTTTTTTGAATCATTCAGGTGTGAAATGAACCATCAGTTTAAAGACTGACCTCCTTATAGGTAGATACTGAGACAAAAAAAAAAAGTACCCTGCTCTGATGGGAGAGAAGCTGTAGCGAGAGAGGTCGTTCTTTTTAGATCAGCTATTTTATACATGGAAGAAGAGGTCGCAGTATAAATAATACAACATTTGGAACCTACATAAGCTTTCCAACATACATAGAAGAAATATGATGAAACTCTACTTGATGATAGCATATTGGCACGAATATAAGATGACCCATGAAGACAACTTTTGCTTTTCCAACACCGGACACTAATGATGTGGTGGATCTGAACTATAAATCAAAACCTTCACTGTAGGTATCTACAGCAGTACTCCAGTTAACCTCTTGCATCAAGCAGAAAATCGGCTTTAATCCAAAAAGAAAATAATTCTCATCCTTGAAGCCTTTTTGTAAGTTATGAAATACTTTGTTTAGAGCAGATATTGCACATATAGGAATAGGAATATATTCCTGTGTAGGAATATATTTTCAGACGTGGAAAGATTTATTGTCTGTATGAGATTTTGCCCTTTTTGACATTCCTGACCACTGATTCTGAGTTGATTTAGTTCTCGGTTTCTGCTGTAAAGTTGTGGAGACATCAGGAGACGCTTTCAACTCTTTTCACTCAGGATTTCATTTCCTCTGTGGCTGTAAAACATGTTACTCAAGTCAGAAGATCCTGTAGATTAAATTGAACCTCCTAATCACTTAAAGGCTGATTAATTCTAACAGACTCTATAAACAGACGTATGGAAACTCATTAGCCTAACAACATTAAGGCTACAAAGAGGACGTAACAGGCTCTCTGTGTGATGGAGAGAGTAACAGTGTTGGTCCAGTATAATCAAGAAACAAAAAATCGAATTGAATCGTTACATTCAGTCAGAGACAGAAAAAGACTTCAAACTGGAGGAAGTTGGGGAGAGGAGGATGGTAGCAAAGCTGACATCCATCATGAGCAACTCCTCTCACCTCCTGCATGAGACTGTGGGGGCCCTAAACAGCTCCTTCAGCAACAGATATTATAATCTAACTATAATACAGTTATTCCCACCATGTAAGAAGGAGCGCTACCACAGGTCCTTCATTCCAACAGCTGACTATTTAATTAATTTTATTAAATACAATGCTACATGACATATCTGTATTTCAGTATCTGTGTAATTACTTCTGTCCAATGATCCATCAAAAATACTAATATATGAAATATTTTATGTGTACTTTTCTGATCTATTTCCTTATATGTATTGAATTTTGAGCTGCAGTAACAAGAGAACATGGGATCAAAGAAATCTTTATTTTATCTTATGAGAACACTAGAGAAGAAATGTGTGGAGAATTTTGGATTCAACACCGTAGATGAAAATCTATGTAACTGTGCAATGTTACCTACTCAGCCATCTTCCCTTCAGAGGCTCTGATGAACACGGAGACGAGGCCAGTGATCACTGACGAACGTCTGAGGCTGTGAAGGCCTGACGGCCACATGCTGGGCTTCAGTCAGAATACTTGTGGACTGATGAAAACAGGAGTCAGTTCTCCTACTGATGGGAGTCCCAGGACTGCCTCCCATTTGTGGATGAGAGAGGACTTCATCCCCTCAGAGGCGAATATGTCCTGAAGCAAAAGAAATCAGTAACTCAGACACGTATTTAACCACATGTTACCAGTGGTGGAATGTAATTAAGTACATTTAAGTACTGTACTTCAGTACTTAATTAGACTTAGTTGTACTTCAGAGAAGTGATTCTGATTCGAAATTTGAAATTAGTTTCAATGTTGCTTTATGCTTCTACTCCACCACATTTACATAATGTTGTATACTAAAATTGCATTCCATTTATTTGACTCATACTTTTAGATACAAAGCATCTAAAATCACACTGATGAACACCAAAATTAAAAAGCTCTTACATGTATTCATTAGTAAAAACAGAGGATCCATTCTGCATAATGAGTACTTTTACCTTTGACACTTTAAGTACATTTTTCTCATAACACTAAGAAACCGTTTGAATTCAGTATTTCTACTTTTACTTAAGTGAGTGTCCTCATGCAGTTTCAACATTTTTTAAACATTTTCTATTGAAGAAATAATTAGACATTTTGGGAAATATATTTCTTGCCAAGAGTGAGATGAGATGATTGACACCATTGTTAATTATCACCCACAGCTGATTAGTTTAACTTAGCATAAAGACTGGAAACAGGGGGAAACTGGGTTCTGTCCAAAGGGAACATGTCCACATACCAGCATCTATAAAGCTCACAGATTAACATGTTATACTCATTTATGTACGAAAGGTTTAAGGAAGACTGGAGGACTTGTCAGTGCTCTAAACCTCTCAAACGAATTGGATCTCAGTTGCTGGGTAGGGTAGAGAGTAAACCACTGCACCAAATGTCTGTTTTGTATCATAAGATTGTGTTAAAATGAAAAAATCCAAGAAAACTCATGCATGAGGTCTCAGGTTTTTAATCAGACTACAAGACAAATGTACAAACAGGCCAAGTGTATATTTATGTTTCTCGTGTTTCTGTCTTCAGTTTCAACGAGCTGTTACACAAGAACAATTTCAGTTCTGTGTGTGTAAAGATCTCAGCTTTCGAAGAACTCTTCAGTCCACATCCTCTGCTCGTCATAAAACAGTGAAACCACTTATTCATCACGGTTGAACTGAATGACAGAGGAAGAACCGCCAACTGCGCCGCACATCTGACTTTAATCCGCAGCGTCTTATCGAGAAGCCAACGCTGGGTTCAAAGTGGTGTCTTCCAAGGAAAAACATCACCATCCGCTCCTCTCTCAGAGCAACATAAGGTTCAAATGTAAACCACGGGCCCCTCTGCTGGAGGAGGACAGAGTCGTGTCCTCCCTCCCTCCCTCCTTGTCCTCAGCTATTTTTAACCTATACGCTCTCTGATCCATTATGTATTCTCCAGGTGCTGCGCCCCCTTTTATTCTCATCTACCCACCAACAGAGAGAGAGGGGGAATGAAATTATGGCTCTCCACTGGCAGTAATTGTATAAAAGGCTCCCCTGGTCAGCCCTGGAGGACACTGCAGAGAGGAGGAGGAGGAGATGGAAGAAAATGAGGGACATCGTGAGGAAAGAGGCAAGGGAAAGGGACGTGGTGGTATAATGTGAGCGTGAGCAGTGTTCATAACAACAAGTGGTTCATACAACGTGTTGTCAAGTTGGAAATCAGATTCAACATTTTAAGCGAGTGCTGTGAATTTTCTCAATAGGATAATCTCAGATTTTGATCTCATCAACATTTCCAAGTATTCTGTGCTTTTTTTTTTTAAATTTCCCTGTTTTCACATCATCGGACAAACACTGACAAACCAAAACCAACAGGAAATCTTTGTTTTATACTCAGGATCGGTACAGTTGCTGGTTGGGTCAGGTGTTAGCGATTTGGAGGATGTGGATTTGAACATTGATAATGACTTTGAATGTATATGGCCACTTTTAATATAATGTTTATAAATATTATATTAAATGCGTATGTTTGTGCTTTTCTGTGGCCACGCAAATCAAATTCCTTTCAGGAATAATCAAGTTTTGAAGAAAGTTTCCTAAAACTTAATTTTCCACATCGGAAGATAAAAATCTAGGAAAGTTACTTGAATATGAAGTGACAGAGAGAGATAGACACTGTCCAACTTTTGAGCACCAGTGGTAGCATCAGACAACAAAAAATTGTTCCATGAGAATATTCTGAAAGAAACATCTCTAACGGCAGACTGGTATTGACATTATTATGACCAAATTCAAAACAACAGGAATCTTTTGTGCAGTTTGTACTCTTGATGTAGCAGATGGACAAAATAACATCTGAATTCAATGCAACAACTCTGCAATAAATCTGCAGTTCGTGATGTTCAGCTTTTGATGTAGGCTGAACTTTTATAATGATCGTGTTTCTGTTCATTTGTCCATCTCCTCAATGAGCTTGAACAGACAGAGAGCTGTTATGTAACACAGCTGATCACCTCATCTGTCTGACAGAAGATACCCCACACCTCCAGCTGCAGATCTCCACCAATCACAGCGCAGGTGTCTTTCCATGACGACGGGTTACCGAGCAGAATCTCCTCCAGACACAGAAAACCCCATAGAGCAGCTGTCTGCTGGGAGGAGGAGACACGCACACAACAATGGTGATGACGTCCACAAACACGAACAGTGTTTACAGCCTGTTTACTGGCTGCACACGGACAGAAAAACACACAAACAAGCATAAAATAGGTTTTGAGAGAGCGAGGGAGAGTGAATGTACCAACAGACCTGTAGGATCTGTCAATCACAATCTTGTAGCTGCTGTCAGACCAAAACAAACATTTAATTGAAGCAAATTTTAGCTTCCATGCACGATTAAAGCCTGAATAAATAAGCTTAGATTCACTTGGACTGCTGAAACCTCTACAAAGATACAGCATAATCATTTAAATGTGTTATTTTCATGGTCAAACCTGGGGCCTACTCATCAGATATATAGTATATATACCACTGTGTGTGTATATGTATGGATGTATGTGTATATATACAATCTTTGATTTGGCCTTTTTACTGTTCAGTAAAATAATTCTTAAATAGCAGAAAAGAGAATAGACAGATTTAAATGATTCCAGTGAATTCTGTCAGTAGCCATGTTTGCATCTAAATGCGTTGCAAATTTTAAATGAATCTTAAGTAAATTCATTTTTCACTAGTGTTGTGTGAATATTAGGAGTTGGTTCATGGGATAAGCAGGAGGTGAAAGAAATTTTGACAGAATGGTTCTTTTGGTAAACTACAGCTGCTCTTGGCTTCTACAGACATGTGAGTTAGATGTTTTTTTGGGATTGGATGGTCTTTCATGTCAAAATGTAGCTTAATAAAGATTAATAATGTATTTTACTGTACTGTAATTGTCTGTAAGGTGTACCACAGGGCTCCATTTCTGGCCCGCTTTGATTTGCCTGCCTGCAAATTGAGATTAGGGAGGTCCCCCTGACACCGACATGACACTAATGATGTAATAAAACTACATGTGGTACAGATATTTTACAAAGTTCAGACACAAACAAAACAGACAACAATCAAGTTTGAATTTGTTCCACCATGAAGTCGCTGATAGAATTTATGTTAATTAATGACAGCTGATACGATCGAGAGACGTTTGTCATTTTAACGGGTTAAAGTGACAGTTAGCGTTGTCTGTCACTTTAACCCGTTAAAATGACAAACGTCTCTGCTGGCTAAAATGAGAGTGTTTTGTATGAGTGTGAGTGATAACATCTTTGTTACCATCTAAATTGAGCAATTTCAGCAGTTCTGTTTTACCAACCTGGGTGTCAGAACAGAGTTGATCACAGGTGCCACCGTGTAATTTTTCACATTCACACTCTAATTTTCACTCTCACATGGAGAGAAGAGTTCACAGTGTAGACCTCGGATGTTGTAAAGGAGACATGAGCAGACTGAGGTGACGAAACAGTTGGGTTTAGTGAAGAATAAATCAGATTTTGAGCTTTATTTTAGCTTATACTGATCCAGTAAAATATGCCAAGATGGATGAATGCCAAATACCAAACCTTAGATCATCCTCCGACATCTCTGGCTAGATTGTCTGTAGTGTCTATAGCTCATGAAGCTTCCCTGGAGACTGTAATGACCTCATATACCTCCTTTAAACAGAGACTTCGACATGTGAGCTTCACCTCCCGTTCTCGGCTGAGGTCAGAGGAGTTCACGGGTTACTTTATTTATTGTCCTCAGCCACTTAGCCGAACACCACATGTTCTGTACCACCATCACCAAAAAACTGACATGTTTATGTAAACACCAGACAGCCACTGAATAATTCCTCTCAGGTGTGCTTTTTGTCTCAGAGAGAGAGAGACATCAACACGTCGACTGAACAGTCAGACTCAGTGTTACTTGATGTAGGTGGTCGGGTAAGGGGGTGAGGGTAAGTGAGACTACAATAAGAGCTTGTCTTCAGGGGTCTGGGTAGATGGGTAAATAATCAGCGTTATTTAACACAAGCACATTCAGTGTGTTTTGTTTTGCCATTTTTCTTTAGCATTACCACCATCAACAACTGTAGATTGGATTTTTTAAATTTTACTGAAAGTAGAAAAGTTCTCTCCTGAGATGTTTTTTTTTTTCAGTAGTAACATAGCAAACGTCTAAGTCACATGACCGATGAACAGTTTCCATACCGACAGTCCCCTCATGGCTCCCAGGGCTCTATAATTCATCCATGATCACTCCAGACAGATCTGCTGTAACCTTCCTCACATTAATAGATGACGTAAACACAAATGTCATATTTCTGTTTTCTGCTTCTTCTTTTTTTCACCAGTTGAACCTTCACTGACGTGCTTTTAGTTATGTTGTCTAATTATGTTGGAAAATTTGGTGTGAAGAATCTTTGGATTTAATGCAGAGAACAAATTTCCCTAGAGCTCAATAAAAAGTAATTTAACTTGTTTGTTTTCATTTTTTATTGCTGTGGTTGTGATTTCAGTTTTCCTTCCTCCCAAAAAATCTCTTCATCAGAAGTTCATCTTTTCAATGTCACTCAACGTTTCATTCAGCTCAGGGACCATTTGAGGTGTATCCCTGACAGTTGTGTATTTTAATGGCTTGGTGGTGACACATCATCACTGATGATTGCTGAGGTCACTGCAGTCACTTGAGATCGTACAGGATTTGCACAAATCAGAGAAACAGTCTGCTGACACACCCCTAAACAAATGACTGAGTGGGCGGATAAACAAGAAGTGTCTGTTTATTTTGTTCAACACAAACAAACCTGCTGTTGAGATATACAAATGCGTGACGTCACCAAATTAAAATCCATGCAAAATGAATTAGTCTGAATACGGCCTCAGACCAAATTGCAGCAGGGTTGTGCAGCCGTGTGCCTGTGTGAGCTGAGGGTGCTGCAGGTGTTGGTGTGTTAATTTGTGATGAATGTAACCGCTGTGAAGCAACAATGAGAAAAAAATCATTGTATTTCTCTGATTCACTGGCTTTGTTGCTATTGGTGCTCTGTCTCATTCATTCACTGTCTACATCGCTCAACCACAGCGCTTTCTGTCTCTCTTTCTCTCTCAAACAAACAGACACAGAGCAAAGAAAGGACTGTATATATGCTGGAAAAACACAATATAAAATTAAATTAAACAGTTAGATATAACCTGTTCACTAAGTCCCATCCCGTTAATTACTGCTGCTATGCCTGTCAATGTTTCAACACTGACAATAAAAAAGTGGCAGATTTACTTGAAATTCATGATACCTTTGAAGCAATTGGTTCTTGACTAGCAATCTTCAGTTGGTTGCATTTGTAGCAGGAAGTTTTAGATTTTATAATATCCTTGCAGCTGCTGTCTTGATTCTGACACAAGACTAAGAAAGTGAGTGAAAAACCAACACTGGTGATGCTGATAATGATATGCTAACTCTTGGTTTTCCCTAGGTAACTACTACTATTTATTTAAAACAGACACCATCCTCCAAACTCTTTGACTACACCTCCAGGTCCACTACTCCAACATGTGGAGAATCCAAACACTGCTCAGCGATGATTGATAATGCAGTTATTTTGGCTGTGTGTATTTAAATATGTGTGTCAGTAAGTGCTTTTGGCTCGTGCTGCTCTTCCATCTCTAGATTTTCCACCTCCCCTCTTCTTCTTCTACTCTTGTTGTTGTCCTGAAAAGACTTTGTGAAATATTCAGACTTCTGGTGGAGCCTCCACCCTCGTCATTACTGACCGCTGGCAGGCAGCTCGCTGGAGGTCATGTGGACCGTCTGAACTGCACTTATCATCAGTGTGGTAATACTGAGGAATGTTATTGCCCTACACACATAAACACACACAACCAAACCACTCAAAACTACACACACATAAACACAAACTTCCAGTCACCACAGTGACCACACTGACTGGACTGCAGCTCTCACAGTAAATCTGATTCCACGATAACAAGCATGAAAAAATGTTTTATTCAGACGGGATTACTAAAGCATGAACACCAGTGGGAGAGTTTGGCGTTTAGTCATTGTACATTGTCTGTACTGTGTGTAATGTAATGAAAAGGAACATCCCGCTTAAACAGAATCAGATGGACTCAACTGGAATGAGCGAAATTAAGGGAAACCACAGAAGAAGAAAAAAAAGAATAAATAAAGTTAGAATCAAAGGTAGTCTTGTTTTATTCGAGAGCTGCCTTTCCATTCAAATATATTGCAAATTATGACGGAATTATGATTGAATCTGCAAAAGGAAATGCAAATTATTGCTTGATTGTTTCCATCCACTACTGCAATGTGAAAATTAGGACTTTGTACGTCCAATATTACAGTCGGAAAAAACAGAGAGAGCACAACAAGATAACATAATTAAAAGAGCGCCAGTGGAAGCTCAAGCAGTGAAAAACAAAGCAGAAAACGTCACATTTGTGTTTGTTTCATCAAATCTGCATGGAGAGATCATGGATGTATTATAGAGCCATGAAGAGACAATCAGAGTGGAAATAATCCCAAACAGACAGCCGTGTCATTACTGTAGACTATGAAATAATGAAGTGGTTATTGTTGGGAGTGAAGGATCACGCAGAGCTAAAACATCCTGCAGACAAACACTGAGAAACCAAATTGTTTTGTTTGTGTGCATGAATCAGCGCCGAGCTGTCCGGATCAAATAACCTGCTGACAGCTGACTGGAGACCGCGACCCTGAGGGGACTGCAAAGTCAAAGACAGACGCATTGAGGAAACTATGTCAACTATCAGTAGAATAAACAGTAAAAAAAAGGGCAAATATGAAAAAACTAACCGAATAAAAAAAATTAGAATAAGGTTTAATTATGGTCATATTATCAAAATGTCCCTTTTTTTAAAAATAAATTTTAATATTTCACCAATTAGTCTGGTGTCATTTTTGCAGCTAAAAGTGCAAAATCTATATATTTGTAAAACTTCTCCTGAATATAAATGTGAAAACAAAAAGGTTTAATGACTACAGAGCACCAAGCAGATACCCCAAAATATAAAAGAAGTTGTCCATCTGTCTTTTTTTACAATGACTGGGTCAATTTAAAAATGACCAATACCAGTACTCTTAAAGTTGTACCAGCAGAGTACTTCATTCGATACCTCGTACTGAAGAAGCCATTCACCCTGAAGTTCTCTCCATGATCAATGAGGTGCTTTATCATGTCAATCCTTCTGCATTTGATGAATTTATTTTCATCAGACACCCAGATGCGTAGCATCTCCATAGTATTGAACGCTGTTATGGCTGCCGCCAGTTCGTCTGTTGTGTAGCTTTGTGTGAAGTGTTATGGTGTATGCAAAGCTAGGTGTGTGGTTTATCCTCTGACTGGTCCCAGATGCGGAGCCGTGGCCGTCAGCACTTCCTGGAGAACCAGAGGATTCTGATACGAGCGGCTCCTGGTCCGACCATCCAAACCATGGGATTCAATTTGAGGAATAAGTTAGAACCGCGGACAGTCAGGTCGGCTTGTGTTTTGTGTTGAGCTCGCCTTGGTTGTTCTCATGAACATTTGTGAATGTTAGTTAATATACTAACTCGTATTTTGTGTACGTATTTTTGTTTGCTACCTGCAGACTGGGCTAGATCTTAGTTTATTTTACTGATTTGCACTTACTGAGGAATATTTTTGTTAGAGTCACTCGGTCTTAGGGGTGCTGTTTAGCTTGTGTTTGTTTTTAGTTATTAGATGAATGTTAAACAGTGAGGTTTTTCTTTCTCGTTGTTATTTTGTTTAAATATCTTAGACTTTTAGATTTTTAGAGAGCTCTCATTTGGTTATAATTATTTTGTTGGTTTGAAGAGCATCCGCTCGCCCTTTCTTTCCCTTGTTGTTTACGTCACCTCTTTTTGCTGTTATAATAATTATTATAATTAATCCACATTTCAGAAAAAACAACAACTTTGTTTTACCAAATACAGCTGGTTTATGTTACTTCCCTACATGATCTGGAACATGACGATGTTTTGGTGGCATACCAGCACGCTGAAGTACCAACTCTGTGAAATACATCTGCTAGCTATACCTGTGGTAGTGGGTTAATCACAGATTGCATTCAATCAAAGAATAGCTATGAGAAAAATACAAACAGCATACAAAATGTCATGTTTTTTTTCCAAGATCTGGGTACAAAAACGATACTTGGTGCTAGTAACATAAAAGATTGTTTTAAAGTGCTTGTGCATAACAGAATGCATGGAAGCTGATGAACACAGGCACGTTATGAATCATTCATCACCGCTGTGAAAATGTACATTAAACGTGGGTGGTTCTGAAAATGTCTGTGAATTATAAATGCTGCTCTAATCAAATAATTCAAACAGTGAAATGTTCCAGAGGCCACAGTTAATGTGTATGTACATTACTGATCTCTGCTCTGCGGCGGCGTATCAAAGACCAACAGCCATTTTTCACCAACTGTAAACAAACACGACCACGAACCAACAGAGCCCAGATGTCTGCAGGGAGGCAGCCATCAACACAAACTGTCTGTGTGTCACGAAACATGACAGATGAACACTATGTGACTTAATTCATCATCTGGGGATTTCTAAGTTATAAGTTATGGTACTGTAGACCGACATGTTCTCTCAACTTTACCCTCGTTATTTTAAAGGGTCAGCTCACCAAAAACATAAACATAACATACTGTATTTTTTGTCTCAGTGCTTGTACTACTACCACCAGATAAAAAAAAACAGAGGAAGTCAATTGAATTTAATTTAAGGAATGTATTCAGAATTATCTGCAGATTGTCTGAACCTGGACCAGCACCACAAATAAAATGCAAACTAACTACCGTTTAACGTATGCTACATAGCACAGCATTAGGTCTGTATGTACAGCTGAAGTACTGATGTAAAAACTGATGAAAATCAGGTTATCCTGTTGGCATCATGAATCTCTGGACACATTTTATGGAAATCCATGTGACAGTTCTTAAGACTGACAAAAATTCAAAACTAGATCACAAAATATGTTATTTGTTTGTTTGACACAGTTGTCATTTTCACACTGGAGTGCCCACGTCATCTATGTACTTACTCCCATCTGTGTACCCAAATGCATGTTGGTCTTAAAATCATTTGTGGTCCGGTACATTGTTGGCCAACAAATATCTGTTGTGATGAATTGTATTGGGCCCAAAATGCAAACGCAAATCTTGAGACCAGAATCACAATTTCAACAGTTTACTGAAAAAAAACAGGATGGCAGGGTAAGTCTGACATGACAGATGGTTCAGAGTGGTGCGGGGCTGGTGGTGGCAAATCCAAAACAGGATGACACACACACAAACACAGACAGATATGACACAAAAGGGACAGGGAATGATGGGAAACGCTGAGAAAGGAAGAAGCAAAATTTTAATTTTTAAACTCAAATGGAGTTGTGGATGGGACTCAGAGGATTGGGGGAAGCTGGAGGCAGACAGTCTACCAAGACCAAGGACCACATACCTGCCCTTTAGCAAAGACGAGCGTCACTGTAAACTTCACTTATCTCGCCAGGCTGTAACAGACATCTGTAATCTGGAGACAAATGCCAGCTGTCCCTGTGCACTCTGTCAAAGTCACTGCTGTGCTGCATTTCTTTGCACGTGACCAGCCAGAGTACTGTTGGAGGTACAAGTGCACAGGGACAGCTGGCACTAGTCTCCAAATCATCTGAGATTACAGATGTCTGTTACAGTCTGCACGAGCAGATCTGATTCCTCGGCAGAAATCTTCTTCAATTTGCCAAATCTGCTGTTTAAATAGCAATGCGCCAGATGCAGGCCAAACAGGAGAGCTCAAAACACAACCCTCATTAATTAAGAGGCTAAATACAACCCCTTTGCACCCGGATTTTGTGCCGTTTAACTCACAAAAGTGACCTTGGGTATGCACTAAATGTACTTTAGACATGCGCTATAGATCATTTAAATCGGGCCCTACGAATCTACAGCCGCACTAGCATTCACTACGGAAATTCACTTGCGGAGATTTGACTTGTTTGAGTTGGATAATCCTAAAAGAGACAACCGCCAACATACAGTGCCTGAAAACTGAAGAGCTTTTAACTCCTTTTGATATTTTCATTTTTGTCTGTCGCAACGCATCAGCCGTGCTGAGGAAACATTTATCTCAACATTTTCAGATAAGTTTTAATGTCGAGTTGAGATGAAAGGGACGACGTTCGTCCTTGACTTTCCTGATTGTGGTGTAGTGGTGTCTGGAGAAGTGGCTATACTTTTAATTTTAACTCTTGAACTTACATACAAAAATTATTCCAGTATCATTTATAGCACTTTAATTTTATTTATATATTTACAATGTGTAACTATTTTCATGTCCCCTTTGTCAAAGAATTACAAGTGTAACAGACTCAAGATGATGTGCAACAGTGAAAACCTGTTTGAACCCTGAGAGGGTGAAGTTAGTTGTGTTTAACGTTACTGTCTTGCCATGTTGGTGTAGGAATAATTAATGAAGAACTGGAGCTCACTTATCATTACTCCCAACCTTTAACAAGAAAAAAGGTTACAAAACAAACAAAACAAGAAATTCCAGTCCTCTACATCATTTTGAGGAATTATTTTCAAAGCTGGCACCTTAGAGACACTTTTTGACGTAGTCACAGTGTCTTCTGGTTTTGGAGGTTCAGCTGTGAGTCTGTCTTTAAGATGGGAAGCCGATAGCTTTGGGAAACTGAAATTAACTGTGAAAGGTGTGTCCTTCTCTAAACTGGTTAGGCGTTTGAGTTACAGGCAGCTTAGCCTCCCAGACAATACAGTATAGTACTACATGCTAACGCACATCACGATCGGATCGGATCGCAACGTTTACACGTCATCCTCGAGGGGTTCCATAGGAGCATGATGTGTACGTGTCATAGAACGAGGGTAAACCTTTCTTGCAAACTGTAAAAAAAAAAAAAAAAAAAGAGAAAAACACTGAAACCTAAATCTACCTGCGTGGTGACACAATAGGTCAAAAACACGAGTACCACACCCTTCGATAACAGGCCCCTTTTCCCACACTCAGCAGCACACTGTAATCCAGCCCGGACACACGAGACACAAGGGAGGAAGCGAACACTGAAGGTCACCTGATCCCCGACAGGTGTCTGCGGCTGTGACGAATCCCACGTCAGCCCTCCGCTCGCTACTTTAACCCCTCTGTTCTCCTCTGACATAACAGTCTGCTGGAAACACACGGACATGTGATGAATAAGTCAGGACCTGCTGAGCTGTCTCTGTTTTCCACTGTAAATGTTTAATCTGTGGCGTGATGGAGGAGTCTTCTCAGACCTGTTAGTCTGTTTCCCAAAACAACAAATTACACCAACTCTTACTTACTGTCTGAGTCAGGTCACTGAGGTCAGTGATTTAGTTAGTTAGTAGTCACTTATTTTAAAGATTAACAGATTTAGTTTGCTTTACTGTCCATCAGAAAACTTGGTAAATCACAGAGAGTTGAGAGTTTAACCAAAATCAGTGAAATAGTTGGTGGGATGTGACTTACCAATTTCATATTTTGGTATAATGTTTCGATAGAAATTGGTGCAACCCTCCAAGTGCACACACAACGCTTTTTTATGCTCCACTGCACACCAACAGTTTTTCTTGTAAATTTCCACCAGGTGTAGCGTTACAATGAAATGAATCTTGTGTTTTAGTCTTGTAGCGAATCTGCAAGATCCTCAGTCTTACGTACTCAAAAATATGATTTACTTTCAATACCTGAGCAGTTGTAATTTGTTACTTCCATCCCTGGGACCCACCAAGATGCCGCTGAAGCTGTGAGCTTTGAGGATACAGGGTCGATCACCGAGAGTTTGACACTGACAGATGATGTCTGCACTGATAACGTCATCGAGTGTCAAACTGAAGCGTGTAGAGTTTTAAAGAAAAGATTAGCATGCCGCTGCTCTCCGAGGACTTCAAAGACAAGCGTCTCCCGTGGATCATCAGTCACTGACCCGAGCTGCCACGAGCTTTCACTGAAGCTGCCATTTCTGACTGTTTTTATCTTGTCAGAACGTGATGCGGAGTCAGAGAGACGTTTATCTCGGTAGACTCTTCATGTCACAGCATTTCTATTAAAATACTGACAGTTTGCTATCAGAGTTAACATTTTGAAGAGATATTTCTGTTTTTTAAGAGGCCGTCTGATAGGCAGGTAAACCTCTCCGTGAGGAATCTTGTGTCAAGCCATGCGTCAATACTGTTTTTTATCACAAACGTAGACGCTCCTCGACTGACGCTCCTAGCACACACCGGCAGACTGAAGTATACATACATGACAATCTGTGCTGGGCGATATCACTGTGACATATCTCGACAGAGTTTTTTTTTTAGAGTTTTGACATGAATCATATACTGGTAGTGTGTTGATAAACTTTACAGCCGTACTAGCAGCTGTGAGACACTGGTTGTGTTCACTGGAAGATAAACACTGACACTAGGTCACAGTGCTTCATGCTGTAACACACACTCAGCACTATTAGCAACTATAAACGGCAAGCAGTATCCACAGCAAGTCCCGTCCTGCCTGTTTTTACAGGAAACTTTAAGTTTCATGCGTGTTTTTGTGAAAATAGTCCCAGATGTTTAGCAGGTATAATATTTACTGTAGGAGCCAAAATGTGTATATGGCTTGAGTTGTCTATTTCTTTAGATTGTACACATTCTCTGGTTCACTATAATTTCTGGTAATTGGCACAGGATTCAGATAAAGAGGGTGAGTATAGTTTTGTCTACGTTATGTTATGTTATGTTATGTTATGTTATGTTATGTCATAACAAGTTAGGTTTGTTGTTATTCTTTTGCCTTCAAACGTGACTGTGGATATTTAGATTGAACGCATCACAGTAAGAGCCTGCTTAGCCTCTTAGCAGCCTTTTTTTTTTAGGTGGTCACTATCTTTACCGTGATCACCATCTTAGTTTTGCGTACTAGCATGCTAACATTTGCTGATTACCTCTAAATTACAGCTGAGGCTGCTGGGAATGTCTTTAGCTTTGCAGGTATTTTGTCATAAACCAAAGTATTGGACACATTCGACTAGATGAAAACTCAGGGGACCATTAAAGTTATTAGATTCATTCATTATTTATCCTTTGGAAAACATGAACATCTGAACAACATTTCACCAGGATCCATCTGATATTAGTTGAAATATTTCAGTCTGGATCAGACAGGTGCACCAACAGATACACAGATATTACTTGTTAGAGCCGTGCTGCTAACATGACTAATAAAATATTTTACATTTGTTCCCTTCATGAAACCTGCCCAAGAACATGTACAGGACCACGGACTTGTCAGCTGATGGTACTTCTGAGTAGCCTAACATATGCTGAAGTGGAGGATCGAGGTCATCGTTCTTTTAAATCAACATCTTAAACTCAAGTACCTTGATGAAGATATGAAATGTATAATGTGTTTATTTAGTTGTAGACAAAGAGAGAGAAGACAAAGCAGCAGCATTGTGTCATTGTTCCCTGTGGAGTATCTCATTTATTTCACACACACACACACACACACACACACACACCTGTGGCCCGCCTCCAAGGACACAGCTGGCTGTCTTCACCTCCTGACTCCCCCTACTCCCCCCCAACCATCCTCATCCACATCCTCTGCAACACACAATTACAATACTGTCCTTCAACAGTCCTCACGTTTGAGTTCCTCTGCTGCTGGCTGGCCCCGGCAACTGTCGCCATGGTTACCAGGCGGGATCACACCCAATCGTGAGATGGATGTGGCGCCTGAGGAGGAGAGAGAGCGGGGTAAGGAGGTGGAGGGGGGGGGTGCTGTCTGAGAGGCTGAAGTGGTAACAACAAGGACGAATCAGCAGCTTCTCTCAGTTGTTCAGAGGTCAGGAGGTAAGATGGCTGCGACCTGCTGACACGCTAATCTTTGAACTGGACCACCACCCAGGAGGAGGTGTAGCAACAGCGTGAAACACGGTGTTTTACTCTTATTTTGGATGTTTCTTTATTACTGTTACTAGAGATTCTTCCAAATATGTCAAACTTGCCAGTTTACCTGTTGTCCAGGTGTATTGTTGATTACAATACACCTGGACAATAAAAATGATTGAAGTTTAAGGTTTGTTTTCATCTCTACAATCACTACATTACTGTAAATCAGTCCCAAATGTTCAATATGATCAAATTAGAAACTCAGTAATTTCATTTATTTAGCTAGCATCTAACATTTAACGTAACAATTATCATGTTAATATGATATGATTGGTTTTATTAATGGTTGTGTATTGATTACTGATCTGCTGATCAGGTTTGTTAACAGGTATTCAGTTTCTAACAGAAGTATGCAGTCAATGGTTTAAACTACTTGTAGAAATGCGCTCATCTTTGTGGTGCAGAGTTTGTTACAATCTGAGATGGATGATTGTTAATGTAACACTGAAATGAGAAAACATGTAAACCGGAGTGATACATGTAATTAGATTGGCGACGTTTATCAGCATTCATGGCACAACTCTTGTCCAATCAAATTACGTGGTCCGAACTAACCACCGTGTAGCAATAACTATAACTCATTGCAGAACCCTGCAGCATAACTCCACTGTGTTCTTTTGTTTTCATGGTTTTTAAGCTTCACATATCTCAAACAAACTCCCAGAAAACCTGAGGTCTACTCCAACTCTCAGTTCTTTTAAATCCAAATCAAAACTTTTCTGCCTTTTATTAAGTTTCACATGCTCGGTACTTTTTACTCTGCTGGTTTGATCTTCTCTTTTATTTTTATTTTACTCTTTAAAATTTGATTCATTTATTTTTTATTCTTTTGTATATATATTGCATTGTTTGGCCCCCCATTTTCTCTTTAAAAAATAATAATACACTACAGATTTCTGCTTTCTACACCACAGAGTTGGTAAACTTAAAAACACTTCACTCAGATTTGTGTGGTGGCAAACAGGTTGTTGCTAAAGTAATTAATTCAGTTTCAATTTAAAGATAATATAATCTTATGAATGGTCAGTTAAAAAAACATAATATTTGGTTGCTCCACAGTGGATATCCTTTGTTTTAGTGTCTCAGGTGGAACTGATGTTTTTCTTCCTCAGAATGACTCACAAACATTTACATTTATAAATTATTTTGTGCGACCGGCTCTAAGTGTTGATTTTATCAAAAGGCTATAAACACAAATGGAGTCAGTATTGACGTTTCCTGCATGTTTCCAGCCGCTGAACAAACGAGGATCTTGTCAAAAGAAAGAGCGGCCACCTCACAGTGAAATCAATGTCGTCCCCATGACAACGCCGCTGTTCTCTAGACCGGGCGGCTGATTCTGCATCGACCTGACGCCGGCTGACAAGCGGCGAGCGGCTGTTTGTGTTCATTAGAGACTGCAGGAGCAACAGTCTGCCTCCTCCATCATCACATCAACTCATCAGCAGGAGCAACATGTCCGACATCAGACAGTACAGCCAAAGAGAGATTGCCTAAGAAGCTCCAATGTAGTGAAATTTAATGGAAAGTTCAGCCGTTAATGAAGGAAAAAGTGATTTATTTTTGATGGATATTGATTGGCGGTTTCAGGAAAAGAAATGCAAATTTTAAGGAATTCTCCAGAAAACTGTCTCAATAAAATGTGAATGAATGCTTGTTTCTATCCTCTCCTGTTGTGTAAATATAAGTTTATTGGCTGATGAAGATAAACAGATGGTCCAAACCGGTAATGACGTCATAAAACGAGCTTCAGTCAATACTCAAATTATGGAAAACTATGTGGATAACATTTGTTGACTTGAATTTCTGTTTTTTTCCCACTCAAAGTATGCATAAAAACACAATTAGTGTGAGATGTTTTTTCCCTGTTTATGCAAGTTCAAGAAAGAAGATTTGTAATCACTCCAGGGCTTGAATGCATTTGGGATTTGTTGATAATGATATTCTTAAAGAAGAAGCAGTTCTGTTGCCCGCTAATGGCAAATACAGCAGTTAGCAATGAGCAGCTTTAGCAAGTAGTCCACCAGGAAATAATGTAAATCACAGAGCGTTGAGGCAGATCAGCCAGAGGACATCAGAGGGAAAAACAGAAAACATTTTCTCCATAAAATATGATCCAGTTTCACCAAAATCAGCGAAATAGTTGGCGGTGTGTGACTTAGTGCTGCAAAGCGTTACGTACTTCTCCTTACCCAGAGTCCAAAGTTACACAGTGTGAGAACAGACGTACGAATGACGAGGACACCATTCACATGATTACAAGTCAGTGTAGCATCAACATGATTTAACATCTGTTAGCTTATGAGAGAAAAGTTACAAAATAATGCTTTGATACTGACATTTGGAGATGATTGTCCGACAGAATCCAGGTTGAAATAACTGTTTATGTTTAAACACATTATGTTTAAACAGCTGCACCTCCAGTCATCAGTCCATCAAGCTCCTGACGTTTGCCGATGACACCACCCTTATTGGACTCATCTCCGATGGGGACGAGTCTGCCTGCAGGTGGGGGACCTGGTAAAGCCAGAACAACTTGGAGCTCAATACTCTAAAGGCAGTGGACATAGTTGTGAGTTTCAAGAGGAACTCAACCTTGCCTGCCCCTGTCATCCTGTGTGACTCTCCAATCAACATCAGAAAGATGAAGATGAAGAAATTCAACCTGCAAAAGACAACAACGGCGCACTTATGACGTACAGCAGAAGTCAGACCAGGTGAGGTGATCAAGTCCAGCATCCAGGGAGAAAAATAAAAATAATGATATGCTTCAAACATACTGTCAATAATACGTTAATAATATAGATTACCTGGGAATGATTACAGGCTAAAAACAAAATGTCTTTCTTGGAGAATACAGACATTAAAGTGATGAGAAATAATCAGTGTTGGATGAACATGAAGCACATAGTTTATACATGACTCACAGTTTGTGATGGATTCTTCTAATATCAGTCTGTATGCTGGTCTGAGTTCAGTTCCCACAGTTCTCTCATTAGTTCTGCTGAGAAATGATTTACAGCCCTGCAGGATATAAAAAAAGGACATTTTTCTCCACACACGGAGCGTCCAGTAATAACAGAATAATAACTTGAATAACAGCGATATTTATAGTCTCGCTGATGGAGTGCACTTGGAAAACATCCCAGCTCCTAAGAGATGAAAAATTGATCTCCATCTGTCTCGTGTTTGTGTTTTTAAAAAAGAAAGTGCTGTTATTTCGACAGCTGACCTTTGACCCGGCCTACAAGCTGGATGCTCCTCAGTTTCTCTCTGCAAAATAAAAAAAAAAAGGCAGCTGTGTCATGTTTCTGACCCCCCCACAGAGAGAATATGTTTCTCCGGCGAGCAGCGTGGACCTCATCCAAATGTTCACTTGGCTCGGTTTGGCTGGAGATCTCCCATGAGCCTTTGCTTTTCTCAGAGTCCTGAAACAGTGGATGGAAGTCTCACAAATGTGTTGAATGCATTTCCTTCCTCATAAAACATTTGCCAAGCCAATTTAAAAAAATATGTTTTTATATATTGTTTACGTCCATGTGTGCCAGCTCACAGTCCTTTTCTTTCCTGGTACATTGTTTATGTTCCTTGGCACGTTATCAAACCATGAGACACAAACAAAACAGGAGGAAAAACATTAAAATTGCCCGGGGCCACAAGTTATTTTAAAGTTGCACTTATTCTTTTATGTCAGGAGGAAGTTATTTTTTTGCACTGTAAACATAGTCTCATAAAGTCTGGTTGGCATATGATGGTTCAGTCTTGTATGTGTCTGCTTGGATTACCTTCAGCCAAGTTCACTCGCCCCCCTCTAACATGACAAAACAGGACTCTGAGGTCTACTATATGTCAGCTGCCACAGTGCCACCAGAGACTGCATAAAAACATGGACAATGTCACCCACAGCTTTCTAAAGAGCTGTTGTGAAGCTCAGAGTGTGGTGGCACTGGTCATCACCATCTTGGCAGTCCTGCCTCTGCTGGCTCCAGGCTAAGCCAAGAATAAACAAAGATGTGGATCGTTGGTAGATCCGAGGCAGGCTGAATGAAGCATGGGTGCTCAAATAAGCCACCTGCGAGTTAAAAAGACCCTCAGTACAGTCATCACGAATGGGGAAATTAGCTATAGAGACCAAAACAATTTTTTTCTACCAGGCTGTTTATTTCTGCTATGAATTTGAACATTTTTTGGGCACTTACGGAGACTCGTTCTGTAACCAATCTCAAGTGACCAATCAAAGAACTGCAGTTTTTGGCACTTCCAGACTTCTTTCACAGCCACAAGTTGTAGCTTTGTTCTCACACAGAGACCAAGACCGACTGAGGCCAGTTTAACGACAGGGAATAAAGTAGTGCGGTGGTTTCCCTGCTTGGTTTGGCCTCTGGCAACCCGGGCTGAGACTGCTGATCTAACGTAGCTCCACAGCTAGCTATCGGTGTAGGTACCAGATCTGTCCATCAACGATGTAAATAATTTTTCAAAGTAATGTCGCTAATAGTATCTGAAAATTCAGCCTGAAAGTTGTCAAGTTGGCAATAATGGGTGAGATGGCGTACATGAATGAGATGTCAGTAAAAACAGCTGATAACTGTGCTCCATTCAGAGCTCGAAAAGGTATTTAGGACAAACAGTAGGTTAGCCGTAATTAAAAGCAGGGCTATGACTATTTATTGACATTTTTTTACAGACACACGTAGTAGATGCTTGATAAAATTGTTCTTAAAACACATCGTCTGACCACCACAAATGTTCTTGTGATCCCAGAGTGACACAGGAAGTGACACCTCCCTCAGGGTGCAGGCCTCTTTGTCACTGCCACTCTCTCCTGAAGTCAAGGTGAACTGCAGCTCCGCCAGTTTCAACTCCTGAAGCATCAATCACACTGATGATCAGCCCCGCTCTCCGCCACACCAGACCTCCAGCAGAAGGCTGCGGCAGCCGGGGTCATAAACCTGCCAGCAGCTGAGCGCTACCACAACGCCGACCGATCATACTCCTTGCTTAAATCCTCCGTCGTTTACACTCTAGCTGTTTGGACCTCAAACGCAGTGGAGCCACTTCCTGCAGCGGTGGCGCATCGTTCAGATTTATGAGCTCGTTTCATTTTGATGAACAGCAGGACGGCCAGAGGACGACACTAAACCCGTCCAACCCACACCTCCTCCTCCAACAGTCGCACGGCTCCGCTTCAGCAGCCGAGGACCAGCTTTACCCATTACCGACTGAACAATACAACCACATTTTCCAAACCACTTACCATAATTTAAGAGCCAGACAAAGCCCAGTAAAGTTCTGTTCATGGACTCCAACATTGGGCAGTTAAAATACCAGGAGCAGACTCAGCAGGTATGTGAGCAACTCCCTGAGTCACCTGTGTGAGAGAGTTAATGAATCAGAAATCAGGTACCTTCTGGTCAGAAATACATTTACGTTTCACTGATTTTGGTGTAACTGAATCACTTACGTGATAGAGAAAATGTTTCTGGTTTTCCTTCTGATGTCTTCCAGCTGCTCAGCCACGACTCTCTTTACTAATTTACAGAGTTTCTTGATGGCCAGTGATATAAACTGCTGCGAACTGTGGCTGCTGTTAGCTCACGTTAGCTAATATTAGTCGACTGTGACTGTGAACTCGGAGCACAGGGGGTGTTATAGCTGGGCTCAGAAGAGGCAGAGCATGGCAGAGGTGAAGAGGACATTGATGGAGGAAGCTAAGAAGAGAAAAAGAGCCGCATGAGAGTAAATTTGGGACTGACTTTTAGTCATTGGTGAGAGCTTTGTGAAATAAAAGGCTGAAAGACAGACGCCGAGCTGGACTTCTTGCTGTTGGACTAGTTGGCTGCTGTGTCTTGTGTTGTACTTGCTTGATGTTTGGCTGTTAGCAAAGTTGTCGATTCAGTAGTTTGTGATCTTAAGTAATAACAAACACAGTAGAGCTGTAAACAGATTGTACTTATATAGCACCTTTCTAGTCTTCCGACCACTCAAAGCGCTTTTACACTACATATCTCATTCACCCATTCACACACTAATGGCACAGTATCTTACAGAGTGGAGGGATCGAACCACCGATCATCTGATTAGTGGACGACCCGCTCTACCTCCGAGCCACAGAACAGAGTTGAGTTGGTGGAGCTTGACTTGTACTGTACCAGGGACTAGATATCTCAACCGGAACTTTGATTTTGACCGTCATAATTTCCATACTGGAAGATGAAATCTCTGGAGAACCTTTAAACATTAAACATCTCCAACAATGTGAAATGTAGCTACCAGCTACTTTCCATCTGAAGTGTTGGCTGAGGCCTCGACTCTGAGCAGATTCATACTGCAGCTGTTCACCTTCACTGACCGCTCGTTCATTAACAGTCTGTTTCATCGTCCTCTGGGTACAATATCTTTCATTTTTACTGCCTCACATGTCTGATGGAGCTGTTGATCAATCAATGATAACAATAATTACTCAATGACTGCAGCTGCTGAGCTGTCTGCCTTTCAGAAGTCACTTTACTGTGTTTATTATGAAACAACAGCAGACTTACTTTACCCGCACACCTTTGTCCTGGTTTTGAGGTATTTGGGATTATTCTCTCATTTTACCATCAAATCAGTTTAGTGGAAGAAGTATTCAGATCTTTAACTTACTTACGTTGCAAGTAAAAGTACTAATAAGGCACTAAGAATACTACAAGTGAAGATAAATATCTTCTTCAACTGAATATAAGTTGAAAAGGATTTGTAAATCATTGCATTTGTTTTTTATTTACATTTTGTGTCCAATCCTTTTTTGATTTGAGGTTTGATTCCAGTCCAGATTACTATCTCCGCCAGCCATTTTCATCACAAATTAAAGACACACCTGTGCCGACTGTTATCAAACACTTAACTTCACTTAAAGGTCTCAAGTTTGTTTTCAGACGGATGCAGTGTGACCCTGAACGCACCACATCAGGATCAAAACACCGACTTGACAGTAAAATGTGAACAGAAATGTTTTTTTGGGAATGTGACCCACATACCACCTGCTGTTACACACACACATTGAGTGTCAGGAGGTGATACTCACAGGTTGGTGTCGTGAGTTCATTGAGGCATCCAGTCGGCCTTTCATGTCCGCTGTCACCCTGCATCTGAACAAACACACTGCTCCATCAAACACACAAACACACAGGCCTTTGAAAGACCTTGAAGACACTTTCCAAAAAATGAGTAGGAAGGAAGGAAGGACAGAGGGTGGTATAACATGGTGGGAGGAGTGATGAAGGCAAGGAAGAAAGCTGGAAGAAGAGGAGGAAGCCAAGAAGGAGGAAGCACGTGAGATTTGATGGATGAAGAAAAAGATACACGAAGGTGGCAGACGTAAGGATGGAGAAAAGAAGGAATAAAGCATCAAGGAGAGAAGGAAGGAAGAAAGGAGGAATGAACTGAGGATAAACTGGAAGAACTGCAGCTGTAACAGATGAGAGGTGGATGTTTGTCTCTACACTCTCACTCCCCTGCAGTCGAGTCTCTTTCTGGGGAGTAAACATCTTGTTGCTTAGGTCACGTCTTCCAGGAAAAAACAGTCGCTTCCTGCAGTGAAGCAGCTGTGAACCTGCTCATCTCTACTGGATGACTTCACTCCTTCATCACCATACACCTACACACACACACAGACACACACACAAGCTTTGTGTTCTGTTTTCTAATCAGCACAATGATGTTCAAAATGATCAAAGGCACCTCACTGAGCAGCTGTTTGGTTCATGATTTATTTAGAGTCAGTACATTTATGGGTTTGATGAGAAATGTACAAATGCACCTGATCATCCTCTCAGAGTTCCATTTTGTGAAAGTAAAGATGTGTCTGCGCTGAGGTGCATTTTTCAGTCGTTCATCTCAGAACAATACAAAACACCTGTCTGCACACGCTGTGTAACAGCTCATGCTTCATTCATGCTACGCTCACGTAAACATGACCGTATTGTACTTTTACTGTCACTTGAGAAAGTCTGCATCTGGACGTGGCTGGGGTCTACGAAAGAGTCAAACAAATACAGGACTTCATCCAGGAGGTCGTTGCTCATGTCCTGTGTGAAACCAAAAGTAACATTTACATTACTTAAGCACTTACTTTGACCTAAACCTTTTTTTCTTGGATTGAACCAAACCACAGCCATTTAAACTTAAATGTTTATTATCAAGCTTTATTTTGAAAGTCTAACCAGACCTTGCATATTAATTGTTGCTAACTTGTGAAGGCCTGCATGTGCAAAACTGACACTAGGGGAGTACCTACAGCTTCCTAATCTGAAGCGTACGGCCAAGCTGACGAGTTTGGAGTGAATGTATGTTGACTAATGTGCTGCTGATGCTTCACCTGCACTGCAGACACAAAATCCAATATTCACCCTCTTTAGCTGCTAAATGCTCCACCTTCTTCACCAGCTCGTCTCTAACTGTGTCTGTCTGCTGTTGGCTGCTGAGCAGGTTGTATACAGCAGCTCTTTAGAGCAGGAAAACAGCGGTGATGATGAGAGCAGTGACAGTTAACCTTAGCAATAAAGTGGTGGGTCATGTAACCAAAACAATGAGCTGAAAGATGCCAAAATGGTTTAGAGCTGAGGAAAACTTTAACTTTCTGGGTTTTGTTATGTGATACGTTTTTAATATAGAAATATGCACTACACTCCCACAGTCCAAAGACACGCAGGTTAATTGGTGACTCTAAAATTGCCTAATAGGTCTGAATATGAGCACGGATGGTCTCTATGTGTCAGCCCTGTGGTGGACTGGCGACTCACGCAATGTCAGATGGGATTGGTGCCAGACCCCGCAACCCTCATAAGGATTATTGGTTATTCAGATTTACTGTATCTGATCACCTGTTTAGTGTGTTGAATCCACATATAAACAATACTCTACAGTACAACAGTGTATTAGGTTTACATCACAGATGTCATATCAAAGGAAAACTTCTCGTCTGTGCGAGGATTCATGAATCACTTTTCAGTCCTACTCTGAGTTCAGACTATTTCTAGTCCTGGTTTAATCTTCAGCACATAGTCATAGACTTTTAATGAACTCCTACATTTACATGCTGACATTAATATTGTGATGCAACTTGGCACAAACCGCTGGCTGTTGGTTTCTCACATCATGGATTACAGACCAAATTAGTCGACTGGAACTGAATGGAGGTGAATGAGCCTGAGAGGTTTGACTAAACTGATTAAAATGATCTTTAGTGAGAACAAACATTAAAGGGATGAAAAATACATCAAGTGAAGAAAACACCAGAGTCACGCTGGATTTGTCCTGTGAAGCATGTCGGCATCAAACAGATTTTGTTTTGGTAAAACATGTCAGATGAGACATGGAGGCTGTGTAGTTCTGCCAGAAGAGCCTCCAGCAGTGCAGAGCAGAAAATTCAGCCCCGCTTGCATCAGCGTTTCATCAGGTGTTTCCAATGCAGTCCTCGATCTGAGTGAAAACTACGGAGACAGCCTGAAACATGTGAAACCCGACGGCTTCAGGATGATGACATCATCATATGCTGTGAGGACCAATCAGCTTTCTGCTCGGTGAGTCATTTTTCTCTGCATGAAAATTGATGAAACACAGCGATAGGAGCAGAAGGAATAAATATAATTAATTAATTAATTAAAAAGAGACGCCTCACTGAAGAGCGACCTCCTGTATCTGTGTCACGTAGGTTTAGCCCATAGACAGTATAAAGAATAGACGTCACATCTGTGATGTCACCCACAGGTTTCTGAAGAGCCATTGTGCGAGTGTGGTGGCTCTGGCCATTGCCATCTTGGCAGTCCTGCCTTTTCCGCCTCAGACATGGATCATCGGTGGACTTGGGGCAGACTGAATGAAGCCTGGGTGTCTGTGGCTCTAAAAGACATCAGCCGAACTTAACACATATTTTGGCATCGTTTTGGTACAGTGGGAGAATGTGGACACGCGTCGTCCATTTTTATATATGTCAGTGAGTCTACTTAAATTTCTGCAGGTGTCAGGTCTGTGTGTCAATCTGTCTGATATCTGAGTAATTTGAAAGGTGACTCCCATGGTGCATCCTCATCATCATCACAGAAGAGGAATGTGTCCTCGTCACACTGAAAACTGAGCAACTCCGAGAGTTTTTGCCACAGATTTTCACTCAAATCTGTGACGTAGGTTTGAAATATTCTACCAACAAACAGCTCTAAAGCCACAACCTCCTCCTTTTAGGTATTCCTCACAGCACATTCATTGAATACTCAGTTTTTATCCTGCTGCAGTGCTTCACACACTGATGTCATCCCACCACTCAGTGTCTGCGAGCTCATTTTCATCCTCAGCCCAAACAGGAAGTTGAGTGCAGCTGATTTATTTAAGGTAACAGTCTGAGTGCTGAAATCCATCAAGTGAAGCCATAGACTTCTCCCCAGACACACTGAGCTCAGCTTTATTAACCCAATACACACACACACACCATCATCATCACAGTTTCGCTGGCACATGGACTGGATATCTCATGGTGGTAGCAACACAAATGAAATATTTTCATAAATGTGTGATTTCGTGACAGAAGTATTTTAAGTTTTAAACTAAATAAATCAAATGGTGATTTGAATAAAACAGTGAGGATTTGTCTCCCAGCATGGATTACATAAACTCAGTGTATAATTTAAGGTTAAAAAAGGTTGTAAACATGTTTATTTCTGCTGTGAAGTTGGACATTTTAACATGGGGGCTTATGGAGATTGACTCGTTCTGTAGCCAGCCTGAAGTGGACGTTTGACCTCCTCACTGGCTTCACTTCACAGACACAGAGGTTGCTGCTTGCTGTAAATGTTACATGTTTTTGGCCTGGCCATGTGTCGCTCAGACAAAAGTCAGCCAGTCGGAAGAGGGTAATTAATTTAAATTAACATTAAGGAGACAAAACATAACTCAAGCCCTGTTCAAAGCTCCAGAGAGATTCATGAGAGAGGAGAGGTAAAACTATATTGCGATGGTTTTTGGTACTTAAAACTGCAAATATATCTTCTTGTTAAAAGTATTTAAATAAAACACCAGAAAAGTCTAAGAGTGGACCCTTAGAATTAACACTTTTCCACGAAATTTACACCAAATTTTCTCTCTCTCAAGAAATTTGAGTATTTTTCACAGTGCCTCCAGGAGAAATTTGGGGTTCAGTATCTCGCCGAAGGACACTTCGACATACAGTCTGGAGGATCGAACCACTGATCATCTCATTAGTGGACAACCCACTCTACTTCCTGAGCCACAACCATCCTCGTGTTTACTTCTAATTTCACCTTCAACTTCTGATAGTGTGAACATTTATTGGTGTCTGTGGTGTCGAGCAGCTGAATATATGGACGGACGGCGGTACTAAGTGGGTCATTTTCAGGATCACGAGTGTGTTCATGTGCTTGATGTGAAGAATGGTCACTGAGTCCTTCTGATCGTAAATTATCAGGTAACAGCTTCATTAAATCATTTGTTATAGTGCAGAGTGCAGCCTGTAGGATTATTAAACCTCCACAGCTCTGTTTGGGATTTCAGGACAGTGAAAGCACCTTTTAGCCTGTACCTGCCTGAGGCTGACGTTACTTTTGACTGCACCAACACACTCGGTTGGGGAGGTTTCCTACACTTTCCAGCATCAGGTTTTAAAATAGATCAGTGTGAATATCGGTGCTATATTGTGCAAGTCCATACATATCAAGTTGTAACTGAGCCCAAACCATGTCACAAAACAGTTCTTATGTTGCCCGTTCAGTACTCTCCATCCTGCCGTCATGTTCATGATGGTGCAGTACAAAATGGTATTGTCAGTCATTGACTCGACTGACTTTTTCTGAATCTTCCTGTAGCACCACCACTTATGTAAGTCATGAAGTATCTCGGATGGATACTCATAAACTTTGGGTTGTCATTTTAGCAGCTTTTAGAATGAGAAATAACAGTGCAATATTGTATATAGTGCAATAGTGTAATATTAAGTTTCCTCTCTTTGAGTCTCCACAGATGGCAAAGTAACCTGTACTGGTTACTGTTTACTATATTTATATAATTTGTCATGTTTATTGCCAATAAAATGTTGTCATAAATTAAGTGTAAATGGTGTTGAAACAGTGTGTTCAAACAAATAGCTGCTAAATGTTGGCAGTTCAGATATATGGAGTAGCCGACAGACTGGTACAGAGATGCTGCGACAAACAATGTTTTTTACAAGTGAAGAAACAACTTAATGTGTTGCGTTTGATGTAGAATTTACAAGAAGGCAAAAACGGTTAAGAAGTTTATTTAGTTTTTTCCTCCAGGAGTCTGGAGATATTACAGTTACTACTTCAGTGGTGAAATCAGTTGAAACAGACAGTGTGTTAACAAACACCTGCTACTTATCTTGAGCCCAAACACGTCATTTATATCACAGTGAACTAAGTGGAGATGCAGTGGCCCAGGACATGTCGGAAAGTGGTCGTAGCGATCTGATCACAATGCGTCTTGGTGGTCGTTCACACTTGTATTCAGAGCTGTCCACCTGTGAGCCGATCACCCGAGACGCACGTTAACACCAGCTGTCAACAGGCTCATAGTTATGTTTTATCAGTGCACAATGTTTCTCACCTCATTTTGTTTTATGACTGACACGATCAGTTACACATAGGCCCACTTTTTCCACTGTTGGAGAAACAATTTACCTGATGCATCTGAACAATGAGCAGCTCAGACCCGGCTGCTTTTTTTCACAGAAGGTTGAAACAGGCTGGAATTTTTATAGTCTGCGCAGTCTGTAAAAACTATTAACATGGCAGATTTACACAACACTAAAATTACAGACATGGTGCTCTGCTGATGATTACAGTTCCCCACCTCCTCGCTGTAACAATAATCCCGTCCGAATAGGGCTCAGGAGAAAGCAGAGGCATGTCCTAACAGGGATTAGTGAGGTTAAAAAAGAAAATCACTTTTTCTGCAGAGTAAATGAAGCTATCAGGGAGCAGGTTTTAGCCTCAGGTGACGGCGTGCTGCTCTGCTGCTGTCATCGGGCTGTGGGAAGTTGTGGCGGTGGAATTGCAGATGAATGAGTCAGAGCCGCGGCCTCGGGCTTTGTTTTGGCGGGGAAGACGGCGACTGTGCACAGAGGTTAAGACGGTTCAGATGTTAACAAGGATCAGGCACCATGGTCGGTTTCAGAAATGTCCCAGAAGCGGCTCTGTGCTCTGCTCCTCTGAGAATACAAGGCTGTTTGATTTTTGACGGATGAGGGAAACCATTTAACTACGTAGTCTATTTCCTCATTGTAGAAGCACAAAAATAATAAAATGTGAGCAAGTTCACAACGTCTGACGGGCAAACCACTCAACTTCTGAAACACTCCTGGTGGGGTTTGAAGTCACGTGGAGAACGGACCAATGAGAATGGGCCGACGTGACAGAGACATGCCCTGTGGGATTTCGCCACAACAGAGAAAATAATCAGCAAATGAATCCATAATAAAATAATCATTAGTTGTAGTCAAATACAATATATATCATAATGAAGTCATTAGTCAGTGAAGTCAGTCTAATGATAACATATATAATAATCACAGTCACAGGGGACTTTTTACTGCTTTAAATACATTTTACTGATTACACTTTTACATCAGTAACATTGTAAATTTTACTTGTAACAGAGTGTTTTAACAGTGTAGTCTTTTACTTAAGTAAAAGACCTAAATACCTCCTCATCAGCGTACAGTAGAAATGCTGGGATGGTGATGTTCTCTCTGGTTGGCTATACAATTACCTACAACCCCACACTCCATCAGCCTCCCATCAATCCCTCACTGAGTCACTGAAAGCCGCAGGAGAGAGATCAGGTTGTACCTCGTCTCAACACTGGAGCCGACCTGACCACAAACATCATCATCACCATCTGAGTGAAGGTCACAGAAGACAGACTGTTAGGTGGAGGAACTCGGAGCGTCTGCAGAACATTCACATCCGAACACAACTGAGAGAGAAACCTTACAGAACGACTTATATCTGACAGTAAAGTCTGACCTTCTTACTATGACCATCACTGATGAATGTTTACCATGCAGCAGGGACTTTAGGCGTATTTGCTCAGTATTTTTAACATCAGTAAATTTATTTGCGGTTGAGTAATATATCAGTATTGTAATAGTACTCCTCCTACTTGAGTACAGATTTTCAGGAGAGTTTGTTACAGTGTAGAACTCCTCTTCCATCCTGTTCGTCTGTTTCATCCACACTAAAACCACACAGTAAATCAAAATCAACCGCAAAATTGAACACCCTGATGAAAGGGGGTCACAGGGGTCTGTTTAGAGAGTATTTTACAACATAGTCAAGGACCATCAACCCTTTTTATCCTAAAAAACACAGCATTTGATGTGCATATTCACAGTCTCCGGAGGATGAACACTATTAGTTTAGTTCCTCTGCTGGCACCCTCAGTACAAAATGTGCCTGTTTAGCTCCACCATTGGTTAGACTAGATAAATCATCAGGATTTTGTTTGTGCCGTTAGACACTTTAATATTGTGGCTGACATGTTGACCTCATGTTCTCTCAAAGAGTGTTCGTTGTTGACACGGTCTGAATGTCTTACACAGCAACATTATTCAAATGAAACTTCCTCTTTCGTGTTTTTGAGAAGGTTAAATCTACAGTTGTTGTGCAAATCCAGCGTGTTCTCTGTGGTTTGACTGTACAGGACGCAGCAGAGCGCATCTCAACCACGCTGTCATCTGCAGACGACGCAGACGCTTCCTTCCGTATTTGTAGCAACAACAAAACACGTAGCAACTCAGAGTGCTGGGTCATGTGAGTGCGAGAAAAGGCGGGAAAATCCTGCAACCGTCAAACCTGAACTGAAGTCATCGACTCACCTCAGAAACACTCTCACTTCTTTACTACGACTCTCACTTCCTCTGTGTGATGAGTCTGAGTCTCAACAGACATACAAAGAGAGACGTGAGAGACATGAAATATATTTACATGCAAAATAATAAAAAAAAAAGAAAAAGTCAAAGCATCTGCAAAGTTTGACTTGCAGATTAAAATCAGCATTTTGTTTTTCTAAAACGATGATTTATTCTCCCTCAGGGACAGGGAACTGTCAGACTATTGTATTAGCATCAAAACATACTTAAAATATCAAAAGTCTCATTATGCAGAACGGCTCCTATATTATTGGATAAGATTGATGCATTAATGTGTTCATCATGCAACATTAAAGCCTCATTATCAAGCTGCATGGAATTGAACTCGACTCCACTCCTCAAGAGTAACAATTATAAAATATCTTTATCCATTTAAGTTATTTGAATTTCAAGGTGCTTAATAAAATAACAGTGCTGCCTAAATCTGCTGCACTGTCAGCATCTTATAGCTAAATTCGACTGTGCGTAGTTGTGACGCACTCCCAGTGCAGCCAATGCTACAGTGCTACTTGAATAAACACAATACTTTATTCACGTTGGTGTCCGCTGCTGCTTTTCAGGAACTCCGGACAGAAGAACTAGTGACTAAATTTACTTCCTCTGCCAGTTTCTGACTCCCCAAAAGTCCCTGTTCTAGAGGCAGTGCTGTCTGATCCAGGCGTTTTTCACACACAAACTTGTCTCACGCGTATAGGGAACCACTTTAAGACAGACATTTCTACTACATTAAGACAAAGTTCTGCTTCCACAGAGAGAGATAAACAAAGGGTGAGTATGTGTAAATGAGACAGAGAGCAGCTGCCGGTGACCTCTGAGCTGTGTTTACATTCACATTTTCAGCCATGACAGTTCAGCACTACACCCTGACCTCACTGTGACCCCAGCAGCAGGTAATCCAGACTGGCTTATGGAGGATAATGATCAGCAAAGATGCTGGTGAAGCTAATCCATACAGCAGTGGGTCCATCAGATCCCAGACTGTCTGACTGGTCCGGCAGAGGATTCAAAACTGTCAATTTAAACCAATGGGTGGTTTTTGTTTGGGGAGGTGAAGTAAATTTGCAGGTTGTTTTCACATAAGTTCAACGTTGACATCAAAATCTGCATCTTTGTGCGACTGAACACCGTCACGTTAGCTGTGCGTCACCATGTAGTTTCATGTTTACAAAAAAATCAGGTATTAAGTGAATGCAGAAAAACACAAAGTTACAAGAACATCACTTGATTAGCCTTTTTGCAAAATACTTATTTATTCATATCGTACTTGAGAGCATTAATTCAATTAGCGTTGTCACCAGAAGTAAAAATCACTCACTCTATTGGTAGTAAACCAGCTAGCTTGGTGAGCTATTGTCTAGCATTCAGTTACATGTTACCTTGCCAGCCATAGTAAGTAACCAACTAGCCATACTAGTTGTTTCCAAGCTGCAGCACCACCTTTTTCATGTATAAAAGTTGTCTGTCATTCTGTGAACAAACATTTTGAATTTAAATAAACCCAAATGAAGTAAAAAAATATTGATAATGGTATGGTGTGTTGAGGATGGGGGTTGGGCTCTGTGTGCTCTCTTGGCCAGATTGTCACCGCTTTGTGGTAGATCAGCCTATGTGCTCTTTTGTGAATTTGCTACCTGAGATTTCCAACTGTATTACTCACCTGTGTTCTCTGCCTTCAGGGTCCAGCTCTCTAACTGCCAAGCCACCCTCCTACCACACCCTTCAGCTTTAGCCTCAACCTTGCCGCGCTTTCCACCTCCCTCATTCCCTGCTTCTACCCCCCCCGTGAGCTTGCTTGCCTCCACAGCCTTCCCTGCATCAGGAGATGTCACCTCACCTCTTAATGCACCCTCGGTTTCATCAGACTGCTGTTTTGTTCCTTCTCCCTTGTCTGTTTGTCTGCATTTTGGGTCCAGCACCACCGCCACACAACAGATGGGGCATGTTTGTGCAAAGAACTTACAAATGGCTTTCTGTAATGTCTCTTCATTCTATGTTTGCTTCTTGGTTTCCTTTTCTGACAACTTTTGCTCATGAATGCATTGACGCAGAGTCTGCTGAAGTTTCCCACATGAACCATCGGAGGGAAAAATAAGTATATCATTACTGACCAGGGAACAGAACATGTCACAGCAGGTGGACGGCCGCTTGTAGCTCATTTGTGCAGAGGATTCTCAGAAGACGGACAGAAGACGAAGTGAGTTTGAACAGCACTGCTGCTCTGAAGGACGTCGTAGGACACAAGGTGATGAAAACAAACCCAACGGCTGCTTCCTCCTCGGCCGCGGTTAACTCAGCTTTCTGTCACGCTGTGGTTTAAAAAAAAACCTGACACTAACCAACTCCTGTCTCACTTCCTGTAGTAAAACGGTCATCAGCTCTGCCGAGCAACAACAACCAAAACAGGAAGATAGAGTTGAGTGAGCAGCAGCATGACAAGGCACATAGTACAAAGTATCACGTCTTCAGTCACAAACATCAGCAGCATGTGAGGGATGCTCTGGTTTATTCAATGAAAAGTTTCTGAAATAATGTTTAAAGAACCCGGTGGGCCTTTTAGCCAGCGTTCATTTTGACTTGTTGAAAAGTTGTGTGTGTGTGTGGGGGGGGGTTACTAACAACATTATCTATAGTTCTGTTCAAATGTCCCAGTCAGCCATGACAGTGAGCCAGCATGAACAATACCAGGTCCCTGATACTAGAGCAGCCAAATGGAAATCATCCATCAGTAATTCTATTATTATTATTATTATTATTATTAGACCTGTGTTTTTCCCACTGTGACTTCTCAGTCATTACTCAAAAAAAAAGATCCCGTCAGTTATTTGTTCGCGTGTGTAAATACAATTTATGTTTAACTGACAAAGACCTCCAGCAGCCATGTATATCATTTTTATCATTATTATTACTATTATTAGTGCTGTCAAAAGAGGAAACAGAATGATGTAAATGTTTGTAGGGAGGATATTTGAGGACGATGAATCAACAAGGCCTGTGACTTTCTCGTGGGCTGACACCACTGTTCATTTCCTGTTTCTCTGGTGTTAAGGTCCTTTTAAGTTGTTAACTACTAGCTACTTTCAAACTAGTAATTTACTAAAAAAGGGGTTGCACCATAAAATTTAAAGAGTGTCTGAGCTAGTTTAGACTTCAGTAATGTGTAATTTGGTTGTTAGGAAATGTTGGTAGAGCTGTCCTATCAAAAGCTGACTGTTCCAGATGGAGGTTGAGGGAAACAGTTTGGAAAAGGTCAGGTATTTCATTTCCATCAAGAGAAGCTTTCAGCGTCGTTCTTTGCTCTTCTTTCACTCAGCAGTCACTTCTCACACACGTCATCACCACACAGTGTTAAACCACACGCAAAGCTGCCAGTAGTTCCTCATGGGATGCTTGTTGGTCTGTTTTCGACACCTCTGAAACAGATCACAGCACTTCACGTCAGTTTTAAAACATTGACTAGAATGACCACGATTAGCTCCGGTGGCTGTGCCGCACATGGAACGCGTTGTATCCGTGCGATGGCGTTTGGCTTTTGGCCTTTAGTTCAAGCAACAATGTTACTTGCGTGACTTTGGATGTGCAAGACCGCCCAGGACAAGCACCAAGATTTGAAGCCAATTTAACAGAGTGGCTGAACTGTGTGATGACATTAATGGCGTACGTCACATGATGCAAACTGGCCCAAAAAGTCTTTTCCCCATCAGGTTGTGAAAGAAGTAGCTGTAAAATTGTGGATGCATTATTTTGAGTGTCACAAAAGCTACGAAATGACTCATTTTACTATCAGAATTTGATCAATTTAGTCAGATAACATTTGGGAAGTCTGGAAGCCGCATGATTTAATAATTTTGTCTTCATTCTAGATAGCGGAGGGCTAAACAGGAAGTTAGCGACTCGACAGAAACCTCAGTAAAGAATGACACCAGAAAATGTTTTAGTGATATAAATAGCAGAAGTTACCTTCAGGACAAACAGACAGCTTTTCAGAACCATTTTTACACTTTTGTTCAGTAATGACACAGCGAGAAATCACAGAACAGAATGACATGAAGCTGACATACGAGGTTTAAATAAAACCAAAATATTAAGAAGCGTAAAAATCATTGTTGACCTGTTTTACAGTCGAGTCTCTGAGATGTAGATGCAATGAGACCATCAGTTGAGTTTCTGTCGCAGTCGTCCGATCTGCTCTTTAACCGGTCAGCAGGTTGCACGGCTCGTTGGTTTGCTGTCTGACTTATTGATGGATTGATTAATTGGTCAATTGATTTTGGAGCTGCGTGTCAGCATGTTTGGATGCTGCGGTGTTGTTGTGAAACATGAACAGGGAGCGTCTGACAACATGAAACTAATGAGGCAAAAGATTTACACGTCTGCTTCCACTCTGCTGAGGCAGGAGCCTAATGGGCTCTAACTGACCTTAACCTCACACACACACACACACACACACACACACACACACACACATGCATAATGACTACGTACTGTATTTACATCATGTTCCGTGTAAGTTCAGGTCAAGTTTCCACTCAGCAGATATACAGTTGGTGGTAGATCTGTAATTTCAGACAGAGGTAAATAAAAGCATCTTCTTATTTCATTATACTGCACCTGAAAATAAGATTTGTTATGTTTTTTTTGCCTCACTGCTGGAACTCATTGTGCACAATTGCAACACGTTGCGGGTGCGCCGTGGACGCCCGGAGCTGACCAAGGCTGGTTGCGATGTCCATAAAATAGAACAACCGCGTGAATCAGCACAGAGCAGATGGAGCTGACCAGAAGTCCGAGACACAAACGGCATAGAAAATCTGGTCATCCAAAATAGCCAAAAGGGAAACTACTTAACTACTTGGCCAATTTATTAATGGTAGAAGAACATAAACCAAAGAAAAATGAATGAAATCTGAGCAAGTTAACCAAGTCTGGCAGGCAAAACGCTCCACTTCTGAAACGCTCCTGGTGGGGTATGAAGCCACGTGGAGAATGGACCAAAACAATGTGGCTGCAACGTAGCAGAGCTGTGCCTGGTGGGGTTCAGACACCACCACTGGATTCTCTTCCACCTCAGTCCACCATGTTGAACCGCCATGTTTTTACAATAGCCCAGAATAGACAAACTAAGCATTGTGGCATTTTGTGTTTTTCCGTGGCCACCATAGTTTTTCCTTCACATTAGGAAGGTAAGGGTGATGTGATGTGGCTGCGTCCAGCAACTACACCAAACATATTTTGTCCCGGGTGTGGCACAAGGGGAATGGCTATGTACATGAGGTTTGGATCCACAGCAGGATCTGTGACCACTGAGTGGATCAGTTTACCTTTGAATGAAAACATAACAATGGATGGCTTCATTCCTGCAGTTTTTTCACGGGTCAAGCTTCCCTCTTTTGAATATCTGTCCACCGTGGAGACTACGGGCATGATCTGGATGCTTTGTTGTCTGTATTTGATGTTTGATGAGTCTGGCGAATGTAACACGGAGAGTCTAAACTAAATTGCAGGACGACTCACCATACTGGGTCAACGTTAGTCACAGTACGCACTCTCAAATATCTTCTTAACTATTTAAAACGTAGTTTTTCTGTGTCTGAAAATTCCCCATAAGATCTGAACCAGCATCAAAGAAACTGTGTTTCAGAGCTGTCTGTCACATAAAACTGAGTTGTTTTTTTTATTCAAGATGTAAGAATTTGTGCCGATGAGTAATCTCACAACATAAGAAAAGGAGAGAGGAAAAGATAGAAACAGGGAGGGAGAGTCAGACATGATGGAGGTCTGGGCAGGAAGATAAAGGGGCAAGCCTTCACTCGCTTCCTCTGCCCAGTGCTCCTCTTCTCCCCCGCCTCCCCCCTCCGACAACTTTCATCCAACCCTCGCCAGAGACAATTTTTCAAAGCACTGAAAAAGTAGGCCACAAAGTTTGGAGAGAGACAGAGAGGGAAAAGAGAGAGTGAGGAGAGAAAATGAAGTGACTCAAACAAACTGTCAACCCACATGAGGTGAAGCAAAGAAGAGTTTTTTTCAAACCGTATCTCTCATCTTCACGCTTAACCAGATTGGAGAGGCCTCATCCAAAGTGACTTTGCCTTCGATTGAGTCAACAAATCCCCATCTTGTCAAAAACTCAATAAATACCCGCAAACCGATCATGAGACAACAGAGATGCAAAAGATCCCCTCACATAGGACCCGGACTGAAAGAGACACGTAGCCGTTTCTTAGCTTCATTCTGGTTGTTTTGAGTCTCATTTTGTAGTTTTAAATCCTTCTGTGTTCTTCTGTGTCTTTGTACATTGTAGTCATTTTGTGTCTCTGTAGTTGTTATGCATCTCTTTGTGGTATTTTTGTACCCTTTTTTGATCATTTTGCATCTCATTTTTGTGCCATTTTGTAGTCATGTTTTATCTCTTTGTAGTCATGTTACGTCTCTTTGTAGTCATGTTACATCTCTTTGTAGTCATGTTTTATCTCTTTGTAATCATGTTACATCTCTTTGTAGTCATGTCTTATCTCTTTGTAGTCATGTCACATCTCTTTGTAGTCATGTTTTATCTCTTTGTAGTCATGTTACATCTCTTTGTAGTCATTTTGTGTCTCATTTTAGATCTATTTGTAGTTGTTTTGCAGTTGTGTGGGTAGGCCTGTTAATAATCCATCCATGTGAACACCCATCACCTCTAAGATGGCAGGGCTCACTCCACACTGTCCAAAGTCGTCAAAGATAACACCTCAACTGTCTCCTTCAATAACGATCAACTTAACGTGCCTGCTCGGTTTTGAAAGTCAGCGCCTGTCAGAAGCGTGAGTAGAGGACCAAGGGATGTGACGAGGGGGGGGCGGGGGGCATGAAAGATGATGGAGGAGATTAAATAGGGTGATGTTCAGAGGGAGGCGGGGCTGTTGGCAAACTGAGTCTCTTATCTAACCAACCAGGAACACAGAGATTTGGCAGGACTGGATGTCTGCGATTGAGGGAAGAGATAAAAAAGACGAGTGAGCCAGATCCCTGAGGACAGAGGAGTGCAAGGAAGGATGGAAGGAAGGGAAGGAGAAAGGAATCAAGAAAGGGAGGAAGAAATGAGGGAAGACAGAAAGGAGGGAAGGAAAGAAGAGAAGAAACAAAGATAGAAAGGATGAAAGGAGGCAAAATGGAGTGAAGGACAGATTATTGAAAGATGTAATAACAGGTAATGCAAACAGGTGGTGAATGGAAAGAAAGGAAGGAAAGGAAGAGAAAAAGGAGGGAGCGAAGAATAAAAGAGGAAAGAAGTGGGGAAAGACAGAAAACTGCTGTGAAGTTGGACATTTTAATATGGTCGCTTGGAGATTGACTTCACAGCCACCGAGGCTGGCGCACAATCTGGATTCAAACCCACAACTCCTGTGACCTCTGACCTCACTGTCATCAGCTGGACTAAACAGAAATACAATTTGAGACTTCACTTCATGTCAGAAAACTCCCAGAATGCCTTGCGCTGCTATTTGTGAATGTGTGTGTGTGTACCTATTTTGTCACCATGTTTATTTACGGCTCTGCACTCAGGCAGCTGTTAAGACGCCTGCAGGGTGATTGTCACACTTCTCTTTTACTCTGTGTGTGTGTGTGTGTGTATTCATGAGTGTGTGGAAAGAGTGTTTATGTTTGAATGTGTGGGCTGATTTTATCGTGTGTGTGTGTGGATGTCCGTGCGTGCATGCGTGGGTGTGTGTGAGTGTATGTGTATGTGAAAAGGTAAAGTAAAGGTCATCACCAGGTGCTGTATGAGTTGTTTGCATGTAAACACCAGACTGTTGCTGGGGGTCTGAGTGGGAACTGATGGCTATTTTGTGGTTAACACCCACCATAGCTCTCGGCTCTATACCCAGTCACCCTGCAAAAGCATCCCGGCAATGTCTGCTCGTATCCAGGCTTTAACCAGCTGATCGTCCCCCAGTGAGGGAGGGATGAAGATGGCGCACATGGCCTATGTGCAGTTTATTTCTTTTCTATTGCTGAATACTGTTAAGTAAAACAAGAGGGGTAATCTGCCACTACAGCAAGATTATTTAGAGCAGTGGTTCCCAACCTGTGAGTGAGGACTCCACGAGGAGTCACAAGACAAATCTGTGGGGTCAAGATACGATGCATCATGAGCTGAAAATTTCCAGTTAGCTAGCCAATCATAGTAGAAGATGCGATCAGTTATGCATGGCACCACAAGATGTACTTCAGACCACACAAGTTGATTACATTACTGGGAAAGTTTGGGGGAGAGAAAAAAACAAAACAGGCTCTGCTTGGGCCTAATGCCCAAATCACGAGTAATACGCGACCATTCTAGTCAATGTTTCAGGCGCGTCCCAGAAGCGTCTCTACGCTCGGCTAGGTGTGAATTATACATCTGTTCTATGTTTCACGCGAGCAGCAATTTACACAGAGCACCTCGAGTGGGAGGAAGCCAGGCACAGAAAAAGCAAAAAGAATCCAGTGGATTTTCAAAATAAAATACCCTGTGCAAACTGCCGGTCGTAAAAACAGACAAAACTGAAACTAATTAACTATGTAGCATATTTACACAAGGAGAAGCATATTTAGAAGAACATAGACAGGGAAAATGGCCAAATCTGAGCAAGTAAACAAGTCTGACAGGCTAAACACTCGCTTCTCGAACACTGCCGGTGGGGTTTGAAGTTGAGTGCAGGATGGACACAAAAATCGCGGTGCATACGCAACGTGCCAGGGACGTGTGCAGTGGGGTTTCAGTGTAAGACTTCAAAAAGGGCATCAAGGCCAGACAGTAGCAAAAACAAAGGACATCATGACTTTGCACACAAAAAACGACCATGATTTCAGATTTTTCTGCTTTCGTTCTTCATCCTGTTGACAGCAAAAATGTCTTCTTTGACAACCAAACCCCGAGATAATCTGTTCTTCTGTCTGCGGCCTACCTTGTTTGGTTTTAATCACAAAAAGGTTTCTGTTTTTAAACATTAATCCTCTTTGTTGCTATAAAAATATTAAAAAAAATAAAATTGATGCCTTCTCTCAGTGTTTCATGCTCTGTCGTTTCCTCCCCTCTCGGTCTTCACACCTCTGCTGGCCTGGTTTAATTAAAATAATGGCAGCTCCATCCACGACGACTCAGGGATAACATCAACTCTGACAGCGCCAGTCAATTCTCATTTAAGAGATTACACGCTCGCACTCTGGATGTGAGTCCCTACGCCAGCACGCCGTCAACTCAGTTTGAACGTCACTGCCAACAGTCTGGATTGGGCTAATCAGAGAGATACAGCAGCTGAAAATGTCACTGCAGTAAAACACTGATGTCTTTGTGGATGTGCTGCTGGCTTGAGGAGTCACAGTGCCAGCTGCAGGCTTTAGGTCGGCCCGGTGACCTGATGTCTAGAAGAGGAGATCCAAGAACGTTTAATGGAGGAGGAGGTGGAGGAGTTTAATGAGGAGGAAAGCAACAAGATGCTTCAGTCAATCAAAGGGTCACATATCATCAAACAAGTCAGTCTAAAAAATGACGAGTTAACATAAGTTAAATCTGATTCGATCCAAGTTCAAACTACAACCTTGACTTACATCAAGACATTGCTACTTGATATTATTCATTCACTTCTTTCAAGTCAGATTTAAAATGTCAAAGTTTTCTCATGTTTTACTTAGAAACTTTCTCTGATCTTAGCGTGTCATTATATTTATATTTTAGGTGTTGTTTTGGCCTCACTTTGTGTCCCCAATGTTATAAATTACTGTCACCATAACGTGATGACGCTGTCATGACGTGTTAATTCCCTGATATTGGAGGATTTTGATGACAGCACCTCTGAAATTGAAGACAAGCCAACTGTTCATCAGGTGCGATACAGCACTTCCTATCCAAAACAGTTCAATGATATTAAGCCCACCCATACACACACATTCACAGCCAGCGGAAGGCATTTGGGGTTAAGTATCTTGCTTAAAGACACTTGACTGGACTGGGGTAGCTGGGAATCGATCGAGCGACAGTCTGCTTACTAGATGACATGCTCTACGACCTGAGCCATAGCCTAGTGTAAGACGGTGGGTCAGTACCCCTCGGTTAGGCGTGGTTACAGGTGCAGCAGAGTCATATTCATTTTGTTAAAGGTCCTGACGTGATGTGCATCACTAAAGAAACACTCAGCAAATCAGAAGATAGACTCATTAATATTAATTAAGACAAAACACCCTGTTCTTGCAAGTGCTGCAGAGGGAAGCAAGACTAAACCAGTGAGAATCTAGTTTTGTAGCAATGAAACCAAAACTAGGAGTTAAAAGAGGCTGAAAATCAGCGACAGAGTTGATGACATGTTTCGCATTACACGGACAGTTGATCTGTTGTTAATTTAAAAATATTGATTAGTGGAAATAAGTGAGACTTGTTGATATTTTTGTGGACTCTCCTCCTCGTCTGTGAGTTGATATCAGGCATCAGGTCCAGCAGAGCTGACAGACTCTCTGCCAGCTGCGGTGTAGAATAACACTGATCACTGCGAGGACGAATGGACAGAACGACAGCTTGATCTGCTGAGCTGGCTGCCACACAACTCCTGATCGGGCACAGCAGGATGTTTCCAGGAAATCCACACACACACACACACACACACACACACACACACACACACACACACACACAGACCTGTTATCACTAGTGTGTGTGTGGAGGCAGCCGTCCTCTGGCCCTGTGGCGCTGTCGGCTGCAGCAGTTGAAGTGAGGAGTCTGGTTTATCTCCAGGGAGGCTGAACACTGTGAGCAGCAGTTTTCATGGAATCAGATTAAAGAGGAAGATCAGACCTTAAAGGAGAAAACCTCCTCTGATCCTCCTTCATTGTTGCATATCATCATCTTCAACACCTTCCAGGAAATATTTTGTAACTGAAACTTGACCATCACTTTCTGTTAATCTGCGTCTTCTATTTATCGCCACATCTCATTGTGTCTACATGTCACTCTGATCTCTGTCAAGCTGCTGGGTGATGATTACTCGATGGCAACATTGCAGCTCCAGGAGCTCTTAATGGAGCCCAGACACCCATTCACACAAACAGACTCAAATACAGGAAACACAACACAGTGCCATCCATTCACATTCACTGGGAAGTCCAACATAACCGACAGACTGTGCCATGAGGAAGTTGGGTTAGGGTTGAACTACATGCAACTTTATGTTTATGTTTTTGTTGGGTATATTATCTAATGTTTGTTGGGTAAGTAACTATTTAGTGAACTACCTATTTGTTGTTTGGTAAACTTCCAATTTGTTAGGTAAACCATCTAATTATTAAATAAATTACCTATATATTGTTGAGTAAACTACCAATTTGATGAGTAAATTTTCGATTATTGTTGGGTAAATTTACTATTATTGTGCACACTACCTACTTTTTGTTGGGTAAAATACATACCTGTTATTGAGTGAGCTACCTACTTGTTGGGTAAACTACCTACTTATTATTAAGAAAATTGCCTAATCATTGTTGGGTAAACGACCAACTTGTTGTTGGGTAAACTATCTTCTTGTTACTATGTAAACTGCCTACTCATTGTTGGATAAAACACCAACTTGTTGGGAAAGCTAATTATTGTTGGGTAAACTACCAACATATTGTTTACTACCAACATATTGTTGGGTAAATAATAATAGGTAAGTAGTACTTACCTACTTATACTACTATATACTGACCTTGAAAACTTTGAATACCTTTAAAGCTCTTGCAAAATGCCCTAAAGAATTTTTTTTTTTCATAATCCTTGACTTGAGGTGGATTGTGTTACATATATTGTTGTGTGGTCTCTGTATTCCTCTTCTTTGATTATTTCCCTTGTTGCTATTATGCATTGTGTATCCTAATGTGACACTGTTTATGCAGCTGACTTGAACAGGATGAAGAGATCTTGTATCTCAATGGTAACTTAATGGCTGAACAAAGGATTAAAAAAATGTATTTACATGTAAAACGGAAGCACAAAATGGAGGAAAATCGGATTGCTGTGACTAATTTACAAAAAATAACTCTAAACAAGCTACCAGGACTTGAATAAGAAAAGCGATGCATGGATACATATCCAAATGTAACCACCAAACTACATTTATGTGTCACTACAGTGGCAACATGAGAAAATTCATGCTCAAGCCTGAAACACGCATGAAAGCTACACACTAATTAGAGACAAGAGACAGCTAAACCCTCAAAAGTTGCTCTAAATTAATAAAAGATTTCCTGGTGATCAGACAGATTCACTGACAAATAGACAAAAGTGATATGACTGGTACCCTCCTCCTCTGTGTAAACTGACTTCCAGTAATAACAAATCAAAATTCTCGCTCTATCTCAACCTCTGGTAACCAGATGGAACATTCCAGTTAGGTGAGGCTGAGAAGGGATTTTTTTCTCCTTTCATTTTAAGTTGTTTGGTTGAACTTGGCTAAGCTTTTGCAGCCTCCTGCCCACACAGTCTTTTCTTTAACCTTCCCTGTAAAGCCCCTATACACTCATGCTACACCCACACAGGTGTTTTCACTTATTTGACCTGATTAGATGTCTTCTCGGGACTGTGTTGACATGATGTATCTCTCTGTGACTCTTATCTGAGCTGGGAGTGGATGGCATTTTACCTTAACAACAGTCAGAAACATGTCACTGCTGATGTTGTACTGCAAGATTAAACAATTATCTACCTTTTTGTGGTATGTCCTCTGAAGTCTGCGAATAACCCTGATGGTGTTGTTAAGGTTGATCTTGTTTTGGGCTTGAAGGCTAGAAATTTATCATGAAAAGGCTGCCTACAAACTGGAGCATGGAGGCTGAAAGAAATGGGCATTTACTGGGCTGGATAAATGCTACTGAGTTGGATTATGGTTGTAAGTGTAGTTATCCAGTGTTTATGGAGCTGTACTCATATTAGACACTAGAACTTTTTGGAAGTCCAACAATAGCCATGTTTCCATCAACATATTTTGATGTATTTTGAGGTATCACATTAGAAGGATGACCCAATAAACTCAATTTTTGAAGCGTTAAGGAGTTAATTGAATATGTTGTAATGTAGCAAACATTTAAATCACATGACTGATCGGTTGTTTCCACTCCGACAAGTAACTTTCATGACCTTCACTTAGCACATTTCTGCCAGATTTAAGATCAGCAGAGGTTTATTCAGTGAGGTAGGGCCAATCAAACCGCATCTGTTATGAAATAAATGACTTAATGTTTACTGAAGTGGATTACACAACTCCAAGTTTAAAAAGAAGAAATCAGTGGCTGCCTGGAATAAGAACACAAACCTCTTGAACAATGAAACATATTTTGCAAAATGTCTGTGATTAGCCTTTGACTTCACCGCAGTGGATGCATCTAAAGTCTCAGTTTGGCTCGGTGTGTTTGTTCATCTATTTCAGCTGAGTCGAGCAGCGACAGGATGCCAACCTCTGCTTAGTCAATGTGTTGGTGTTGTTCTCGCACTCCCGATTGGATTTCCTGCCTCGACGCTCCCCTGATCTTTTTTCGGGTCGCCGTAGTGTCACATAGAGCAGAGCGAGGTGTCCTTGAGAGACACCCGATCCTTTTTATCTCATGCCATAAATCCTCCCCATTTGCCATCCAGTTCCCCGACATCGTTTGTGCTAAACTGAGCGGCTTGTAACCCGAAGCAGAGCTTGGAGTGTGTTGTGTAGCTGCAGGGGTTAAGGCAGTGCTGACCCCCCGAGTCTAAATATAACTAACTCATGGCTGGCTTACATGACTACAGGCCAGGGGTCTCTGATTACCATGACACCCGATACACAGGACGCACACCGGGCCATGTGCTCCGAGCTACAGGAAAACATGCGCAGAGTATTGCTGCTTCAATCTTGTTGGTTCCAGCGGCACACATGCAGACTTAGACGGCAGCGTGTATATTTGTTTGAGAGCATGTTTAAAAAAAGAAAAGCCGTGCACTGGACGGACGGTGGTGGAAAAACAAGTCCTGACATGTCCGAATATCACTGAGGCACCACACCACGCTAAGCCTCCATTCATATTTGAGGAATTTCAACCACATACTTTATGCAGAGTGACACACTGAAAGCAACTGTGTTGTAGTTTCTTATACTGTCATTATTACAAGTGACTTATACTGTTATTCATCAAATTACAGATCAATGTCCCAAAAACATCAATGCATTCTCTTTATACCTGCTTTATAGTAGCATGTACACATACTAATAATCACATTATATCATTTTTCCCATGTCAAATGCAAAGTGGGGCAAACCAGTTCATCAACAGTAAACATTTGTTTGCACAAGGACTTCTTTGAATACATTTTGAAGTCTCCATCAGTGTAGAGAAAAAAAGAATGATTTCCATTCAAGACATGATGAAAGTTTACTCTTACTGTTCACTGCGCTACATAAACTTTATATTCAAAACCTTTAGAAAACTAAAAATAACCACCATCTTTCTAAGAAAGTCTGCTGATGGTATCACAGGAACCTAAAGGCCAAAGGTGTGAAGCTCTGATGGTGACCACATTCAACACCGGGAGACTCCTTTTCCTGCTGTTCAGGAGTTTTCCCTAATTTCCCTGAAGCTTATTTTGGTCGAGCCTTTCATGTTTGCATTGTGCATCTATATTTATTTATTCATTGATATGTGTTTACTTTCTTAGCAGCCGGGCTTAAAAAAATGAGGACAAAATTTGTCTGAGAGCGTTTGACACAGGCCTGATTTTGAGAAGAAGAAAATAAATCGGCTTCTTCTCTATGATATTAAAGTAGGGCAGAGCACAAAACAAGTAAACAGGCTCTGTTTACTCGAGGAAGTTTAGAAAACTTAACATTTAAGATGATGAAAAAGTCTGCGTCAAATAAATCAGAACAGTTTATTTCACAGATTTCTCTTTCTACTTGTCTGATGTTTAAACATAACAAGCTAATGATCATCTTTATATCCCCTTGTGGGTCTTGTTTTGTTAACCATCAGCATGGACCGTGTGGACGTTGTGCCGTCTTCATTTGGTCAACCAAAGCCTGAAAGAGTATTTAAAGGCTGGAGCTGAACCATGTCACATTTGGAGACCAGTTTCAGACTTAAATTCAGTTCTGCTCTCCAACTGCTAAGTAAGGATGTTCTTGAAATGGAGGGACAGAGGGGTGAATGGACTGACACATGAGGACCTCTTTGGAAAGTGAGGACACTTCTGCCAAGTGAGTACATACTGTATCTGGCAGGTGAAGATGTTTTATTCATGTGAGAACTGAAACTGAACTGAAAAGTGAGGACATTTATTGGCCTTTTTGTTTATACCTTTGGAAAGAAAGCAAAAGTCTGGACAGTTTTTAAAATGAGGACAACTGGTGCTTCTTTTTCGAGTATTTTTGGCGAACTGAGGACAAAACAAGTGAGGAGATTTGTGGCAAATCTGGAAAAGTAAGTATGTTTTGGGTAGCTGACAACTTTTTTCAAAAAGTGTGGACAATTTTTGAAAGGGACAAACACAAACATTTAGGAAGATGAAGACATTTATGGAAAATTAGATCATTTTGGCCAGGTGAGGACATTTTGGAGATATTTTAGAAAGTATCAGCATTTTGAAATGTGACAACATTTTTGTGAATTAGGTACAGTTCAGGACATTTTTGGAAAGTAAGAAAACATTTTGTCTAGTCCTCACTGTGTGTGTGTGTGTGTGTGTGTGTGTGTGTGTGTGTGTGTGTGTGTCTAAAGGGTAAAAAGAGTGTTGGGTTTCACTGTGTCGGGGTTCAGATGTTTGTTTTAAATATAACTTCATGTATCCAGAAAAAGTAGTTCACACACACACACAGTTAGATCGGGGGGTTTACACAGTCAGGTGTCTGGAATGTATGGCTGGCTTTATCTATATATGTCTACTGTATGTACAAGTATAGCCACCAAGTCTACCCAGCAACCCCCTCTGCCCTCTCAGGCAGCAGGGTAAGTGAGAGTGGAGGCTGGTGCGTATAGTGAATTTATTTTTAGCCCGGTTTTGGTCTGAGGATGGTGATGTAGATGAGTTTATTTGTCCCTCCGTCACACTCTGTCAAGACCAACTGACAGCTCCTCATGTGAATATTCAGGTCCTCACAGTCTGATCTCACTGGTCTGTTTATACATCCTGTATTGGTATTTTGCCAAACAGTAGCTTCAGAAAGCTCTCTTAGATGAGAAGTTTGATTCAATTCAGTTCATGTGTCGTAACCATAAAAGAACAATCAACAATTTACTGTGTGTTAAGTATGGAGCTGGGGTCAGGACGTGCTTATCTTAGCTTGAGACTGGAAACAGTGGGGCAGCTACTTGCCTTGACATCTTCGACAGCAAATTCTGTGCTTTCTATTGTAAAATAACAGGTTTAAAATCATTATAACGCTACACTGAGGTGTAATCAGGTGAATGGTGTCTCTGTCATTCTCACTCTGCGTCCTGTACGCCTGCAACATGTAACTTAAGTGCTTCGCGTATGATCCTCTGCTAGAAGCCAAACACCACCAATTTTGGTGAAACTGGATCATATTTTATGGAGAAAATGTTTTCTGGTTTTTCCTCCTGCTGTTCTGCATCACTGTGATTTACAGTGTTTATTAAGTGCGGCAAATTGTAGCTGTTGTTAGCCAATGTTAGATGTATTTATTAGCCAGGCTGTCTGGACTGTGGGTTCAGAGCACTGGGAGAGCCTTTGTGGCGTTTTGGACCAACAGGAAGAGGAGGTTTTCAGGCCTGGGATGTGGACCAGTGTTGACAGGGAGTGGAGCTGCACAATGTAACCGGGCTCAGCAGCATCTATGGGCATAATATCAGAGACAACAAGGCCAAAGGGGACATGGACAAAGGAAGCTACAAAGACAAAAGAAATGACCAAGCAAGAAGCTGTTAGACAAGTGGAAATATGGGACTGACTTTTAGTTGTTGGCGAGAGCTTAGTGGAATAAAAGGCTAAAAGACAGACACCAAGCTGGGCTTCTTGTTTTTGGACTAGTGAGTAATATTAGTTGGCTGCTATCTAAGTCATGTAGTAAGTCATGTCAATCATAACAAATACACGTCCATATTTATGACAGTAATGTGCTCTGAAACTGGGGCAATAAACTTAACTTAAAATACCAAATATAGTCATTAGACCTAAATATTTCTCTTGTTCTTTAAAGATCACCTTAACACAGCTGACACCTGGGCATGGCCATAGCACAATCAAACACTGCTTTTCAGTCTGGTGTTTTACTCTTTAAAGTGACAAGGAAAAACAATAAAACCACTCTGAGTCCTGAGTTCCAACTTGAAAAATATCATTCTGGAAGAAAAACACATTTTTCCATTTTCTCGAATCCCTGAAAAGTGTTTTCCTCCAACTGCGGCAGCATGTTTTTAGAGTAAGTGGTGAGTTAAAAACTGAACTGGAATCAAAAGCATCTCAGTTTGAGTGTAAAGTAAAATATGCACAAACACAACCCCAAAAAGATTTCAGAGCTCCCAAACATCCATATTTAGAGCTATTTAAATCCCATTTTCAAGTGCCTCTGAACCCAGACTGAGTGCAGCGTTTGAGGCTTGGTTTCCATATTTTTTTTTTTTTTGCCATTTTCCTCTCGATGGAGGTTGGCTCCTGGTGAAAGTAGGTCGACCACAGTGGAAGCTTGGCTTTCCTCCTCATAGACGCTTCCTCACTTTGGGTTTTCTCTGCAGGAGGAAAAAAGCTCCCTCAGTCTGCATGCTCAGGCTCTTTGAGGATACACAGGAAAAGAAAACACACAAGCATCATCGGGTGTGTGCGGTGGACTGATGTTTGTGTGGTTTCAATTTATTTCTATGAAAATCAACATGCACAGACCTTAAACATGCAGATAGATAATTCATCTCAGTCAGTGTTATTGCTGTCTTTATTTTTGCCAATATAACGCAGTGTGGTAAAAGACAAAGACTGAGCTGAACAAAAATCTCTGCATACTACTGAGTCTGTTTTGCTCAACTGATTTATGTCTTACAGATAATCAAACACACTGTTGAGGCTCACCATTTGTTAAAAAGGGACTTTGTGAGATGAAACAGCAGGAGAAATAAAATTGCAAATAAAGGTGTGCAAGAAAAACTTTTGGTTAGAGAAATAAACCGCCTCTCACTGGTGGTAAGAACTGAAATTGTGTGGTAAGTCATGAGTCATAATTAACACAGTCATTAGAGGGTCTTTAACTCTCAATATTATTGACACAGAGGCAATATTCCAGTGTAAACATATTTTATGCAATTGAATAACAAACCATCTGACCTTTCTTTTGGGACAGTCTTCCCTGTCACCCTGCAAATGAGGGTCTGAAATATGTTTCCTGGAAATACACTACTGACAAATTATCACCTTATAAAGTTTAAATGGTGAACTTGTTAGCAAACACTTACACATCCAAGAGACACAAAGGCACATAATCATACCATTAGAGTGGTGTTTGTGTCACCTGATCGAATATTTACTCTCTTTGAGCTCTGTTTTTGGTCTCCACCGACTCCTGAGGGAAAGGAGTTTTTGATATGAGATGGCTTATTCGAGCAGCAGGTGTCAATCGACCCACCTCAGGTCTGCTGATGATCCATGTCTTTGCCAATATTTAGATTGGCCGGGAGGCGGAAGAAGTAGTACATTCAACATGGCGGCAGCCAGTGTAGCATATTTTGGGCTTCAAAATAGTGTTTTGGAAATGTATGGATGATGTCACTCAGGCTCTGTCCATTTCTTTGTCATTGGTCTCTAACTGTGGCATGTAGAGTGAGTTGATCAGAAAACAGCAGGAACTGAACCAGAAAGGAAATGTGCTGCAAAACCAAAACCTGGAGCTAAAAGAGGCTAAAACACCTTCCACATTACATATCAGTTGATGTATTGTTGATATAAAAATACAGATTAGTGCAGCTTTAAAGATTGAATATCTTAATATCTGAACCTCCAAACAAATAATCTTTAATTCTTTAATAAGAAAAAGGAAAATTCTATCCAAAATAAGAGTTATTGTTTTATTATTATTATTATTATTTGCCTTTTTTTTAGCCACCTCATCCCTCCTCCTCACCCTCCTCATCCTCCCTCCAACTCTCTCCGCTCTCTTGGCAAAGCTCCCAGACTCAAACATCCCCTCTCACAAATATGCACTCCCCCTCCTCCCTTCCTCATCCCCCTCAACCACCACCGCCACCACCATCTAAACATATCCTGCCCCTGGCCTGCTGGATAACTTTCCATGAGGCTGTGACTGACACCGAAGAGTTTTTTCCCCTTCCCACAAAACCCGATCCCATCCCCGACCACTGCCGACAAGGAGGAGGAGGAGGAGGAGGGAAACGCTCCTCCATGAATCATGGCTGGGAACCAGATGTTCGCAGCTAACAACGGCAAAGAGAGAGAAATCTCTGCCTCTGCCTGCTCCTGTGGGGATTTTAGCTACCATGCACAGGCTGTTATTAGAGTAGGCTCAGATTTTTTTTTAGCTTGAGAAAAAAAGATGAGAGCATGTGAAGCTGTCAGGGTCGTGGTGGAAATCCTGCCCCGCCTGTGGGAGGACTCGATGAATGAAAGGACAGGATCAGGTGGATGCTACACGTTACAGCACAGTTCATCCTGCTGGGAAACAGCACTAGATCCAGTCACGTCTGATTTCACCCAATGAGGAATCAGTCTTCAGTGAAAAAAGGATGTAATTTGATAGGATGGTGACGATTTTAAAGTGTAAGCAGGCCAGAAGTGTGTGGTTGGAAACAATGAGATTTTCTATTCATCAAAACTGTAAAAGTTCATTCAGTTCTGCCGCCATTTTAATTGTTTACAAACAATGATGAAAAAATAAGGATGATATTTACATCTACCTGGAGCCTCATTTTATAGAAAAGCTTTTAAATAAATGTTAATATTGTATGATTTATGCAGAAAACCACATTTAAGTCAGGGTATAAACATGTATAAACACCCAAGGCTGTGTTACAGTAAATGTGACAGGTATCATGGGTGCCTAAATAAAGGTGCAGGAAAATTCTCATTTAATTAACACCTGAAAGTGCCATTTCCTGCATATAGAGCCTTCAATTATGACCAACAAAGCTTCATTATAAAGCTCAGTTTTATTCACTGTTATATATCAAAATAGTAGTTTTTCACTGTGTTCTGTACTTTCAGCAATGAACAACAGATAAATGCAGACAAAGGGCAACCATTAACTGCATCCTGCCGTTTGAAACTGAGTAGTATGAGCTGATGATCATTAGACTGATCAGCCACCGCCAGCAATCAGTTTACACATAAACCGTTAATCAAACGATATCTGACAGCAGTCAACATCGTATCAATAGTTTGTGTTTTTAATAGTGGTGAAAAAACATTTTAGTAGTGTGAAATAAACTAAAGCTCCCTGCTGACTCCCTTTAAGAAATCTGACATTTAACAATTCCTTACGTGTCCGGAAAAACACACACACATTACTCTAGAAACAGAAGATAAAGGATGTCATATGTCAACAATCTTCTTGTCAATTTGGCATCAATAGAATCTATAAACAAACTTTACATTTTGCCACCTCAGCTCACCACTAGCCTCCATTTGTTAGCTTCACTTAGTGGGAAACGATCATTTGAATCAGAGCTGACCTGCTTTAAGTTATTTCATCAAAATAGGAGCTAGTTCGTGGATGAGAAAGATCAAAATCATAACATTGTTATTTGGCTATTCCTGACTATACCCTCCTCTGTGTGAGCTTTATATAAATGGAAAATTGCAGGTGCTGTAATTTTTAAGTTGATTTTGGATTTATAGATCACAGGTGTGTAAGTTACAAATGGACTGCATAAAAAACTGCGTAAGCAAGGTTTTTTTTTTTTTTTTTCTGTTCAGTATCTTTAATGAATCCAAAGCAAGCACACCACCAAAAATGATCTAAAGACTAGACAAAATAAAAGTATAAATCTAACACCATTTTCTTTTAATGAGGCCCCTGGGCTGTAAAGGCTCAGTGGGTAACCAGGTTTGGACCCAGAATATGTCTCAAAGACAAGCTGGAAGATAAAAGTTCACATCGTTAAAATCAAAACAGGCAAACTTATCCAAAAAGAGGGCAAGCAGACAGAAAAAAAAGGCTGGAAGACTAAAGCAGGAGCAGAAAATACAACCTTGCAGGGAATGTGTGGAAACGGGCCAGTGTCTATACTGCAGGGCTGATGAAAGGAATGTGGGAACAGGTGAGCAGGTCAGGGGATGGGGAATGGTGGGAAAGAGGTTACTTCAGGGCAGGAGGGAGTCAGTGAAACCAAAAGTAGATGAAATGAGGAAAGGTGGGATTTGCGGATAATTCCTTTACATGCGATAAAAGCAGCTCTCTCCTCGTCTCTTCAGGCCTGCTGACGGCCGCAGGGTTCATTTTCTCGGCTCTCAGCTGGACTGTGTGGGCTGCAGCTCTTGCACAACACGAGATGGGAAGAGCAACCAAAGTTTAGAAATACATCGCTCCGAGCTGGGAACTGGAAGATATATACAGCCTCAGCCAGAGGCTATACAACACACACACACACACCCACATACGTGCACATACACACATACACTGTGGTTAATAGTAGGAGCTGTCAGATTGGTATGCATGGCTGGAGTGTGGGTGGAGAAATAAAGTCATATTTCACAGCCTGCAGCAGTAGTAGAAAACAGGAACGAGCCTTTGATCTGTGAAGATGGTGAAAATTCAGTAGAAGTTTTGTTCACAGGGTGGTTACATAACAGCAGGAGTATCAGACCACGCCTGTCCATCACAAACTCTTCTTCTCGTCTCTGTAAGTAGCTGTCTTTACTTAAACACTCAGAGGATTTTTACTGTTGACACAAACTACAACTACAGTGAAACAGCAGCAGCAGCTCCTGTGTTTTGTTGTAGTTTTGGTCATTTGTCAGATCAGATATGATGAGTTGTTAAGTTATTCAATAGCACAACAACATCAGATGATCACAAGCGTGATCTGAAACACTTGTAAATCTAGTAACTGTATGAGCAAAATGTTAATTGTTAATTTGACTGTGATTGACTGGATTTTTAAACTCTCAGAATGTCCTGCTGACATAAAAATATTAAACACAAAGTACAATACACAGTTTGATTTCACTCTACTTCCTTTAACCTTTAACCTTCCACATGAGGTTACTTAAAGTAAGTGGTCCAGTATGTCAGTCTCTATTTTACAGAATATAATATGCATAACTATGTTTTCACCACTGAATAATCACCTGAAAATAAGAATTGTTGTGTTTTTGTAACCTTAAAATTAGACTTTTATATCCTCTTCCACGGATTTCTACAGTAGCCCATAATTGTTAAACTGAACACTGACTCTAGATAGGGACATTCAAGTTTGGTGGTCACCGAAGTTTCTCCTTCATCCTAGGAGGGGTTGCATCAGCATCCACACCGCTAGATGCCACTAAATCCGACACACTGGACCTTTAAGTTTGGTTTTAATTGAATTAACCTTCATTCACGTTCATTTGACATCAGTTCACTTACTTCAGATCATCAGTTAAGTTGAGTAACATAACAAAACGTTTCTTGTTTTACTTAAATTCACTTAACTTAAGGTCTCTTTTGTTCACCTCACCTCAGTAACATCAGCTCAGTTTAGTTCATTTCACTCATGTTAACTTTTCTTTGCTGCTTTAATTCTAATCTATCAAACCACTATCATCGTTTAGGTTGTTTTATTTAAATTACCTCATGTTATGGACACACTGAGTTGTTGAATTTCTTTCTTTCATTGTATTAGTTGTGCTCAGATCAGTGTTAGCAAAAGAGTAATTTACAACTGTTTATAAAACTACAAGATAAAAAGCTCATATACATGTGAAAGCAGTAAAATTAAAAACCAACAGAAGCAAAAGTAATAAAACATAAACTAAAAGTTTCAGTCAGAGATGACTGAGGGTTGATTTACGTGCTGTTACTCCAGGATGACTGACCGCACAGAGGCCAAAGTGGGCAGGAAGCGTGGGGTCAAAGGCCGCCAGCCCAGCAGCCAATCCAGTGGTCCACCTCAGAAACAAATGGTGGTGTAGGCTGAAAAACCAAACAGCCGTTGCTGTTTGATGTTTGACTGACACGTCCCAGCTCCACCCTCCGTCTGCCAAAAAAAGAGACATGAAGTGAAACAAGCTGCAGGGTAAACACTCGCTTCATCTCGTTGTGTGTGTGTGTGTGTGTGTGTGTGTGTGTGTGTGTTTATTGTGTCAGAGCCTTTGAAACGATCAGAGCTGGGCCGGCTGATTGGCTCTGACCTGCGGCGGGATTAGAAACACATGTCTCCACTTCCACCTCGACGGGCAGATGAAACGACGCTGACGCGGCAGAAGAGAACCACGGCGTGAGAGGTTGTTTATACACAGCAGCAACAGTGTGTTCCAGTTTCACAATACTACAAACACCACATGTCACGTTTCAGTACATCAACTGTATGATTCACACGTGGGGAAGCAAATAGATGAGTGTTTATTTGCACTCATAGAGGGCCTCGTATCCAAGTGGTTTCCGCACACACACGCATACAGAAAAAGTGATGACACCCTTTGTGACACAGTGAAGTGCAGGTGGAAGTTACAGGGTTAAAGGTCCCCAGCTGCTGTTCGCCTTCACTGTCTATCATGTGTGATTCATGAACTTGATATTAAACATTTTTTCAGTATTCTTTACTTGCACAGTGAAGTGTGTTATGTATCTGTTTCACAAACTGTTTACTTTTACATCACGCAATATGTTTAAAACCTCACCTCAAACCCAAGCGGCTACCTCTGTGGCTGCGAAGCTACATGTTAAAATGTGCAACTTCACAGCAGAACTAAACATGTTTAAAAGGTTTAATAAACACTTTTGTTCTCTGTAGTTAATTTTCCTGTATAATTATGCATAATTAATAGAGCGGTCACTTTGACTGATGCTGTTACAGATGACTTGTTTGAGTACTTTGAGTACCTTAGGTCCACTGATGATCCACGTCTTTGCCAATTTTTACATTAGCCGGGAGGCGGAAGAGACAGTACTGCCAACCTGGCGGCAGCCAGAGCGACATATTTCGAGCTTCAAAATGGCTCTTCAGAAACCTTTGGGTGACATCATGCATGTGCTCTCCATTCTTTATACGGTCAGTGGTTCATACATTCAACCCTCATGGCTCTACAATCCTGTGACACCATTTGGATGGAAACATGGCTACCGAGGCTTTACTTTCATCAATTTTATGTCCAAGATGAATAAACATCTACACAACATCACACTTGAACACGCTGTCATTTCAACAGAGCAAACATTGAGTATTTCAACATGAAACGGAGCAGACGATGTGTGTCAGTGCGTCACAAATGCCTCCTCGTTTCTTGTGCAACAACGAAACATCTCATTCTCCACCTCTCAGCCTTCATCTCGCTCTGTCAGGTGATTCTTGTCATCGTGGACCTGTTACATTTTTTCTCTTTGTTTAGGAATCTGTTCATACCCCTTCTCTTCCTCCTCCTCTTTGTCACTCAAAATCCAGTTTGGTGATTTGAGAAAAAAAAAAGAAAATGCTCAGAGGCAGCTATGGCAATTCTGTGTTTTTTGTTTTTTTTTTCCTCCCTGATGAAGAAAGGAGGCTCTCTGTGCTCCAGTTCACGGTGATATCAGAGCTGGGTGGGGGAGGAAAAACAGGGACTGAGAGAGCGTGTGAGAGGATGGAGGGAGGAGGAGGATTTTGAGATGATTTCATCCATCATGTGAATTGTGGCCAACAAAGGATGCTGGCACTCCCTGACATGGGTATCTAAAAATAGGCAGCAGTGGGGCGTGGTGGCAGAGGACGACATTAATCATGCAGGAGAAGAAGAAGAAGAAGAAGAAGAAGAAGAAGAAGAAGAAGAAGAAAAAGAAGAAGAAGACACCAGCAAAAGGCCTCGGTCTGCTCCTTCCATCTTCCAGAGGCGAGGAACGTGGATTGGATGATGAAGATGCATGTCTGATCTGTGTGTTGGTGACCAGGTGTGATGATGGGTGGGGTCAGCAGCCAATCAGACAATTCCAGCTGTGGCTTCCCATTTCAGTCAACTTACAGCCAATTCACAAAATGATAAATAGGAGGAACTGGGAATCAAACCACTGAATTTATGATTAGCGGATGACCTGCTCTACCTCCTGAGCCACAGGCGTACAAGGAACATGCAAATGAGGATTTTAAAGTAGAAACAGACAAGCTTTCAACTTTCACCCTTAGTGTTCAAGCATGTTGCCGTTTGTGCAGCTTTAACAAAGACCATATTTCTCAGAGCCGTGAAGCTCTGTGAAGAAATGATCAACGCTTTAAAAACAAGAGAGAAGAAGAAGCATTCAAGCGGCAAACTAATTCGGCCCGCCTCGGGTCCACCTATGTTCCACATCTTTGCCCACTTTTGGATTAGCTGAGTGCCGGTGGGCTGCCAACATGCTGTCAGCCAGAGACACCACACTCTGACCTTCACAATGGCTCTTCAGAAACCTGTGGGTGACGTCCACGTTTTATGGTTGTAACAGGGGAGCTGGGTGGAGCCATTCATCTTCCGAAACGGCCATAAATTGAAGGAACTTCATGGGTTCGTCATGAAACTAAATAGCAACAACACTGGCTGTCTTTTTGTACATCAGGCACATTAACATTTAAAACCATAATATTAGATGTATTCGACAGTTGCCGCTCATGCAGGTTATTGGGAGAAATGAGGTTAAGGTAGGCTGGCAGGAAATCAGAGAATGTGTTTACCCGAGCAGCAAAACCCACATTTACATGGAGCTGATCAGAAATCAGATTTCTCCTCCACCCACTGATTTATTGTTTGTTATACAGAACCAAGATATTTGCCTGAAATGCCAAGAAGACATCCAGCTGAGATACCACACTACACATCAGTAAATGGTTAGTGAATGCACTGAATGATTGTTCGATTCAGGAAAATCCGATGTGACTTTAAGCACATCTGTTCTTCCTTTAAAGCCACCAAAAATCTGTCACTTTTCCCTGCACTACTAAACCACATGTTGAAGCAGTTGGTGCTGACGTATGTCCTGCTGATGTGGGCTGTCTGAAACTGGGTATAAACATATGTTAACTAATGAGTTTGCCAAATAAATAAATAAAAAGAATGGCAAGGTGAGGATTTTAAAGTGGAGGAGTTTTCTTCCAGCAGGTTGAAGTGATTTAGAGTCCTCTAAAAGTCGCTCTGGGTTTGTGGACTTTTATGTCAGCGAGGTGACATACTGCTGGAGCACGACGAGGAAGAACAGCAGTTTGGAAACCTCATGACTCCAATGAAAATAACCCAGACTATAAATCCTGTTTTCCAGTCGTTTTTTTTTCTCCCCCTCTTTGGAACAGGAGCAGGGAGGAAATAAAATGTGTGTCCTTGTTTTGGCGCAGCAGTGACCTGATTTTCTCTCCCTCCACACTGCCTGCATTTATCCGCCTGCTATCAGCTGACTGCCAGTCAGACGGGGAATCTCTCCCTCAGCCCCAGCAGCAACACTTGCCTCCTCATCTGGATGTTAATCCAGTGCATCCTCCTCTCTGGGGGGCATAAATCTACAGTTTTGGGGCTTGCAGGGATAAAAGTGGCTTGTTTGGACTAAGCTCTGGTGCTCCACAGGGAAGTATTCTGGGACGTTTTCAAGGTCTGCATTCATGCAGGCCTGCGTCTCACACACAGTCATGTATATCACATGGTGTAAACAGTTTGACATTTGGCTAAATGTACTCTACGCAGCGTTAGCAGGCCAACACAAAGGCCAACACAGAGCTAAATTGTCTGTGAAGAGCAGTTCCCACCACGTGTTTGCTATTGTACAACTAACCAAAGCCTGACCCCGCACACGCATTCATTCTGGACTTTGTCTCAATAACAGCTCTGTACACACACACACACTCACTCACACATACACACACACACACACACACACACACACACATACATACACACACTTCTCAGTAGAAATATATTGCCACATGGTTTATGTTGTAACTCCAAGATAAGATTTGTATTTATTTCTCAGGATAAAGGTCAACTGGTCACAGAAACAGAAGCTGCAGAAACACGAACAAAAGATTTTCAGGATAAAACAAAACGAAACATCTTTTACACTTTAAAAGCACCTTGAATATTGTATATTAAAATGTGTAGAGCCAAAGGTGTGTAGACACCCCTGTCAGGCTACATGTTAATGTCGGCATACGAATATGATCACAATGATGCAGGTACAATGATTTCCCTGTTCAACAGTCATTTAAATGCAGATCAGTCGACTCGTCGTTACTAAGGCTCAGGCTACTTGCTGATGTAGACAACTGTGTCCATTACACGTAAGAGTCTACTGCCATGGCTGATTGTTTTTCAGGTATTTGTTTTTCATGTAACTCCATGGAAATGGAGATCAAAACGAAAACAGCGAACAAAAAGTGTTTATTTTGATCGCAAAAATAGGAATCCTCTGATTATATATTTTTCTTGTTTCTTGTTTATTGTTGTATAATTGCAATATTACATTCAAGGGTGAGGTAAAGCACACCCTCATGTAATAATTAGTTTAATGAACTAGCATCTGATGCTGACTAGCAAAAGTAGCAACGTTTAATCGACTAGTTGACTAAACACACACATCCTTAGTTAGCATGCTAACATTGATGCTGATCGGATTATCTTTAGTTTTGCAGGTATTTGTTTATAAATTATCAGACAAATTTAGAAAATTGACCTTATAGTGATCAAAGTTATTACATTTAATCCTTTGGGGACTGTGAATGGTAGTAACAGATATTGTGGCAATCCATGTAATCAATGTGGTCGACCAATCAGACATGTCACTAATCTTGAACTTTAGCTGTTGGATTTGCAGAACAGTGACTCATGAGAAATTTCAAACTTGACCTTAAAAGAAAAAAATAGTCCATTTCAACAAAATTCGACTGGGGCATGAATTCCAGCCTTCAAAGTTGAGCATGACAGAACAAGTTAGAGAGCAAGTTTAGCACACATGAAAGCTTTATTTAATTTAAACTGGTGTCCTAAAGCGTAAGTTAAGACATATCGTGTGTAAAGTAGGACTTTTTTTTCTTTCTTTTATTCTCCTCCAGCTTTCACCGCTTTAATCCTTTCTTTGCTAAATTTCTACTTCTTTCTAAATGAGGTCCTTAACCGTGACATGTTTACTCCAAAGTTGGGAAAAGCTGTGCAGCGGCAGCCTGGGGACAACACTGTGACTGTGACTCTGTGATACACAAATGACATGAACAGATTTTATCTTTCACTCGTGAAAGTGCGGAGGAGAAGAGGCGTGCTGACGTCAACATACACACAGATCAAATATAGCAACGTCCTGCAGACGGGCACGGCAGGAGGGGGAGGAGAAGGGAGGGTTCAAAGGTTGGACTTTGATTTGGGAAACAACCCAAATATTGAGCAAGCCTTGTTGAAAGTGCTGAGCAGCTGTTACACATTTACCAGAAGAAGGTTGGCAGGGAAGCAGCTCTTCCCTTCTTTAAGCGGCCGTGCGCTGCTGTAGGGGATATTTAATTACAAAGCAGATCTGAAGAAGACGATCCGGGCCCCCCAACACGTCTGAAAGCCCAGCTCCGCCCTGTGCAGCACAAACCGCACTGTATTTAAAAGCTAACGCTCAAAGCTGAGGCTAAACGGAGGGGCCGGAAGGATGGGAGCGCTCCTCTTTAAAGAGCAGATCTCTGAGATGTTTGCCAAAAAGCAGATGAAACAACGAGGCTTAGGGGAAGAGGAAGAGAAAAGGCTCTGCCAAAACTAACTCTAACACTCTGCAGACCGGATCAATGACAGTTTTTGTCTTTCTAAAAGCTCTTTAAACAAAATTAATGTGAGTTTAAAAAAAAAAAAAAAAAAGCTCAAACACGAAGCAGTGGCCAGGATTAATACTACTAGAAGATTAGCTCCGATGTGTTTGGAGATGTGAGTCAGCTTCCTTGGTCGTCTCACCAGTCCTTTTTTAGTGTAACACCACAATATGTTGATTGTTGTCCATACCCTTTGCAACAACACACAAAACCATGAGTGATATTGTTTGTCTGTGCCTTCCAAAATCTTACAACTCATCCTTTCTGCATGGTAAAGTTAGGTTTAGGTACAAAAGCTACTTGTTTAGGGTTATGGAAAGCTTAAGATTTGGAGGTGATCTGTCCTAATGGTTAAAATAATAACTATTTGGTTAAAGTTACAACATGTCCGCCATTAAAAGAAACCATTATTGGCCGTCGATAGGAAACAGGAAGTGAACAGTGGTCTCTCGTGTTGAATTCCCACATTTTGTCCATCCATCCACCACAGCGTCCTCTTTCTGCAGACTTTGATAACATTACAACTTCCCTCTTTGCTCCTGATGGACAAGAGTCTGAATTTTTACTGCCACTAGATGGCACTGTCACTTAAAAGTAAACAGATGTGCTTACTTAATTTGCTTAAAGAATCCGTGTGTAGAGTTTAGCGACACCTAGAGGTGTAGTTGTTGATGGCAAGCCACTCAACACAACCTTTTAGCATAAAGGAGAAATTATGGTGGCTGCGAAAAATGCCAAATGCCGTATCTAGAGCCAGTGGTTTGTCTGTTCTGGGCTACTGTAGAAATGTGGCGATTCAACATGGAGGGACCGTCTAACATAATATAAAAGGCTAATTCCAAGGTAACTTCTGACTGATTTCTGTCATATATCTGCCGTAAAAAGAGCCCCCCTACTAAATCTCACAAACTAGAGCTTTAAACTCTGTCATCTACTGTTTCTGTCACAACTTTTAGAAGATAAACCAACTTGTCAGAAACCGTTGATGAAACCAGACAGAGATGATTCTTCTATCAAGCATTATCTATGTAGTGCAAGAGCTTTACTTGTTCCATGTCATCAACTGCCCCCCTGGACCCTCAAGGCACTGACCGAGGTCCTCCTGTGTTTAGCATTTACATGCTTCCCCTCTCCGACAGAGCTTCATTGTTGTATAAAAACCACACACACTTATTTTGACTCAGTCCCACATACACTGCCCCGCTGTCCTGAATACTCACTAGAGCACCAAAGGCATTAAAATCAGAAACTACAGTGAGCAGCTGTTTCAGGAAATTAGTGAACTTTTGTGAGGTGTTTTTAAAGATTTACGCGTTGCAGACAGGGTAGAAAAGTCAGAAAGTTTTGAAAGATGGACTAAAACAATGTTTTCAGGGGATTTATTGATGGTAAGAAAAACAGAAAACAATGCTGGCTTCATCCTTTAAACATTATATACTTTCAAATGATTTTTGTTTCAAAAGTTGGAGGGGTTATAACCCCTGCAGCGCTGTCTGAGTTATACTTTTTTTTTTGACATTTTACCAGGAAACCGTAACAGTGTTTTTTCTAGCAAGATGTTATTTATCTGCAGACAAAGTCTGCGTGCTCAGACACAGTTGAAACAAAGTAAGCAGCAAGTAGAAAAGAGATCTTGGCTGGCACCCATAAAGAAAGATCGTGTAGATCTTCGGTTTTCGCTTGTTTGTTTTAGTGCATGGAATCGGTGCAGCTCAGAAGCCGTAGATTCTGTTTTTGGTTTGTCATTTCATGTGTTTTTGACTCTTGTCTTCGCCCGACAAATCTCTCCTGTGTGCTTTAACTTTGGAGCCTGTTTCCAGCCGACAGATGCTGCAGCAGAGAGCTTCCTGTCTGTTTTATCTCTGCAGGTCTGATGTGATCAATATCAGATTTGCACGGCTCCGTCTGCTGCATAATAAAACTGTCGGGCAGATAAGGTGCATGCTGCCTCTAAACCCTCAGGTCTACTGTAAAACTGCCTCTCCATCCAGCAAGCAGTCCAGCCTGCTGCTCTCAGGTTATAAAGTATCAGCCTGGATAAAAGGGATCGCCCCCCCCCCCTCCTCCCTCACTGTGGCCTTTACTTCCTGCCAGCTCACTGACGTGGCAAATCCAGCGTCCCCTCTGTTTACCTTCCAGCAGGGATATCCAGGCAACAGGGCCACGGCTCTGAGCACTGGCTGCTATATTTGGGCCTTCGCTCCGTAAACCTCTTTTCCAGATAAAGAGTCAACACAGCAGTGCGTTCCTTTCTTGGTGCTCGTTGCTGGGAGTTCGCTGATTAATGGCACAGGAGCCTCTGCCCGCCTGGACGGCTAATTATAGAGAGTGCAGCTGCTGGGTCTGACCCGCCGCCGTCCCTCCACAACCCCATATACCACCACCTCCACCACCCAACACACCGCACACACCTTTCATGTTTCCTCCTTCTCTTTCAGTTGTTTCTTTTCTGGACTATAACAGACTATAAGATTCAACAGGTGATCGTATCGTGATTTGGTATGAAAAGAGCGTCCTCAAAAGTCTCAGACATTCACAAGCAAGGATGAGGCCAGATTTACCACTTTGTGAAAAACTGCAAGTCCAACAGTTTATGAACAACGTTTCTCAATGCACAATTGGTGTTTTGGATTTCACCATCGACAATCTAAAATATTAAAAGATTCAGAGAATCCAGAGGAATCTCATCTGACATTAAGTGGAAAAGTGGACTGCGGTCTGGCCAGTCAACATTTCCACAGGAATAATAAGAAAAATGTTGCCATGTCGTCACCCCATATAAAGCGTAGTATACTGGCACACGCAACTTTCAGGCGACGTTGAGAATGAAAGCAGCACTGTAGGCAGGAGGCCATGCAAAAAAATGTGTTATACATTTTAAAAAGTAATAATAAAACAGGCACCCCCTCAAGAAAAAAACCCAAAATGAACTCAGACCTGAAAGAAACATCATAAAACCTGCAGCCTTGGTTTGACCCAAACTGACTTACTTGCTGACTCGCTGCCTGGAGGACTTAATGAAGCACGCCTGTTTTCACTGTTACTGATTGAACAGTTGATCGTCACAAACATAGCAACATTC